>CM062818.1:2080252050-2080958260 GCA_031772625.1 Pinus tabuliformis
AAAGGCAAAATTGAAGAAGGCATCAAAGAGGCAAAAGGAGCATGATCGACTTCAGATATTGGCTGAGGCTTCCTTGGCCCAACATAGCTCTTGATAGAGAAGACTTAGCCCAAATTTCAAAAACTTTGGGCCATTTTTTGCATTTTGGAAAATTTTGGCACAAAAAACAGGAATTTCTGCCCTATGCATCACGCCACGTGGCGCTCGCTTTTGCTAGGAGCCTCTAAATCACAAACGATCAGCATTTTTTGATTTGGCATGAAAAATTATGCTTTCCTACCTATGGCCAAGAAATTTGAGCAGGTTTTGAGCCCTCAAAAAGGTCAAAAACACTCAAAAAATGACCTTATTGCCCCTATTTTGACACACAGGAAGAAGTCTTGGGAGATTTTATTTTTGATAGGGCAAATGAAAGCCAAATTGAAAAATTCGACTTGGGTTGGAAAGTAGATAGGCAGGCCTGTCCAGCAAGCACACTTGGAGTGAATTTGGACACTGGGAAGGCCTCCAAAAGGGGGTCAAAATACGCGCTATGCATAGAGAATCAGGTGCGGCGCATAGAGGAAATTTTGCTAGTTTGACCAAGTATTGCTCTGTTTTTTGCCCAACTTTGGCTAGTTTGACTTTTTCACTTTCTTAATGGAAAAATTGTGATGTAATTTCATGTAAATTGATGGATCATGATGTAAATATGTCAAATTTTCACTTGGTAAGGTAGATTCATCAGTTAAAAAGTTGTTTGAAACTGAATGAATTAGTTCCCTTGTTTCTAGAGGCATGCTATTCCACTGCCTGATTTCTAGTTCCTAGTTTAGAATCAGTTGGATCAGCTCCTAAAAATGTGAGCTCAACCCCTAGAGGCTATGATGAGCTATGCTTTGTCTATATTATGTGTTTTTTCAGTCATTAGCATGTTTGGACTCTTGAGAAAGTAAGGAGCTTCATTGTACACTCATATCAGTATTTTGGCTAAGGAATTGAGACCAGGGTTTGCAGTACTCTTTGGGATCCCTATGGTATTTGTTTTGGTATAGTGCTTTCTTATATCTTTGTGAATTTATTCATGTGTTATATATATCATTTCTCTCTTATTTCTTCTCAGCTAAATCAAACAAGATTGTAAGTAGAATACAATGAAATTGCAATGCTCTACTTGAAGTTTGCTTTATTTTTTATGTTTTCAGCTATTTGGAGAGGATCCATCACTTCTGTTGCCCTCTTCAACTCCTCCTCTGTCTAATCCATCCATCTCACTTGATTTAGAGTGCCAAATACAGCTGCCTACCTTGCCCCATTGAGATCCCTACAAGACTGAGCCTCATTCCCTACACCCAAGATCTGCCTTTCCCTTAGAGCCCACAAAAATATCATTTTGTTCAATCAAACTCTTTGCACATATACCTAGCCTAAGATTAGTAGTTATATCAGTCAATCTCAAGCCCTTAGCGATCATAATTTGCTGAGATTGACCCGAAGAGAGCCCTCTTCTAACTTGGTAGGGCTAGCTACCAGGCTGAGCGTGGTTTGATGTTGGCCCTGGATCCTACCTTTTCAGCCTGAGGTAAATCTAGGCACTAACATAGTGGCGACCGTACTGGGGAAGAAATTGTTTGTTTGTTAGTATTCTTCATTTTATAAACTACAGACGAAGTCTGAAGATTAGCCAGGTAGCCTTCGAAACGCTTTTGCTTTGCATTAGCGCAAGTAGATAAATGCTACTTCAGTCAATCTCTGGTCTAGTCTTATAAACAGAAAATATAACCTGCAAATCACCCCAGTACATCTGATAATTCTAAGATTTGGATGATAAGTTTAGGATTTGATAGGCTGAACAAGTTGTTAATGTCCATTTGATCTCTTGGAAATAATAGCACACTGGCTTCCAGAAGATATACCAGAGCTAATCCAGATCCAAATCCTCCTCCTGTATACGAAAATCCCAATCTTATTCCAAGAATCCTTCGTCAAGAGAGTTCCGTGATTCCTGTTTTCAAATCTCGTTCATGTCCTGTGATTTTTGAGTATCTTGAAGAGCTTGAGTTTGACGAATAGTTTGATTTGTCATTGTTTGAAACCAAATCTGAAAGTGTTGTTGGTTCTATTGTCTTGAATCCAGAATTTGTCAAAACTCTTGAAGTTGAAAAGGCTAATAAATCGATTGATGATTATATCTTGAAACAGCTCCAGACTTCAATTGTGGCTTCAAATATCACTGATTTCTTAGAAACTGCATCTGCAACCCTTGGATCTTCCGCAATTGCATCTAGCTCAAAGATTCCCACTGAACCGCCTTTCATTCCCACCATCCCCGTGTAGCCTATCGTCTTAGATCAAAGGTCTGAAGTAGTGTCACCTCCCTCAACTCCTTCTACTCCTCAAACATCCAAAATTGCTTCGCCTCCACACACACCTCCTCATACACCCCATACATCCGCTGCACCTACTCCCCCAACATCCCCAAGACCGAATCCACCGAGAGAAATGGTTGCTCATTTTGCACCCCTTGTGCTACCTCAAAATTTGGATGATATGCCCACCGATTATCAAAGAAAAATTCCTTTCTTTGATGGCACTCCTAGTGTTACAGCTCAACAACATGTGGACAGAATGATGGATTTCTTCGATCTTCATGAGATTGATGTAGAAAATGTGACAATGAGACTGTTTGTACAAACATTTGGTGGTGAAGTAAGGAAATGGTTCAGGGCTTTGCCAGCTGCAAGCATCACTACATTGGCCAATCTACAAAGACAGTTCTTAGATCGCTAGGAAGTGAAGAAAAATCCTCTTTAGATCCTTTCTGAATATGAGCACGTCAAGCAGAATGTTGGTTAGTCTGTCCAAGATTATTGTATTAGATTTAATTTTGTTTACAATGTAATTCCTGATCATATAAAGCCACCTATGGGGCTGGCCTTGATTAAGTTTCCGGACGGTTTTGATACTGATATGGCTTATCAATTAGGAGAGAGAGATCCTGCCACTTTGGAAGACATGCAGAAGATTGCAGTCAGCGTTGAAGCAAATTTGCTTGCCAAGAGAGCTAGAGAAGGAGCTGAAAAGAAAGTCACAATAAAGGAAGAGGCTTCCACTTCAGATCAAGTGCTTCAGAAGGTGGAGCAGATGCTTGAGAGGATGAAAATTGACAAGCTTGAACCCCAAGTTAGAAATCCTAACTTCCGTGGCTAGCAGCAGCCACAATATAGAATCAAACAAAGAGAGCAGCAAGCCCAAGATCAAGCAGCGTAGCAGTAGGTGCGGAAACCTCTATAGAAGAATTTTGTACATGGTCCAAAATCATATGAAGAGGAGAATGTGATTGTAGAAGAAAATCATTTCTTTACGCCCGATGATATGCCAATTTTCATCACTGAGGATGAGGAGTACTTTGAGAATTCAGCTGAGCAAAGGGATGAAAATTTCATTTTGGCAAATGAAATAGTTCTTGAGGAAGAATCCGATGAATACCAAAGAGAATTCATGAATGCTTTGTCAGCTCAGCAGCGACAATATTTGCTCCAAAGTAGAGATGTGCCCGTGAATCCAATTCAGAAAAGGAAGGAGGCAGCAGCGTCAAAGAATGATCCTCCTAATGTGCAAAAAAAGGGAAAAGAGATAGTTGATCCTACTACCAACAAAACGCCATCAACAAATGAGAGATCCAATCGGCCAAGTGGGTCAAAGGAGAAAATTGAAAAGAAAGAGGTTTCAGCAAAAGAGGTAGAAAAAGTTTCAGTTTTTAACTTAGAAAATGAAATCGCTAAGTTAAAAATATATATCCCTTTGACTGAGTTGATGAAGAATAGCAATTACAAAGGTCAGGTGTCCAAAATTTTGAGTTTAGATCCATCATCTGATATGGTGAACGTGGAGGATGACAGTCCTGAGTTAATTTTTGGGCTAGCATTGGAAGGTCAGTCTCAAGATAGTGATGTAGCTCCTTTCTACACCAGTCTAAGGGTGCATGATTTTGTGTTACATAATGCTATGCTTGATTCCGGAGCCTCTCATAATCTCATGCCTAAGGCCATCATGGAGAAATTGGGATTGGATATCACTAGAAAGTATTGTGACCTTTACTCTTTCGATTCCGGTAGAGTAAGGTGCATTAGTCTTATCAAGGATTTGGTGGTCAATTTGGATCAGATTCTGGCTAAAAATGTTTTTATGGATGTGGTCATGGTGGATATACCTCCTAGATTTGGCATGCTTCTTTCCAGATCTTGGGGAGCAAGGATTAAAGGGACAATGCAGCTTGATTTCTCCTATGCTACCATTCCTATGTTTAGTCAGATGAGGAAACTATACCAGGAACAAAAGATGAAGTACAAAATCACTAGCAAGGAGAAACCGGAAAATCATCCAATCAACTATGTACATATTGATTTAGAATCATTTGTTTTGTATTCAAATAGCTTTAATGATGTAAATAGCCAAGTAGTTGAGGTAGAAGACATTCCCGAGATCTCTGAAAATTTCAAATAGATCTTAAAGCAAGAAAGGCAAAAACTTGATAGTACTGCTGAGCAATCAGCCTTCCGACAATAGCAACACAATGATGGACAACAAGGACGAGAAACAGAACAAACAGAATTTCAGCACTTGGAAGAGGATGAAGCAACCCTGTGGATCATGGATTTTGACAGCGCGCTAGGAAGGGAAGGTGCTGGAATTGGCATTTTGATACGTAGCCCTGTTTTTGCCCCAAACAAAGTGCCAAGAAATGTAAGGGTCTGCTCTTATAAACTAGCTTTTGACTGTTCAAATAATGAGGCTGAATATGAAGCTTTAATTGCTGGTTTGAAAATTCCTAGAAAGTTAAATGCCAAAAGGATTTCAGTGTATGGTGTTGCTGAGTTAGTTATCAAGCAAGTGAAAGGGGAATATCAAGCTAAGCATCCTCGAATGCGAGCCTACCATAATGCAGTGTTGGATATCTTGAAGATATTTTCAGATCATACTTTGACATGTGTTCCCTGGGCTCAGAATGTCATTGCGGATTCACTTGCAACAGTAGAAAGTAATCTGAAAATTCCAATGAATTCAAATAACAAGTTTGAGATTCACATCAAGCATCGCCCAGCTGTCCCCAACAATCAAAGGTATTGGCAAGTATTTCAAGATGATGATGAGATCGCTGAATTTTTGCAAAACGAAGGTAAATTCAAAGACACTTCTATTGATGTGGAATACGATGATGGTGAGGCGGATATAGAAGTCAATCAGATGGAAGTTTTGCAGCTCAAAGACAATATCATTCCTAAAGGTCTAATCCCTTTAGAGGAATTGTTCAATCATGATGATGTGGCTCGAAAACCAAGCTTTCTGCCAACCAAGAAAGGAGTGGAGGATGTGAACATTGGATCAGCTGAAATCCTAAGATGGTAAAATTATCAAAGGCGTTGCCTCCACAGGTAAAAAAAAATATATCAGTTTGTTATCCTCTTTCATTGATGTTTTTGCTTGGGATTATTCAGATTTGAAGTCATATGACACAAGTATAATTTAGCATGTCATCCTGATCAATCCAAATCAAAATCCTTTTCATCAGAAGCTAAGAAGAATAAATCTAAAGTTGTTGCCCTCAATTGAGAAGGAAGTGAATTAGTTGTAGAAAGCTGGTATCATATTTCCCATAAGGTTTTTAGATTGGATTTCAAATTTGGTGCCCGTGCGCAAGAAAATAGGTGAGATTCAGCTATGTATTGATTTTAGAAATTTGAACAAAGTATCCTTGAAAGACAACTATCCATTGCCTAAGATGGATCACATACTTCAGAAAGTAGTCGGAGCATCCAAGATGTCGCTACTTGATGGTTAGTCACGTTATAACCAAATTCTGGTCCATGAGGATGACCGAGACAAAACAGTGTTCACCACTCCGTATGGAACTTTTCATTATGCAAAGATGCCTTTTGGATTGAAAAATGTTGGTGCAACCTTTCAGCGAGTGATGGATATCGCATTTTCTAATGAAAAAGATGTTTTTCTAGTTGTTTATCTTGATGACTTAACCATTTTCTCTAATTCAGATGAAGATCACCTTTATCATTTGAATATTTTGTTTCAGCAGTGTAGGAAGTTTGGCATCTCTCTCAATCCAAAGAAAATTTTGTTCGCCATGGATGAAGGCAAGCTTCTTGGGCACATCATCTCAAAGGAGGGCATCCGCATTGATCCAGCTCGGGTGGAGGCCATTCAAAAGATTGATTTTCCACGAAGTAAGAAAGAAATCCAATCCTTCAATGGTAAGATAAATTTTTTACGTCTCTTTGTGCCCAAACTTATAGAACATTTAATGGAAATCACGAACATGCTCAAAAGGATAGTGCAGTAAGGTGGATGGAGGAAGCGGTTAAGTCCTTCAATTTGGTGAAATTAGCTCTTTCTTCAGCTCTGGTTTTGATCAACCCGGACTATACTCAGGATTTTAGTTTATTTTCATTTGCCTCCAATCATACTATGGCAATAGTCTTGATGCAGAAAAGAGACCAGCTCGAGAAGACAATCACTTTTTTCAGCAGAACCATAAGGGATGTGGCATTGAAGTACAATATTATTGAAAAATACGCCCTTGCTTTGGTAAAGGCATTGAAATATTTTCGCGTTTATATTTTTCATTCTCACATCCTCGCTTATGTCCCTAATGCTGCTGTTAAGGATGTATTAGTGAAAACAGATCCGGAGGGGAGTTGAGGAAAATGGATTGCTGTCTTGTTGGAGTATGACGTGGAAATCAAACCAACAAAGCTCATTAAAGGACAAGGGCTGGCTAAACTAATGGTTGAGTCAAATTTGCATGCCCTGGACATTAATCTAATTGTTGCTATGTCAGAGGAAGACAAAGAGAATATGCCCGACCAGGTATCAGAAATTTTCCTTCTTTCTCCTTGGTATTCGGACATTATCTATGTACTCCAAATCTGTCATCACCACCCGGAATGGCTAAGAACAAAAGTAGGACACTGAAATTGAAAGCTGTAAAGTTTTGTATCGTGAATGGTGCACTTTATTGGAAAGATCCCGGTGGTGTCTTGCTAAATTGTTTAGTGGAAGAAGAGGTGAAACAGGTGATGGAAGACTTTCACAAAAGAGATTGTGCAGGTCATCTTTTCTAGAAGACAACAGCTAATAAAATCTTGAGAGCGGGATATTATTGGCCAACTCTTTTTGCTGATGTGTACAAAACAGTGGCCAGCTACCACGAATGTCAGATTTTTCAAGGTAAGCGGAAGTTGCAGCCTTTACCACTCAAGCCCATCGAAGTAAATGCTCCATTTCAGCAGTGGGGTTTGGATTTCATCAGTGAGATTCATCCTTATTCTTCAGCGCAGCATAAGTGGATCCTCACAGCGACGGATTATTTCACCAAATGGATTGAGGTGATTCCTACAAGGCAGCCCATCAATTTGGTAATTATCTCATTTCTTGAAAACAACATTTTGTCTTGTTTTGGCTGTCCCAATAAGTTGATCACTGACAATGCAGCAGCCTTTAAATCGAAGAGAGTGATTGAATTTTGTCATAAGTATCAAATCACTTTGGGGCATTCGACTGCCTATTACCCACAAGGCAATGGATTGGCAGAATCCTCAAACAAATCTCTTGTCAACATTATCAAAAAGCTGGCGGAAACTAGTAAGAAAAGTTGGCACAAAAAGCTGGTCAATGCACTTTGGGTAGACAGGGTAAGTCAAAAGAAATCTATAGGAATGTCTCCTTTTGAGCTTGTGTACAGTGTGGAAACAGTATTCCCGACCTCTTTGGTAGTCTCGGTGGTCAAACTTTTGCAAGAAGCAGGCAGCGAAGATGATGGTTTGCAGCGGAGGATCAATCAAATGATTCATTTGCAGCAAACTAGGGAGGAGGTATTTCAAAATACTTTCAAGCTACAGGAAAGAATCAAGAGAATATATGACCAAAAAGCAAAGGCCGACAGGTTTGAGATAGGAGACATAGTGCTGAAATGGGAAGCAAGTAATAAGGAGAAAGGTAAACATGGCAAATTTGAAAATCTTTTGAAAGGACCGTACAAGATTGTTGCATATTGGGGCCAGAATGATTTCCTTTTGCAGGAGCTGAATGGCGAAGATTATCTGGGTGGAGCGGTCAACAATTGGCTCCTTAAGTGGTATTATTTGTAAAATGTTTTCTGCTATCCTACTCATCACTGTATATACCGGTTTGTTTAAATTCCATTGCAAGTGTGTACTGTTTTCATTCTTCAACTTGGGGCCCGAGGTGAAGGATATAAAGCTGGAGTTTGATTTCCGTTTTGGTTTGGTTTGTTAGAGTCAAGTCTTTCAGTCAATTTCAGTCTTGAAAATGAGTCAATTTTGAGTCACATTCAGTCCTGAAATTGAGTCTTTAAGTCAAGAGTTCAGTTTTGATTTGTCTAAGTTATTGACTCCATAGCCCAATGGACGAAGGCACTGTCTGCTTTCCCAGAGATCTCTACTTCTTGGCACCTCCAAGAAGCTACCATCCCCATTGGAGCCAATGTTAGTGTCAGTATCTTCATCCCTCCGTCAGAGATCAAATCCTCTTGTTGCATTGCATATTAAGTGTCTCGCCCAGTCAGTTGCATTCCATTAGGCGCATGGATCATTTGGCAGTAGTGGCTTTCCTACAGTTTCCCTCATGTCATTTACCTGCTGGCTCATGTTTTTTCATTAAAAAGCATATACAATCTCATTTCTGTCTTAAAGATTGCAAAAGTCTTTTTAGGGTTTTATTATCGTTCAAGTCTGTTGTTGGGAAAAGTATCCAATACGGAATGACCCTATCCCACTCTAAGGGTGATAGTACCTCAGCAACAACTGAATGCAAAGCTATTCAAGATTACTTCTTTATGAGATGAGAGAGAGAAGAGAAGGATGATCTACTAACTGTTATCTTGCGCTAATAGTCGATCCAATCCTCACTCCTTGTTGCTTGCTCCTAGCTCCTTGCTCTTTCACCGGCCCAGCTACACAAAGATCCTGTAAAAACACAAGAAAAGGAAACTACAAGAAGCATACATCCATAATCGATTCAGGGATTAGCATAAATCAAATATACAAGCATCAATTCACCATAAAGACACATGCATATAGAAGAACCTCAAATACTTTATTAATAGAAGAAGCAAAGTTCTGAGAGAGTTACAACCATAATAGGCCCAATCCAGCAACACCTCCCAGCAAAAAGAAATCTCCTCTTCACCTCCTTCAAAGCAATCACCCAATAGTTCTATACACAAACCAACAACACTTCCTTACTTGCACAAAATTCCAGCCTCCTTAGACCTCATGAGAGAGCTCTATATATAGGAGATTTGGAGAAAGGATGAGTCAGCTTGAGACTGACATGAAGCTGACTAGTGTCCTCTCCCACTTTAGTTAAACTTCAGTTCTTGAGTCCACTTGGAGATTCTTGCTTCCACTTGGAGATCAAGACCCTCTTACTCATCACAAGGCGAATTCCTTGACCCAAGTGTCAGTTTGGAAGCTTCCTGGGCAATTGACACCTTGCAGAATGACTGTGCCACTTGGCCAATCTCGCCCAGCGCAGGTAGCCTTCATTAAATTTGACATTCAGCGCAGGTACAGAGTGGAGCAGTTGACATTCAGCGCAGATGCTCAGTGGAGCAGTTGACATGATCCAGAAACAGCTTGTTTTTGAATGTTTTCAGGTGGAGAACTGATTTTCAGTGCTGTGGTTTGCTGACCTTGTTCCTCTAGGGGTAGGAACAACATGTTTAGGGACTTTGGATCCCTTAGATTATTGACATTTCATGCTTCATGTTGTTAGGCACAAAAATGTCTATAACAGTTGCCCCCTAAAGTATGAGGTCGTTTATCGGGTGAAATGCTTTATCAGGAGGATCCGAAGTTCATTCAATCGCTGAGAGGTGCCCTGTAATAAAATACAATACAATACATTATTTTTCATTCTGCTTTCATGATCTAGCTGAGGAGGGCATTCCCATGCTCAGCTTTATAAATTCATTTTGGTACATAGAACAGACGATCGTCTGATAGTAGACTGATAATTCTCTGCTAAAATTATCATCCTTTGAGTAGGATGATCATCTGCTGCAATGATGTACATAACAAATGTCTTTATATTTCCTGAATATATATCGCAACCCGGATGGATGAAACTAGATCCGGGGTCTTCAAACTTGTTTGATCTTCACTCTAAGTACAAGTCGATCCATGTGAGAATTGCGCTGAAGTCGAACATGGAAAGACATCGCTTGATTACCGGTCAATAATGTAAACCGTTAACAAGCGCGAGAGGAATCATCAATAATGACGATGACCCTCAAGGTACTGCAGTACAATTCACGTGGTGTGAATAAAGGACTTGGCGTCGAACACCACGCAAAATCTTTTGGTCGAAGGTCATTGATGTATACCTGTCACCAGAAGTGAGAAACTTGCCATTGAGGCATGCAAGCTTCAAAGTACTGGGGGGTTTGTTCCTAGATCAACTTCTTGGATAATGAGCTGAAGTCGACAAGAAGCGATCCGTCAAAGGAGGGCCTTAATGAATCCCACATCAATGACACAGAACGGAGCTAATGATTTTAGTGGAGGTGAAAACAGTCTGTGAAATATGATTCAGGGTGGCGATCATGGGTGGATGAAGGATAATGTATGGCAGTGGATGGGACACGGTTGACTCTTTCTGAACAACATCTCTTGAACATATAACGACACTGATGTGATGGATCGGTAGCATTACCCCAAATGTGGATGGTTTGGCGAGGACCATGGTGATGAGACCGGTGAATGAAACAACCCAACCCGAAGTGATACGGAGGACAAAGTGTCATGTTCAAGAGCGACTTGCTACCATTGAAGCTTTGAGGTTCTCCCAATTTTTCCCCAGTCATTTCTGACCAGTACCTCTTTATTTTTGTCAAGCTTGAGGAGGATAACATATGCTTGTTCTATAACCTACCCTTCGGGCAAGCCCATCGCTATGTTTTAACGAGCCTAGCGATAGGGAAACTCGTTCTCATCTAAAGACAAGTTTGTCGCTATTTAATCATTTTAACGAGTCTAACGACAAGGAAAACTCGGTCCTTTTCATTTTTAGAGAGTCTGAAAAGGTACAGAAAGTTAACTCCAAAATTCCTTTTTCGTCATCTAATCCCTTAAGTCCGAAAAAGTATAAAACAATATAGAAGGGATGAGTTTTCGATAACTTTAACGAGCCAAATAAAACAAGCGCTCGACCTTTTTGTGCAATAATCCCTCAAGTCCAAAAAGATTAAAATCTAGAGGAGGGATAGCTCTTCCGGTCACTTTAATGAGCTGGAAGGCCAAAACTCGGCAAACTTTTCATATTTTACGAGTCAGGAGAAAAGAGCTCAAAGAAGACTCGTCTTTTGAGGAACGAGTGATAAACAGGGATAGCAGCAGATTCCAGGTACAGGTTGGAATTTTCCAATCACGGCAGTGTCACAAGGATGGCTAAGTGAAATCACTCTTCGCAGCTGTTCCTCAAAATGGGCAAACAATCATATGGAGGTGGACGATTGGCCAAATGGAATGGAGGTGGCGGGTGCAAACACGACCAAGGCTTTTATGGCTAATAAATTTATGATCACAATGGTTATTTACCGGTACTGGGTTCATTTTTTAAAGAGCTTGAATGCGCCAAAACACTGCTCAAAAGCTTATGTTTATTTTTTAACGAGCATGAAATATGACGCTAAAACTGCTCGGATCTCGCTTTTCTATTTTTTAACGAGCATAAATTCCGCGGTAAAACTGCTCGATATACTAGTCATAGGATAAGAAATGTCTTCCTGCAAGATTCCAATTTTTATAGAGCTTGCACCTCACATAAGCTATGCTCTTCATTTGGCAAATTTTGACCTTTGCCCCACATCCTTTCTTTATGTAAGTTAGGAAATGATCAATGACCGCTCTTCGCTTACACTCCAAAAGGTTTGCATGCCCCCAGGTATAAAATACAATTTCAAGACTGCCCCTACTTATCCTTCAAAACATTTGTTTTGATGGGTGAGGCTTGCCTCTTTCTGGTTACCCAAAGAATGGTTTTATTTGCTGCCGCAAATGAAACTCTTTCTTCGGCGATGTCTATCATTAGGTTACTCAAAGATGGTTACAATTTGTTGCAGCAAAGGAATCTCTTTCTTTGGAGGCTGCCCCTACTTATCCTTTAAAACATTTGTTTTAATGGGTGAGGCTTGCCTTTTTACCCAAAGATGGTTACAATTTGTTGCCGCAAAGGAACCTCTTTGGCATTGCCTACCTGTTTAGACAAAGTTGAATGACCTTTGTCAAACAAGTAACCTTGACAAAATAATCCTGTTCTAGAACAACCCCTCTTCCTTCTTTCGGACGGGGTACGGACTAGTCATATTCTTTCGCGGAAATTCTACCTTATACCCAGGGTTTCTTTTGCCCGAAGCAGACCAGGATGCATGCCCCCTGGGTTCCAGTCCCATCTTTCTTAATCACTCGCACTCATCGGGAAGGAGGACTGGGGGTGGAGACATTTCTTGGATGAATAGACCATTGAGGGTTGGTATTTGACTATTTGCGATGCGTGATCCTGGAAATGAAAGTTGGTCTACGAGCTTGACCATTCTTCCTTCGTGTGGAAAACACATTACTCTAAAGAGTGAGGAGACTATAGCTCCCATGCAATATATATAGTCTCGTCCAAGGAGTAGGTTATAATCCAAGGGTCCTTGAATGACCATCACGTTCATTTGAACGGTCTTCCCTTTCAATGTAACAGGCACATTGGGGAGGATCCCTAATGGTCGACTGGTTCCTTTATCAAAACCCGAGAGATTTCTCATCTCAGGCAAAAGCTCTGGGGAACCCAGTGCTTTCCAAGCAATAGAGGAAAGGATACTCACAGATGCCCCTTCATCAATGATAGTTCCAGCCATTACCATTCTGTAGATTTGGACTATGATTTTGAATGGTATACTGGCTGGTAACCGGGGTCTGCCTAGTTGGTTCCAATCAAAGGACACAACCAGGTTGCTTGGTGGTGGGACCGAATACACGGCCGGATACGATCCTGACGATGTTCCTTCCTGCGATAAAGGAATGGGCGCATTGCCCTAATGCTCATCAGAATCTGTGTTGATGAAAAGAATCTGGATGGTGTCATCCTTATTCTCTTCAGTGAGGGTGTCATTTGAAGATGAATCTTCAGTGACGGTGTCATTTGAGGATGAAACCTCTGAAGGAAGAACCGGGTCAACTGCCGTATCGACCTTTAGACTTTCGTCTGGTCTGGATTCAGTAGGTTCATTTTCAATGACTGACGCTTCAGCTGACCACTTGAGCAGGCCAGCTGTATTTTCAACCAACGAAGGACTCGGCATGAGTTTTTTGTATCCAGGAGGAATTATTACCGTTGAAACCGGACGATCTTCCAAAACTCTCTTCGCTTTGTCTAAAAGGGGACAACGGTGGATGGTGTGACCGCCTTCACACAGTCTGCAGGGGGATCTTGCTCCCCCTCTTCGTCTTGAACCTTCACTTTCGCTGGTTGATGGTAAGCAATCAACATGGCTATCAGAGGTTGATGCTCCCGAATTGTGCAACTGAGGGAACTAGTCCCTTAGTATCCGGGGAATACAGGGACAATCTCTATGGAAGTGGTCTCCTCTACATATGACGCATGGCGATTTAGGCCCAGTCTGTGCTGTGTGTGGGTTTTTGCCAGATGTCTTTTGCTTGCCCCCAGCCGCCTTAGGCTCCTTCTTCTTCTTCTCCTTCTTCTCCATGGGAGCTTGGCTTTTGCCAACTTTACCTTGCGAAGAAGAAGGATTAGAGGAAGAGTTATAAGAAGTAGAAGGCTGGTGGGCAGCTCTAGACTATTCTAACTGTTGACTCGACTGTTCAGGAACCGTGGTGGTCTGAACTACATTAGTTGAGAATAGCCAAATAGGCAGGCCAATTGTCGGTCATGGAAGCGACAATGTGGCCATGTGGGGCGCACCAACTTCTCCCCAAGAGGAGAATGGACTAGGATTTCCATCATGTGGAGTTCCTTGGTTGGGTCGTTCCATGTTCTCAACTTTATGATCAACTTGGGAATAGGAGGTGATTATGTTCCGTTTAAAATAAATTTTATAACGACGCTTAGACACAACTTGCTTTTTCACTTTTTAAGAGTCGAGAAAAAGCTAAAGATGACTCTAGTCTCCTTCGATGTTTTAACGAGCCCGAAGTGACAAATGCTCGGATGGACTTTTTTAGTTATAGAGTTTGAAAAAGGCCAAAAGAAACTGCTCTGGAGTTCTAGGCAGAGGGTGTGCCAAACTTTTCGCAAAACCACAGAATACGTTTTACGGTACGAGTGGTCAATCTTCGTGAATGTTGTGTTCACTGCATTGCGATCAGTAGGGCGGCCGACACGGTTTCCTATTGGATA
This sequence comes from Pinus tabuliformis, assembly GCA_031772625.1. Classification (NCBI taxonomy): domain Eukaryota; kingdom Viridiplantae; phylum Streptophyta; class Pinopsida; order Pinales; family Pinaceae; genus Pinus; species Pinus tabuliformis. Next base: position 2,080,266,472 of record CM062818.1, read on the forward strand.
AAGGCTTTGTTCCTATAGGGGTCTCCCAATATATACGCGACGGTACATTGGAGCACAAGTTCGTATTGATACTTATCGCTTCACCGTGGAGGAATCACCCAACCACTCAACGCTAAGATATCACGTTTAACGATGCCGGAACACGTCTCTAGCTTAGACCTCTATGTGTTTGCGTTATGTTTCAATGCGTTGTTATGTAAATTCAATTTATTTTAAGGTTGATCTTGTTTAGCTGTTTGCCTTTATGGATCACCACAAGATGTATGATAACACTCCTAAATGCAGTCTAAGATGATAAGCAAGCTTTTCAATCTTTCAACTTTGAAAACCTTAACTACTAAGGGAAAAGAAAGATAACACCTTTTCACACAGATCATAGAGCACACGCTAATGCATTTTTTCCTTAAATCAACATGCAAACTGTCATAATGCACATGCACAATGCAAGTATTTCTTTTCTCTTTCTTAATGTTGGTGAAATGCAAAAAGAAAGCTGTTGTATAATTTTGAATTCAATTTCAAGTGAAAGCAAATAAGCTTGTCCAAAATCAAAAGACACCTTAAGATTTACTTGTTTCGACACTAGAAATATATAAATTCAAACCAAATGACGAAAGAAAAAGCTCAATCAGCTATGAACAGCAAATAAACTAACTCTTAAGATCAAAACAACACTTTATCATAGGTCTAGATCTAAGAGGTCACAGCAAGACTAGTTCACTTTCGTTATGGGAAACTGTAAATGTACAAGAAATACACAAAGAACAAACAAAGTTTCTTTATACAACCGAGGCGGAATAATGACAAGTAAAGTTGGTTTCAGATAGGCCCACTGACTGGTAACAAACAACAAAAACAATAGTGAAAACAGGGCAAGACACAGCAGGAAACCCCAGTAGCACAAGGCAACACTGGTCCAACGCAGGTGGAACACTGCCTGTTTGACCTTCAGCGCAGGTAGCCCCTTCGGGAACTGCGCTGAAATGCAAACAGCCTTTGTACAGCCTGCACTGAAGAACGAAACTTTCGTTTCTGGTGGTTTCCGGGTCACAGATTGCTCAAACATTCACAGTTTTTGCTCAGATCAGAAGCTATCAGTCAAGGACACACTAAGGGATGACAAGGAGGATGAAAAGCTATCACTAAGAGCTTATTAGAGTCCTTGTGGATCAGCTCTTCAAATCATAAACTTGCCCAGAAACTGAGCTAGAGTAGCTGCCCTCTACTTTGTATTTGAAGAATTCAAACACAGTTCGATTCGGTGCTCCCTTTGTTTATGAAATGAATAGCAAAAAACACAATCAACCAACAAGATACGATCCCCAGTGGAGTCGCCAATTTGTTGTTGGGAAAAGTATCCAATACGGAATGACCCTATCCCACTCTAAGGGTGATAGTACCTCAGCAACAACTGAATGCAAAGCTATTCAAGATTACTTCTTTATGAGATGAGAGAGAGAAGAGAAGGATGATCTACTAACCGTTATCTTGCGCTAATAGTCGATCCAATCCTCACTCCTTGCTGCTTGCTCCTAGCTCCTTGCTCTTTCACCGGCCCAGCTACACAAAGATCCTGTAAAAGCACAAGAAAAGGAAACTACAAGAAGCATACATCCATAATCGATTCAGGGATTAGCATAAATCAAATATACAAGCATCAATTCACCATAAAGACACATGCATATAGAAGAACCTCAAATGCTTTATTAATAGAAGAAGCAAAGTTCTGAGAGAGTTACAACCATAATAGGCCCAATCCAGCAACACCTCCCAGCAGAAAGAAATCTCCTCTTCACCTCCTTCAAAGCAATCACCCAATAGTTCTATACATAAACCAACAACACTTCCTTACTTGCACAAAATTCCAGCCTCCTTAGACCTCATGAGAGAGCTCTATATATAGGAGATTTGGAGAAAGGATGAGTCAGCTTGAGACTAACATGAAGCTGACTAGTGTCCTCTCCCACTTTAGTTAAAATTCAGTTCTTGAGTCCACTTGGAGATTCTTGCTTCCACTTGGAGATCAAGACCCTCTTACTCATCACAAGGCGAATTCCTTGACCCAAGTGTCAGTTTGGAAGCTTCCTGGGCAATTGACACCTTGCAGAATGACTGTGCCACTTGGCCAATCTCGCCCAGCGCAGGTAGCCTTCATTAGATTTGACATTCAGCGCAGGTACAGAGTGGAGCAGTTGACATTCAGCGCAGATGCTCAGTGGAGCAGTTGACATGATCCAGAAACAGCTTGTTTTTGAGTGTTTTCAGGTGGAGAACTGATTTTCAGCGCTGTGGTTTGCTGACCTTGTTCCTCTAGGGGTAGGAACAACATGTTTAGGGACTTTGGATCCCTTAGATTATTGACATTTCATGATTCATGCTATTAGTCACAAAAATGTCTATAACAAAGTCTAGGGTTTCATTAGGTTTCATCAAAAAGTGTTTCAAAGTGTCAAATAACAACCAGCACGCACATGAGGAGGTTTCAACATTAATAAATTTTATCACCAAGTGCTCAGAGATGTGTTTTCCTCAAAACTCTATTTTGAGGAAAACACAGAGTATTTCAGCTTTTATTGTACAAATTGTTGTAATTTTATTTCCTCCATCTGTAAATCATTTCATCTGTAACCTTGGTCACTTTCCCTAGCCCCAGTAGCTCCAACCCCTTGCAAAACAAACAAAGCATACATCATTTAGTTCATCACAAGCTCAAATGAAGTGAAAAAGTTCAAAAACAGAGTTTAAAAATAAAGTCAAATTCAAAACATTGTAAAAGTGGGTTTGATGAACCAGATATTTAAAAGCTCCTTGTTTATAAGTCATTCCTTCAATTTGAAAAGTTCATTTGCACTCCAAAAGAAAGTGGAAGTAAGGTAAAGTCGTGTTGGTGAGAAAGTGAGAGGAAATTGTGAAAATTTACCAAAAAACAGAGGCGCGGCGCATTGGGTAACTGTCGCGATGCACTGGGCCGCGATCTCTAGTTCAAAATTGCACGAGCACGGTGCATACACTGGGCACGGCACGTTGGGTTTGATGCGCGGTGCACACAGCCAGCAAGCGTGAAACTTCAACACTTGCTCCAAAATCGCCCAATATGCTTGGATCTGCACTTGTACAAGTAGGTTGAGCTTCGATAATTGCTTTTCATCCAATGCTGGTGCTTGTTTGATGGTGGTTGTCTTATGGTGTTGAATAAGAAAATCAAACCCTACCAAAGAAAACAATGCTAGGGTTTTGTATTAATTGTTTGGTTGCCAAGTTATTCCCTCACCTCGCCACTCCCTTACTCCATTTTTCCCTAAATTCACACACCCCTAAATTCACTATTCCCATACCCCAATTCCCATTTCCCAAAATCCCAAACACAAACTCCCAAACCTTAGTCCTATACAAAAACTCCTAAATCATTCCCTAATTCCCTATTTCCCTAACTAAACCCTATCCCAACAGTCCCTAAAATCCTTCATTTTTCCCTCCCTCTACAGTCCCTTGTATCACTCTTCCCTTGGTGGCAAAAGTCAAAACACATCATCAAGATAGTTCAAGACAGTTCAACACATCATCACCTACTTCTCATCAAGACAGTTCAATCACTAGCAGAGATGACATCTGATCCTCCATATGATTATGAAGAGGAGACCCACAGTGACTCACCTATAGAGGTACATGCACCCAGGAGGCCTCATAGAGGTGGTAAACATATTAGAGAAGAACCAACCACTCTTGCTGAATTACAGGCCTGCCCTCTTCCCATCTCTTGTTTTTAGCACCAGTCCTGCTATGAATTTTGTGAGAAGGTTGCTAGCATTTAGTTTCATCATGAGTTGGCTCGTTTGTTTGTGTTGCATTTACATGATGGTCAAGCCACTCTAGCTGGTGTTACTTTCACATTAACACCAGAATCTATTTCACTAACAATCGGTATTCCCAATATTGGAGAGCAATAGAACAAGAGGCAACAAATTGACCAGTAGCATTATGAACCATACATCAAGCTCAGCTTTTTGAGACAGCTCGAGAGAGTGTTTCCTTTTCGGTACCTCAAAGATGCATATGCTCCTTTAATGAAATTGATCATGAGTATTTCAGCTGTGGGGGCCGGTTCTCTCGTTTATATTCTTATCATATCAGGCTACTGATGCATTTTACCCAGGTAAGGATGATGAGCATCCCTTACTTCAAGTGCCGAAATATTGAAAATATGACCACTCTAGTGCAGCACAAGACCCCTCAGCAGCAGTTTAATAGTATTTACGATTTTGCTCTCATAAAAATTGTGGTCATCCATCAGCTTCGCTTACAGGGAATCACTTGGGAGGACTTCATCTCTCGTGAGTTTTTCAGAGCTCCTCAGGGACCTTCAAAGTCGTTACATGAGACAGGTGGACCTTCTCATTAGCATGAGGGTCATGAGACACAGGCCGCCAGTATGCCGGTGTTTATCACTTATCAAAAGGGCACTAGGTAGTTTTTCACAGTAGTAAAGCGAGTATTATCTCCACCTGGGGTGGAAGGGGTCTCGCTTCCATCATCAGCACAACCGGTTCAGGACAAAGGAAAGAGGCCATTGCAGGATTAGGGGCCTTCAGGTGAGTGAGAGACTGATTTCATCCTCATTGAGGGTGATGATACAGATGTGGGCCTGCAAAGTGAAAATCTCATGGAAATCATCCAAGAGCAGCAGGATGACATCAAGGCCTTGTCCCTCAACTTGGAGAGGTCTAAGTGGATTATAAAGTACTTGGAGGAGAGGAATAAAAAACTTGAAGATCAGTAGGTGATTATGGAGTTGTAAAACATTCAGGAGAATCGCCAAGCTGCCCAAAGGAGGAGGGTGGAGTTCACTTCACTCGAGCAAGAGATCAATGCCGATCAGGAGTCTTGGCTTGAGAGAGCCAACATCCACTTAGAGAGATTTTTGGAGAAGGCCAACAAGGAGAAAAACTTATTGAGACACATGGCTTTTCATTACATGGCGAGGAACAAAGTTTGCAAGGCGAGAATCAAGAGTTTAAAGGCAAAATTGAAGAAGGCATCAAAGAGGCAAAAGGAGCATGATCGACTTCAGATATTGGCTGAGGCTTCCTTGGCCCAACATAGCTCTTGATAGAGAAGACTCAGCCAAAATTTCAAAAAATTTGGGGCATTTTTTGCATTTTGGAAAATTTTGGCACAAAAAATAGGAATTTCTGCCCTATGCGCCGCGCCACGTGGCACTCGCTTTTGATAGGAGCGTCTAAATCACAAAAACTCATCATTTTTGGATTTGGAATTAAAAATTATGATTGCCTACCTATGGCCAAGAAATTTGAGCAGGTTTTGAGCCCTCAAAATGGTCAAAAACACTCAAAAAATGACCTTACTGCCCCTATTTTGACACACAGGAAATGGTCTTGGGAGATTTGATTTTTGACAGGGAAAATGAAGGCCAAATTGAAAAATTCCACTTGGGTTGGAAAGTAGATAGGTAGACCTTTCTAACAAGCACACTTGGAGTGAATTGGAACACTGGTAAGGCCTCCAAACGTGGGTCCAAATAGGCGCTATGCATAGATGAAATTTTGCCAGTTTGACCAAGTATTGCTCTGGTTTTCGCCCAGCTTTGGCTAGTTTGACTTTTTCACTTTCTTAACGAAAAAATTGTGATGTAATTTCATGTACATTGATGGATCATGATGTAAATATTTCAAATTTTCACTTGGTAAGGTAGATTCATCAGTTAAAAAGTTGTTTGAAACTGAATGAATCAGTTCCCTTGCTTCTAGAGGCATGTTGTTCCACTGCCTGATTTCTAGTTCCTAGTTTAGAATCAGTTGGATCAGCTCCTAAACATGTGAGCTCGACTCCTAGAGGCTAGTATGAGCTATGCTTTGTCTATATTATGTGTTTTTTTAGTCATTAGCATGGCTAGACTCTTGAGAAAGTAAGGAGCTTCATTGTACACTCATATCGGTATTTTGGCTAAGGAATTGAGACCAGGGTTTGCAGTACTCTTTGGGATCCCTGTGGCATTTGTTTTGGTACAGTGCTTTCTTAAATATTTTTGAATTTATTCATGTGTTATATATATCATTTCTCTCTTATTTCTTCTCAGCTAAATCAAACAAGAGTTTAAGTAGAATACATTGAAATTCCAGTGCTCTACTTGAAGTTTGCTTTAGTTTTTGATGTTTTCAGCTGTTTGGAGAGGATCCATGGCTTCTCTTGCCCTCTTCAACTCCTCCTCTATCTAATCCATCCATATCACTTGATTTAGAGTGCCAAATACATCTGCCTAGCTTGCCCCATTGAGATCCCTGCAAAACTGAGCCTCATTCCCTGCACCCAAGATCTGCCTTTCCCTTAGAGCCCACAAAAATATTGTTTTGTGCTATCAAAATATTTGCACATATACCTAGCCTAAGATTAGTAGTTATATCAGTCAATATCAAGCCCTTAGCGATCATAATTTGCTGAGATTGACCCGAAGAGAGCCCTCTCCTAACCTGGTAGGGTTAGCTACCAGGCTGAGCGTGGTTTGATGTTGGCCCTGGATCCTACCTTTTCAGCCTGAGGTAAATCTAGGCACTAACATAGTGGCGACTGTACTGGGGAAGAAATTGTTTGTTTGTTAGTATTCTTCATTTTATAAACTACAGATGAAGTCTGAAGATTAGCCAGGTAGCCTTCGAAACGCTTTTGCTTTGCATTAGCGTAAGTAGAAAAACGCTACTTTAGTCAATCTCTAGTCTAGTCTTATAAATGGAAAATATAACCTGTAAATCACCCCAGTACATTTGATAATTCTAAGCTTTGGATGATAAGTTTAGGATTTGATAGGCTGAACAAGTTGTTAACGTCCATTTGATGTCTTCAATGAACAACCACTCACTGGGATAGGAATTGGATCTAAATACAGGTCTTAGGCTTACTGAACTTTCTTGTCTTCTGATTATTCTTGGAATAAGGTTGGGATTTTCAAATATAGGGGGAGAATTTGGATCAGGGTTAGCCTTGGTATAGTGAGTTCTCCCGGAAGCCAGATTTCGAGGCTTTTCTAATTATTTTTCTTTTTTATGAATTTTTGAAATAACTTCTAATAACCCTTTAAGAGGCTTAAAAATAAAATTTTGAATTTCTCAAAGGTTTATTAAGACTGACGATTTTGAATCCCTAGTATGGTCACCACTATGTTATCACTCAGATGTTTTCCTTAGAATTTATCAAAGAAGGAATAGTCTGAGGTAACTACAAACATAATCTTTTACAGGTTCTAGCCAACCTAAGTCCAGAGAGGGCTCTCTCTTTATAATTTAACTTTGTTTTGGGTAAGATTTCAGGCTAGTTCTTAGTGCTCATGATTGTTTTGTTTTGATTGGGTGGTGGAATTAAGAAAACAGATGGGCAGAGCAAGTATTTAGGCCATTGGGCTATGGAGTCAATCAAGAGTGGCTGAACTGGATCTGATCAATCACTAAGGTAAGAGTTCATAGGGCAGGCTAGCACAACAAAAGCAAATCTGCAGGTTCAAATGGATGAGGTAGTCCTAACTAGGGCAAAGGGCAATGAAGAATCCTTAACCAGGATCAAGATGAAGAAAGGAAGGATGATCAGTAACAAAGGGAAATGAAGAATCCTTTACTATGGACCAAAAGGGGGGGTAAACTACGGAATTAAGGGAGCAATTAAGATTTCCCAGACCAAGATAGTTTAGTAGAAAACATATAGAAAGGAAATAGTTAAAACAGAGAGAATTTAAGCTAATTCTGAGATTTCATTCCTTGTTTACTTTTCAGATTTCATAAGAGACACATATGAATATTCATAACATGAAGAGAAAACAATATTTAAACATGAAGAGATAATACTTATTTGTTCCAACTGTGCAAAAGAATCGAGTGAAATGTCCTCATCTTTGTTTCATATCCAGCAAAACCAGTCCAATCTTGAATATAATAGCTCCTTCGCTCAATTTAAAATATCTACAGAAATGTATTTTAATCCACCCCAATTACTTCAATTTGTGAAGTATTTAAACAAAACATGTTACAAAATATCTCATTACAATATGAGAATTATTTTAGGAAACCAAAAATATCTTCAACATGAAGATAGAGACAGATGGAGAACTGTCTTCTTGCTGTCCCTTTTATTATGACTATGTTGGTTGTTGTAATTCAGATTTGGCTCTTTTAGTTGCTTGATACTTATGTGTTGGATTCACTTTATGTATTCTACCTACTGATACTCTTTACCTGCTACACTTTGACTCTGTTTTACCTCGTTTTAACTAGCAGCCACATAGATTTTCTGCAATAACTTTATAGTAAATCTGTTAGTTTCATCCACCATTCATTGTCAGGTAATTTCATCCTTATCATCTTTCTATATATCTTGTCAGCTTCTGCATACTTGGCAAAATTTGGCCTGTCGACAAACAAGTGCTTGACCTCATGCTCTATGAAAAACAGATTTTCCAGACTATCATATAATACCTTTCTAGTGGGAAGAGCTTTTACTCCTAAGGTACTAGCTTGGTTGCTGGACAATTTGTTTAATATTTCAACATAATCATATTGGGTCATTAGCTTGTTATTTATTACCATAGGACTGGGAAGTCCTTTTTCTCTTAAAATACCAAACTTTGTCATAAAACTGTCAATATCAGCTTGGATGCTCTGACACCTTTTCTCCAGATTGAGCATCAGGTTCCTTTTGGTAAGGACCTTCTTTATTTCTATGATGGTTGTTGTTATACCTTCTATTTCTAGTTCATCAAGATGGTACCTAATTCTGCTGTTCAAAAATGTTATTAATAGGTTGGCCTCTTCAGGTTTCTCTCCCAAATCTTCCCTTGTCTTATGGACTGCTTCTGTAGCCACTTTTACTAGTTTATTTTTTTCAAAAATTACTTGAATAGATGGCCAAACATCATTGATAGAATCAATGATGTTGGCCAAAATAATTTCCTTCATGTCTCCAAGTGGTTCTTGCAATGTCAAATCCTTTTCAAGGACTTTTATTCTTTCTCCCATTCTTTGATTCTTCTGAACCTCTTCTTTCTGTTGTATCTGTGCAAGCTTGCAATCAGTCTCCAAACTTGACACTTTTTCTCAAACCTTCTTGAGCTCAGTAGCCTAGATGCTCATTTCCTCCATGGATTTTACCAATTCAGCTGTCTTTTATGTAGATGCCCCTGTGCCTACTAATGTACCTGTAACTGGAAAAGTTGTAGCTGGTGGAACTGTGGGTGCTAAGGCAACAACCAATGTGGAGGGTACTACTGTAGAGACTATAGGAATTACAATCTGATGAGTGGTGGCCAACTCACTCTGCTTAGAATGTATCAAGTTATCTAGCTCTTTCTATGTCTCTTTTAATTGTTCTTTCAGCTTAAGGACTAAGTCTATAAGCTCTCCTTCCTTCTGAGTTTCCAACACTTCGGTTGTCTGAGTATGATGCAGAGGAGGAAGTTTGAGCTGCTTATTTAGTGCGCCTATGTCATCGTTTTTCTTTTTAATGAGTTTTTCTACAACTTTCACATCCTTGGGATCATGAGCTAGTTCTATGACTAAGTCCTCTAAGGACTTTATTCTGGTATCCTTAGCCTATGAAGAGGCCTTCTCTAACTGGAGTTGTGCTGATATATTATTCAATAAATTTTGGAGTTGGTGAGCTGCAATTTCCTTTCTAGTTAAGGTGGAGTAGACCATTTCCCCAGTTTGCTTGTGTAATTCTATTTGGTCAATAGGATGGATATCCTTCTCCAATACTTCAAAGTCTATTTTCAGGTAATCTGCAATTGATATAGGTTGCTATGTAGTTGGTTTCAAGAAACTCATTTGCATCTTACCTTCCTTTATGTTAAAGGCTGACATTAGCCTTGTTTGATTTGTTGGAGCCATTTTTAGGTAGTGTGCATAACTTTGGGCCTTAAATCTTTCATTCCTTGCCTTGATTTCTTTGTATTTCTCTTTAATTTTCTAGCTTTGGCCACTTATAGTTCTGAATGAGGATACTTCCATGCTATGTTGTCTCTCTAGAATTTGAGCTTGTGAAGTGGAAGGTTCTTGTGTACCTCTAGAGGGTGTGGTCTGCCTTCTTTCTACTCTTTCTGTACCTGCAGCTCCTACTGTTTCTTCAGTAAACTCCTATTCTGAAAATGGATTCAACCTTTTCCTCTTGACATATGTTTGGGCAACAGGTCTACTAGAAGGAGTGGTCTCCTCTCTATCTCTTTTAAGATTCCTCTCCTCATTTAGAGGAGTCCGTAAAATAGGAGGATTGCTCATGATATGTTCTGGCTGAGAAAGTTATACTAATATCTCTAGTTGTTCTGATTCCTCTGGTCGCTTTGATGGTTCTCCCTTCTCTGATGGTCCTTCTTCTACTGTTTGCTCACTGTGTTCCTATGATTTCCTTTGAGATTGAGATTCTCTTGGCACCTATTTCAGCTCTGAATGATTTGGTGGGTGATTGTGCATGGTTTGCAGGAAGTGCACGGGACTTGAAGGGATGGACTCGAGTTTCAGCAGCTTCAGCAAGTTGATAGTTGGACATGGGTTGATAGTTGTACTTGCTTTGGTGCTTGCATGGAGGTCTGAACAGTATTTTGCATGGTAAAACTAAAAACAATGAGTTTTTTTAGTTTTATTCACAAAGGAAATATTTTGGTGGGTACATAGAGAAAGGGACATTTGGCGTTAAGTGGGGGATGTGACGTTTTATCGTTTAGCAGGAGGCGGTAAGAGGGATCATATCACACCGCTTTTGGGCTTAAGTGGTTTTGGTGGGAGGCTGCCTAATGCCATTCATTGGGTGCCATGTAGCAGTGGGGTGAATAGTGAAACCACCCATACCAGGCGGGTAAAGATCAGCCTTCAAATGCCGCCGGATATCAGCATCGATCGTTGGATCAAAAGGGGTCGGATCACATGGTGGTCGGGGTGATGATTTGATATGAGGTTCAATGGAGGGGCCCGATGAGGTTTTTAATGCGGTGGGATTTAATTAATGAAAGATATATGGGGGTCTAATGACATCGGGAGCAATTTCATTGGTGGGGACAGATTATTAATTAACCACTGATTGATTAATTAATTTCTTTTATTCGACGGTGTGTCATGGTTATTAACTAGTCGCTGATCGACTTAATTAATCCCTTAATTATTCACTAATAGAGTTTATGTTTCAAACCTTCAAGGATAGGATATTAACATATGGGTTTAATAAAATATAAGGGAAAGGGGTGTTTTTGGGATTTAATACATATAATTAAAATTAGGAGTTAATATGAATGAAAGCGGAAAAACGAAGTGCACTAAGTACAATGTTTTTAAAATTTATTTACATTTTCACATAAAACATTATAACTTAGGCTAAATGCACATTTGTGGGTTTTTGTGGAAAAAGGGGTTTGCTTGGGGGTGATTACTTTTCCTAGGCAAATGGTGCTTTTACCTTAGGAAAAGGGATTTTTTAGGGGAAATGAGTGAATTATGGAGGGGGTGAATGCTTATAAGGGGCCTTTTAGTACTTAGGACCTATAAGTTATTGGGCCGAGGGTCTGGTCCCTCCAGAAGTCAGAGAAATGCTCTGAGCCCCTTTAACTTAAGGTTTTAGGTACTTTAAGACTTTCTTTGGAAATTAGTTAAGTGAGAAATGAAATGAATGAGGGAAGTTAACCAATTGGCTTTGTGTACTTTGGTAAATGCTCAATTATCATCCATACTTTAGAAATTTGATGATGAAGGTAAATGATATGATCTTATCTAATCAATCATCACAATTCTACAACCATTCAACTACTTACCCATCTACTAATCCTACCATTTTTTCTACTCTTTATTAGGCTGCACTTAAGCTGGAAATCCCTTATCAAACCTTTTCTTTTCTTTTTACAAAAGTAATCTATCTAAGTCTAACCTTATTACATCCAAGGGCTCAGATTAAATAGTTGATCTCCTTTGATTAACTCTTCCTATCTACTTGCCTGCGAAGATTACATTGTTTGGTCACATTTTATTTCTCTATCTATAAGCATGAAATTGAAAACATGAAATAGTCAAGTTTAAACATTTTGACTATCCATGGATTGTGGCAAAGGTAACAAGCTACACACAATCTTTTTATTCTATACCAAAAGTAAATGGTAGTGGCATTTTGACTTGCACACTTTCATGGTATTTTTTCTTTATTGGGGTTCATTTTTCATCTTTTTGACCTTTTTCTTCATTTTGTCCTTTGATTTTTCTTTTAGGACATACCCTCTTTACATTTTTTTTATCTTTTAAAATCTTTCAAATATGGAAAACATTTGCAGGAAGCAAAGGTATGTACATATTACAGATTTGACCTCAGCTATTCAAAAATTATGACTCCTATTGGTATAGGAACATAAAACATCCCAAGAATGAAGAACCAACTCGTTGATTCCCTTGTTGTATCTGCTAGCACGTTTATTCCTCCTTTGCCTCCTAATTTGACTTATGAAGTTTAGGTGAAATATACACCATCTTTGCCTAACAATGTCAAATACTGGAAAGTTTTTGAAGATGATGATGAAATTAATAGGCTTTTACAAGTCTTTGTTGAATTTTCTGAAATGCACATCAACCAAGAAAACGAAACCATGGAAGAATGCAATTAGTCCAAGATAAAGGACGAGATTGGCCATGAAAGCATTGTCCAGCTACCTAGTCACTATATACCCAAAGGATTGGTGCCCCTAGAGAAGGTGTTTGATCATAACGATGTACCCTATAAGCCTGCCAAAAAGGAAAATGAGTTTGATGTTCATAAACATAATGTAGGCAGTCCAGCCTATCCAAAATACATAAATCTGTCCACTCACTTGTCTTCTGCCCAGAGTTCCGAGTATTGCACCCTAATGAAATAGTTTTTTGATGTTTTTGCTTGGGAATACAGTGATCTTAAGACCTATGACACCAACATCATTCAACATAAGATTTCGCTAGAGAAGAACACCATCCCTTTTATGTAGAAGTTAAGACCTATCAGCCCTCTCTTATTTCCTTTGATTGAAAAGGAAATCATGAAGCTACTGGATGCCAAGATCATAGTTCCCCTAAGGTATTCAAAGTGAATAACTAACCTTGTGGTAGTAAGAAAGAAGAATGGAGAAATCAGGCTTTGTGTGGACTTCAGGAACCTGAACAAATGCTCTAAAAAAGACAACTACCCCCTGCCTAAAATGGAACACTTACTAGAAAAAGTTTCAGGGGCTAGAGTCATGTCTTTCTTAGATGGATTTTCAGGTTACAATCAGATTGTTGTACATCCAGAAGATCAGGAAAAGACCACCTTCACTACTCCTTGGGGCACTTTCATGTACTCCAAGATGCCTTTTGGACTGATGAATGTTGGGGCTACTTTTCATAGGGCCATGGACATAGCTTTTGTGGGAGAGAAGGACAAATTTGTCCTTATTTACCTTGATGACATAGTAGTCTTTTCCAGCACTCACAAGGACCATTTGTAGCATTTGAAGAAGGTGTTTCTAAAGTTAAAATAGTTTGGAATTTCTGTGAACCCAAAGATATATAACAGCCGAGATATATAACAGCGAGCAGTTGTAACAACACTGTTAGGTGATATTCTATGAAAATTAATACAATTAACTTCAGGGACTGTTATAATGCCACATGATGCGTGGTTATGGGATGTCATATTAACCTATAAAATCCAATAAAATGATGACAACAAATGCATGGGTGTACTGGAGGTCCCCGCCCCCTCTCGAAATGAGAGGTCGCCTACGACCGACTGGACGAAAAGATGACATTCTGGCGGCAAAGTACATGGGTGATAGATTAGGCAGTAAAGGCGGCAAAGTATGTATATTAATGAAAGGATTGTAAAAATGTATGGGATTAATGAAAGCAAGGCATGTAACAATAATTAGTAATAAGTGATAAGATGCCATGAGGTGATGTGATAAGTAAAAAAAAAAAACAGGACAGTAATATGTAAGAAATGATACCTTACCACCGTTATTCCATTTGAAAATGATATGATTGATTTAGAGAACATTAACTCATGCATAAAGGTTCAAAGTAAGGTAAGTTAGGGAAATAATTTCTTTGCAGGAATATAGAAAAATAAGAATAGGGTATTGTAATAATATTGATGTAGAAAATAAAACTTTAATACCATAAGCAGAGCTTCTGCTGCCAACAGGCATCTGTAGCCTCGACAGAGTTGCTTTCAAACCCTTATGAGTCAGGATCCTCTATTTATAGTTGGGGAAGTGCATTATGATGTCCACAGTAGAGATCAATGTGCTGGCATGGTAACCAGATGAACACACTACCATTCACTAGGAAGTAGCGAAAGTGGTCAAGCCAGATCATGATGAGACCTCCTATTCCAAGGATTTTCTTTCTTGAGGCACCCATTGGATCATAACCCTGGTGTGGTGACCATAGTGGGAATGCCACTTCACTACATCCCCATGAAAATGGTAGGCTGGCTTGTGATGAGACCCCCTATCCTCTATCTGTAGATCAAAAAATTGTTAGTAAAAAATTATATATATATATATATATATCTATATATATATATATATATATATATATATATATATATTGAACACTCCCTGTTTTATATATAGAGGGTGGCTCAGTACTCCTTAAGAGTAGGGATGGTAGAAGAAGTTTGAACATATCAATAGAAAAAATATACCCATAATATTATTTATAATAGGCAGAGAGAATTATAACTAAAGGGAGTAGAACCAACATGGTGAAGATAATCAATCAATATCATCTACAGTAGAAATGAGGACAGTAAAGTGATATAGATAATTGTGTCCCTTTTTTTTCATCACAAAGCAGTCTTGTTAACGATAATAATGTTAAGGATATTCGCCTGCTTCAATAGACTCCATACTTGTTGTCCTTATATATGTATTGTACTTTATGCCATAAAGGGAATTAGAGAAATGGGTTGGGATGGGCTAGGGATGATCGTGCAAGGGGAAGAACGTATTGTTGTTGAAAATACTCACAAAGTGTTGTTCCCTAGAGGGAACAACGAAAATACTCAAAAGAAGTGTTGTTCCCTTGAGGGAACGGAAAACTATAAAAGTGTTGTCCCCTTGAGGGAACAACAAAAAAAACTCGAAAAAAAAGTGTTGTACCCTTGGCGGAATAGCAAAAACACTTGAAAAAAATGTTGTTCCCTTGAGGGAACAACAAAAAATACTTGAAAAAAAGTGTTGTTCCCTTGAGGAAACAACAACTGTTAACTTGAGGGAACAACAAAAAAAACACGTGAAAAAAATGTTGTTCCCTTGAGGGAACAACAAAAAAATAGAGAGAGAGAAAAAACACAGACAAGCAATCATCCTTACTACTCTAAACAACAGAAGGGAAATCGTAAAAAGAAAGAAAAACAATAGAGAAAAATAGAAAAAAACAATTGTATTTACAATTCTTTAAAAAAATAACTTTTTACAGAATTGGGGTTGTCGAAGAGTTTCCTTCTGCAGCGAGAATTTATATTGTAGAATCTTTGCGTATCTGTTGGTAAAAGAATTCCCTTGTAAGCGGTTTGTGGTAGAGGTGTACCCGATGCCCATTTTCTTTAAAGGAATAACCAGACCCATCAATGGTGGCCAATGTAAGGGTGCCATTATCGTGCACTTGTTTTATCTCATAGGGACCTAACCATCTAGTCTGGAGTTTGCCCAGGAAGTCTTGGAACCTAGAATCATAGAGAAGCGCCCAGTCACCCTCATGGAATGTCTTTTTCTTGATGAGGGCATCATGCCATTTTGCTCTTTGTTGTTGAATAATTGCAGTATGCTGAAGAGCCAATAGTCGGATTTCATCTAATTCATTTATTTGTTGTAATCTATTAATCTGTGCTTCATTCAAATCCAGCCCCACTTCTTGGGCTATCCTTAATGTCTGAATTTCAAATTCTATGGGGAAGATAGGTTCCTTACCAAACACCAGCTGATATGGGGAGTATCCTGTTGTATTCCTCCAAGTCGTGCGATATGCCCACAAGGCTTCTGGCAATCGGGTAGCCTAGTCTCGTTTGTGCAAGGTGACTTTCTTCGTTAGAATGGATTTGATTACTTTGTTGGTACTCTCTACCTAGCCGTTTTCCTGTGGGTGGTACGGAGAGGTGATTTTGTGCAAAATGTGATGATTTTTTAGTGTAGCAACGATATTATGGCCCACGAATTGTGGCCCCGCATCCATAATTATTTCTCTGGGTAAACCATATTGCACAAAAATTTAAAAGAGAAAATTAGTTATTGTTTCCTCTGTTTCTCTTGGTAACGCCACTGCCTCCACCCATTTAGTCATGTATTCCATTACAAATAGTATATATGATTTTTGATTGGATGATGGATTTATTGGGCCGACAAAATCTAACGCCCAACGTTCAAAGGGTTTAATGACTAGCTGTGGATGTAGGGGCATCTCATCAGACTGGCCAGGGTGGCCCATTCTTTGGTAGCTATTGCATGCCTGGACAAATTTCTTAGCATGCTTTAAAATCATGGGCCAAAAATAGCCCATCTGTAAAATTTTATGTCCAGTCCTATGGTCTGAAAAATGTCCACCACAAGGTCCATCATGGCAGGCTTTTAAGATATCGCAAAGTTCATCTTCCCTGACACACCTGCAAATATGCATATCAGCCCCTGTGTGAAAGAGGTACCTTCCGATCCAGGAGAATCGAGTGTTTCATTGCACTATCAATTTCCTTTCTCTAGCTGTCAGATGTTTTGGTAGTTTTCTCACTGCTAAGTAATTCACCACATCCGCGTACCATGGTGTTTTCATGGTCACAACGAACAGGTGTTCATCAGGGAACTAGTCTTCTACCGCCACTGCATCATCTGTTCTTGGCACTCGGGAGAGGAAGTCTGCCACCAGATTTTCCTTTCCTGGTCGATCCTTTATCGTTATGTCAAATTCCTGCAAAAGTATTAACCAACGTGTCACTCTTCCATTCATAATAGGTTTATTAGCTAAATATTTGATAGTAGAGTGATCGATATACAGAACTACAGGGTATCCCATTATATAGTGTTGGAATTTATTAATAACATAAATCATGGCTAGAAACTCCTTCTTTGTTACTGTGTAATTCAATTCAGCAAGAGTTAAATTTTTGCTGATGTAGTATATAGCATAGGGTTTCTTGTCTTCTTCTTGGCCAAGAACTTCTCTAATGGTTGTATCTGATGCGTCTGATGAAATCTGGAATGGTATATGCCAATTCGGGCCTCGTAATACTGGTGCTATTGATACTAGCCGTTTTAATTATGCAAAGTCAACGCCACATTTTTCAGTCCATATAAAATCAATATTTCCAATCAAAGCATATAACAGTGCAACAATCTATGAAACATTTTTTATAAATCTCCGATAATATCCAGCAAATCCCAAAAAACTATGTACCTCTGTTTGAGTGCAGGGGGTAGCTAGTAAGAGGATTACCTATATTTTTGCTGGATCTACCTGAATTCCAGCTACTGAGATGTAATGGCCCAGGATCAGGCCCTCTGTCATCATCATATGGCATTTCTCGTGGCTCAAGCAAAGCCTAGTAGCAATGCATCTTTCCAGGACTTTCTCCAATGTTTGTAATGCCTGCTCGAAGTCATCTCCATAGGGTGTGAAATCATCCATGTATACCTCTAATCCCTCATTTATCAAGTCTACAAAAATACTAAGTATGGCTCTTTGGAATGTAGCAGATGCATTGCACAATCCAAAAGGCAATACCCTATAGGCAAATCTCCCCCAGGGGAAGGTGAAAGTAGTCTTATCTTGGTCTTCGGGGGAAATTTGTATTTATTTGTAACCACTGAAGCCATCCAGGAAAGAGAAGAATTTTTTTCGTGTTAATGTATCTAAAACCTGGTCGATAAACTGAAGGGTAAAGTGGTATTTTTGCATTGCTTTGTTGAGCTCTCTGTAATCGATGCATATACACCATTTCCCATTCTTTTTGGGAACCACAACTAATGGAGAGACCCATTTACTGTCAGATATAGGATAGATAAAATTCACATCTAACAGTTTCTGCAGTTCGTCTTTAACAATATCCTTTAGGTGAGGGTTTAATCTACGTTGAGGTTGTCGAATGGGTCTTGCATCTTTTTCAGTGTAGATGTGGTGCACACATTGTTGAGGGTCAATCCATTTCATATCTAGGTAATCCCAAGCAAAAGCCCCTTTATATTTCCTAATGATTTGAATAAGCTTTTGCTGTTGGTAATCACTCAGGTTTTTGTTAATGTTGAGGACTTTCCCTGGCTCAATTTCAATAGGTTTTCTATTATAGATAGTAGTCGTTGGTATTGTTTGGTCATTGATATCTCTTAAAGGATCTTCTTCAAATTCATTATCAAGGACTGCTTCAATCACGTGACATTTTTTATTAGATACTGTAGCAGGGTGGGTAATGCAAGTGTTAATAATATCGTCTTCTGTTTGGTTTTTAAATTCAAGAGCATCTACCACAGTCAATGGTGATCGAATATTTTCTGTTAAATATGTTACCAACTGCTCCCTAGTTTTTATTATGGTTAGGCTTGGCTAAGCCGGAGGGTATAAAGATAGGTTCTTTACATCATTCCCTCTAGTTATGGTCATACTGCCTGTTCGGCAGCTTATATAAGCATCTGTTGTCACTAGCCAAGGTCTTCCTAATATTAAAGGATGTCCATCTAGCCAGTTTCTAGGATTAATAATAAAAAAATCTGCTGGATATTTCCAAGAGTCTACAGACACCATCACATCCTATAATGTTCCTTTTGGCTTAATAACTCAACGGTCGGAAAGTTCCAGCAAGGTCGTAGTTGGATCTAAGGCTATGATGCCAAGCCTTTCGCAGGTTGTTGTGAGAATATTAATGGTTGTCCCTAAATCGACTAATTCATTGGGAAAGGATCATCCATTTATTTGTACTGTGGCAATGGGGTTTCCCGGATCTTTGTATTTCACAAGTTTCTCTTTGCCTAATAATAGATCAGACAAAGTTCCGACTACATGGATAGTTGGTGTTATCTTTATTTTCCTCGTAGACTTTTTGGCACACAATTCCTTAATGGTTTTTGCATAGATTGGAATGTCTTGAATAGCCTGGAGGAGGGGTATTTTTATGCAAAGATTTTTTAGTTCACCCAGTAGATCAAAGTCGGGATATTCAATTGGGCGAGGTATCATCAATCTTTCTGGGAATGGTGGGGAAGAGGTAATGATCTGTTCGTGACTTTTCTGCTTGATTGTATTTTCCCCTTGTGTTGTTTTTTCATCATCTACAGTCAACGACTTATTTGGATATGGTTCTTCAAGTTGTAGAGTTTTATCATCCTCTAGGGCAATTATTGATCCAAACCTCAATTTGAGTTCATTACATTCTCACAACTCAGTTTAACCCTCAATGATTTGTACTGACTGGACTGGTCTGTTGTTAGGATTTGGGTTGGGTTGGGCTAGGAGTTGTGGTCATATACTGGATTGAGGATTCTGCTACAACATATAAAGTGCTAGTAGTGTGGGTTGAGACAGGGGGACTGTCCCTACTAGCTAGTTCATGGGTGATGGAGGGAAAAGTTCCCCTAGGGTTTTTTGGATTGAAACCCTAGCAGACTGAAAGTTATCTATTCAAAGAAACATGCATTCACACAACCATTATACTATTATAAGCAAATTCTATGTTAAGGGTACGTACCTTTGGTCCTACGTTTGAGAAGGCCCTTAGGGTCCAAACCCTTCTTGGAGTTCCCTTCTTCTCTTTTGTCCTGCAAAACAACCAATTCAAAGAACACAACAGTATATGGACAAAAACTTATAAAGAAACCATCTTCATGCTATAAAGAAAGGTAGTTAGTTATGAAATCCAAACAACCATTTACATATGAATTCTAACATGAATATCATTAACATAAAGAAGATTCATTTCGGGAACCAAGACATGTGTTTCTTTTATTATAGACAAAGAAAGTACATAAAAAGGAATATTTTCACCTGAGTCACCTTCAGCAGGCTCCAAGAAAAGCTTCCTTCCGGATCCGTTCCAGCCTCAAGCCTTTAACAAACTCCTTCCATGACTCTCTCCATGATGTCATAAATGGTGGATAAACATCAACACACAAGGAAACAAAGGTTTCCTGTACAAAATGGGGGAAGTGTAGAAGGCACAAGGGACTTCAGACCTAGTCAAGGGAAAAATCTCAGCATAACAACCTTTCTCTCTCCTCTCTCCTTTAGGCCTTCCCTTTGAGGTCTTTTTATACCACTCCCAAAGTAGTTTTTTAGTTAGGAGTTGGTTGGGAACAGTTGGGCCATGGGCACTAACAGGTGATCAGCAGGTAAAACCCGCGATCTTCGCCTGAAAATAAGGAGTTTTATATTTTTTTAAGTGTTTTAATACATACACGCGGGTTGGTTATACACAGATCCACGTATACACGCGTTTCACTCAGGGCAATGTCACGTATAAGGGATAAAACACTGTTTTTTAAATTTTAGGACGAGGTCTGGAAGGAGGGGTTGCCCTAGGCCATGAGTGCAGCATCACAAACCATAAAAGTGAGATTTGGAGCTATAACAGATGCCCCCTAATATATGAGGTCAGAAGGGGTACATGATGGCCGAAATATATTATGCAAGTACATGGAAAGGAAGTCTGTCAAAAACCGAGGAGGACTTCACCAGAATTCAACCTTCCAAGCCACCAAAGGAGATCAGAAAGAAACATTGTCTGAGGCGGGCATACCCATGATAAGAAAAAGTAAAGCATGTCCACATATCAAGTACAAGCGGATCCACTAAGTATAGAAGTATAAATGACTGAAAGATACATAATGGATCATCTGATCATGATGAAAAAGTACATGTCTGAATATCACATATAATATTGTCAATGATGCTGAAAGATGCAATGGATCACTGATATCAAGGACTAATCCCAAAAGGTACCAACTGAACATGATGGAATAGGATGGTACTACACTACAAACTCAGGTGCCAGCATATAGAATGTCGCCATGACTGACTGCAACATATAAAGTGGAGTGGTATCAACTAGCAGTAACAGGAGAAACTGTCAAGTGAACCAATGAATGCTGATACAACCTGAGGTCTTCACCGACCGCTGTGGTACATTTCTACACCATGGGAATAAATGATCTGAAGTCAATCATGTGAGAAATCGTTTGATTACCAGTCATTGATGTATACCGTTATCAAACGCGAGACTACTCACCGATAATGATAATGAGCGTCAAGGTACCCAGTACAATCTAACAAGTGTGAATAGATGAGCTGGAGTCGAACACCTGTAAGAATCTATCTATCAGGGACAACGATGGTTTCCCAATGTCGATAGCGAAGGATCTGCCACTAATGACTGCAAACCCCAAGGTACTGCCAAATGGACTCTAGACCTTTGCCCCAGAGCAATGAGTCGGAGTCGATAGGGAAAGATCCGCTAGAAGGAAGGTATTAAGGTATCCTTCATCAATCTAGCACGAGTGTAACCCGTAGGCCAATAATGTGGAAGGAATCGGACGAGGAAAGATGTAGTAACTCAACCGAAGTACGTTTCCGGCGTACGCAAGATGTGGCTAGCGCACGGCAGAAACCCTCTGAACCAACCAATAATGAAAGCTGACACAGAGGCGAGGTATCCACCAATCGGGTCAAATGGAAACCAAGGTACTGCACGAATCCCAATGTGTGATAATGTAAGTTGACGTCGAATACAAGGGAAACCACTAAGTCAAAGACCCATGATACTGATCGATGCTGAGCACAAGGTGACCTATCAATAATGAAAATAGGGCCAGGGTGCAGCTCTAGGCCTGTCCTCAGAGCAAGATGTCGTCGTCGATAAGGACAAGACCCACCAGCAAGAAGTCAATGGGGACCTTCTCAAACTGGCACGAGCAAAGGACCAATATAGCTGATGTGATGATAGACATGACACTGACAACCAGGGATGGCCAACTGAAAAATGAGTCAAGAGACACCGCAGAGAGGCCGAATCAGGCTAACTTCCCTTGAACAAAATCACGACTCAATGTGACTATGTGGCAGCGTATGATGACTCTGTATAAGTTCGCTATGCAGGAGGCACGAACAAACCCTCCATATGAATGGAAGAGATAACCAATCAGGGGAGAACTGACTTAATAACAAGGTTATGGCGTACCTAAGTCAAACTAAATCCCATCCATGTGGAGGAGACTTTGTTTTGAGTGCTTTTTTCAAGGGCGACACGACTGACTCTAGCTACCAACAATAAATGGAAATATTGTCCTGTTCCCGCTCTTTTTTGGAATATTTATTTTTTTTGTCTTTTTCTGTTAAGCCGGAAAGAGAATAAAAGAATGCTATGGTACAGTGGAAAGAACGAGTGTCGGTGAAACAGATGATCTAGTTCCTGGGAAAGGAATGGTCCTATGCTCAATGCAAGGAGGTGAAAACTGGTCAGTGACACTCAAAGGTATGTTCCTTCCACGGGTCAAGGTGTGTCAAGCTGAAGAAGTCAAAGGTATGCAAGGTTGATTTTGCAGACGTCATGGTCAAAAGTGGGCTTAAACACGAGTCCAAGTGAAGAAGGCTCTAGGACAAAAGGTGCAAGTGGTCAACATGCAGTGCAGTAGTACAACTCAACACAAAGGAGCCTCTATGTATAAGGCCAGAATGAAGTGAAGAAGCTAAGAGGAATGAGTCTTCAACGCATAAGTCATGGCGGGACTACAGAGGACTCCCGAGCCCACTCAAATCGGAGCAGCATGGGAAACAAATGTTAGTGAGGTGCTAACTAGGATGCCCATGTAAAGGATGGCTCTACCATCGTGTCATGATTTAAAGAATCGGCGACTGAAGATGGCTTACGAACCATAACACGGTGGGGTCGACCCTATGGTAGATGTATCAGTCAAATGGAGGCTAGTGTGCATAATGCAATGGAAAAATGATATCCCTAACATATATGCCAGTGAGAACACGATACCTGCCATGACGGATCGGCAGTCATGGAACCATCTCGAAACTGAAAAACGTCCAAAATGTCCTGAAAAACAAACCATTCACGAAATTCCAAGCTCCCAAGTTAAAAATCACATGAGGCCAAACAAAATAAAATTTTGAAAAAATTTTGCATTTTCAAAACTTATAAAAAGAATTTTGGACTCACCATTTTTACCATTTGAGTTTGAGAGCAAAGGATTTGGAGCAAAAGGAGAAAACTTCCCATAGCCAGATTCAACTGTTCAAATTCGTCAAAAACCTCCAGGTAACTCTTATACTTAGCTTGCAATTGATTGTGACAGGTTTTAAGATTTTTTATTGATGTTTCACCATTTAACTTTTGACAAAAATTTCCCCGCGGCGTATACGTGGGTTGGTAATATTGAGCCCGTGTACACGCGGGCCCTATACGCGACTGTGTGCACAAGGACCCGCGTATACACCGCAAACCATTTTTAAACAAAAACTAACGGTTTCAAATCGATTTTTTCTCAAGAAGCCTGTCACGTGGCGTGAAAGAGAGCACACAGCGGTAGATAATGAAGTTATGAACAATCCAGAAGCATTAGATGCCCTACGGGGATGCGGTTTGCTTAAATTTTTGAAACTGCCAAATATGAAAGCGAACACGTGTCTGCTTGAGATGCTCATAGATTATTGGGACGTCGATGAGGAAGCCTTTATGATCGATCAGATGCCACTCAGGGTAGAAGTGGAGGATATCTATTTTATCACGGGCCTTTCCAGAAGGGGAGAGGTAGTACATTCCCGGGGCAGGACACGGAGTAGCCTCACCATAAAGGACTATGTACAGATATACTGCCCGGAACATCCCAAGAAAGTTGGGAGCCAGATTTCCATCACACATGTGGCGAGTTTATCACTTAGGATAATCCTGTTCACCATAGATCGAGTGAACGGATCATCCTCTCTGCATCAGGCGTCACGGCTAAACATGAGTGTGGCAGTTGACTGTCTCACTACTGTGTTCGACTAGTGTACTCCTCTCCTGTCCGACATGAAGAGCCAGCTCATTCCTATCAGGAGGGGATTGACCAAGAACTTTGGATATGGGACTATCCTGTGTACTTTCTTCTTCGATAAGGTTCCCGCACTTCGCCCTAGGGTAGCAGTTTCCATCAGCACCCCACGCGATCCACGCATGGACCGGTGGGCTGATCTGATGAAACGTCTGGGGGTGGGGAGGTCCCAAGGACTACCTTCGACGATGACTTCTTCACCTGGTGGGATCAGCAGATCATCGCCATGGATGACTACCCCTATGCGGGCTGGATTTCCGAGGAGATCCTGATCTAGCGTTACCACCGAACGCAGCATGGGGCGAGATTGGTAAGAATTTTTTTTACCTTTTTTTTATGATTTTTTTGGATTTTTCAAATATAATGATGAATTTTGAAAAATATTTTTGATGAGATTCAAATCAAGGATAATTTTAGGGGCGAATATTCGCCCTTTGGCGAAATTAAGGGGTTTTAAATTTTTAGTGGGCGAATATTTTGTATCATAGTACATTTTTACAAATCACCTCAAATAGCCCACCTTATTTTAAGGGAGAGGGTAAAAAAGGTAAATTTAGCCCTTGAAATTAGGACTTACAACCTTCCATTCGCCCATTTTCAAGAATAGGTTTTATTTAAGTGAATCCATTCGCCCATTTCAAGAATAGGTTTTATTTAAGTGAATCCTATGGGCCAAATACCATATTTATAAAAGAAGTATGGTAAATTAATAAAAATATAAATAAATGAGAGGTATGGTAAATAAATAAAACATTTTTTATATTTACTCCATAAGTCACCTTATATACATGTAAGGGTGTAAACAAATAAAAATATAAGTAAAGTGGAGGTATGATAAATAAATAAAATGTTTTTTTATACTTACTCAAAAGGTATGGTAAATAAATATAAATATAAATAAACTAGACGTATCGTAAATAAATAAAACCTCTTTTTATATTTATTCCATAAACCTCCTTCTATTTAGAAGGCTCAAGAAAGAGGTTTTATTTAAGTAAATCCTATGGGCCAAATACCATATTTGTAAAAGAGGTATGGTAAATTAATAAAAATAAATAAAACCTCTTTTTATATTTAGTTCATAAACCTCGTTCTATTTAGAAGGTATGGTAAATTAATAAAAATATAAATAAACGAGAAGTATGGTAAACAAATAAAACATTTTTTTATATTTACTCCATAAGTCACCTTATATTTACGAACACTCAAAAAATGGGTTATATTTAGGTGAAACCTATGGCCAAAATACTATGGGACAAATACCATGGACTAGATTGTTATTAATACCATGCAAAAAACAATTATTAACCCTAATATTAGAATTAATAAAAATAAAAATGGCACATGGTATTGACCCATGGTATTCACCTGGAATGTAGCCTATTTAAATGGGGCAGTTAAACCAGCATGTAGCCTATGCTAAGATTCACTAGGACTTAACAAAGTTTTATTATTTAGTGAAAGACTCGCCAAGATCTTACAAGATTTTATAATTGAGTAAAATATTCGCCATGCCTGGTGAGAGATTCGCCAAAAAAGTATATATACATATTATATTATTGATAAAATCGCCTTCCATATTTCCTATATACCATGGAGATTCGCCCATTTATTATATTTATAAATTTAGAGGGGGTTCTTAAAATTTTCCCTGATTCAAATGACTGATATGATGATCATGTTCCAGACATTGGGCCGGTACGACCAGATGGGTTTCCGTGGCATGGACGGCGCGGCCGAGGCGGCTGCTGATACAGAACGGACTCTAAACAACGTCCAACAACACTTGGCGAGACTAAGCTGCCGAGTACCGAGGGCCACCATAGAGGACCTTCCCTAGGATATGCAGCGTCATGTGGTTGGCATGCCACGTGACTGGCTTCGCACTTTTCGGCGTGTGGCCAATGCTATAGTTGCATACGTAGACGCTCATCCTGAGTCGAGGCATTAGATATGCCGGACATGATTATCAGCATTTGAGTCCCCATTTTGTATATTTTTGGACACACATATGTACACTCGAGACGCTTTACGATATATATATATATATATATATATATATATATATATATATATATATATATATATATATATATATATATAGATATATATATATATACAGTTTGACTTTTTGATGCTTGATTTTATTGTGATGAATGATTAATGTGCCATTCTAATGCTTGATTAGCGATAGAATCAGATAACCAATTATGAGATCTTGGAATATGCAAATAATTAATATAAATAAATGATCTTTGCAACAACCTCACTCTTAAATATTGGCGATATAAACATGGATCCCTTACCTGATAAATGTTATTTAATTGAGACACTATCAATTGAGAATCAAGATACACTACCAACGAGTCGATCCCATGAGAGATTGCCTCGGATAATAAATTAATAACGACAGTATACTCGGCCATATTGTTTGAAGCAGGACCGATACACACGCCTCTTGATGCCATCAATTGACCAGTTGGATAATAGAGTACCCAAGTTGTGGAAGCAAGATTCCAAGTGTGCCGACTAGCACCATTGGCGAACCCAAAATAGACCAAATCATCCACCAACACCTGCCACAGCAGACCAAAAAGTGCTGATATCAGAAAACTCTCGACGAAATATGTACAAATATACATAAAGTACAAAGAAGCCATTGCCTGGCCAAAACTAAGCAAAGTACTTCTTTAGGTAGAGCGCATTTCGGGGCTCCACCAGCTTGTTTCCTTCAAAGTCGATTAACTCATACGACCCTTTTTCTAAAACTCGTTTAATAATGAAAGGAGCGTACCACATAGGCTTAAATTTGCCTGCCCCCAAGGTGTCTTTATCTTGGTCATAGACCAGGACAAGGTCACCTTCAGAAAAGACTCAAGGATGGACAGACTTATCATACTGCGTCTTAACCCTTTTCTTATGAGCCTCATTCATCTTGGCGGCGTCTCGACGCTACTCATCGAGATGTTCCAAGTGAACTAGGCGCTCTTCGAGACTCGAAGTCTCAGGAAGGAGCTCAACAACTAACTTAAGAGATGGAATTTCACAATCAACTGGAAAGATAGATTCCATCCCATAAACTAACTGAAAAGGTGTAAAACCAGTAGCCGTTTTGATGGAGGTTCGGTATGCCCAAAGAGACGAATACAACATAACATGCCAATTGGACCAATTTTTATCGATTGTCCATTGGAGTATCGTCTTAAGAGTTTTATTGACTACCTCGACCTGTCCATTGGCCTGAGGATAGTAAGGGGATGAATTCTCCTGGCGGAAACCTAATTTAAGAGCCAATTCGGACATCAGTTGATTCTGGAAATGACTGCCATGGTCAGTGACAATCTCTCTTGAGATACTGAATCTTGAGATAACCTGATTGAAAAGAAATAATGCTGCCGTGTCACTATCATTCTTATAAGTAGGCATGGCCTCAACCCATTTCGTAAAATAGTCTATTGCCACGATAATGTACCTATGATTCGCCGCTGAAGGCGGATTACAAGTCGTAAAATCAATACCCCACTTAGTAAAGGGACCGACGGTGACAACGGTAAAAAGAGGAGCTAGATGCGCGCGCATTTTGCGAGTAAAAATTTGACATGGGTGACAGTGTTTGACCGCTTCCACACAGTCTTTAAAGAGTGAAGGCAAAAAATAGTCGGCACGTAAGATGCGATGGGCTGTAGCAATCTCTGATAGATGACCACCACAAGCTCCACTGTGGTAGTCATTGAGCACTGAATCTGCTTCCTCTAAGGTTAAACAACGCCAAAGGATTGAATCAACCCCTCAACGGTATAATGTGTCACCAATGATAACATAGTTTTTAGCCAGGTGACATAATTTTTGACGTTCATCGTTGGAGAAAGTAGAGGGAAACTTCGAAGTTTGGAGATAAACAATGATATCTCCGTACCAAGGGTCGAGTGAAGAGATGAGGAATAAATGTTCGTCGGGAAAACTTTCCTCATAAACAATATCCTCTCCACAAGGTAGCTCAGAAATTAGCTCCGCAAAAACCATGGATTTCTTAGACTTAGCAGACAAGAACTCGAGATCGAATTCTTGCAAAATGACTATCCATCTATTATATTTGCCCCCAATCACTCGCCTACTGAGGACAAATTGAAATGGATTGACTCCCGCTAAGACAAAAGTTTTGGGTAGCAGGATATAATGACGGAGCCGTTGGACAACGTGGATAGCTACCAAGGCTAACTTCTCAACCAGAGAATAGCAAAGTTCATGACCTATTAAGCCTCGGCTCAAATAATAAATCACATGCTCAGTAAGAGCATTGTCCTCCTGAACGAGAACCATACCAATGGTTGATTCTGCTGCAGCGAGATATAAGAGGAAGTCTCTACCATAATCCGGTGGACTCAAAAGCGGGGCACAAACTAATGCCTTTTTCAAAGCATCAAACGATCACTCTGCAAAGTTGTCCCACACAAATTGAACATCTTTCCATAGCAAACGCATGAACCCTTTAGTGATCTCGGCATAGTTTGCTATAAACCGTCTTAAGAAATTAGCCTTCCCTTGAAGACTTTGAAGTTGTCGAATCGAGGATGGGGGAGGCAACTGAATTATTGCCTCAACCTTGAAGGGATCAACCTGAATCCCTTCATTGGACACGATGAACCCTAACAACCGACCAGACGTAACTGCGAAAACGCACTTGTTGGGATTCAACCGAATTTTATAAAAGCGACATCGCTCAAAGACCAATCGAAGATGACTAGGGTGATCAGTTCTCTTTCGAGAACGAGCAGCGAGATCATCCAAGTATGCCTCGATGACAAGTTTGATGTCGTGGAAAGCATATGACATGGCCCGCTGAAAAGTGGCTCCAACATTTTTAAGACCAAAAGGCATCTTTCTATATGCAAAGGTACCCCAAGGACATATAAAGGTTGTCTTATGTTGATCTTCAGGATGGATAGAAATTTGATTATAACTCGAAAAACCATCCATGAAGGAAAAAATCTCATTACCCGCACACTCGTCGATAATCTGATCAATGAATGGCGTGGGGTAATTATCTCTCGGACAAGCCTTGTTTAGGTCCCTAAAATCGATGCATACTTGGATTGTTCCTTGCTTTTTATCCACAGGGACTGGATTAGAAACCCAATCAGTAAGAGTAACATGGTAAATGAAACATGCCCTAAGCAGCTTCTCAACCTCAGCTTTGATAGTTGATGCTTTCCTCGGGTTAACCGGCCGAAGCCTTTGACGAACCGGTCTGGCGTTTTCATACATCTTGATCTCATGTTGAACTATAGAAGGATCAATTCCAGGCATTTCTTCATAAGACAAAGAAAATACATCACGATATTCCTTGAAAAGGTCAGTGTAGATTTGAATTTCCTCAGGGGAACACTCAATTCCGATGAAGAGATTCTCGATGATGTTAGGGTCCCTAGAGATGTTTATAGGTATCGTTTTTGAAATTACCGACATATTGCCTTCGGCACGAACGTGTGCTGGAGCCAAAGGATTTGACACCGTACAAACATCACTAGTAAAGAGCTCGGAGAATCTAGATTCTACTTCCTGCAATGGAGGAAGAAAGTACGAACGATGGTGTAAGTCTTCCCAAGGTCGATCTATACCCATCATTACTTCAAGGATTGCTTCTTCAGAAGGTAAAACCGAATCTAAGCAGTCCAAGGCAGAGGTAGAATCAATGCTCCAGGCCGAGGCCACATGACCATCTAACTCCTCTTCGGAAAAAGGAGTAGAGTGGTTGCCTGCAGAGTCTACGATAGACTGATATCTAAGCTTAGCTGCAGATATAGGGAATGCCATTCCATTTACTTGTCCTTCAACTAATGTGGCTGTAGGTGAAGGCAAGGTCCAAGGGTCTGAAAAATAACGAGTTCAGAAGAACTCTTCTCGAGGAGACTCTTAAGATGATGAAATAGCATTGATTTTAGCGAAAGGAGAGGGAGGATCAAATGTACCCATCAATGAGGAATACATCCCTACTCCTAAATTCTCAGTAGGCAGGCGAGGGTTATCCACTAAAGGAACAGTAGAGTCCAAGCTTGCTTGAGGATCGACTGGACAATAGTCCAATTGATCAACCTTAACGATTTTTCCCTCATGAGGAAAGCAAATGACACGAAACAGAGTCGAAACAATGGCATCCATTTCGTATACCCAGTTCCTTCCTAATAGGAGATTATAGTCTATGTTAGCATCTATGACTTCTACTTCAATATTAACGACCTTCCCCCCAACACATATAGGAAAGGTCGGGATAATCCCATGCGGCTTATGAGAATGACCATCAAATGCAGTCAAGACGGTGGGTGAAGGAACAGCCGAAGGCGATCCAATAGCCTTCCAGCATGACATCGACATGACACATGTGGAAGCTCCTTCATCGATAACGGTGCGAAAAATATTGATTTTCCGGTATGTAGACTTTATTTGAAAAGCCATATGATGAGGGAGTCACTTTTTGACATTTAACATGTCAAAAGTGAGCACTAAAGAGTTAGCTGGATTGAATGCTCCAATCGCGGAAAGTAAAGCACTTCTCTGAGCTGGACACAATTGGAGAACCTCTAAAGCAGACATGGTGCATGGACTCTGAGCCAAATCCTCCATGATGGAGTAATTCTAGGCGGCCCTAGCATTAGGATTAATAGTCGCGCGTTTAGCGGAACCTTTCGGTATCCGTAGTATAGTCTTGACAGGGGGTCGCTCAATATGAAGGCCAATACTTCCGAGAACAGTCTTTTCCTTAGAAGTTTCAGCTTCACCATAATCACGTGACCGAGTAGCCACATGGACGTTAGAACCCATCATGAAAACATTTGACGATTTTTCCCCTTCCTGGTTGCCCCCTGCAGAGGTTCCAGGGTTTGAACTCGCGCCAGCAAGAAGTTGCTGCCCTTGGGGAAACGGGTTGGTTAACACAGCTTGAGAACTAGAAGTCCCTTGCTGTCCTAACAAGCACTGAGCGTCTTCAATCTTAGGGTAGAGATGAGTTCGATGGTCTCCACTGAACAACTTGCTTGGAAACTTGACTTTCTTTCTCGACTCATTTTTACCACCACCAGCGTTGTTGCCGGATTTATTTGCATCAGGCTTCCCATCCTGGTTCTTTTTCTTACCTCATCCTTTCTTTTTCCCATTGGAATTTTGATTTCCTTTGGGGTTATCAGATTGGACGGCATTAATTGAAGAATTTTGGGAAGTGGGGGGATTAGACGATGTGACTTGGTTGTTAGAAGCAGTTTGCAAGGACAACTGCTGCAATTGATTCAACAAGTTCATGGTAGTTGTGTCTACTGACCCAACGATACCATCTGCATGCGGACATGGCTTCGACTTAGCTATGTCAACCTTAGATCCAAGAGCATCTGGCAAGTATTTTTGTATGATCCCAGACTGAGAGTAGATCAATTCTAATTGTTGGGCCCTAAAAATGGCTTGCTCCTCAGAATAGACCCCAGACATGGAGACATCCTTGGAGATCTCAGGTTGTAGAGATTTGAAAAACCACTCGAGACAGTACTCCGGAGGGATTTCGGCTTTAATGAGCCTCTTTCTCCGTCTCCATTCCTGAATATGGTCAGAAATGTGAGTTACCTTATCCTGACAAAAGGTGGCCAGAAGTTCAGTTCCGGCATCATAGCGGACAGGCAACTGGAAGTGATTTAAGAAAATATTGGCTAAGTCAGCGAAATATGTAAAGCTGCCCCCTGGAAACTCTATATACCATTTGGTCGCATTACCAGTCAAGGTGCGCTGAAAGAGTCTCAACCTAATCGAGTCATCAATAAGGGAGTTAGATGAGCACCACAAATGGAATGTGGTTACATGGTCGCCTGGGTCTTCACTGCTCTTCCCTTCGAATTTTGGAATGTCCAAAGGGAGTTTGGTTGGGACCGGAGGCCAGGCCGGATTGTATTTGGATGGGTCATTTGTTAACTTAGTGAGATCTGGCAAGTTCAACGTTGCCAGAAACGGAAGCCTAGGAGGACCTTGGGGATTCCACCCAGACTGGACAGAACTCCCAAAGTTCTAAGAAGATTATCCTGGATTTTGGGAGGCACCAGGCTGCCCGAACTAATCTGTAGAACCGGATGAACGAAAAGGCAATCCTTGTGATCCAGCAAAATTCGGAGTTTGACCAACTCCAGCCGTAAAACCTCCATAACCAGCAAAGTTTCCTCCTAAAGGATTGTAAGGAGTTGATAACCCCTGATAAGGATTCCAAGCCGAAGCTAGTGGAGGAATACTTTGAAACAAACTAATCATGGAGTACGACCTATTCCCTTGTTGGCCGAAAAATGGATTCCCAGTTCCCGCGCTACTAACCCCAGGGTTAGTCTAACCTTGGAGAGGATTGTTGCTTTGTCCTATAGAAGAAAAAGGCATGGATCCTATCGTCGGGTTGGAATTTGGTATATGACCACTTCCGAAAGGAAAACCCTGGAATGAAGTCGATCCACCCATCATGGACGTAGCGGCACTAAACGGAACTGATGGAATACCCTATGAGTGGATGCCAAATGGGAATAATCCAATACATTAAGCATTGGTTTGGGCATTTCCACTCGTGGACGGAATGGAGGTAGACCCAACTAAAGATGTGCTAGCAAAAGATCCAAACAAGGAAGCATAGGAGATGGAAATGGTTCCTCCCCCTTGCACCGATGTTGGGGTTTGCATAGTCGTAGCACTTGTAGAAGCCATGCTTCTAGTAGTGGTCATTGATGGTAAGCGCGTAGCGTAACCTGGACTTGACGGTCTATGCGTCGGAGTCCCAACGTATTGCAATATGTCTGGATGACTAGATGGTAGGGGAGAGTTCGGAGCCGCTAACGACTTTGAGAGTTCTTCTACCTCTATGTTATTCTCCGCTTGAAAGAGAACTCGAGAAAGGACTGGAGTGTCCCTCTCTTGTTCAAAAGTGCTAGGGCTTGCTTGGCCACTAATGCCCCCGAGAGGAGGATCAATCCCCGATGCGTCAACCGGCATGGGACAGAACCCACCGGTAGTATTACCTCTACCTTCTAGGAGAAGGCTCTAAACTTGGTGGTGAAAGACCACGAAGTCTTCGAGACCGTATGGGAGATTGGTTAGCCACTTTGAATTTTTGTTATGATCTAACTAAAGACTCAAAAAATTGAAAGCTAGGCCAACTAAGAGCACAGAGCACACACTGTAAAGTCCCTAATGATACAGCCAGTCAAACAACTTCCAAGTATTTCCACTCTGGGTGATTAAGACCGGACACCAAAATACGAGAAAGTGAATTAAGGGGCCTTTCGAAGATAGTCTGAGATGATGAGGGCCCAGTTCTATCAGCGAAGGTATCAGAGGAAGTTACGCTGACCTCCTAACAACAGCCTGCGCCGGTGCAAGCCCCCAAGATTTGCAAGGGTGCCCTCCAGTAGTACTGTCGAGAGTGATGCAACGTCAGCCTCAGGTGCCACGGGATTCCCCTCCGCAGCCACCTGTGTAGATCCCTAGGAGTAGCAACTATGGATACCAACTCATCGCAGAAGCCACGCGGAACAATCGTGAGGTAAGTTCGGACAAGTAGGAGAGGGGGTATCTCTCTTCCCTATATTCACAGACCCTCGTGCTTAACTCCCAGATTTGGATCTTTCCTGGTCTTCCTAACACTATTGGATTTTCTCTCGTTATTCAGACTCCTATGTTTGACGTTTATATGGCCTTGGAGAGTTAACTCTCCACTCGCCTAATCCAAGGCCCTAAAATCCTAAACTTGTTAGTGTAACTGACTAAAACAAAAAGTTCTAGTGAATTTTAGTTAGCGCTTGATTTTAAATTAGGCTGTTCTTTAAGTCACAAGGTAACGGAAGTGAAACTAGTGGTGTTTTTTGACGCAAATGAAATTAATAAAAACTTAACTACATGCACATGCATTTTTTCGTTTTTCGATGAAGAGCAATTTCTATAGGGTTCAGAGGTACTTCTAATAAAAAAAAAAATCTTTTCTTTTCGTTAATTCACGCTTCACACTCACAAAAGCTAACAAAGCTATGTATGCCTCAAAAGATATGCAAATCTATCCTAATGCAACAAATATATGCGGATGCAAGATTTGAAACTACTCTAAAAACAAAAAATGAAAGTTTCTTGCTTATCAATCTTTATCTTGCCACTTACAATGTCTAGATGGAATATGAGATGCTACCATTCATTTCGTCTAAACACTAAAAACAAGTTCTAAGACAAACATAAAGAAATTTCACTTCACTAAAAGGAAACCAAATGAAAAGCAAGTTCAAGAAAGAAAAACTAAGATTTTCAAAAGATTTTCTGCAAAGCAACAAACAAAAGAGTCTTTTAAAAAAATGCTCTCAACAACACTGAAACTTGTGATTGAAGAATAGACAATTAAACACTTTTGCAAGTTGACACCACTTAATGGATGAAAACTCAACAAAAATAAATGTGTTTGAAGTCGCTCTTAACAATCAAAAGCAACAATGAAAGCTTTGGCAATGAACACCAAAAATATCAAAAAGACAAATTCCAAGAAAGTGTCAAACAACAACTTTCATGAAACAAAGAAGTAGATGGTCACAAAAAGTGATTTTGTCAAGCAAACAAAAAATCACCAAAAGCAAGATTAACAAAAAGATTGTGATCAATCTTCCTACCCTGATGAATCAGAGCAGCCAAGATTCCTAGCAAGAAATCTTGCGTGCTTTAGCAAAAAATGATGACGCTTGCAATCAACAAAAAACAAGACCAATACTCCTTATAATCAGAGAGAATTCAGAACAAGATGCTCGCTGTAAAACAAGTAACTGATACTGGACAGTGACTGTTTCATACCAAATCAAACCACCAGACAAACCTCCAGAGACAAAAAGATTTATAAATCTTGAAAATTGCAATATATACGCGGCTGTACTGATGTACAGATTGCATGTATACACGACTGTACCTGAGGAAACCTGCGTATACGCGGGTTCACTCGAAGAAACAAGTGTATATACGCCTCTGTAACTAAGAAAAACAGCGCATATGAAAAGCTTCAAGAAAAATAAAAAAACAAACTGAAGAAACTGGCAAAACTTAAAGTTCAAGAACAAACCAGACAGTAACAGCAAGCAGACAAGGCAGCTGAGCCCTGATTGGCTTGAAAACACCCAAACTAGGAACAACAAGAGTGTTATCCCCAGTGGACTCGCCAATTCTGATGGAGGGAAAAGTTCCCCTAGGGATTTTTGGGTTGAAACCCTAGCAGACTGAAAGTTATCTATTCAAAGAAACATGCATTCACACAACCATTATACTATTATAAGCAAATTCTATGTTAAGGGTACGTACCTTTGGTCCTACGTTTGAGAAGGCCCTTAGGGTCCAAACCCTTCTTGGAGTTCCCTTCTTCTCTTTTGTCCTGCAAAACAACCAATTCAAAGAACACAGCAGTATATGGACAAAAACTTATAAAGAAACCATCTTCATGCTATAAAGAAAAGTAGTTAGTTATGAAATCCAAACAACAATTTACATATGAATTCTAACATGAATATCATT
Organism: Pinus tabuliformis; assembly: GCA_031772625.1. Classification (NCBI taxonomy): domain Eukaryota; kingdom Viridiplantae; phylum Streptophyta; class Pinopsida; order Pinales; family Pinaceae; genus Pinus; species Pinus tabuliformis. The sequence goes on from CM062818.1 coordinate 2,080,302,068, forward strand.
AACATAAAGAAGATTCATTTCGGGAACCAAGACATGCGTTTCTTTTATTATAGACAAATAAAGCACATAAAAAGGAATATTTTCACCTGAGTCACCTTCAGCAGGCTCCAAGCAAAGTTTCCTTCCGGATCCGTTCCAGCCTCAAGCCTTTAACAAACTCCTTCCATGACTCTCTCCATGATGTCATAAATGGTGGATAAACATCAACACACAAGGAAACAAAGGTTTCCTGTACAAAATGGGGGAAGTGCAGAAGGCACAAGGGACTTCAGACCTGGTCATGGGAAAAATCTCAGCATATTAACCTTTCTCTCTCCTCTCTCCTTTAGGCCTTCCCTTTGAGGTCTTTTTATACCACTCCCAAAGTAGTTTTTTAGTTAGGAGTTGGTTGGGAACAGTTGAGCCACGGGAACTAACAGGTGATCAGCAGGTAAAACCCGCGATCTCCGCCCGAAAATAAGGAGTTTTATATTTTTTAAAGTGTTTTAATACATACACGCGGGTTGGCTATACACAGACCCGCGTATACACGTGTTTAACTCAAGGCAATGTCGCGTATAAGGAATAAAACACTGTTTTTTAAATTTTAAGACCAGGTCCGGAAGGAGGGGTTGCCCTAGGCCATGAGTGCCACATCACAAACCATAAAAGTGAGATTTGGAGCTATAACAATGGGTCTTTGCCAGCTTGATTGCCAGTTTTTATTTTGTGAAGTGGAGGGGGACCATTGAAATGAATATGGGTTGTTCTGCCAGAATGATGGATGGTAAGAGGGATTTGGCCAACTATTGTTCGGATTTGATTGGTTAGACCAAGGTGGCATAGAGAATGCTTGTGGTGACCAATTAGGAAAAGGTGGCTGGTTCTGCCATGTTGCTCTTGAATATTGCTGGGAATTATATTGCGAAGGCTGAAAAAATGAAGAAAGATCAATAGGCATACCTATTTTTCGTGCTTGCTATTGATGACATTGGTTTAACAGATATATTGGTTCTACTTCTTCCTCTTCCTCCTTGAAGACCACTTTTAATCTTGGGAGTGATGGGCAATTTTCTTTGGCATGTCCCATAGTGCATATAGCACAGGTTTGTACCATATCTAGTGGGAATTCTTTATGACTATGTTCCGTTCTACATCGAGGGCATAAAATAGCTAGGTTCTGCTCTGCATCGACCTACTTTTGCTTGGCTTGCATGATATCTAACTGTGTTGTCAGGATCCCTAGGATATCCATCTTGAAATCCTCCAGCAGATTGCTGATTTCCGCACGAGTGACACTTCCTCCTGAGACTTTTTTTTCCCTGGTGATCACATCACGTCCGGCTAGTTTTAGTCTTGTACTACCCCTTGAGCACCTGATGTACAAATCAATAATATTGTCATAGTATTCTTGATAAATATCACCTTTACCCATTATATTTAGTGTTTCTATCCATTGGTCCTCCGTACCTTTGATCATTGTGGTTTTTAGAACATTATCAGGCAGATTTGCGTAAGGAGACCTTTGGAGATTATATTGGAAATGCTCCACATATTCTTCCAGAGTCTCACTAGGCTTTGCTACCATTTGGAATATCTCATCTTTTAGTTCTCTAGATCTACAATAATCTTGATATTTTTTAAGGAAGGATGTTTTCATTTGGTCCCAGTCATTGATGGTACCTCCACCAAGTCCCATAAACCAACGCAGGGTTGCTCCCTTTAAAGTGGAGGGAAACAGTTTCAGTTTCTGGGGTCAGTAGTGTAATCATAACCCCTACATAGGACATCGAATTCAAACAGAAATGCATTTGGATCTTCTGAAGTGAGCCAATGAAAGGTGGGAATGTTTTGTAATGGGATGGCTTTCATGGCGGCATTGACAGTTGTGTCAACAATAGGATATTGTAGTGTAGAGGTCCAGGGTGGTTGCGGATTATTGGCCATTTGGTAAAAAATATGCCAGTATCCTTCTGGGATCTCTGGAGCTGGAGATTTGCTCCTAGGATGTCCAGAATAGGCAAGGATGAATCTAACAACACTACCTTGATCTGGGACACTAGGTGTCCTCTGCTCAATCACCACCTCAGGAGATCTTGGTTCTACTGATTTAATCTCAGATTTACATATTCCTCCTTCTCCTTCATGGAGGTTGCAGGAATTCCCTTCTTGTGAGGGACATGATCATGAATTTTCAATATCTTGAAAACTCTGTTCAGTCCCTTCAATTTTACTTTGGACCTCAGCGTAAGCTATAGATGATGATCATGTGGCCCGAAGGGAGACAGGAAGGTGTCTAGAAGAAATGGTTCGAGGTCCTACCTATGGCTGAGACTCAGATTTCTTTATGATTTCGTCTTTAAAGGTTGATTGTCCAAGGGTCATCGGTCCCTTAGATTTTCAGGTTTGGGATGTGGGATTATATCATTTTATGGTCTTTTCTTCATAGTCATTCATGCAAAAATACAAACGTTTATTTCTACTTCAAATTCCTAGCAATTCTGCTGGAAAGCGGGTGGGGGATCAAGCGTTTTACTTGCTCCTTACGCAAGTTCTTACCTTTCTTTTTAAATACCCAGATCTTCCTCAGCAGACAATCATCACACACCTACTTCAACTTCTATGCAATTGTGTTGAAAAGCGAGCGGAGGAGCAAGCACTTTACTTGCTCGTTACATAGGTTCTTACCTCTCGTTTTTAATACCCAATTCTTTCCTAGCAGAAAATATCAAACATACATCACTCTTTATGAAATGGCAACACTCTCCCCAGCAATCATGCCAAAATGTTGGGTGCTAAAAGGTGTTTTTAAACCTCCTAATTGCCTCACCTTAACTATCAACCTAGGTAAGTCTTTTTATTCCAAGAGTGTACACAATATGTGCAAGCTATAAATCCAGAGAGTAATGATTTTTAAATCAAACTATAAAACTTGATACAAGAGTAAACATATGCATTTATAAAACTCAAACTGAAACTGTTAACAGAAATATTATATCTAAGCATCAAGTCTTAATCTTCAACTGAAATCATAATCAAATCTTACACAAGAAATTTAATTGAAAATAGGATCAACCAAGAGCATAGTAGCATTAACCAATCTCTTTTAGCCGATTCTATATGAATCACAGTCTATCTCAATTAAGCAATTCAAATGGAAATGATGTCAATCGAGAGTTTAGTAGCATTAACAAATCTTGTTCAGCTAATTTTATACTAACAACACTCTTATCGTAATCAGCAAAAAACCAATGTCTTAACTGAGAATTAATTCAACCTGCAGTGAGCATAAATGAAATCAAATGGCAAAGTTGCGAAGTATATGAGATCAGAATAAAGGAAGGTAAAATAACTACAATGTAAACTCACAGGAAATCAGAAGATATCAAACATGGTAAACTTAGCAGAAAATGGAAAAACATCAAACCAACTAGACTCGCGTAAATTAGAGAGATATAACACATAGGATAGCAATTTGATTCACCAGGGGCCAGGCCCTAGCCACCAACGAATACTACTGATCTACTTTAGAGAATACGAATGAACAACAACATAGATTATGTATTAACCATTGAATTCAATCTCATTACAATACGGTCTTGTTCTTCGAAAAGCACAATTCTGTAAATTAAAATTACAATTTGAGATAAACAGTGATCGATCCCCTTTCTCCCTACAGTTTTCACTTTTATAGTCGAAAGGTAAAATATAAATGTGATCCCTCAGGATAAGAAGATCCTGGTGGATTCACAACTAGATATACCTTCTGACATTCTTCTTATTTAGCATTGATCCTCCTGATTCGATCTTCGACCTGACCACACTCGACGTGCCTCATTCCCCTTTGTTGGTTTATGTTGTTCCGTCTCTAGGGGACAACAGCTGTTCATTTCATCATTTTTCTGCATAAAAAGGAATAAGAGTTAGTTAGGATGGATAAATCTTAATTGAGAGTACTTCATTAATTTCCTATCACAATCCATGAATATGTTAGCGTATCAAGGTATGAAAGAGATAAGAAAAGAGGAAAAAGGCAAAGTAATTGAGAGTAAATACATACCCATTGCATAACTCAACAATCAACAAATCCGAGATGTTCATCAGAATCCTCATGATTTGATGAATTAGGCAGAGGGGTAGATGAGAAGCAAAGATGTTCACCCTCTGTGTTTTCAGGAAAGATAAATGACAGATTGAATGGATTTTCTATAGGTTTTAACCCCATATAGAAATTACCTGCATACGAATTCTAAAACACAGAAAAAATAAACAATGCGAGAGCATAACACATAAAACACATATACAAAGAGATTTTCCCACTAGATCCCAAAACTGGGACTACCAACTTGATTTTTCATTATGTTCCTTTCAATGTTACAATACATATTTATACATGCTGAAGCATCCAATACCATGGACCAAAAACCATCGTGTCCAATACCATGGACCGAAAACCATCCCGTCCAAAAAACATGTGCAAAAATCATGCACAAAACCATAGGTGGGCCCGCCCAACCTAACATAGGGTCCAAAACCAAAATTTTCCGGGGCATTGCCCTGGACCCCATAAAGTGGGGTTACGAGTGCCCTTCAAACCCCCTGTTAACTACGTGGAAAGAATATAACACAACCCAACATTCTCCCACTTGTTTTTTCTTTCCACAGGGAGCCACAAGAGAGCTTAGTCATTTTCCCAGCCCTGAAATGCCCATTGTCTCTCTACACCAAGAGAACTTCTCAGAGCTCACAAATTTTTTCAATGCATCTGCAGTATTCTTCAAAGTGTCCACCTTTACCAGCAACACCTTTTTGTCTTTTATCATATCCCTCACAAAGTGATACTGAACATCAATGTGCTTTGTCTTTGAATGATATGCAGGGTTCTTTGCCAAGAAAATTGGACTTTGGCTGTCACAGTCTATCCTTATAGCTTCCTGTACTAACCCCATACTTGAACACAATCTCTGCAACCAAACTGCTTCATTGCTTTCATGAGTGGTTGCCATGTATTCTGCCTCTGTAGTTGATAGTGTCACTACAAATTGTTTCTTACTCATCCAACTGACTGCACCTCCAAATAGGTTAAACACATACCCACTTGTAGATCTTCTCTGATCGAGATCTCCAGCCCAGTCTGCATCAACAAAGACATGAATATCCAACACTCTGTCCAATCTTGGTCTTCCTTGGTACCATAGACCATAATCACTAGTGCCACGCAGATACCTGAAAACCCACTTCACTGTTGTCCAATGCTCCTTTCCTGGTTTTGACATAAACCTACTCAATACTCCCACTGCATTCTGGTCTAGTACAGATCATTTCATACATCAGGCTACCGACTACACTTGCATATGGAACACGGGATATGTCCTCTTCTTCTTCTTGTGTATTGGGACACTTTTCAGCAAATAACCTCACACCTACAGGAATAGGAACTTTCACCGGTTTACTATCCTGCATATTAAACCTCTACAGTATTGTCTTGACATACTTCCTCTGGATTAACCAGAGCTTCCTCTTTGTACGATCTATTTTAATTTCCATGCCCAAAATATAGTTTGCAACACCAAGATCTTTCATGTCGAATTTGGAGGACAATTGGGTCTTCAAATCCTGGATAATTTCTTTGTCATTTCCAACCAGAAACATATCATCCACATACAAGACCAGATAAATAACATGGTCACCAATTAATTTAAAATACACACAGTGATTTGCTTTGCTTCTAATGAAGCCAAGTCCCTGTATAAATGTATCAAATTTTTGATACCACATCCTTGGTGACTGTTTTAACCCATACAAAGACTTCTTTAACTTGCATACCAGTGCTTTCTTACCCTTCATCGCAAAGCCTTCAGGTTGCTTCATGTATATTTCCTCTTCCATATCCCCATGAAGAAATGTTGTCTTCACATCCATCTATTCTACCTCAAAATCAAAAGCAACAACAAAAGCTAAAAGTAATCTAATAGAAGTTACCTTGGAAACAGGAGAAAAAATATCACCAAAATCAATTCCAGGCACCTGGGAATAACCTTTTGCTACCAACCGAGCTTAGTATTTATCCACTTTTCCTTCTTCATTTGTCTTCATTTTGAACACCCATTTTCTTCTAATGGGTTTCCTTCCAACCGGCAACTCCACCAGATCCCAAGCCTCATTTTTGTGCAAAGATTCCATTTCATCAACCATGGCATCTTTCCAAAGTTTTCCATCCTCTGAATCTACTGCTTCCTTCACAGTTTGGGGATCATTGTCAGTAATAGATAAAGAAAAATTTGAACAGAAAGCAGATGGACTATACCTTTCAAGCTGCCTTCTTTCTTGAACTGATCTTCTCACAGCCGAAGTTTGTGGCTTTTCATCTTCTGATTCCTCCTCTGCTGTAGAGTCTGATTCTTCCTCCTTTAGCTCAAACTCTATCTTCTCAGGTTCCTTTTGTTGGACTTCATGTTTAATAACATCTTTCACCTCTCTGAACACCACATCTCGGCTGTACACAACCTTTCGTGTGACTGGGTTCCAAAGCTTATAACCCTTTAAACCATCCTTATACCCAATAGAGATGTACTTTTCAGATTTACCATCCAACTTGGTTCATTTCTCCTTTGGAACATGTACATATGCAACACATCCAAATACCCTCAGATGTGAAAGAGAGGGTTCCTTACCAATCCATACCTCTTGTGCAGTCTTGTCCTCCAACGCTGATGAAGGTGACCTATTAACCAGGTAGCATGAGGTATCCCCCGCTTCTGCCCAGAATTCTTGTCCTAACTCGGCACCACTGAGCATGCTTCTTACCCTTTCCATCAACGTCTTATTCATTCTTTCTGCAACTCCATTTTGCTGAGGTGTATATGGAGTAGTCTTCTGCCGTGTTATACCACACTTCTTACAAAATTCTTCAAATTCCTTACTGCAAAAATCTCCATCGTTATCTATCCTCAACACCTTTATCTTCTTCTCTGTCTGGTTTTCCACCAGAGCCTTAAATTCTTTAAACCTGTCAAAGACTTCAGATTTCTTCTTAAGGAAATATATCCATGTATTCCTTGAGAAGTCATCTATAAATGATACATAGTACACAGACTTACCTAGTGATGGAACCTTCATAGGTCCAAACACATCACTGTCCAAAAGTTTTAATATATGTTTCTCCCTCTTACTACGAGAGGGGAAACTCACCCTATTCTACTTCCCATATACACAATTTTCACAGAAATAAAAATCCAGAGAGCTATTACTCATACCTTCTACCATACCTTTACCATGAAGTATCCAAAAGCCCTTCTCTCCAATATGTCCAAGCCTTTGATGCCACAGCATGGTCTTCTCTCCAAAGCCCACTAGATTTTCTGCTCCACTTTCAGGAAGCACAGAACTATTGCACACATCAATAATAGTGCTACCTTGCAGCTTGTACAGAGTTCCAATCCGAACTCCCCGCATCAATACCAGTGCTCCCTGAACCATTTTACAGGTATCCTTCTCGAACACTGTTTTTACACATGCATCATCCAGCTTGGTTACAGAAATCAGATTTCTGGCTAATGTAGGAATATGTAGAACACCTGGAAGCATTCTAACCCTTCCACCTTGCAACTTCAACTTTACTTTTCTGCGACCAATGATTCTAGCCTTCCTATCATCCCCCAAGAAGACATCACCACCATCATATTTCTCATACTCATAGAACCACTCTCTATGGGGAGTGAAGTGAAAGGATGCACCTGAGTCAATCAACCATGCCTCATGATCTACATGTGTACTAAGCCAAGTACACATCACCAACTTCATCTGAGGTGGTTTTCGCATCTACAGAAGGAGCCTCATCAGATCCCTTTCCTTTGTCAGGAGCTTTAGATTTACAGTTCCTTTTGAAGTGCCCTTCCTTTCCACATTTCCAGCACACCACCTTTACAGGCTTTCCTGGAGATTTAGATCTCCCTCTAGATTTAGATCTCCCACTCGATGACTTATTTTTGTTTCTGTTCTAGGAATGTCCTTGTACAGACAAGGCATCACCATTCTTTCTCTCCATATTTTTCTGTCTCATCTCCTCCATCAGAAAGGATGAGACTCAGAAAGGATGAGACTATTTCATCAAAATGCAAGGAAGTTGCATTGCTACCTATTGCAATAACCAGACTATCCCACGAATCTGGTATAGAACACAACAAACTGATGCACTTATCTTCATCTGAAATTTTAATATCAACAAATGCTAACTGACTTACCACAGTATTAAACACATTCAGATGCTCTGTCACCGAGTCTCCATCTTTCATCCTCAGGTTATACAGCTTTTTCGTAAGAACAATTTATTCACCAAAGACTTAGATTGGTGTAAAGTCCCTAACTTGTCCCACAAAGCCTTTGCCATAGCTTCCCCTGATACATTCAGCAATACTAAATCTAAGACACACAATCGTATTGTGCTCTTTGCCTTCCAATCCAACTTCTTCCATTCTTCATCGGTCACTCCCATTGGTTTAGTACCTGGATCTACTATGATCCACTGATATTTATCCACCAACAGATCCTCCATCTTGAGTTTCCACAACTCAGAACTCTGACCATTAAATTTCTCGATCTCTATCTTTCCAGCACTCGCCATCTTCTTTCACCACCAGAATCAATCTCGCAAATCTCCCACTGAACAGGGTCTATAATATGTTCCTTTCAATGTTACAATACATATTTATACATGCCGAAGCATCCAATACCATGGACAGAAAACCATCGCATCCAAAAAAAATGTGCGAAAATCATGCACAAAACCATAGGTGGGTCTGCTAAACCTAACATAGGGTCCAAAACCAAAAAGTGGGGTTATGGGTGCCCTTCAAACCCCCTGTTAACTATGTGGAAAGAATATAACACAACCCAACATTTTCCGAGGAAGATGTGTCCTCTCCACACTTTAATGATAGACTGGAATCCGAGGTGTCCTGTGAATGGTTAGAAGTGGAAACATTCGGAAATGGGTTTTCACAACGGAAATCAACAGTGGCAGAATCACAAGGGATGTCAGGATAAAGCAGATGAGGCATGACTGGAAGAGAGTCATCCTTCACCACGGGTTCTTCTTTAGATTACCGCACACACTCATCATGAATGATGGCACAGGTTGGCTGCATAACACCAACTCCATTGACAACTTGATCCTCGTTCAAATAGGTGAGGAGTCAGGAATGGACGAACACAAGACAGTACAATTCGGAGGAGCAACAGAACACGAGGACAGAGGTTGAGGGAACGAGTCCACGTGACAACCAATAGGCTTGCAAGCCAAATATGCACAAATCTCAAGAGTGAGTGGGGTGGGATGATGTGACAGTTCAACAGAGTTGTGTGCATGATCTCCCACATCACTCCGTGGTGGTGGCACTGTTTGATGAGGTGAAGGTGGAAAATCACTTGTGATAATGATTATGCCTGCTCGTGATTGTGCAGTTCCATCACCGGAGTATGAGCAGGCTTCAAGTGATTTCAAGGATTGTAGATTTTTCAAATATGTAAAGAAGATACTCAAATCTCCCATCGAGAAATTCCCAATCAATGTCATCTTCACGGAATCGATATGCAAGATTACAAAAATGTGTGTGAAACTGTTCAACAAATTCATCGGGTTATTTTTGTAATTTCAAAATTTGTTTGTTGAATGGCACACCAATGCATTGGGTTCCCTCGAGGCATGTAGACAAACAGTGCGCAACACATGTATTCTTCAAAAAATCCATGTATTTCGCATGAGCCTATAACACTGACCGTGTGCCTAACCAATGCTACATGGCCTCCACCATAATATGTTTTATGAGACAAGTTATCCGAGATCTTTCCTGAGATAATGAAGTCATTTCCATAGGACATGCACTCCGGAAGAGCAACTTAGTAGTTAGTCATGATAGATGTATAGAGATTCAAAACAGATGTGAGGACTCAACGTCTCATCTGGCCCTCCTTCTAGTGCCAAAACGTTGACAGTACTGGACCTGCCAACAAGGGGATATCCCTGGTAAGAAGTCACAATTAGACCTGATACCATTTGGTGTAGGAGTCCCACCAGTGGGTCGTGTAGCAATGCCTTGACTGCGATTTCGCATAGAGGCAAGTAAGATAACTTTATTGGTAGCAAGGGTGTGACTGCTGTAGTGAGTCAAGGAAGGTGCATGAGAGGTTCTAACACATGTGGGTTGAGATGAGTGTGCCCCTTAGCAACCTGTAATAGTACTCAGATTGGAAGGGAACACACGAGCGAAGATGCATTACAAGTTGGAAATAAAGTTAGCTGGAAATATAAAGTAATTGTTAAACCAACAACACATTTCATAAAGATTCATACATACTCATACAAAATAGTCCATACATGCATGCGTAAGAAATCAAATACATATCATTATATAAACAAGTGTAAGTTTCGGTCATATAATACATCCATGTCCAGCCACTAGCCCCAATAGTGGAACATTACAGCCACATTCACCTACTCCTTGAAAGAGATGTACTAGCTTCGAGCAGTGGAAAAGCCAAGGCACATTACAATATTGTCCAAGCTCTCTCCAAGATAGTCTTATCAGAAGCTTGGCTAACCAAAAGCCTATACAATGAGTTATGAGTTTCTATTTATAGCAAAGGGTGAGGTGACCCTTGACATTCGCCTTTATGATTGTTCAACTACCCTCATGACTCTTCATCTACTCTATGACTGTTACATCCAACTATTGACTCTTGACTCACACTTGACATGACATTACAGTATAATGCACATGTTCCCAAGTGAGACAACATGGCTTGAGGAAGCCATGCAAGACATCACTGACACTCAGTCCATTGGGATGAGACCAACTCTTGACATTCTTGTGATGGCGAAGGTGGTGAGATGATGCCAATATGGGTCATCTGTGATGGTGTGCATGCACACCATGGTGACATCTTGCTGAAGTGAACTCTTGCCTCCGTTGCAACTAGTGCATTGGTTCGGCTCCTTCATCCAACTAGTCTGCTAACATGCACATGGTATTCTTGGGTGTGGCTGAACCGAAATCACATTGATGCATAATGTCTGTGCTAATCTTCAAGTGTGTGCTAGTGGTCATGCCCATCAACTTGTTGAAGTACATGTTCAACTGCAGTTGGAATTGCTTCCATTATTTTCCTTGGTGAGTGTGATGAATGGGTTGGATCACATGCATGATCACAATGACATCCATGCTACTAAATCTCTTGCATGCAATCAACTGCTCACCATGTCTACTTCATGCCACCTGCCTTGATGGATCTTTAACTTGTACGATGTATTTTCATCCATGAGTTCATGTTGCACCCACTGTTGTTCTTGTTCCTACTGCAACTCATTTGTCTTTCTGTGCAACTTCATGTTCTTCCTTGAGTTTCTTCTTCAACACATGCAACTCCTTTTTTGTTCCATTCTCTGTCTTTGTGCAATATTCATGTTGCATCGTCACTTCATAGCCTGAGTCTCCAAAGTTTCTTTCATAATCAGTGGATTTGCTTGAGCTTGCAAATTTGTTCCACCTCTGTGTTGTCAACAACCTTCCTCTTGCATTCATTGCATTTGTCGCATTTTTTTCATTCGTTACATTCATTGCATTTGTTGCATTTGGTATGTTGCCTTCAACTAATATTCATGATGTCACTCACTATGATGCTTCCGCTGACATATCTTGATGTCCCTATCTACGAACAACTTGATTTCTTCGTGAGGATGCAAGCTCATGGACATTTGATCGAATGCATCTCCAGGTGTGCTTTGAATGGTGTTTTTGACTCTGCTCCCTTGGAAAATATTTTACCTACACTTCTAAGAGGCAGATGCACACCTAAAATACCTAGAGACACGGAACACTCATGGTAAGCAATCTGTGAGTTGAAAACCAAAATGAACTTGGGAACTTACTTGCAACACACCTGTGTGACTGATCATGAAGGTTGTGCAATTTCGACCGGTAGGTCAGGATACTGACTACAAAGAATGCACAAGGCATAGTCTGGATTGTTGGGAGACTGGTTGACTACTGGAACTGTGCAATGCATAGTCCAGTCTGGCTACTGACTGTTGGAATTGTGCAATGCACAATCTCAGCTGGCAATGTTGCAGGCTTAGTGACTACCTTTCACAATTTTTTGGGCCAACAGTCACTGTCCTTCAAAAATGCACAAAACAGTCTTGCAGGATAGTCACTTGACATAAATGCACATTTCCTGAGAGGAAGACAAAGCCTTCCCTCTTAGGATTGCACAATGCTATCTTGGTGAGGCTCTTAGCGAGGCAGAGTCTGGGCTAAGGCTACCTAGACTCACCGATGGGCAACTGAAAGAAAGTGTGAGAGAGAATGCGTGGTGATACTAAGTATAAGCATAGGTGAATGATCATGCATGAAAATGGTGAATAACAGATTCAGAAAACAGAACAAAATGCATGTGGGTGAGGCGAGTCGCTGAATCGACGACTATTCGTGAAAAACAATTTCATGCATGCGACAACAGTGAGATAGAAATGAAATTGAAACAATACCAGGACAAGCTAATAAACATGTAAACGACAACAAGAATTCAAATAAATCAAGCAAACAATACTCATACAAGTGAAAACACAAAAAGTGACATAAATGCAACATAAGTCATGGAAGGCGGGCTTACCTCAAAACAATTGAGTTGAATGTGTCGATAGTTCCTAGATGTGATGTGGGATGTCAAAGCTACGAGGTTGATGTGAGGAATGAGCTCTGTAGCATCTAGTTGATTAGTTTTGATAACATCGAGGTTGTGACGTGCATGCCACAAATCTAGGGAAAGTGACACTCGGCGGGAGGTTTCTAAAATGATCCTTGCATGTAACCTCCAACTACTAAAAATAGATCCCTAAAACAAGGGATGCCTTTGCATGCTGCCTTGGGAGAAGTAGCCCATGCATGCAAGTCATTTTTTCTCATTCCCGGAGGGAACCAGCCAACTCAACTACACATGCAAGAGACTGCTCAACTGCTAGGAGAAAATGCACATTTTTGGGTGGGGGCTGGGATGTCTGCCCAGGAGATTTGCACAATTTATGGGTAGAACAGCTAACTACTACCCAAATTTGCACAAATTCTGGGCTGAGAAGCCCTGTTGGGGGAAATTGCACAATTTTCATTGTGAGGGTTGACTGGTAGAATTGCACAATTCTAGAGACCATCAGGCTACCAGACAGGATTGCACAAATTCTTGAGGGAAGGTTGGCTTCCCTCCAAAATTCCGTAATTTCTTGGGAGATCTGCTCAACCTACGGTTGAACCAAGTTCGGGTGATGAGCCTGTGAGGGGAATGCATCGAGCTATGATCAATAGGCTGCCTTTGTGCAAGAAAAACACTGAAGCTTGTGTACTTGATGAAGCAATACAAGGTGATGTGACAGGTTGGTAGGGAGGCTCCAAAACGAAGCTAAGGCAAAATTTTGGAGGATGGTTGTAGCCTCTACAACACTTAGTGACACACTGGTAGAACTCCAACCCTCTGAATGGACCTTGTTCGTGAAAAGCAAGTCTAACACCTCTGGAAGTCTTGTTTAGTTCTCAGCTCCTCTTGGTTCCACACTAGCTTGATTGTAGGATGTAGCATTTGCCAAGCTCTTGTTTAATTGACACACATTCCAAGCCAAGGAAACATAGCTATTTTGAATGGGGTTGAGGGGTATATTGGTGTACAAGCCATATAGTTGTAAGAGTCTCAGTTTCATCTCTGGTGTTGCTCCGCTGCTAGCAGGCCTGGACAGTACCCTGGCCGAGTCACATAGGAACACAAGCATGGCTCCGCTTCTAGCGAGACTGGTCAGTACCCCAACAGAGTTACTTGCATCACATCTCTACATAGGAAGCCTTTCTCTTCTTTTTTCTTATTCATTTTTCATTTTTTCAAACCTTTCTCACTTTTTTCATTTTTGTAACTCTGCATAGCACTTATTCATTTCAGAGGCAAAGAGGGACCCCGACTTATTGAGAGAAAAAGAGTTTTTTTCAGTAGAGAAGTAGTTTATTATACCTCTAATGTGCCTATTAAGGTTTTTCCCCTCACCTTACTCTACTTGACTAAGCTAACAAGGGTTAACCCAAAAACAACCGACTAGAGTAGGTGACACTAGTTAGCGTGCAAGCATTGTGTTTTCACCAAGGTTCACTTCGAATAGTACGTATTTTCCTTCGATGTATTATGGAAAAAAAAGTAACATTTTCTTCATACATAGGCAAGATGACAAATAACCAAGTAGTGATAGTTGTACAAGGCCTCTTGGTGAGTTTTGATAACATCGAGGTTGTGATGCACATGCCACAAATCTAGGGAAAGTGACACTTGGTGGGAGGTTTCTGAAATGATCCTTGCATGTAATGTCCAACTACTAAAAATAGATCCCTGGAACAAGGGATGCCTTTGCATGTTGCCTTGAGAGAAGTAGCCCATGCATGCAAGTTAGTTTTTCTTGGTCTTGGAGGGAACTGGTCAACTCAGCTGCACATGTAAGAGACTACTCGACTGCTAGGAGAAAATTTGCATTTTTAGCTGGGAACTAGGTTGGCTGTCGAGGCGATTTGTGCAATTTCTGGTCAGAGCAGCTGACTACTTCGCAGATTTACACAAATTCTAGGCTGAGAAGCCCTGCTAGGGAAAATTGCACAATTTTCTCTGTGAGGGTTGACTAGCAGTATTGTGCAATTCTCGAGTCCAGTAGGCTATCAGACATGATTGCACAATTTCTAGAAGGAAGGCTAATTTCCCTCCACAATTGTGAACTTTCTTGGGGGAGCTGCTCAGCATGTTCTTAGACCGATTCCGAGTGATCAGCATGTGAGGGGAATGCATCGAGTTGTGATCGACAGGCTTCCTTTGTGCAAGAAAAACACTAAAGCTTGTGTACTTGATGAAGCAAGAAAAGGTGCTGTGAGAGGTTGGTAGGGAGGCTTTGAAACGAAGCTAAGGCAAAATTTTGGAGGGTGGTCATAATCGCTATAGCTCATGGCTGCTTGTAGTTTAGATCTTTCACTACTCATCACTATTAGGACTAGTCCATGACTTTTGTATTGCGTGCTTCCTAGATTATGCATTATGCTTGTTCATTATGCATTTTTAGATCCATTATACTTGCATTACATGTTGCATATCCATTATTATGCCTTTATTATTACATACTTGCACTCTTTCATCATTTTCATATACTTATGTATTGATTTGTTTTGAGATGACCACAATTTTGGGTCATTTCAAATCAAATTATTTTTGAAATAAAATGTTAAGTATATATATAATGATACTAACTCTCTTTGTTTTTTTTTGTAGGCATATGAGACTAATCCTTCTTGTTTTGTAGGCAATTTTTCCATTAGGTAAAAACTTTTGGCCCCAAAAAGAGATGTGGCCAAAACGTTTGGTCAAAAATGATAATGAATGATGAATTGATGAATGTAGGGTTATAATAAGGTTAATGAATGTAATAGGATGAATGAATAATGTATGTGATGTAGGATATAGGGTAATATAGGATAATTTAGGATGATATATACATGGATAGGGGCATTTCATATTCAAGTTTAAACTAGTTTATCAATCTTAGATATTTTTTCAAAATCAAAGGCATTAAGAATACTTTAAACTTACATTACTTTCATTTCACATTATAGCTCATTGTCAATGCTTTTCTTCTGTTGATGATGATCTTAGCTATTTTGTCAACACTTGACCTTTTGCTAATGATGACGATACTTTGACCTCAAAATGAATTTTGTTGAATGATTTTGCTGGATTGTAGATGCTTGTACCTTCTTCTCGGGTCCCTTTGATGTTGATTTTAAGATGAATAATCAGGTCCCTTCTGCAATAACATATAACATTGATCTTTTTTAGGTTCGTTATTGATAAATATTTATTATGATGTCTCAAGTCCCTTTTGTAATACAATTTCTTGTTTCATAGTTTGTTGGTTTATTATGAATCTTCCTCCTTGCTAATCTTGAGACTTATCCTCAAGTTTATGAATTTAGGAAGATGATTCTACAAAATGAAACTGAAAAACATAAAAGAGAATTCATATTGGTCAAACAAGTTGGTTTTTCGATATGAATTCAAGTTTTTATTGTGCCAGTATCCTAGATTTTCACAACCAAACTCCTTTATTATTTTTTAACTTTATCTTTATTTTTATTTTGGAAGTAGGGAAGTCATATTACTATGGTGTTCCAATACTTCCATATTGTTTTCTGCTAAGACTTTGTTCAGAAAGTTTTCTTTATTGATAGGTTTATTATAAACTTTGATTATATGACCATTAACTAAAAATGAAATGGCAACTTCATCAATTGTCTTGATCATGACTGCTACATTGTCAAATATTTCTTCTATCTCATATGACCCAAGCCAATGTGTAGTCAATTTAGCTTTGAAATCTTTATACAAGGAGTCAAATAGAAGTGCCCAGTCTCCCTTATGAAAAAATTTCTTTTTGTTAAGTCTTTCATGCCATTTGACTCTTTGTTGTTGTACTAGTGATGTATGCTCTGTAGGTTTTAACCCCGTACAGAAATTACTTGCATACGAATTCTAAAAACACAGAAAATAAATAATGCAAGAGCATAACACATAAAACACATATACGCAAAGATTTTCCCCTGGATCCAAAAACCAGGACTACCAGCTTGATTTTTCATTATATTCCTTCCAATGTTACAATACATATTTATACATGCCGAAGCATCCAATACCATGGACTAAAAACCATTGCATCCAAAACCATGTGCGAAAATCATGCACAAAACCATAGGTAGGTCCGCCCAAAGAATAACACAACCCAACATGCTTAGCTGCTTATTGTCTGATCTCATCTAGTTCATTCAGTTGCATAATTCTCTGTTTTTGGGCTTCTTACAGGTCCAATCTCCAATTCTGCTGCAAGTTTAAATGTGTGGATTCGAAATTCAATTGGTAACAGAACTTCTTTATCATATACTAGTTGATATGGGTTGAATCCAGTAGTATTTCTCCATGTAATTCTGTATGCACATAATGCATATTTTAATTTTTCTTACCAATCTTTTATGTTCATTTGCATTGTCTTTGTCATGATGTTTTTCATAACCTTATTAGTATATTCTACTTGTCAATTTTCTTGAGGATGATACAGAGTAGACTCCCTATGCTTAATTTTTTATTTTTCTGTAAGATCTCTAACAAGTTTGGAAGTGAATTGTGATCCTTGATCTGTAATTATTTGTCTTGGAACTCCAAATCTTACAAAGATTTCTTCAAAGAGGAATGAAACCATTGTTTCTTCTGTTGATCATGCCACTGCTTTTGCTTCTACCCATTTTGCAACATAGTCTGTACACACTAAGATGTAGTTTTTTCCATTTCAAGGTGGGTTAATAGTTCCCATACAGTCAAGAGCCCATTGTTCAAACGGTTCTATAAGTACTGGTGGTTTTAATGGCATATCATCTGATACTAAAATTCTTCCAATTCTTTGACAACCATCACACCTTCTGACATAAGTTTTTGAGTCTTTGAAAATTGTTGGTCAGTAGTAGTTGAGCTTGAGAACCTTTTATGGTGTTCGTTTATCTGCAAAATGGCCACCACATGGTTCATCACGACATGCTTTTATAATATCAAGAATTTCATATTCTCTTACACATTTTATTATCAAAAGATCAAGACTAGTATAGAAGAGGTCACCATTGACCCAAGTAGATCTAGCACTCTCTCTAATTATTTTTCTTTTCTGCTTACTAGTGAAATGAGATGGTAATATTCCAAATGATAAATAATTATATATATCTACAAACCATGGGGTTTTATCTATTATAGAAAATAGATGCTCATCAGGAAAGTTGTCTAAAACATGAATTAGATCACCAAGAGAATGAAGTCTTCATGGGAAATTTGCCACTTGATTATCTTTTCCTGGTCGATCTAGAACAGTGATATTGAATTCTTGCATTAATAACAACCATCTAGTAATTCTTCCATTGGTAATTGTTTTGTTCATTAAATATTTCATGGTTGAATTATCTGTATGATAAATACTTGATACCCTGTTATATAATGCCTAAATTTATTGACTACATGCACAACATCTAGCATGTCTTTTTCAGTTACTGTATAGTTTAATTCCGTCGGAGTTAGATTTTTTCTTATGAAATAAATGGCATAGTTACACTGATTTTTTTTTTTCCTAGAGATTCTCCTAAAGCTATATCTGATGCTTCAGTAGATATGTGGAATGGAAATGACCAATTTTGTCCTCTGAGAATGGGTGCTATAGACAATTTTTCTTTCAGTTTTTCGAATTCATTTTGACAATTTGTAGTCCATTGAGACTCAGTTTCTTTTACAAGTAATTTGAACAAGGGTAAAGCTATTTTTCTGAATTTTTCAATGAACCTTCTATAGTAGTTTGTATATCCCAAGAAACTTCTTACTTCTTTTTGTGTTGTTGGTGGCATTAAGTTTACAATGACTTGTATCTTTGTTGGGTCTACCTTTATTCCAGAAGAAGAAATGTGGTGTCCCAACACTATCCCTTCAGTTAGCATCATAAAACATTTCTCATTGCTGAGGGATAAGTTTGTCTCTATGCATCTCTTTAGAAAATTTTCAAGGTTGTTTAAACAATCATCAAATGTACTTCCATAAACAGTAAAATCATCCATGTAGACTTCAACACATTCATGTATAAGATCTGCAAAGATAGCTAGGACTTCTCTTTGAAATGTAGCAGGTGCATTACATAATCCAAAAGGTAAAACATTATAAGCATATGTACCCCATGGACAAGTAAATGTAGTTTTATCTTGATCCTCTAATGCTATCTTGATCTGATTGTATCCACTAAATGAATCAAGAAAGGATAATAAGTTTTTCTATGCCAATGAGTCTAGTACTTGATCAATGAATGGTAGTAGGAAATGATCTTTCAATGTTGCCTTGTTCAGTTCTCTATAGTCTACACATATTATCCATTTTCCATTTTTCTTAGGTACAACAACTAAGGGAGAAACCCATTGACTATCAGAGATGGGGTAGATAAATCCTACCTGTAACAGTTTCTGCAATTCCTCTTTCACTATCTCCTTCATCATTGGATTCATTCTTCTTTGTGGTTGTCTTATTGGTTTGATTGTTTCATCTGTGTAAATGTGATGGATACATGTTTTTGGATGGATTCCTTGCATGTCTATATAGTCCCAAGCAAAATCTTTTGAATATTTCTGTAATAATGCAATTACCTGTTATTCTTGTGATGATTGTAGATTATTACCAATATTTAGATTCTTTCCATGATTGATTTCAATGGTTTTTCTTAGAGAATTGGTAATTGAGTTGAAAGGAAAAATGCCTTCAAAAGAATTCTGCAATGATTGAATAGTACAATTTTCCTGAAAACATTGATTTAAGAGATAATTTTCAGCTTCATATTGTGTTATTCGTAGTTTCTCAGTAATATCAGGTTTTGAGATAAAAAGGTCTATTAAATCCTCATTTTCTTCTTCTTCTCTAAAATTGAAGGCTTGATTAATGCTTAAAACATGTAGAATTTCTTCGTGTTGGTCATCAGGTCATGATAGTAAAGAAGGAGATTGAGAAGGAAGATAGAGTGTGATATGTTTCCTTTCATCTCCATGTTCTATGATCATGTTTCCTGATCTGCATCCAATGAAGGCATCTGTTGTGGCTAACCACTGTCTCCCAAGAAATAAAGATGGCCTCCTAGATTTTTTTTTGGTTGCAAGATCAGAAAGTCTACAAGGTACTCCCATGAATAAAATAAACAATGATTTCTTCAAGTATTCCTTCTGGT
Organism: Pinus tabuliformis; assembly: GCA_031772625.1. NCBI lineage: Eukaryota > Viridiplantae > Streptophyta > Pinopsida > Pinales > Pinaceae > Pinus > Pinus tabuliformis. The sequence continues at coordinate 2,080,321,896 of CM062818.1, forward strand.
ACAACTTTAGCATGCTAGTTCTAAAATAGTAATAGTAGGTCATATAGTTGGCAATTTTAAATACTTCATGGTTTCTATTTTCATGACATTTATAGTAGGTCCTAGATCAATTAAAGTTTTAGGAACTGAAAAATTATTGATTGAAATGGTAACCATAGGTATCCATTGATCAATATAATTTTCAATTGTTGTTTTTGTAGACATGAGACTAGCTAATTTTCCAATGACCTGGATTGTAGGTGGATCTCTTTTCTTTCTACCAGTTTTCTTAATACATAATCCCTTTATTGTTTTTGTATAGATTTGAATATATTTGATAGCTTGAAACAAAGTAATTTTGACATAAGAATTCTTTAATTCATTTATGATATCAATTTCAGGAATAGAAATTGAATTTTTTCTATCCACTAACCTTTTTGGGAAAGGTGGTGTTTGAGTCATAATAGTTTTACTTTTCTGAATTTGATTCCTTCGATTAGATTTTTCAGATTTTTCTCCTTCTTCAATTTTTTCTTCTAGGATTGGTGGAGAATGTTTTTGTAGAAATTTTCTAGACCTCAAGTGGATGTGTTGAATAGGAATAACAGAATATGTAGGAAATAATGTCGTTTCTTCCACATTATAGGTTTGCCTTTCCACTTTATTACTCAGATTTGCTACTGGATGAGATGGTAATTGAGTTGGTCTAGGTGGTGGTAGGTTAGAAGGCAGCTGCAACTACTAAGGTTGAGTTAGTGAATGCATTGATTGTTGTGTGAATGGATTTGATTGAGGGGATCGATGGAATTGCTGATATGGAAATGATTGTTGAGGATATGGTTGTTGATATGATTGTTTAGGATAAGACTGATATTGTTGTTGAGGGTAAATTTTTGGGGAGGTTGGACTCCATAAGCATATCCTCGCCAAATTTGTGAAGGTTTATTTGGTTTTGTTGAGGAGGCCAAACCTACTACAGTGTTTTTTTAATCAACCTTAATTGACTTCAGACTACAACATTAATTGTCAACCCAGGGTAGGTCTTGTTGTTTCAATGGAGTTCGCACTGTTTGTGCCGATACACTCCAGCCAAGCATAAGAAAGTGCAGAGAAGCTGTAAAAGGTGTCGCTGATCTAAATTGCTAAATCAAACCATGCATGTAGATACAAAAACACTCTATAGAACTAATCACAACTCGAAGCTATTGAAATAAAGCGCACCACATTAGAACTAACATCTATTCTAGCTGGTTATTATTCCTCTATTGTTTAACTCTATGTAACAGCATAAGATAAATAGAAACAGCAACGAATGCAATCCACGATTTGTACAACAACAACAAAAAACCATAAATCAATAAATTGAACTGAAATGTACACTACCTAATCACTGCAATCCCTACCAAAGAGGAGGGCCCTTCCTCCTCAGCAGGGCACAGGAAGAACACAAAAAGTGATTAACAAATAAGTTGGAAAGTAATAGCATCACTATGCCAATTGGCATTGACTAAGTTCAGGATTACAGAAACAGAGTAACGGTACTCTTCTATATGTCGTCCACTAATACATAAAACGTCGAGTCCTTTATACTTATTACAACCTAAAAATTAGAAAGAAGATTAGTCATGTGAATCTCTCGATTCTCATGCTAATAAAAAATAAAGAAGTTACAACTTATTACTAAATAAATATACATCAATTGCAACTGCCTGAGTCTTGTTGCTTCAAAAATAAACAATCCTATTCTTGACAGCTGTTATGTGGAATAGTATTCAAATTTCCAGCTTCGGTGCAACAGTATTGAGCAAATGGTGGTTTGGGATGACACGGCATAACTGACGACAAAACTGTTGATGTGACGGAGGATCCACACGAGGTGTAACAACATCCGATGCGTAACAGAAACCTGTGACTGCATCCAGTGTGTAACAACAATCTGTAACAGCAGCAACCTGTAACAACACCTTGTATATAGCAGTGGTCTGTAAGAGCACTCAGGGTGTAATAGTGAACTGTTATAACCTTTCCTGTAGTTAATCCATGCTGCATGTTTTCTTCATAGCTTCTTTGCATGAGCCAGCACCTGAAAAATATGAACATCCCAAAATACTTCTTCAATGCTCTCCCAGTTAGCCACACAAAGGAATAAAGCCTTGTATTATTCGATAAAATACAGTAAAGTAACATGACAATAAAATGGATTAAAAATATATGAAAACAGAGAGTTTGGTCATATAAGGGTATAGGCTTGGAGGACAGAAAGGTCAAAACAGGGGAAAGAATATGCAGAAAATAGGTAAAAATCCACACCCAACATCTCCCCCCAACTAAAGAAACTGCATGTCCCCATGCAGAATCTCAGTTCCTTCTACTGTGACCCCAGTGGAAATCTGTGAAATTGTATGCACTAGTAGTATCATCGCCTGGAGCTCTGAATCCTTGATCAAAAATTAACTCACATGGCTAATATTCCTCTTCATAATCACACAACTGATGATCAGGTTGATACTCCTCCAATGGCAACCAGATCAAAGGGAATTTGAACCCAAGGCCAATCCAGAACACCTCTAGTGTCAGCACAATTTGAGCATATTCTGGCGCCCGTGTAACAGCAGTCACAAAGTTCTTGTACTCAAAGGGGTTTACTTCCTGCAAGTCCACACTATAGGCCTCAGTGTGCTTGAGACATCTGACTAGTTCTTGGCTCCTCATTTTTGCAAACAAGGTTAGGCAGATCCTCATGATTCTCCTTCTGTAAATGGCCGATTGATCTCTTCCGAATTGCTCAAGAACCGTCTGAACTCTCGCCGAAGTTTGTAAGCCATTCCTGGTTCAGCCCTGACCCACAATGTTGTCTTTTCCTCATTTGTCTCTATTATTTTCTTGGCCAATTGCCACTCAATCCGATTCCTCATAAATGAGAGGAATGCCCGCAAATAAAAGTCTCCCATGAAAGAAATGACACTCGCCACCATCCTTGTGCTCACATGTTCACACATCATATTGTGCAAGAACAACTTGCACAACAAATTCTAATCATCAAAATCACAGGAACAAAAAATTTCCAAGAAAGTGGGGGTTAAAGAACCGATATAGGACCTGTTCTACTACCCTTAACTGGAATAAGTAATAACGTTCCCATAGGAACACAGGGTATGACAGGGATGGCCACCTGCATGCTAGTAGGTTTAGAGCAAGGTCATGGAGTTTGGTCTTGTCAAACATCAGGTCAGAGACCTCCCAATGTAGTTGATGAGCTATTCATCCTTTTTCTTCATAATTTCTTTAGGCCTTCGTGCCACCTCTTCTCTTTCCCATTCTTATTTTAACCATTTTTCTCTCAGGAAATCCATCATTCTCTTATGCGTCTTGAGTGGAATCACTCGCTCTTGCAGAGAGAGTGCTAGCTACTTCCAGTTTTGCAGCTCTTCCAATATCAACAATTTCTCAGAATGCCATCCTTCAACAAGACCTGACATTCCTCCACATGCAACATCAATTAAAGGTGTAGCAGCCCCCTGGGGGCGAAACTGTCCCACCTCGGCTATTGGTTCTTATGTAATAGCATCTTCATTAGTGGGTTTTATCACAGTTTCTTTATTTTCCTGGTCAACTTCCCATTTTACTACTGGTTCTTATATGGCAGCAATAATATCCACAGGCTTTTGTTCATCATTTTCCTTCAGACCAGCTTCGGTCTCCACTATTGGTTCTTCTATAATAGCAGCAGTGACCATCAGCTCATGGATATTATTTTTTCATCCCTCCTCTTGGATGATTTCCTCCTCCACTGATGTTCCTAGTGAAATAGCAGTGTCAACCAAGGGTTCCTATCTATCCATTGCTTGATCACTCCCTGTGGATTGTGTTGTCTCGGTTGCTGATTCTTGGGTATTAGCAATGTCCTAGATAAGTTCTAGTGTAACAACTTGATCCGGATTTAAACAGGAACGCAACAAATTACAGAGATAACCATAAATACAGAGATGCGATAACCATATACACAAAGATGCAGCGGAAATAATACTTCATTTCATTACTGTAAAATACTGAAATATGCTTACAAACAGAAATGGAAAGAAACCAGCTAGGGCGATGGTAGCTTATCTCTGAGAAGAGATGTGGCGGCTACATGCCTCTGAACTGTTACGAACTGAGTTACAATGAGGCTCGAAGGCCTATTTATTGTTGAGAAACAATGGAAACCCCTTCACATTCCAAAACCTAACCCTAGAAGATGAAACGCCAAATTGTGGGCCCCGTTTGGGTAAATTGGTACATCAATTTCCCGGGGTCGTAGCTTTGGCATACGATCTCCGTTTGACACGCACGATAGCTCATTAGAAATATCTATCTGAGTACTACCACTTTGGGAGGCAACATGCTCCATGGCCCGATGTTGCCCCAGATTCCCAAAAAAACGTCGTTTAGGGCCTCAAAACGGCTCCGGAAGTTCAGGACCCGAAAAACTGCTAAAAATAGTAAACTGTGCTACAATTTAGGAAACTGAAAGAGCTGAAAGAGACAGTTGTGGGGGTCCAAATGGGATAGGTGGGTGGCCACCAACATCCACCTGGATCATTCCTTCCCCCTTAGGAAGAAATGGTCCCCATTGCGTTGAGTTCCTCCTTGAGATGAGGAAGCTTCTGGTGAGCTGTTCTGCACTCTCTGATGTGACCAGAAATGGTGGGAAGCATGGTCGACGATGGTCCACATTGAACACTCGGTGCAAGCCAAGGAATGGAGGAATGTTGTGCTTCGAAGCATTGTTGCCTGTAGCCTTGGTACTGGTGTAAGGACCATGTTGGAGTTGCCTGAGTTTCTGATGGGTTCTGGTAAGGCATTCTCTCTGCAGATGTAACCAAACTTTGTCGCCCACCTGAAACTTGTGTGGTACCCCTATGGGTGAGGAGAAGTTGTTCCTGTGTTCTGTCATGACCGTATCCCTTTACTGCTGCTACTGCGTGGAGGAACCCTTTGCAGGGGTCATGGATGTAGCAACGATCTTCCCCTTACTTTGGGAGTGAACCAGACAAATGAATTTCCTGGTCTGTGATATGAGCTTGCTGCCTTTCTTGGTAGTTGTTATCACAAAATCACTACTGAGGGCTGCAACCAAGCAAGATTTCATGTAACTCTTTCAACCTATCTTTAGATCAAAGCTTAGCCTCTTTGATCAGAGAGGGCTCTCTCACACACTCTTGATAAAAAACATTCACTACAAAAGATGGCTAACTCTTTATTCATTCATGAAAGCAAAGCTGGTTGGAAACATATCAAACTGGTTCTCATTGGGCTATGGAGTCTCATATATTAAGTAAACAAGGAAAACATAGTCATCTCATGGAAGTCAAGGCTCTTTGCATTACATGTCAAACATACTCCATCAAAACATAGCTTGCCAAACACACAGGAAGTCAGAGCATAGGATTATGAATTCTGAGTGATTGTGTTACAACAAGACTATAAAAGAACATAAAGTATAAAACACCATCATTATATTTGAACATAACAATCCATCGAGAATCTTGAGTAGAGAACAACACTGTTTTACTATTACTGTCAAAAAAGTCTTACAATGGCCCAAAACAACTCTGTTTTTCTATAAAATGTCCAACCTTTTTTACATAAGAGTTATTTCTATATATAGCCAATCAAAACACTACTACCTGAGACTCCTCAACAAGCATGAAGGGAGCTCGGAATTCTGTCATTAATGACCTTATCTATATCATAAACAAACTAATTAATTACAAGAGATATTGTGCTACGAAAACAGAGGACTCCATTACATTGACACTTCAAGTCTATCTCCTCGTGTACTTTGCTGCGTTCTTGAAGCTTGCCACCTGTAGCACTTCAATAATAGCCAAACCAAACTGAAAACACATTCAATGGATGAGCAGCTTCGGATGCCTGATGTGTAGATGATTCATCAACCAATAAGAATATGAACCCTATATTCACGGTTTCTGCCTCCCATTAGTGTTCATGCATTTAAGATCATGTTTCAAGCCATTTAATCCTCTGATAGTCCCGTATAACTGAGGAAAACTCATGATCTGGCCATCCCATAACTGAACAAGTGTACCACTCAACACCTTGGCAGCTCTACCATAACCCTAAAAATTCGGACATAAAGTGAAAACTTTCAACAAAAGACAAAATTTCACCTTTTCTTCGAATACTTACACCTGGCACCCTTTTTAAACATCTGAATGGCTTTCTATGGTCTCCATGCTGGCTTTAAGTCATTCCTTTAAATATTTGCTGACCTCAGCATTCAAACTCAAGTTTTTTACAAAAACAGTCATCTACAGCAGTTTCGTAGCGCGCTACGAAACTGCTGTAGGTAATCAAAACCAAGCATATGAACTTTAAAGCGACAATAACTCCACTCTGAGATTTCTTCAGCCATCCTACACAGGTGTAAGGATATCAAAAAGTCTCAAAAAGTTTTAAAATGATGACAGCCAAAATATACCAAAATTTGGAAAGCAAATTTCTCCTTGGATCATTTAGCTAGTTTGCCTAGCTTCCCTTTCAAGCTGCTGACTTCTTCCTTTAACATCTTGTTTTCTGCTCTTAAACTTATATTCATTTGTTTCATGGTTTTTGCCTGCTTCAGAGCTGGCACTGTCCACACATATGCATCAGATACCGAGTCAGCTTGACTAATCAAACTTGTTCTGCCTTTCATTACAGCCTTCTTATAACTTGTATATCTTACTGCCTTTTCCTTAAAAACATTTTTAACCTGAGGTATTTCTTCCTTTGTTGCTCCAGCTTGTTTCTTAATAGCAATAACATTTCCACTTTGACTGATAACAACCTTATTATCCTTGTTCTTGCTTTTGGCTGCTTGAACTATTTCAGAGAAAATTTCAAGTGCCTCTGTCCTAGGCATTTCCAAAGGTGCTTTCTCTTTCTGAGCTTTCTCCACTTCTTTAATTTGCCTTCTAGTCACTGGTCTGCGTGGTTTAAAGGCATATTCTTCACTTGGTTCTTCAAACTTTAACCTTTTAGAAGCCCTTGATTTTTTAGAACTTTCAGGTGAGGACTGAGTTAGATCAATATGCATTGGTGGTACCAATTGATCTTGCTCAAGTTCTAGTGGTTCAATTTGTATTGGATGATCTTGCTCTAGTTCAATGGCTTCAAGTAAGTCATTTAAACTACCCTTTGAAATAGGACTTTCTTCCACAGGGACTGACTTTCCTTTCTCCTTGCTTAATTGGCTTCTAGTTCTCACCCTTGAAACCTTTTCAACTTCACTGGATTTAGTTTCATCTTTCCTTTTGTGAGTATTCTGCTTTGATGACAGAGGTGTTTCCTTAGATGATGATTTAGGGGTTTCCCTTTCAGATATTCTAGATGATTTAGGAGTTTTATCTACTGATGCTTCAGGTGTCTCTTTAGCTGTCACAGACCTCTCTGATTTCTTTGCTTTAGTTTTAGGCTTCTTATGGTCTGTCACTTCTCTTCTAAGTTCACCCAAAGTAGGTTCCTCACTCCTTTCTTCTCTTTCTCTCATAGGTAATGGAGTGAGGCCTGTTTTGCTTGGGAAACCGGCCATAAACACAAATGAATCCCAGTCTTTACCAATTTTTTGTAAACTATCCAACACCAGCAATTTTACTAGACCATGATGAAAAAGGGATGTTTCACAAGCATCTTTCTTTAACTGAATCTTATCACACATTTTGCTAATACTCCTGAACAAATAGAAAGGTATGTCTATTGAACTCTTACCTGTGAAGTGTAACAGAAGTTTGAAGTGGTAGGAGTAAACTTTATTGTACCTACCCTCACATGTCAGGTACTTCTGGATACATGTCAATAGCATAGCATAATTCTCCTTTAGATAACTCCTTGGGACTGCTTTGGTGAGATCTTCATCTACATAAGGTGCCTTCAAAAACTCTTTGCATGGACCCATGTCAAACTTGAAGTTCTTGAACCATTCTTGGCCACCCCTCGGGATTTCTGTGACAGTGGAAATAACTTCAGGGGACACCGGAAACTCCAACATTGCCACCTTCGAATTCAGTCCAGTGAAGTTTAATGCGAAAGCCTTGGTCACTTCTGCATGTCCTCCCTTCAATTTTTCGCAAAACCGCCAGCAGCCAGCACTTCGAAAGGCCTTTGCTACCTCTTCATCCCTGAGAGTAACATCTAACCCCTCCGGCTCTGTCCTCACACATTTACCAGAACGGTGTTCCTTTCTTTCCATGCTGCTTTGAATATTTTTACACAAGGAACTAATGGTGGCTTGTAACACGAAAACAAACTTCAGCTTTGGAGAGCAGGCTCGCTTGCAGTAGTCCGTTTAAATAAGAGCTTGAGCTTTTCATATAGCAAACACGTTCATATGATATGAAGAACCCATTATGAAATGACCACCTCTTATAACATCCCCTAAACTAACACACAACTACATGACTTCGGACCTTATGGCGAAATAATGGCCTATCATGACATGGAGAAGGTGTGAAATGACAATCATGAACGGACTTGTGACTCACTACTCTCGGATTTGACATTCAGAGAAAAAACGCTGCAAAAAACCCTGAAACCCCGATTTCGTAGCGCGGGCAGTTCAAATTTAACAGGATGCGCTACGAAATCGCTGACAAACAGAGCGCTGCGAAAACACGAAAACATCATTTCGCAGCTAAACTGACCAATCAAACCTGCGCTACGAAACTGCGCAAGTACCAAAGACATCATACCCGCGCTGCGAAACTGCGCAAAGTACCAATGACATGACATGCTTTAACTAACAATGATGGAGGGTGTCTAATGATTTTTCCTTAACACGAATTCACATCAATATCTCTTGAATTTCAAATTTCAAATTGACACATACTAATAAACCTATTCACAAGACTTCAAGACTTTATATAAAACTTATGGACAACCTTATATACATGCACTATAGTTTCAAGTGATAACAGTAGTAATCAAAGATGTGGCGGTAGGTGGGGCTACCTCCGGTATCCTGTATAATGAATTATTCAAAGAAATAATGACAGCACGAGGCCTGGACTCATACACAGCATGTCGCCTCCACAAGTATGGCTGGCCTAATAATACATCACAAACATCCAGAGGTGTAACATCACACAATACCTCGTCTGTGAATGGTTTGATGCTGTAGGAAAGGCGGCACTGCTGGCGAACTTTCAGATCACGTCCTTCATGAAGCCACCCGATACTTTACGGCTGCGGGTGCGGTGTAGTCGATAGGCCCAACCACTTCACGACCTCTGCTGAAACCAGGTTCTTTTGGCTCCCATTGTCGACAATGAATTGTAGCGGAAAACCCTTCACCCATATCTGTGAGTGGAAAAGACGCTCCCCTTCCTCTGGATTTTCGGGCTCATCTTTCTGGATCTTGGCAGTGGCAACAGTGGCACTGGGATCCGCATCAATGATCTGCTTCCCTTTGCCATTCCCCTTGTCGGGTTCTGGCTCAGGGTCGGAACATGCATCTGATTCGGAAGCCTTCAACTCAGCCACCAGCGACTGCTTGGTCCGACACTCACTTGTGTTATGAGTGGGACTCTTGTGGAACTCACACCACTTCCCTGTGTCCTTCTTCGACTTCATGGTGTTGTTCTTTTCTTGCGGCTTCGACGGGTTGTCTTGGATCACCCCGCCTTGGCTTTGTCCTTTGGGCTTTGGATTTGTAGATACAAAGTCTCGCTTCTTCTGTTTGAACTTTTGCTCAATTTTGACAACATATCGGTACGTCGTGCCGAGTGAGGAGATGTTCAAGAACACCATCTCTTCCCAGATGTATTTGTGCAGGCAGCCACGGTATTTGAGTACCAGATGCAGCTCAAAATCTTTGATACCCAACTGTGTGCGAAGGGTATGAAAAATGTTTGTGAACTCTGGCACATCTTCGTCTCTTCCCTACCGCAGTGTGGTCCATTTGATGTATTTGTCCTCATAGCTTCCGACAGGGTAGTACTTCTCCTTGATGGCATCTCGGAAGTCATTCCAAGTGGGTGCGGCTGAAAATAGTGATCCTGTACTTTCATCCTTCTGCTCACAGTAGGTTTCCCACCAGTCCTTGACGTGGGGGGCTGCTTTGAGAAGAGCGAAAACAATCTTTTCCCGACTTGAAAATTCGTGAACAGAAAAATACCCATCTAGCAGATTTAACCATTTATCTACAGCATCTGCGTCTATTTGACCCTCGAAGATGGGGATTTCAAAATTAACTTGTACCTTAAACGGTGTGGCATTTCCAGAGTCGCTGTTGGACGCTGATGCGTCGCCTCTGGGTAGCCACTAAAGGATCTGCGCGAAGCTATCCATCATCGCGTTCCTTTGCCGCTCGAGCGCTTCTTCGAGCAAGATTTTGATAGGATCTCTTGCCCCCTCATATTTCTTCTCAACCGCCATGGGAGGCCGTCGGGATTTGCGAGGCTAGTCTTGCAAAGGTTCGACCAGTTCAAGCCCTAACTCCTTATATCCCGACCTCGTTGGGGACATGCAAAGAAAAACAGAGAAAAAGCAGACCGCTCTGATACCACTGATCCGGATTTAAACAGGAACGCAACAAATTACAGAGATAACCATAAATACAGAGATGCGATAACCATATACACAAAGATGCAGCGGAAATAATACTTCATTTCATTACTGTAAAATACTGAAATATGCTTACAAACAGAAATGGAAAGAAACCAGCTAGGGCGATGGTAGCTTATCTCTGAGAAGAGATGTGGCGGCTACATGCCTCTAAACTGTTACGAACTGAGTTACAATGAGGCTTGAAGGCCTATTTATTGTTGAGAAACAATGGAAAACCCTTCACATTCCAAAACCTAACCCTAGAAGATGAAACACCAAATTGTGGGCCCCGTTTGGGTAAATTGGTACATCAATTTCCCGGGGTCGTAACTTTGGCATACGATCTCTGTTTGACGCGCACGATAGCTCGTTAGAAAGATCTATCCGAGTACTACCACTTTGGGAGGCAACATCGGTCCATGGACCCATGTTGCCCCAGATTCCAAAAAAAATGTCGTTTAGGGCCTCAAAACGGCTCCGGAAGTTCAGGACCCGAAAAACTGCTAAAAATAGTAAACTGTGCTACAATTTAGGAAACTGAAAGAGCTGAAAGAGACAGTTGTGGGGGTCCAAATGGGATAGGTGGGTGACCACCAACATCCACCTGGATCACAACTTCCTAGTTTCTAGTTTGAATCCCCCTCGAGGTAGTGTTTTTTGCACAGACTTTGAATCCAGCTTCCACCAACTTCTCAACACAACCTACGCACAGTGTGCCCAAGATTTCTCCCCTTCTAGCTCTGTCCATAGCCTCTGCCAAAGTATCCAGACCTAGGGCTCTTAGCTCTGCCTTTCCTACTGCTAGCTATTCCCTCAATTGTTTAATTTCTTTTTCTAAAATATCAATTTTCGACAGCAAAGACTGGGTTTTTCTCTTACTAGGTGAAGGAGGTTTTTCTAGTTGAGCTTTTTCCTCATCCTTCTGATTGACTACTTCTTCATCCTTTCCCAACATGGATGGGGACTTTGGGTACCCGCTAACCCTTATTCTCCGCTTTAGCTTTCTATCCCCAATCGATTTATCAACCGACTTCTTGTTCATCCTCACTGTCAAGGACTAAGGTTGCTCTTTTGTCACTTCTGGAGTTTCCCCAGCTATCTCTGTTTTCCTTCTGCGTGTGGTCTTGTGCCCTTTTGGAATGAATTCCTTCCAATTCTTGCCCTGTCATCTCAAGGCATCCAACTGATAGCGGGAAATGCTCCCCTAGGGCTTTTTGGGTGAAACCCTAGCAGACTGAAAGTTGTCTATACAAAGAAACATGCATTCATACAGCCATTATGCTATTATAAGAAAATTCTATGATAAGGGTACGTACCTCTGGTCCTATGTTTGAGAAGGCCTTTAGGGTCCAAACCCTTCTTGGAGTTCCCTTCTTCTCTTTTGTCCTGCAAAACAACCAATTCAAAGAACACAGCAGTACATGGAAAAAAACTTATAAAGAAATCATCTTCATGTTATAAAGAAAGGTAGTTATAAAATCCAAACAACCATTTACATATGAATTCTAAAAATGAATATCATTAACATAAAGAAGATTCATTTCGGGAACCAAGACATGTGTTTCTTTTATTATAGACAAATAAAGTACATAAAAAGGAATATTTTCACCTGAGTCACCTTCAGCAGGCTCCAAGCAGAGCTTCCTTTCGGATCCGTTCTAGCCTCAAGCCTCTAACAAACTCCTTCCATGACTCTCTCCATGATGTCACAAGTAATGGATGAACATCAACACACACAAGGAAACAAGGGTTTCCTGTACAAAATGGGGGAAGTGTAGAAGGCACAAGGGACTTCAGATCTGGTCAAGGGAAAAATCTCAACATAATAACCTTTCTCTCTCTTCTCTCCTCCTTTAGGCCTTCCCTTTGAGGTCTTTTTATACCATCTCCAAAGTAGTTTTTTAGTTAGGAGTTGGTTGGGAACAGTTGGGCCACGGGCACTAACAGGCGATCAGCAGGTAAAACTCGCGATCTCTGCCCGAAAATAAGGAGTTTTATATTTTTTTAAGTGTTTTAATACATACACGCAGGTTGGATATACACAAACCCGCGTATACACGCGTTTAACTCAGGGTAATGTCGCATATAAGGGATAAAACACTGTTTTTTAAATTTTAGGACCAGGTCTGGAAGGAGGGGTTGCCCTAGGCCATGAGTGCAGCGTCACAAACCATAAGAGTGAGATTTGGAGCTATAACAGATGCCCCCTAATATATGAGGTCAGAAGGGGTACATGATGGCTAAAATATATTATGCAAGTACATGGAAAGGAAGTCTGTCAAAAACCGAGGAGGACTTCACTAGAATTCAGCCTGCCAAGCCACCAAAGGGGATCAGAAAGAAACACTGTCTGAGGCGGGCATACCCATGCTCAGAAAAAGTAAAGCATGTCCGCATATCAAGTACAAGCAGATCCACTAAGTATACAAGTATAAATGACTGAAAGATACATAATGGATCATCTGATCATAATGAACAAGCACATGTCTGAATATCACATATAAGACTGTCAATGATGTTGAAAGATGAAACGGATCACTGATATCAAAGACTGATCCCAAAAGGTACCAACTGAACATGATGGAATAGGATGGTACTGCACTGCAAACTCAGGTGCCAACATATAGAATGTCACCATGACTGACTGCAACATATAAAGTGGAGTGGTATCAACTAGCATCAACAGGAGCAACTGTCAAGTGAACCAATGAATGCTGATACAACCTGAGGTCTTCACCGACTGCCATGGTACATTTCTACACCATTGGAATAAATGATCTGAAGTCGACCATGTGAGAAATCGCTTGATTACCGGTCATTGATGTATACCGTTAAAAAACGCGAGACTACTCACCGATAATGATAATGAGCGTCAAGGTACCTAGTACAATATAACAAGTGTGAATATATGAGCTGGAGTCGAACATCTGTAAGAATCTATCGATCAGGAGACAATGATGGTTTCCCACTGTCGATAGCGAAGGATCTGCCACTAATGACTACAAACCCCAAGGTACTGCCAAATGGACTCTAGATCTTTTCCCCAGAGCAATGAGTCGGAGTCGATAGGGAAAGATCCGCTAGAAGGAAGGAAGGCATTAAGGCATCCTTCATCAATCTAGCGCGAGTGTAACCCGTAGGCCAATAATGTGGAAGGAATCTGACGAAAAAGATGTAGTAACCCAACCAAAGTACATTTCCGGCGTACACAAGATGTGGCTAGCGCACGACAGAAACCCTCTGAACCAACCAATAATGAAAGCTGACACAGAGGCGAGGTATCCACCAATAGGGTCAAATGGAAACCAAGGTACTGCACGAATCCCAATGTGTGATAATGTAAGCTGATGTCGAACACAAGGGAAACCACTCAGTCAAAGACCCATGATACTGATCGATGCTCAGCACAAGGTGACCTATCAATAATGAAAATAGGGCCAGGGTGCGGCTCTAGGCCTGTCCTCAGAGCAAGATGTCATCGTCGATAAGGAAAAGACCCGCCAGCAAGAAGTCAATGGGGACCTTCTCAAACCAGCACGAGTAAAGGACCAATATAACTGATGTGATGATAGACATGACACTAGAAACCAGGGATGGTTGACTGAAAAATGAGTCAAGAGACACCGCAGAGAGGCCGACTCAGGCTAACTTCCCTTGAACAAAAGCACGACTCAATGTGACTATGTGGCAGCATATGATGACTCTGTATAAGTTCGCCATGCAGGAGGCACGAATGAACCCTCCATATGATTGGAAGAGATAACCAATCAGGGGAGAACTGGCTCAATAACAATTTTATGGCGTACCTAAGTCAAACTAAATCCCACCCATATGGAGGAGACTTTGTTTTGAGTGCTTTGTTCAAGGGCGACACAACTGACTCTAGCTGCCAACAATAAATGGAAATACTGTCCCGTTCCCGCTCTTTTTTGGAATATTTAATTTTTTTGTCTTTTTCTGTTAAGCTGGAAAAAGAATAAAAGAATGCTATGGTACAGTGGAAAGAACGATTGTCGGTGAAACAGATGATCTAGTTCCTAGGAAAGGAACGTTCCTATGCTTAATGCAGGGAGGTGAAAACTGGTCAGTGACACTCAAAGGTATGTTCCTTTCACGGGTCAAGGTGTGTCAAGCTGCAGAAGTCAAAGGTATGCAAGGTTGATTTTGTAGACGTCATGGTCAAAAGTTGGCTTAAACACGAGTCCAAGTGAAGCCGGCTCTAGGCCAAAAGGTGCAAGTGGTCAACATGCAATGCAATAGTACAACTCAACACAAAGGAGCCTCTAGGGTATATGGCCAGAACAAAGCGGAGAAGAAAAGAGGAATGAGTCTTCAACGTATAAGTCATGGCGGGACTATAGAGGACTCCCAAGTCTACTCAAATCGGAGCAGCATGGGCAACAACTGTCAGTGAGGTGCTAACTAGGATGCCCATGTAAAGGATGGCTCTACCATCGTGTCATGATTTAAAGAATCGGCGAGTGAAGACGGCTTACGAACCATAACACAATGGGATCGACCCTATGGCAGATGTATCGGCCAAATGGAGGCTAGTATGCACAATGCAACGGAAAAAATGGTGTCTCTAACCTATATGCTAGTGAGAACACGATACCTGCCATGACGAGTCAGCAGTCATGGAACTGTCTCGAAACTGAAAAACGTCCAAAATGTCCTGAAAAACAAACCATTCTTGACATTCCAAGCTCCCAAGTTAAAAGTGACATGAGGCCAAACAAAATAAAATTTTGAAAAAATTTTGCATTTTCAAAACTTATATAAATAATTTTGGACTCACCATTTTTACCCTTTGAGTTTGAGAGCAAAGGGTTTGGAGCAAAAGGAGCAAACTTCCCACAACCAGATTCAACAGTTCAAATTCGTCGAATACCTCCAGGTAACCCTTATACTTAGCTTGCAATTGATTGTGATAGGTTTAAGATTTTTGACTGATGTTTCACCATTGAACTTTTGTCAAAAATTTCCTCGCAGCGTATACACGGGTTGGTAATATTGAACCCGCGTACACGCGGGCCCTATACGCGATTGTGTGCACAGGGACCCGCGTATACACCGTGAATCATTTTTAAACAAAAACTAACAGTTTAAAATTGATTTTTTCTCAGGATGCCTGTCACGTGGCGTGAAAGAGAGCACACAGTGGTAGACAATGAAGTTATGAACAGTGCAGAAGCATTAGATGAACTACGGGGATGCGGTTTGCTTAAATTTTTCAAATTGCCAAATATGAAAGCGAACACGCGTTTGCTTGAGATGATCATTGGTTATTGGGACGTCGAGAAGGAAGCCTTTATGATCGATCAGATGCCACTCAGGGTAGAAGTGGAGGATATCTATTTTATCACGGGACTTTCCTGAAGGGGAGAGGTAGTACAGTCCCGGGGTAGGACACGGAGTAGCCTCTCGATAGAGGACTATGTACAAATATACTGCCTGGGACATCCCAAGAAGGTTGGGTCACACATGTGGCGAGTTTGTCACTTAGGATTATCCTGTTCACCATGGCTCGAGTGAACGGATCATCCTCTCTGCATCAGGCATCACGGCTAAACATGAGCGTGGTAGTTGACTGTCTCACTACTGTGCTCGACTGGTGTACTCTTCTAGCCAACATGAAGAGCCAGCTCACTTCTATCAGGAGTAGACAGACCAAAAAATTTGGATACGGGACTATCTTGTGTACTTTCTTTTTTGAGAAGGTTCCTGCACTCCGCCCTAGGGTAGCAGTTTCTATCAGCACCCCACACGATCCACGCATGGGCCGGTGGGCTGATTTGATGAAACGTCTGGCGGGTGGGGAGGTCCCACGGACTGCCTTCGATGATGATTTCTTCACCTAGTGGGATCAGTAGATCATCGCCGTGGATGACTACCCCTATGTTGGGCTGGATTTCCAAGGAGATCCTGATTTAGTGTTGCCACCGAATGCAGCATGGGGCGAGATTGGTAAGATTTTTTGATTTTATGATTTTTTTTGGATTTTTCAAATATAATGATGAATTTTGAAAAATATTTTTTGATGAGATTCAAATGACTGATATGATGATCATGTTCCAGACATTGGGCCTGTACGACCAGATGGATTCCCGTGGTATGGATGGCGCTGCCGAGGAGCCGAAGAGGTGGCTGCTGATATAGAACGGATTTTAAACAACGTCCAGCGACACTTGGCGAGACTGAGCTGCCGAGTACCGATGGTTGTCATAGAGGACCTTCTTGAGGATATGCAGTGTCATGTGGTTGGGATGCCACGTGACTGGGTTGGCATTTTTCGGCGTGTGGCCAATGCTATAGTTACATACTTAGACGCTCATCCTGAGCCGAGGCATTAGATATGCCGGACATGATTATGGGCATTTGAGTCCCAATTTTGTATATTTTTGGACACACATATGTACACTCGAGACGCTTTATGATATATATATATCTATATATATATATATATATACAGTTTGAATTTTTGATGCTTGATTTTATTATGATGAATGATTGATGTGCCAGTCTAATGCCTGATTAGTGATAGAATCAACTAACCAATTATGAGATCTTGGAATGTGAAAATAACTAATATAAGTAAATGATCTTTGCAACAACCTCACCTTTAAATACTGGCGATATAAACATGGATCCCTTACTCGATAAATGTTGTTTAATTGAGACACTATCAATTGAGAATCAAGATATACTACCAACGAGTCGTTCCCATGAGATATTGTCTCGGATAATAAATTAATAACAACAGTATAGTCGGCCATATTGTTTGAAGCAAGACTGATACACACGCCTCTTGATGCCATCAATTGAACGGTTGGATAATAAAGTACCCAAGCTGCGGAAGCAAGATTCCAAGTGTGCCGACTAGCACCATCGGCGAACCCAAAATAGACCAAATCATCCATCAACACCTGTCACAGCAGACCAAAAAGTGTTGATATCAGAAAACTCTCGACGATATATGTACAAATATACATAAAATACAAAGAAGCCATTGCTTGGCCAAAACTAAGCAACGTACTTCTTTAGGTAGAGCCCGTTTCGGGGCTCCGCCAGCTTGTTGCCCTCAAAGTTGATTAACTCATACGACCCTTTTTCTAAAACTAGTTTAATAATGAAAGGACCGTACCACATAGGCTTGAATTTTCCTGCCCCCAAGGTGTCTTTATCTTGGTCATAGACCAGGACAAGTTCACCTTCAGAAAAGACTCGAGGACGGATAGACTTATCATACTGCATTTTAACCCTTTTCTTATGGGTCTCATTCATCGTGGCGGCATCTCGACGCTGCTCATCGAGATGTTCCAAGTGAACTAGGTGCTCTTCGAGACTCGAAGTCTCAGGAAGGAGCTCAATAGCCAACTTAAGAGATGGAATTTCACATTCAACCGGAAAGATAGATTCCATCCCATAAACCAACTGAAAAGGAGTAAAACCAGTAGCCGTTTTGACGGAGGTTCGGTATGCCCAAAGAGCCGAATACAACATAATGTGCCAATTGGACCGATTTTATCGATTGTCCATTGGATTATCGTCTTAAGAGTTTTATTGATTGCCTCGACCTGTCCATTAGCCTGAGGATAATAAGGGGACGAATGCTCCTGGTGGAAACCTAATTTAAGAGCCAATTCAGACATTAGTTGATTCTGGAAATGACTGCCATGGTCAGTGACAATCACTCTTGGGATACCGGATCTTGAGATAACCTGATTGAAAAGAAACAAAGCTGTCGTGTCACTATCATTCTTATAAGTAGGCATGGCCTCAACCCACTTAGTAAAGTAGTCTACAACCACGATAATGTACTTGTGATTCGCCGCTGAAGGCAGATTACAAGTTGTAAAATCAATACCCCACTTAGTAAAGGGACCGAAGGTGACAACGGGAAAAAGAGGAGTTGGATGCGTGTGTATCTTCCGAGTAAAAATTTGACACGGTTGACAGCGTTTGACCGCTTCCACACAGTCTTTAAAGAGAGAAGGCCAAGAATAGCCGTCACATAAGATGCGCTGGGCTGTAGCAAGCCCTCATAGATGACCGCCACAAGATCCACTGTGGAAGTCATTGAGCACAGACTCTTTCCTCTAAGGTTAAACAGCGCCGAAGGATTGAATCAACCCCTCGACGGTATAATGTGTCACCAATGATAACATAGTTTTTAGCCAGGTGACGTAATTTTCGACGTTCATCCTTGGAGAAAGTAGAGGGAAACTTCGAAGTCTGGAGATAGACAATGGTATCTCCATACCAAGGGTCGAGTGAAGAGATGAGGAATAAATGTTCGTCTGGAAAAATTTCCTCATAAACAGTATCCTCTCCACAGGGTGGCTTAGAAATTAGCTCCGCGAAAACCATGGATTTCTCAGACTTGGCAGACAAGAACTCGAGATCGAATTCTTGCAAAATGACTATCCATCTATTATATTTGCCCACAATCACTCGCCTACTGAGGACAAATTGAAATCGATTGACCGCCGCTAAGACAAAAGTTTTGCGTAGCAGGATATATTGACGAAGCCTCTGGACAACGTGGACAGCTGCCAAGGCCAACTTGTCAACCGGAGAATAGCGAAGTTCAGGACCTATTAAGCCTCGGCTCAAATAATAAATCACATGTTCGGCGAGAGCATCGTCCTCCTGAACGAGAACCATACCAATGGTTGATTCTGCTGCACCGAGATATAAAAGGAAGTCTCTACCATAATCCGGTGGACTCAAAAGTGGGGCAGAGACTAATGCCTTTTTCAAAGCATCAAACGACCGCTGCGCAAAGTCATCCCACACAAATGGAACTCCTTTCCGTAGGAAACGCATGAACCCTTTAGTGATCTCGACATAGTTTGCTATAAACCGTCTTAAGAAGTTAGCCTTCCCTTGAAGACTTTGAAGTTGTCGAATTGAGGACGGGGGAGGCAACTGAACTATTACCTCAACCTTGAAGGGATCAACCCGAATCCCTTCATTGGACACGATGAACCCTAACAACTGACCGGACGTAACCGCGAAAATGCACTTGTTGGGATTCAACTGGATTTTATAAAAACGACATCGCTCAAAAACCAATCGAAGATGACTAGGATGATTAGTTCTCTTTCGAGAACGAGCAACGAGATCATCCAAGTATGCCTCAATGACATGTTTGATGTCATGGAAAGCATATGACATGGCCCGCTGAAAAGTGGCTCCAGCATTTTTAAGACCAAAAGGCATCTTTCTATATGCAAAGGTACCCCAGGGACATATAAAAGTTGTCTTATGTTGATCTTCAGGACGGATAGAAATTTGATTATAACCCAAAAAACCATCCATGAAGGAAAAAATTTCATTACCCGCACACTCGTCGATAATCTGATCAATGAATGGCGTGGGGTAATTATCTTTCAGACAAGCCTTGTTTAGGTCCCTAAAATCGATGCATACTCGGATTGTTCCTTGCTTTTTATCCACAGGGACTGGATTAGAAACCCAATCAGTAAGAGGAACAGGGTATATGAAACCCGCCCTTAGCAACTTCTCAACCTCAGCTTTGATAACTGCTGCTTTCTTAGGGTTAACCGGCCGAAGCCTTTGACGAACCGGTTTGGCGTTTTCATACGTCTTGATCTCATGTTGAACTATAGAAGGATCAATGCCATGCATTTCTTCATAAGACCAAGAAAATACATCACGAAATTCCTTAAATAGGTCGGTGTAAATTTGAATTTCTTCAGGGGAACACTCAATTCCGATGAAGATATTCTTGATGATGTTAGGGTCCCTAGAGATGTTTATAGGTATCGTTTTTGAAATTACCGACATATTACCTTCGACACGAATGTGTGCTGGAGCCAAAGGGTTTGACACCGTACAAACATCACTAGTGAGGAGCTCGGAGAATCTGGATTCTACTTCCTGCAATGGAGGAAGAAAGTATGAACGATGGTGTAATTCTTCCAAAGGTCGATCTATAACCATCATTACTTCGAGGATTGCTTCTTCAGAAGGTAAAACCGAATCTAAGCAGTCCAAGGCAGAGGTAGAATCGAGGCTCCAAGCCGGGGCCACATGACCATCTAACTCCTCTTTGGAAAAAGGAGTAGAGTGGTTGTCTGCAGAGTCTATAATAGACTGATATCTAAGCTCAGCTGCAGATATAGGGAATGCCATTCCACTTACTTGTCCTTCAACTAATGTGGTCGTAGGTGAAGGCAAGGTCCAAGGGTCTGAAAAATAATGAGTTCGGAAGAACTCTTCTCGAGGAGACTCCCTAGATGATGAAATAGCATTGATTTTAGCGAAAGGAGAGGGTAGGTTAAATGTACCCATCAAGGAGGAATACATCCCTACTCCTAAATTCTCAGTCGGTGAGCGAGGGTTATCCACTAAAGGAATAGTAGAGTCAGAGCTTGCTTGAGGATCGACTGGACAATAGTCCAATTGATGAACCTTAATGATTTTCCCCTCATGAGGAAAGCAAATGACATGAAACAGAGTCGAAACAACGGTGTCCATCTCGTATACCCAGTTCCTTCCTAATAGGAGATTATAGTCTAGGTTAGCATCTATGACTTCAACTTCAATATTAACGACCTTCCCTCCAACACATATAGGAAAGGCCAGGATAATCCCATGCGGCTTATGAGAATGACCATCAAATGCAGTCAAGACGGTGGGTGAAGGAACAGCTGAAGGTGATCCAATAGCCTTCCAGCATGACATCGACATGATGCATGTGGAAGCTCCTTCATCTATAACGGTGCGAAAAATATTGATTTTCCGGTATGTAGACATTATTTGAAAAGCCATATGATGAGGGAGTCGCTTTTTGACATTTAACATGTCAAAAGTGAGCACTAAAGAGTTAGCTGGATCGACTGCTCCAATCGCGGAGAGTAGAGCACTTCTCTGAGCCAGACACGACTGGAGAACCTCTAAAGCGGACATGGCACACAGATTCTGAGCCAGATCCTCCACAATGGAGTAATTCTGGGTGGCCCTAGCATTAGGATTAATCGTCGCGCATTTAGCGGAACCTTTCGCTATCCTTGGTATAGTCTCAACAAGGGGTCGCTCAATATGAAGGTCAGTACTTCCGGTAACAGTCTTGTCCTTGGAAGTTTCAGCTTCACCATAATCATGTGACCGAGTAGCCACATGGACATTAGAACCCATCATGAAAACATTTGACGATTTTTCCCCTTCCTGGTTGCCCCCTGCGGAGGTTCCAGGGTTTGAACTCGTGCCAACAAGAAGTTGCTGCCCTTGGGGAAACGGGTTGGTTAACACAGCTTGAGAACTAGAAGTCCCTTGCTGTCCTAACAAGTGCTGAGTGTCTTCAATCTTAGGGCAGAGATGAGTTAGATGGTCTCCACTGCACAACTTGCATGGAAACATGACTTTCTTTCTCGACTCATTTCTACCACCACTAGCGTTGTTGCCGGATTTATTCGCATCAGACTTCCCATCCTGGTTCTTTTTCGTACCTCGTCCTTTCTTTTTCCCATTTGAATTTTGATTTCCTTTGGGGTTATCAGATTGGACGGAATTAATTGAAGAAGTTTGGGAAGCGGGGGGATTAGACGATGTGACTTGGTTGTTAGAAGCAGTTTACAAGGACAACTGTTGCAATTGATTCAACAAGTTCACGGTAGTTGTATCTACTGACCCAACAATACCATCCGTGTGCGGACCTGGCTTCGATTTAGCTACGTCAACCTTAGACCCAGGAGTATCTGGCAAGTATTTTTGTAGGATCCCAGATTGAGAGTAGATCAATTCTAATTGTTGGGCCCTAAAAATGGCTTGCTCCTCAGAATAGACCCCAGACATGGAGACATCCTTGGAGATCTTTGGTTGTAGAGATTTCAAAAACCACTCGAGAGGGTACTCCGGAGGGATTTCGGCTTTAATGAGACTCTTTCTCTGTCTCCATTCCTGAATGTGGTCAGAAATGTGAGTTGCCTTATCCTAACGAAAGGTGGCCAAAAGTTCAGTTCCGGCATCATAGCGGACAGGCAACTGAAAGTGATTTAAGAAAATATTGGCTAAGTCAGCGAAAGATGTAAAGCTGCCCCCTGGCAACCCTATATACCATTTGGCCGCATTACCAGTCAAGGTGCGCTGAAAGAGTCTCAACCTAATTGAGTCATCGATAAGGGAGTTAGATGAGCACCACAAATGGAATGTGGTTACATGGTCGCCTGGGTCTTCACCACTCTTCCCTTCGAATTTTGGAATGTCTGAAGGGAGTTTGGTTGGGACCAGAGGCCAGGTTGGATTGTACTTTATTGGGTCATTTGTTAACTTAGTGAGATCTGGCAACTTCAACGTTGCCAGAAACGGAAGCCTAGGAGGACCTTAGGGATTCCACCCAGACTGGGCAGAACTCCCAAAGTTCTGAAAACATTAACCTGGAATTTGGGAGGCACCAGGCTGCCCGAAGTAACCAGTAGAACTGGCTGAACCAAAAGGCAAGCCTTGTGATCCAGCAAAATTCAGAGTTTGACCAACTCCGGCCATATAGCCTCCATAACCAGCAAAGTTTCCTCCTAAAGGATTGTAAGGAGTTGATAACCCCTGATACGGATTCCAAGCCGAAGCAAGGGGAGGAATACTTTGAAATGAACTAACCGTGGAGTACGGCCTATTCCCTTGTTGGCCGATAAACGGATTCCCATTCCCGCGCTACTAGCCCCAGGGTTATTCCAACCTTGGAAAGGATTGTTGCTTTGTCCTACAGAAGAAAAAGGCATGGATCCTACCGTCGGGTTAGAATGTGGTATATGACCACTTCCGAAAGGAAAACTCTGGAATGTAGCCGATCCGCCCATCATGGACGTAGCAGCACTAAACGAAACCGATGAAATACCCTGTGAGTTTGTGCCAAATGGGAAGAATCTAGTACCAAAAGCATTGGTTTGGGCATTTTCACTCATGGACAGAATGGAGGTAGACCCAACTAAAGATGTGCTAGCAAAAGATCCGAACAAGGAAGCATAGGACATGGAAATCGTTCCTCCCCCTTGCACCGATGTTGGGGTTTGCATAGTCGTAACACTTGTAGAAGCCATGCTTCCAATAGTAGTCATCGATGGTAAGCGCGTAGCGAAACCTGGACTTGACGATCTATGCGTCAGAGTCCCAACATATTGTAATATTTCTGGATGACTAGATGGTAGTGGAGAATTTGGAGCCGCTAACGACTCTGAAAGTTCTTCTACCTCTATGTTATTCTCCGCTTGAAAGTGTTGGAAATAATACTGAGAGGGGGGTGAATTAGTATTATCAAATTCTTTTCAATATATCTTCCTTATTTATACTTTGAATAATTCTTCAAATATTGATCATTACTTTGTATGTCAGTATCATAAAATAATGAGCAGGAACAAGAAAAGCAAATAGTCACACAAAAGAACACCAGATATAAGGTGGAAACCCAATGTGGGTGAAAACCACCTGCTGCAATATGTCTCTATCTTATTTTAATAAGAAACTCCTTTTACAATGATTTTGTACTGGTGCAGTCCTTTACCAGTACGCAGGCTACAACGTACAGAGAGCTACAACTCTCTCTCTCGTTTTCCAGTCTCTCCTGGAAGGGAGCTACAACCCGCTACTTCTTTTCTTTCAAGGACCACTTTTCATTAATTTTCAGACTGGATCCAAGAACATCAAAAACCCATCAACTACACTTGCATCATCAATCTATGATTTATCCAATACTGAATCAATGCTTTCACCAAAGCCAACCCGCATACAGATCTGCAAATATTTCCTTATAACTTTGCAGTATACCCAGATCATAACATGTGTACAATAAAACATGCATCAATAATTCATATCTATAAATTCATTCTTTCAAATATTTGGATATTAGTTAACCCAGATTATTAGATTTATAGATCAAGCGTGTGCCACATATCACAGGTCAAAATCATATAGAGATACCACTATTCCAACCTTAAGATTTTGACCCATCAATAGAACTTATCCTTCTCCTTACGCTCAGGTTCCTTCTTCATTCAGATCCAGATCTGCACCATAACCCAATCACCATATTCCAGATCTAGCACTTTATCAGATATTCAATAATTCAGAAGATGCTTTGCCAAATGATCTCCTTCCTCTTTTATAGCCTTAGTCCTTTCTCAATACCACGGTCCAAAACCATAGGATCAAAAAAACTGTTGGACTAATACCATGAACCAACCATGAAAGTGCGTGAGATCAACACTTTTGGATGCAATACCACGGACCAAAACCATAGGATCAAAAACTGTCGGACTAATACCATGAACGAACCATGAAAGTGTGTGAGATCAACACTTTTGGATGCAATACCACGGACCAAAACCATAGGATCAAAAACTGTCGGACTAATACCATGAACCAACCATGAAAGTGTGTGAACTTTTCTCTTGCATGAAGAGTAACTTTTCTCTGCATGAAAGTGTGTAAACGTTTCTCTACATGAGATAAACGTTTCTCTACATAAAAGTGCGTGAACATTTCTCTACATGAAATAAACTCTTCTCTGCATAAAAGTGCGTGAACGTTTCTCTACATGAAATAAACTTTTCTCTGCATAAAAGTGCGTGAACGTTTCTCTACATGGAATAAACTTTTCTCTGCATAAAAGTGCGTGAACTTTTCTCTACATGGAATAAACTTTTCTCTGCATAAAAGTGCGTGAACTTTTCTCTACATGAAGGAAACTTTGTTGCACTATAATTTATCAAATAAATTTGCTGCACTATAATTTATCATTTGTGTGATTTTCCATCAAGGACAACACTTGTCTCATAATGCCAACAATCTCCCCCTTTGGACTTGTCATACTGAGAATTTTCATCTGATATCTCTTCCGGAGAATTGTCATCTGATATCTCTTCCGTAGATTCATCTAGATATATATAAGTGAGTTGATCTTCTATGAGTTGTTTTCCATCAAGTACAACACATGCATCATAATGCCAACAATATCCCCCTTTGGGCTTGATGGCAACAATACCAAATCACTCTCCCCCTTTGACATCAAGGGCAAAGGGTGAACCAAGATATTCTCTTTCCTAGAAAGGCATTCCACTGTTCATACTCCCCCTGAGTACCTGTTGAAATCTATGAATGAGCTCCCCCTTTGTATATGCCAAGGTGTACCAATCTATTCATGCTACATGCTGAAAGCTCTGCTCTTTCTGAATTGTGTTGTTCATGCTCCCCCTGACTGTAGGAAAGATCTGCAAAAGATGTTCTCCAAGAAGGAGATAGAGACGTATTAGACCAGCATCCATGATCTCCTTCTGTACTTCCTCCATAATTCCAACAATGCATGATATGCTCCCCCTGAACCTGTGCCATTCGATCTTTGACCAATGTACGCATATACTTCAGATGAACTGTGCATACAACCAACAATCAGAAGATATTCAACAAAAAGATGATACATCAACAACCCCCAGCTTTTTCCTAAGGTATTCAAAGGTCTCCCTAGGCAATGGTTTGGTGAGTATATCAGCGACCTGTTCCTTAGAAGGAACATACTCCAACTTGACCTTTTGTTCAAGCACTTGTTCCCGGAGAAAGTGATACTTGATTGGTATGTGCTTGGTTTTTGAGTGCATGACTGGGTTCTTTGAAATGCTGATTGCACTTGTATTATCACATAAGATGGAGATTGGTGGTGTACAAGTGATTTGAAAATCCTGCAGGGTCTGCATCATCCAAAGGAGTTGGGTGCAGCAAGATGCAACAGCAACATATTCTGCTTCAACTTTAGACAAGGTAATCGAACTTTGTTTCTTCCTGAACCAAGATACTAATCTGGAACCCATAAAGAATGCACCACCACTTGTGCTCTTCCTGTCATCCACGCTTCCGGCCCAATCTGCATCAGTATAAGCATGAAGTGTGAGATCTGTATCTCTAGGATACCATAAGCCATAATTTTGAGTCCCTTGAAGATATTTGAAGATTCTCTTTACTGCCTGAAGATGAGTTTCCTTTGGATTTGCCTGAAATCTTCCAACTATTCCCACTGCATGCATGATGTCTGGTCGGGTACCTGTCAAATAAAGTACACTTCCAATCATAGATCTGTAGGTTGGTTGATGTACTGCTGCTGATTCATCATTTTCACTGAGGCTACATCCTGTGACCATGGGTGTACATACTGGTTTTGCATCTTCCATGCCATATTTCTTCAAAATCTGCTTGAGATACTTGGTTTGAGACAAGAAGATCCCTCCTTCCTTTTGTTGGATTTGCAGGCCAAGAAAATATGTCAATTCCCCAAACAAGGACATTTCGAATTCTTTCTGCATCACCAAGGGAAAGCTTTGACTCATAGATTCTTCATTGCTGCCAAAGATAATGTCATCTACATACACAACAAGTATTAGCAATTTGTCATTTTCAATTTTTATATAAAGATTGCTATCTGCTGATCCTTTTGAAAAACCTTGTTGATGAAGATATTTGTCCAAACGATAGTACCAAGCCCTTGGAGCTTGTTTAAGACCATAGAGAGCCCTTTTCAGTCTGCATACAAGATTTGGATCATTTCCAAGAATGAACCCATCTGGCTACTCAATGTATACTTCTTCTTCTAAGTCTCCATTCAGAAAGGCTGATTTCACGTCCATTTGAAATACTTTGAACTTTTGAAAGCTTGATAGAGCAAGGAACATTCAGATGGCCTCAAGTCTTGCAACAGGAGCAAAAGTTTCTTCAAAATCTATTCCTTCTTGTTGCGCATACCCTTTACAAACAGGTCTTGCCTTGTTTCTAATTACTTCCCCATTTTCATTCAACTTATTTTTGAAGACCCATTTTGTCCCTATAACATTCTTATCCTTTCGTCTAGGAACCAACTCCCAAGTGTTGTTGTTTTCGATCTGCTCAAGTTCTTCATCCATTGCTTTGACCCAACATTCATCTTTGCATGCCTCTTTTACATTTTGTGGTTGGAGGAGAGTAATGCCAAATAGCTTGAAGCTTCTGCAATTGTTCTTCTTGTTTGTACACCTGCTTCTTTCTGCCCCAAAATCTGTGATTCTAGATGATTCTTTTGAACGTACCGGGATGGAGTCTTCTCTTCTATTCTTATTTGTTCCTCTGGTGCTCCTTGAGGTTATTCTTCTTCATCATTCTGTCTTTGAGGTTAGTCTTCATCTTCTTCGATATTTTCATGATTTACTTGCCTAGGAATGTATCCCTTTTCATCAACCACTACATCAATGCTTTCAACAATTCTTCCAAGTCTTTTATTGTAGCACTTATATGCTTTGCTGTGTGGAGAATAACCAAGAAGAATGCCTTCATCTTCTCTAGGTTCAAGTTTGCCAAGTTGCTCATCAGTATTCTTAATATAGCATTTTCTCCCAAAGATTTTGAAGTGCTTTACCGAAGGAGTCTCACCATACCAGAGCTCATGAGGAGTTTGAGTGCTGTTTAATTGGACATTTGTTTTGTTGAGAATAACAATCGCAACATATGCGGCTTCACCCCAGAAAGTTGCGGGAGTTCCAGACTCATCCAGCATAGCACGAGCCATTTGTTGGATTGTTCTATTCATCCTTACCACCACTCCATTTTGCTGAGGAGTTCTAGCTGTAGAGAATTCTCTTCTTATCCCATGTTCTTCACAGAAATTGAAAAATTCATTTGAGGTAAACTCCCCACCTCTGTCAGACCTGAGGCACTTAATTTTGTAACCTGATTCATTTTCAACCAAGGCTTTGAAGGATTTGAATTTCTATAATTCTTCATCTTTGTGCTTCATAAGTCCTAACCAAACAAACCTAGAGAAATCGTCAATGAATAATATCAAGTATTCTTCTCCTCGAGGTGTCATTTTCCTAAATGGACCACATACATCTGTATGGACTAGCTCAAGAGGCATGCTAGCTGATCCTTCCTTCTCTGGAAAGTTAGTTCTGGTTTGCTTTCCAAATTGACATGATTTGCATATGGTGTTGTCTGGAATTTTGATATCTGGAAGACCACGAACTGCCTGATATTTGCATGCTTTCCTTATTTGTGAAAAGCTTAGATGCCCCAACCTCCAGTGCCATAACCAGTGTTCATCATCCTTGCTCAAATAGCATTGTTGTTGTCCTTCTTCAAATATGTATAGATTATTTAGAGTTCTTCTACCTTTGATCACTGTTTCACCTGTATCAAGATCACGAACACGACATCCGTTTGATCTAAATATCTGACACTTAGAAGATTATGCTTCAATCCATCAACATACAAAACATTTCCAGCTTTGACCTTTTCTTTTAACTGAGCATTGCCTTTTCCTTTTATAGCTGCAGGAGTATCATTTCCAAAAGAAAATTTATTTCCCTTTTCCAAAGCAGAATATGATTCAAATTTTTCTTTATCACCTGTCATATGTTTCGAACATCCACTGTCAATGTACCATAGATTTTCTTGTCCTTCTGCATAAAATGCTATCCCACATTTTTCTGTTTGTGGTTCCATTATTCTCCATGTTCTGGTGCTTGAGGTTTGTTCCTTTGTCTGCTGAAACCTGTTCCTGCATTCAGAATCTTCATGACCAAAGTTATTGCAAATAGAACATTCAACTTCATTTTCAAGAGCCGAAAAGTTGTTATAGGTCCTTTTTGTAATCCCGATCATACTTCTTTGTTTTTGAGCTTCTCTAGTCATGATTGTTTTATATGCAACACATTGAGCTGCTTTGTGACCAAAGTTATCGCAGGAGAAACATTGCCCATTGTCATTGTCTCATCCACAGGGACAATGAGACCCTGGATGCAGGTGGCGGGACGGAAGAGATGGGCACGCCACATGCCACGCATGGGCTGCCCCGTGTAAACAATACGGCCACCAGGGGAAGGCCGTCAACCTTAATATGAACCCCCCAGCTGCGTTAATGCAGTTAATGGCAAGGGTGGTAGGTTTATGGATTTGCATAAGGCACTTAATGCGCGCCTGGTTCGAGGGCATGAGGCAGAGCTTATCAGGCGCGATGGAGTGCGCAAGGAATTATTGTCTGAAGAATTTTGGAATAGAGGAATTTACAGAGAGACGAGGCGGTGGCAGCTCCGTTCACCTCGACGCCGGGTTTCTCGTGGTCACTGTCACTGCCATAGCCTCTCTGGTTGCTGGTCATGTAGACGGTGGCATTTGGCTCAATTGCAGGGTCAGAACTGGAATTGGTCCACCTTGCTACCAAGGAACGGGTCTCAGAGAGGAAATTGGGCACCAGAGAGAGATCTGGGAAGTAATTGGCTCTGTCTTCGACTCCAAGCTCACCTGCACACACACAAGAGCAGAGTCAGTATCACCATGGTTAAACTCCGTCAAAGACAGCCATGTAGGAGAGGTCCAGCAAGAGGCTCCTCCTCGCGAGCTCCAGCAGTGGATGAGCATCACCACTGCTGCTGCTGCTATTGCCATAGGAGAGCCAGAGCTACCCCACTCCCCATCAGTCAGTTTTTGGAGGTTGGAAGCGCTAATGAGGACAAATCAGAGCTTCCCTCCTTTGGCTCAGTGGTTTTCACATTGCCAAGTTCTGAGAGCAACCCAGGGCTCAATGCCCACATCTCAGTCATGTTCACAAGGACTCTGGAAGGAAATAGGGAGAACACCCCTCAGAACTTGCAGAAGAAGCAAGCGGAGGGCAAAGGCAAAGAAATTGACCAAGGAGAACAGGAAGCAGGGGAACAAAGCTCAGCTATGGAGCCACCAGCGTCTGAGGCTGGACCGCACGAAACCTTTCCCCCAGTGGGGCCAGCTCCTTCAGATATTGATGAAGAGACATGGAGAAAGATGTGGGAGGGTCGACCAGAGGGCGATGGCTGGGCGTATGTTGTGGAGGACAAAAGCCTCGCTGATGAAGCTGATGCCTACTTCGCGACCCTTCCTTCTTCCTCAACTCATCTCAAGGATTAAAGCTGACGCGGGTACTTCTCTCTTGCATTTTCGTTTTGCTTGCTGGCAGCTGATGCTTGCATCTTCGCCATATGTAATTTTGTCTTGTAGCTGGTCTGGTCTTAATTTCAATTGGTCCACGTCGAGCGCTTCTGTCTTGCTCAATTCTGTCTGGTTGTGGAGTCAGTCCCCTTTGGCAGTTAGCCCCTGCGTGGGCAGTAATGTTTTGGATCCTCTATCTGTGGCTCCGATGGGAGCCCGCTGATTTCTAGAACTATTTTTGCAAATTTGATCCGGTGCTGCCCCTGCGTGGGAGCGTTTAGTGCGTGCTTGGTCTGAATGGTTTTGATAAGGCTTCCCCTGAGCGGGAGCCTTCAGAATTTTGGTCAAAGTGCCCAGGGTGCTACTAAAAGCCCTGGAAGACTCGTCTTACAGTCTGTAATTTTTACTTGTACAGTTAATATATGACTTAGATAGCTTTTACGGAGAAAAAAAAAAAAAAAAAAAATCCCGATCATACTTCTTTATTTTTGAGCTTCTCTAGTCATGATTGTTTTATATGCAACACATTGAGCTGCTTTGTGACCGAAGTTATGGCAAGAGAAACATTGCCCATTGAAGAAACTTCTGCGATTATCAAATCTACCGGCCAAATGATTGTAATTTCTATTGTCATCCATTCTTGAAGCAAATTGAGAAGATTTTACGTGTGGCTGGTTGTAGCTTTTGTTCATCCTTAAGATAGATTTCCCCTGTTTTACCTGATAGTCTTTGTTCGTTCTTGATGTAATTCGTCCCTGCTTTACCTGGTGATATCCATTGTGCTTTTGCTCATTTCTTCTTGCTGCATCAAGATAACTCTTTGAGGTGGATGCTTGAGATGTTTCTCCATTATACCCCAGACCTGTCTTGTTTAGTGGAGAACATTGTACATTGATGATCTCATCCAGAGTTTCAAATCTTTTGACAAAATTAAGATTAATAGCCTTTGTCTTCTCAATTTCTTTTCTAAGGTCAACAATTTCACCTTCTAACTTTTCAAGATATTTTTCTTTTTCATCAATTTGAAATTGTAGAGTATCAACGATCATATTCTTTTCTTCTATACATGTCTTAAGTCTAGAAATCTCTTCATAAAAACTATCCACATCTATAGCATCCATGTAATCATCATCTTCAAATGCCATTAAAAGTTTATAGTCATTACCTCGTTCATCTTCATCACTATTTGATAGACCATCACTATCTTCATGAGTGTAGTAGCTTTTCTTATTTTCATTTTGTTTCTTGTTCCATCTAGCAGGTTCCTTTCCTTTGTCAATATTATCCTTATGAGGACATTTGGCAGCATAATGACCTACTCTTCCATAAGCAAAACATTTAAAAGGTAGCTTACCTCTGAACCTTCCAGTACCCCGTTGAAGATTTCTGACAAAATTTGATTCTTCTTCTTCTTCCGGCACGTGACTTGATTCATAGTAGTCTCCTTTTCCTGAAGCCTTAAAAGCAGCTTCTCTCATGTCTGATGGACCTCCTTTTCTCAGTTCATAAGCAGTTAGAATTCCGTGTAGCTGAGACATAGTAAGCGTTCGTAGATTTTCCTTTTCTTCTATTGCAAATAATTTAGATTCAAACTTGGGGGACAATGATCTTAGGACGTTTTCAACCACAACAACCTCTTTTATTTCTTCACCCAAGCTTTTCATACAATTAACAATCTCATCTACCCGAAGGAAATAGTTAGCCACACTTTCATCATTATACATTCTGAGATTCTCATACTGAATCCTGAGGGTTTGAAGTTTTGCACGTTTTACCTGTTCATCTCCTTCGTAGCTCTAAACAATCTTGTCTCGTATTTCTTTTGCGGATTTATATTCAATAACCTTCACGAATTCAGATTGAGATAGACATCCTAGAAGAGTATTAATCGCCTTTGCATTTGTTTCATATTTCTTCTTCTCAGTTGAATCTGTAGGAGTAGCTGATGGAAAAGTATACCCTGTTTCTATAATGTCCCATACTTCTGTACCCAAATATTGAAGATAGGTAGTAACTCTTACCTTCCAATATATGAAGTTTGTCCCATAAAAAATCAGTGGCCTGATTGATGCTTGCCTCTCGTAGTTGCTCATGATGTTAGATCTTCCTTCAAGCGATCAAGCTTCTTCAGAAGGACCTACTCTGATACCAATTGTTGGAAATAATACTGAGAGGGGGGTGAATCAGTATTATCAAAATCTTTTCAATATATTTGCCTTATTTATACTTTGAATAATTCTTCAAATATTGATCATTACTTTGTATGTCAGTATCATAAAATAATGAGCAGGAACAAGAAAAGAAAATAGTCACACAAAAGAACACCAGATATAAGGTGGAAACCCAATGTGGGTGAAAACCACCTGCTGCAGTATGTCTCTATCTTCTTTTAATAAGAAACTCCTTTTACAATGATTTTGTATTGGTGCAGTCCTTTACCAGTACGCAGGCTACAACCTGCAGAGAGCTACAACTCTCTCTCTTGTTTTCCAGACTCTCCTGGAAGGGAGCTACAACCCCCTACTTCTTTTCTTTCAAGGACCACTTTTCATTAATTTTCGGACTGGATCCAAGAACATCAAAAACCCATCAATCACACTTGCATCATCAATCTATGATTTATCCAATACTGAATTAATGCTTTCACCAAAGCCAACCCGCATACAGATCTGCAAATATTTCCTTATAACTTTGCAGTATACCCAGATCATAACATGTGTACAATAAAACATGCATCAATAATTCAGATCTATAAATTCATTCTTTCAAATATTTGGATATTAGTTAACCCAGATTATTAGATTTATAGATCAAGCGTGTGCCACATATCACAGATCAAAATCATATAGAGATACCACTATTCCAGCCTTAAGATTTTGACCCATCAATAGAACTTATCCTTCTCCTTACGCTCAGGTTCCTTCTTCATTCAGATCCAGATCTGCACCATAACACAATCACCATATTCCAGATCTAGCACTTTATCAGATATTCAATAATTCAGAAGATGCTTTGCCAAATAATCTCCTTCCTCTTTTATAGCCTTAGTCCTTTCTCAATACCACGATAAAAAACCATACGATCAAAAAATCTGTTGGACTAATACCATGAACCAACCATGAAAGTGTGTGAGATCAACACTTTTGGATGCAATACCACAGACCAAAACCATAGGATCAAAAACTGTCGGACTAATACCATGAACCAACCATGAAAGTGTGTGAGATCAACACTTTTGGATGCAATACCACGGACCAAAACCATAGGATCAAAAACTGTAGGACTAATACCATGAACCAACCATGAAAGTGTGTGAACTTTTCTCTTGCATGAAGGGAACTTTTCTCTACATGAAAGTGCGTAAACGTTTCTCTACATCAAATAAACTTTTCTCTGCATAAAAGTGCGTGAAAATTTCTCTACATGAAATAAACTCTTCTCTGCATAAAAGTGCGTGAAATTTTCTCTACATGAAATAAACTTTTCTCTGCATAAAAGTGCGTGAACTTTTCTCTACATGGAATAAAATTTTCTCTTCATAAAAGTGCGTGAACTTTTCTCTACATGGAATAAACTTTTCTCTGCATAAAAGTGCGTGAACGTTTCTCTACATGGAATAAACTTTTCTCTGCATAAAAGTGCGTGAACTTTTCTCTACATGAAGGAAACTTTATTGCACTATAATTTATCAAATAAACTTGCTGCACTATAATTTATCATTTGTGTGATTTTCCATCAACGACAACACTTGTCTCATAATGCCAACAATATCCCCCTTTGGACTTGTCATATTGAGAATTGTCATCTGATATCTCTTCCGAAGAATTGTCATCTGATATCTCTTCTGTAGATTCATCTAGATATATATAAGTGAGTTGATCTTCTATGAGTTGTTTGCCATCAAGTACAACACATGCATCATAATGCCAACAGAAAGAGGACTCGAGAAAGGACTGGAGTGTCCCTCTCTTGTTCAGAAGTGCCAGGCCTTGCTTGGCCGCTAATGCCCCCGAGAGGAGGATCAATCCTAGATGCGTCAACCGGCGTGGGACGGAACCCATCGGTAGTATTGCCTCTTCACCTTCTAGGAGAAGGCTCTAAACTTGGTGGCGAAAGACCATGAAGTCTTCGAGACCGTCTAGGAGATAGGTCAGCCACTTTGAATTTTTTGTTATGATCTAACTAAAGAGTCAAAAAATTGAAAGCTACGCTAACTAAGAGCACAGAGCACACACTATAAAGTCCCTAAAGATACAGCCAGTCAAACAACTTCCAAGTATTTCCACTCCGGGTGATTAAGACCGGACACCAAAATATGAGAAAGTGAAATAAGGGGCCTTCCGAAGATAGTCTAGGATGATGAGGGCCCAGTCCTATCAGCGAAGGTATCAGAGGAAGTTACGCTGACCTCCTAACAACAGCCTGCACCGGTGCAAGCCCCCAAGCTTCGCAAGGGTGCCCTCCAGTAGTACTGTCAAGAGTGATGCAACGTCAACCTCAGGTGCCACGGGATTCCCCTCCATAGCCACCTGTGTAGTTCCCTAGGAGTAGCAACTATGGATACCAACTCGTCGCAGAAGCCAGTCGGAACAGTCGTGAGGTAAGTTCGGACAAGTAGGAGAGGGGGTATCTCTCTTCCCTGTCTTCACAGACCCTCGTGCTTAACTCCTAGATCCAGAGCTTTCCTGGTCTTCCTAACGCTATTGGATTTTCTCTCGTTATTCAGACTCCTATGTTTGACATTTATATGGCCTTGGAGAGTTAACTCTCCACTCGCCTAATCCAAGGCCCTAAAATCCTAAACTTGTTGGTGTAACTGGCTAAAACAAAAAGTTCTGGTGAATTTTAGTTAGCGCTTGATTTTATTAGGCTGTTCTTTAAGTCACAAGGTAACGGAAGTGAAAATAGTGGTGTTTTTTGATGCAAAAGAAATTAATAAAAACTTGACTACATGCACATGCACTTTTCGTTTTTCGATGAAGAGCAATTTCTATAGGGTTCAGAGGTACTTCGGATAAAACAATTTTTTCTTTTCTTTTCGTTAATTCACACTTTACACTCACAAAAGCTAACAAAGCTATGTACGCCTAAAAAGGGGATGCAAATCTATCCTAATGCAACAAATATATGCGGATGGAAGATTTAAAACTACTCTAAAAACAAAAATGGAAGTTGCTTGCTTATCAATCTTTATCTTGCCACTTAAGAAGCCTAGATGGAATATGAGATGCTACCATTCATTTCATCTAAACACTAAAAACAAGTTCTAAGACAAACATAAAGCACTTTCACTCACCAAAAGGAAACCAAATGAAACGCAAGTTCAAGAAAGCAAAACTAAGAGTTTCAAAAGATTTTCTTCAAAGCAACAAACAAAAGAGTCTTTTCAAAAGATGCTCTCAACAACACTGAAACTTGTGATTGAAGAATAGGCAATTAAACACTTTTGCGAATCGACACCACTCAATGGATGAAAACTCAACAAAAATAAATGTGTTTGAAATTTCTCTTGACAATCAAAAGCAGCAATGAAAGCTTTGGCAATGGAAACCAAAAAGATCAAAAAGACAAATTCCCAAGAAAGTGTCAAACAACAACTTTCGTGAAACAAAGAAGTAGATGGTCACAAAAAGCGATTTTGTCAAGCAAACAAAAAGTCACCAAAAGCAAGATTAACACAAAGATTGTGATCAATCTTCCTACTCTGATGAATCAGAGTAGCCAAGATTCCTAGCAAGAAATCTTGCGTGCTTTAGGAAAAAGCGATGACGCTTGCAATCAACAAAAAACAAGACCAATACTCTTTATAATCAGAGAGAATTTGGAACAAGATGCTCGCTCTAAAACAAATAACTGATACTGGACAGTGACTGTTTCAGACCAAATCAAACCCCCAGACAAACCTCCAAAGACAAAAAGATTTATAAATCTTGAAAATTGCAATATATACGCGACTGTATTGATGTACAGACTGCGTGTATACGCGACTGTGTTGGAGGAAACCTGCATATACGCGGGTTCACTCAAAGAAACAGGCGTATATACGCTTCTGTAACTAAGAAAAACAACGTATATGAAAAGCTTCAAGAAAAATAAAAAAAACAGACTGAAGAAACTGGCAAAACTTAAAGTTCAAAAACAGACCATGCGGTAACAGCAAGCAAACAAGGCAGCTGAGCCCTGATTGGCTTGAAAAACACCCAAACTAGGAACAACAAGAGTGTTTTCCCCAGTGGAGTCACCAATTCTGATAGAGGGAAATGCTCCCCTAGGGCTTTTTGGGTGAAACCCTAGCAGACTGAAAGCTGTCTCTACAAAGAAACATGCATTCATACAACCATTATGCTATTATAAGCAAATTCTATGATAAGGGTACGTACCTTTGGTCCTACGTTTGAGAAGGCCTTTAGGGTCCAAACCCTTCTTGGAGTTCCCTTCTTCTCTTTTGTCCTGCAAAACAACCAATTCAAAGAACACATCAGTACATGGACAAAAACTTATAAAGAAACCATCTTCATGTTATAAAGAAAGGTAGTTATGAAATCCAAACAACCATTTACATATGAATTCTAAAAATGAATATCATTAACATAAAGAAGATTCATTTCGGGAACCAAGACATGTGTTTCTTTTATTATAGACAAATAAAGTACATAAAAAGGAATATTTTCACCTGAGTCACCTTCAGCAAGCTCCATGTAGAGCTTCCTTTCGGATCCGTTCCAGCCTCAAGCCTCTAAAAAACTCCTTCCATGACTCTCTCCATGATGTCACAAGTAATGGATGAACATCAACACACACAAGGAAACAAGGGTTTCCTGTACAAAATGGGGGAAGTGCAGAAGGCACAAGGGACTTCAGACCTGGTCAAGGGAAAAATCTCAGCATAATAACCTTTCTCTCCTCCTTTAGGCCTTCCCTTTGAGGTCTTTTTATACCATCTCCAAAGTAGTTTTTTAGTTAGGAGTTGGTTGGGAACAGTTGGGCCACGGGCACTAATAGGTGATCAGCAGGTAAAACCCGCGTATACACGCATTTAACTCAGGGCAATGTCGCGTATAAGGGATAAAACACTGTTTTTTAAATTTTAGGACCAGGTCTGGAAGGAGGGGTTGCCCTAGGCCATGAGTGCAGCATCACAAACCATAAGAGTGAGATTTGGAGCTATAACACCAACACAATGAGTTTAATGAGGCCATGGTTCGTAACACACGTTTTTAGATGTGTAGCTATTTTCACAACCGCAACCATGTGCCTAATATTTCCTAGCAAGAAATAAGGAAGGTTGATCAACTGCTAATGGCGGAAATGGTTCAGCAATGACAAATGATAATTAAACACAATTGTTTCCCTTCCCTCACAAGTAATTTACTTAATGAGGAAGAGAGGAACATCCGCCCATGGCTAGGGGAGTGACAACCTATCAATTCCCCTACCTTTCTTAACCAATGACTCACTTTCCTGAAGAAAACCCCCTTTCAGAGAGGAGTCATTAACCTTCCTAGTAAACCATTTCTTCCCTTTTGTTGGTAATCTTGTTACTCTAGCGATAACTTCTTCTGTGACCTCCAATTTCAATCCTCTGACTTTCGTCTCGTTTCTTTCCAAGTTCTTTGCAAATTCCATGGCCACACCATTGCCTCATCCTTCCAATATTTGGAAGAATTCAAACCAACCCGCGTCTTTGAAAACATGGCATGCTTCAGGGCAACCTTCTAGGGCTTTTGTGGACCCTCGCTCCTGCCATATTGCTGCTCCTCCCATTACCTATGCAATTCAGTGTTGTTTCACTTGCTTATACTTCACTCTGGCACACATTCTAGTTGTTTCAGCCTGTACTGTTATCTTCCTCCTCTCTGAACACTCTGAATGGGGATTCAGCGCTTCCAGCAGAGGTAAATGGTAGGGTGGCAGGGTGGCGTAGGTGAATATTTTGGATTAAGATTTGACACGCATGGTTCATACTGCTTAATGAATTTTTCCTTAATGGTGAGTCATGGGGAGGTCTCGCCAATGGTGCCCTTACCTTTCTTGGTATGATTAGGCATTAAATAATGATAACTATCAGGTCACATGCCTTAATTGTTGGATTTTTCAAATAATTACAAATCATGTGACGGTCATGTCACGATGTGATTCATTCCCCCCAGCTTAATTATGACACCCATCCTCGGCCGTCAATAGTCATGTTAAGTTGCCATAATTACAAAATAAAATGAATTCATTATTACCTTTTTGATGATGTACTTGGGTGATGTGGAATGAGGTAATGGGTGGAGCGACATCGAATCATCCTCGGGTAGCGAGACATGCAAACTTGAATTTGATGATGAGGCTCACAATGATGTTTTTGTTGTTTATTATAATAAAAGATCTCATTTTATTCCTAAAAAGTCATTGGTTGTTACATGTGTAATAGCCAAGATGGCTGATATATATTAATTTAATATCTTCAAACAAAATATCGTGTAACAACACCTATCACATGATATACTTTCGAATAACAAATGTTGTTACAGAGGGTGTAACAGTCGCGACTAGGTGGTTTTCAACTACTACAAAAGTGCCTGTCTGTGCCTGAGAAATGTTTTCATAGCCATATTATTGTTATTATTATTATTATTATTATTATTATTATTATTATTATTATTATTATTATTATTTGTAACGGTGTAATAACCACCATTAAGTGGTTTTCAGCTGCTACACTTATTGAAAAAATTAAAATTTTTGCAACACAGGGGGGCTTTCTGCCATTCATGTAATCTGTAGATCCAAATTTGTGACAATGTTGTCAAATGAATCCTTCGAGGTAGGTTTGTGATACAACAAATGACAGTGCTTGTTTGCAAGTAATGATGTCCTTGTACTGTCAATGGTTACCAAATTTACAGTCCGATTGTCAAAGACTGCATCTACCTCATAAGGACCTAGCCATCTGGTGCAGAGCTTACCCTTGAAGTCTTTAAACCTTGAGTCATATAAGAGAGACCAATCTCCCTTCTGGAACTGCTTCTTCTTTATAAATTTGTTGTGCCACTTAGCTCTATGCTGCTGGATAATCTTTGTTTGTTGGATAGCAGCCAACCGTTTCTCCCTCAATTCATTAAGCTGGTTCAATATTTGCCTTTGTGCTGTAGCCAAATCCAAATTGACCTGCAATGCTTTCCTTAGTGTTTTGATTTTAAATTCAATTGGGAATAAAGGGTTCTTTCCATACACAATTTCATATGGTGAGAATCTAGTGGTTTTCCTCCATGTAGTCTTATATGCCCATAACACTTTTGGAAGTTTGTTAGCTAAATTTCTTTGATGACTGGCCACAGCCTTAGTAATGATTCCCTCAATTAATTTATTAGTGCTTTCTACCTAGTCATTCGCTTGTGGATGGTAAGGCGTTGTGATTATGTGATGAATTTTATATTTTTCAACCAACTCCCGGATCTTATGAGATGTGAATTGTGGTCCTCCATCTATGAATATCTCTCTAGGTATGCCAAACTGGACGAAGATGTCTTCAAATAGGAAGTTTGAGATAACCTACTCCATGGCTCTAGTTAGTGCCTTCGCCTCAACCCATTTCGTGACATAGTCAGTACAAACCAAGATGTATGATCTTTGTTTAGATGAAGGATTGATTGGTCCTACAAAATCTAGAGCCCACTTCTGAAAAGGTTCTATGACGATATGGGGTTGTAATGGCATCTCATATGATTGCAGTGGTTGGCCCATCCTTTGACAACTGTCACAACCCTTCACAAACTTCTTGGCATCCTGAAATATTGTCGGCCAATAGTATCCTGTTGAAAGGACTTTGTATCCTATCCATTTTTCTGCGAAGTGTCCTCTACAAGGTTCCTCATGGCAGGCTTTGAGGATATCAAAGACCTCATCCTCTCTGACATAACCTCTGATCTGGAAATCAGGTCAAGTGTGATAGAGGTTCCCATCTATCCAGGTATATGTAGCACTTTGTTGTATGATTTTCTTTTCCTCCTTGGAGGATAAATACTGGGGAAACTTTCCTGTAGCAAGATAATTGGCTATATCTGCATACCAAGGTGAGTATTTAGAAATAGCAAAAAGATATTCATCAGGGAAATAATATTTAGTAGGAGTGAAACTGTAATCAATAGTTAGCCTAGAAAGAAAGTCAGCTACTACATTGTCTTTTCCAGGCTTATCTACAATAGTGATATCAAATTCTTGTAACTGCAATAACCAATGTGTAATCCTACCATTTGTGATTAGCTTATTCATTAAAAAATGAATGGCAGAGTGGCTAGTGTGTACAAATACTTGATATCCGGTGATGTAATGTCGGAATTTATTGATGGCATGCATGATTGCTAAGAACTCCTTCTCAGTCACTGTGTAGTTGATCTTAGTTGGAGTTAGATTTTTACTTATGTAGTAAATAGCAAAAGGTTTCTTATCCTCCAATTGGCCCAAAAGAACACCTAAATCAACATTCGATGCATCCATAGCTATGTGAAATGGCAGTTCCCAATTAGGTCCTTGCAAGACCGGAGTTGCTGATACACAACATTTCAGCTTTAAGAAGGCCTGCTCACACTTCCATGTCCACAAGAAATCAAAATTCCTTCATTAGCAAGGAAAATAATGGCGATGCAATTCTTGAAAATTTTCTATAAAGCTTTTCTAATACCCTGCATGCCCCATGAAACTACGTACCTCTTTCTGCATTTTGGGGGTTGGAATTCTTAGAATTACCTCTATTTTTGCATGGTGTACCTTGATTCCGTCAGTAAAAATGTAATTTCCAAGAACGATCCCTTCAGTCATCATCATGTGACATTTCTTAGTGCTCAAGGCAACATTAGTCTTTACACACCGCTCTAGCACTTTTTCCAAATTGACTAATGTTGTTTCAAAAGCATCTCCATAGGGTGTGAAATTTTCCATGAATATTTCCAGACAGACATTCAATAAGTTGGAAAAAATTCCGAGTATCACCCTTTGAAAGGTTGTTGGCACATTACAGAGCCCAAAAAGTAGCACTTTGTATCCGTAGGTTCCCAAAGGACAAGTAAAGGTCATTTTATCCTGGTCTTCTGGGGCAATCTGTATCTGATTGTAGCCACTATATCCATCCAAAAATGAAAAGTATTTCTTTCCAGAAAGAGTATCAAGGACCTGATCTATAAATGGTAGTGGAAAATGGTCCTTATGAGTGGCCTTGTTGAGTTCTCTATAATCAACACAGACTCTCCACTTGCCATTATTTTCAGGAATGATAACAAGCGGTGACACCCACTGATTGTCAGATATTGGATAAATAAAATTAGCACTCAGGAGTTTTTTTAGTTCTTCTTTCACCACTTCCTTTAGTGCAAGATTCATGCGGTGTTGTGGCTGTCTCACTAGTTTGCAACCATCCTTCAAATAAATACAGTGAGTGCATAGGTTAGGGTGGATCCCTTTCATATCCATATAATCCCATGCAAATGCCTTTTTATATTCTATAATAAATGTAACAACCATTGATTCTATTCAGCAATCAAATTGGGATTAACATTAAAAACAATTACAGATTCAATCTCAATTGGGTTGCTAGCAGTATTTTGAGTAGTTCTCATTTGTTCAAAATCTATATCTTCCACATCTTCCTCCTAATTTTCATTTTCAACAGAAGCAACTGAAAGTGAATTAATAATAATACCATTAATAACATTATCTTATATCTTGTATTTAAAATACCAAGCTTTCCCAGAGTGAGGAGTGGTAGGGAAAGATCTGAATCAGGCTCAAACTCATCCCACCAAGGGTTGTACACATCCACATTTGGTTTTGGGGGATAAATATTAAGGTTTTGGGTTGCCTGGCCATCTAAGATCACCTTGGATCTCGTCCTGCAGCCTATGAATGCATATGCAGTGGCCAACCAAGGTCTCCCTAAGATCAAAGGATGCCCCCCAAATTGGATTTGTGCTATAGGATAAGGAAATCAGCCAGGTATCTCTAGGAAGCTATCATAATCACTACATCTTCTAACATCCCCTCGGGTTTAACATCGGACCGGTTTTCCAATTCCAACATAGTAGGAGTGTGTCTGAGTTCTTGTAGCCTGAGAGCGATAAAGAGATCTTTCATCATTACATTAACGGCAGCCCCAAGATCAATCAATGCATTGGCTATGGGTTGATCATTAATGTAGACGGTGACTGTGGGATTCCCTGGATCATGGTACTTAGTAAGGAGAGGCTAAGTAGACATTAATTTGAATAACTTTTCCATCACATGTTTGTTGGTAAGGTCTTTAGGCTTCCTCCCAGTCTTCTTAATGCACAAATCTCTCACTGTCTTTGCATATATGGGTAATTCTTTAATGGCTTGCAGCAAAGGAATTTGTACATACAAATTTTGCAAC
The DNA here is from genome assembly GCA_031772625.1 of Pinus tabuliformis. Taxonomy (NCBI): domain Eukaryota; kingdom Viridiplantae; phylum Streptophyta; class Pinopsida; order Pinales; family Pinaceae; genus Pinus; species Pinus tabuliformis. The sequence goes on from CM062818.1 coordinate 2,080,364,791, forward strand.
TCTCTAAGGAAATCAGATTCATGCTATGAAGTCATCCTAGGTTCAGCCAATCTCTGAGGGTATGGGGGGCCTTGCATAACAACAGTTGAATCTGTTGTTACATGTGTATCAGCCTTCCCCAAATTAGCGGTTACAGATGTAATATTTCTTCGCATGTTAGCTGCTACAGATGTAACAACTTCCTTTGTATCAGTTGTTGTAGACATAATAGCTGCCTCAGAGCCTCCGGCTTATCCTATGGATAGTTCGAAGTCCTTCTTTGTAATGATGGGGGAGTGACTGGGGTTAATTACCATGCCCAGTTGCAATTGTATTTCATTAAGTTCCACAGGGGTAATAAAGTAGGCATGGAAGGTTGTAGGAGCCTCTATGCCTTGAGCTACTTTATTGTTTGGGTTTGGTTTAGGTTGCATAGGTAGCTAGGGTTGCACAGGTGGTGGAGGAGAAGGGGCTTGGAAAGGAGGTAACTATAGCTATTGTTGCATGGGTAGTGCAGGAAAATCTGAATTCTGGGCAATTCCTCTCCAGTTCTGGTTCCAAGGGTATGGCTGGGATTGAGGATATTGAACAAGAGGAGATGGAGACCATTGGTTCCAGGATGAAGGGAATTGAGCTGAAGGAGGGGCATAATATTGACATGGATATGGTTGGTTATTAAATGCATTGTTCCATGAATTAAAAGTGGAAAAGTCTTGAGACATACCTGGAGGTCACAGTTGCCATGGCCTCCTTACTGCAATGAAGTAAGTAGATTGCACCTCTTCACTTGATTCTCTGAGTACTGCCTTTAGTCTAGGAAGCTTCAGACACTTCTCTGTCCAATGTTCCAACTCATAGATGTTACACAAGCTACTGCTATTCAATTCGCATTCCCTATGAGGGTGTTTCTTCCGACAAGCTGGATAGAACACGGGTAGGGGTGTATCAGCTTCTGCTTGTGTCCTTTTTATCTGTGATTTTGTTGTTTGGGCTGAGAGTGTACTAAGGATATTGGTCTTGAAATTTTTGAACAAATTTCTGATCTCCACTCTAGTTACTCCTCCGCTTGCAGATTTTTGTAGTGTCCTATTTTTCTAGTATAGTTTTGTCACTTATATCAAGGGTTATATATATATGATAGGTTGATCACTTGATTGAGGAATAATGTTTTACATACATAGTTATCTTTCCTTTTATGTTTATGTATGATAGATTGATCACTGGATTAGGGAACAATTTTTTATATAGTTATGTTTCCTTTTATATGTGGCATCATTGATTATCTGTATTAGATGGTTTTGGTTAAGTAAAATGTTATACATATGTTTTTATGTTTGTATATGATTTATGAAGCAAGTGTATGACATGGATGGTGATCCAAGATTGAGACACATATACCCATGGATTCTCATGGTTATGCAGAATAGATGGTTAATTATGATTTATGGATGATACATGATTTGTGTGATTATATATGTCTAATATTGTACTAAGCAGGATGTGGTAGGGTACCTGGTCATTTTCCAACAAGGATGTTCAATTATGAATGACTGTGGAAGCCATGCACCATTCTGGGTAAAATGTGATTAAGTTAATTTCATTATGAAATTCATTTGATTCCTTTGATCTATGAGATTGTAATGTGTGCAGGTCTTTGAACAAGGCCTTACCAACGAACCATCAAATGGGTAAAAGCTCATAATCAGTACCATAAGGAGAAACACAAAGTTTCAAAGCATAGTAGATGAGAGGGCACCAAAATTAGGGCGTGGAGTCCTAAATCCAAGAAATATAAATACGTGGAGTCTTGTATATTTAGGGCATGGAGTCCTGAATATTTAAAAAGATCAAGTTATGGAATCTTGGATCTTTGGACTAGATCAGGGCATGGAGTCGTCAATATACTAAGGCACGAAGATGCATGAAATAGGGGTGCAGAATCCCTATTCTCCAAAATAAAAATACCACTCATGAATGAATTTCCTTAAATAAAATTTCATTCTCACAATTCTGGAATGAATTTCTAAAAATAGAAAGTCATGTCCAACATCTCAAGCACGAATTTCCAAAATATTAAATCACTTTACATAAATTGGTAATGAAGTGGAGTTGAAGAAAAATGAATTAAATTATCATTAATCAATCCTAAAAGTTCAATCTTGATTAAATCCTCAATATTATTAATATTATTATTATCTTTTACGAGACTATGATATTATTATTAAAAAGGAATTACAAGTCAATTTTATCTCCTCAATCAATTTAACATCTCCTTCATGACTCTTATGGCTCTATGTAACTCTCTCTCTCTCTCTTTTAAATAATTCATTATATTCTACTTTATGCACTCTTCAAAGAATGGCATATTCCTTTTCACTCATTAAAAATATGTCATAAAATATTTCTCTTACACTCTATTTAATGCATATGTTACACTCTCCTTAACTAAGGCATGCATACCTCTCCTTAATGGCATAAGATACACTCCTCTAAATGGAATCCAATGCATGCACATTACTCCTCGTTTATGACAAGAATTGGTTGCTCCTCCTATATATGAGTCTCATGTATTCTCACTTGGAGGATGATGAGGCCAAGAGTGGAAGAGACTTGAGGAAAATAGTAAGAGGGAGAGATATGGAGAGTAGTCAATTACTTCGATAATAAATATGAAATTAGTGTTAAAATCCTAAGGTCTCTATCTATTGAGGTTAGCCATGAGTGATATTGAGAGGAAGTGAAAATTTTCTTCCTTAGTTTGCCTTGCAAATCTCTCTACTGTTGTCTTTTGGTATTTCTTATGAGCTTTTGCAGCTCGGGGGTTCCAGGGGGAGAAGTTATTCCTGGATATGATTGGGAGGAAAAATGGGTGGTTCACAATGAGTTGGTAAGGATATTGGAGCTGCATCATACTCTCATTGGAGTCGGAGCATACTCCCATTTTTTGAGTTGTATAAATTCACTACTAGGTATGTTGACAACATTACATTGTGTTTAGTTTTGTAGTTCATTACATGGTTTTTCTTATTTGGTCGTTGATTGAAACATAGATGTATATAAAATTATGCACACTAAATGTTGAAGGAATTTTGCAATAATTGTAGCTTATTTTATGTAAGTTTTTTTTTGTACAGTTTCATTACAAGTTGATTTACATCATGTCTTAATGGCTAAAGCATTCAGGATACCATGAGTTTTATGAAAACATGTTAATATCATAAATTTGGTTTTTCCCTCTCTTTTTATAGCTGTAGATAAGTTTACACAATATATGTTTGACAAAAGGGATAAATGAGATAGTATGAATTTGATTTTGGTTGTGGTTTCAAATAATCACATGTCTGGGCATTCCTGTTTTGATTTATTTTAACTTCAGGGGGTATCGGTACCTTATGGGCATGTTGCCCCAACTTTGATTTCAAAAAATAGAGTTTCAGAATCTGGTTCTATAATCTTCTATATTTTACAGATTTGTTGCTGCTGCCTGGTGGTTTGTCTTGTTGCTTTTTTTGTAGTTGTGATTTACCTGGTAAACTCTTTTTATGAAAGAAATATGTTATATAAACTTGGAATTATTATTTTAAAGTATCAATGGTTAATACATTGATAGTTTAATAAAAATGTGACTACTTGTTGGATAGTTTGATAGCTAGCAACTTGTTTTGTGACTGCTAACCGTTGTTCAAAATTCCCAATGGCTGTAGCTACATTGCTGCAACCTATTCGTAAAAATTCTTAAATATTTATAGTCATTGTGTGCCTAAATTTTTGTATATGCAACAATCAATATGGATGACAGTTCTACTTATGTATTAGGTTCACTTCTTGGCATTGCTGACAAAGAAAAAGAAATTGGGTAATCTTAGATTCATGTTAGTTAATTTTGCTGAAATCGCCTTAAGGGTTATGGTTGTAAGTGTTTGAAAAATGCCTCAATGGTTGTACATTTCATGCTTGCAAAATGTTTGACATAAAGCTTCAATGGTTGTAGCTAATTACATATATGAATTGTCTATAAAAATGACTAAGTAAATTTAGGACTTGCAACCAAGGTGTTTCTGAAAATATCTCAAAGAATAAGCATGATGATTCCATTGAATTAAAAATCCATGGAAGGCAAATTGGTTAGGTGAAATGTTGTAATTGTTAGCTCACATATGAATTCATAATAATTGGACACCACTCCTCTAGAATTTGAATTATATTGTTTTTCTTCCCTTTGTTTTACCAAAGAATTCATAGCCATATTATCTAGAACAAAATCAAATTAGTCACTCTTAAACACTCTTAATTGCAATAGAATGAACAATTAGCTTATTGGAAATTGTGGTTTGTAAAGATTGATATTATTTATCCCACTAAAGACTCTATCATTTAAATGTGATTTTAAGACTTATGGTTGTAAGTTTTGGATCTTGAGGAACCATGACCCTAGAGCCTTAATAAGAAGTTTAATATTACCATGGGTTAGTTAGTTAGTAGAAATTAGTATGCAGTGTAAAGAATACCAATAAAAATAAAAATAAAAATATAGATATATGACCTTGCATTAACTTTTACGTCTTAAAAACTTAAACTTAAATTGGATTTTGAGTCAGCCTTAGTATAATACTAATGGTTGGTGAGGTGGGACCTTACATATGGCATCAAAGCCAAGTTAAAACTCTAGGAGTTAGGGCTTTCCTGCTAATATTTATTTACTTACCTAAATTTTCCCTTCGTTAGGTTAAGTAATCATGGAGAGAACATCAAGGAGGAGGAAGGAAGTCTCATCTCCACCTCCCCAAGATAAAGATTCTAAGCAAATATCCATCAAGAAGTAAGGGATATGATGTTATCTTTCCAAAAGATGACTGAAGTCTTGATTAGTAGGGTTGGGGGAAATCCTTCAGTGCCTAGTTCTTCATCTCAATTAGAGAGGCAAGAAATACCATTTGATGGAGATGTACATAGAGAGTTGAAAAAAGTTAAGCTTCCTATCTTTAAGGGTACCACAAAAGGGGAGGTAGAAGAAGCTTCGTTGGAAAACATGTGCCTATGTTTTGAGTTGTGGAATTATTTTAGCAACCAAAAGGCAAAGCTGGATATATACCAACTTAAGAAGAGTGCACTATTATGGTGGAGGAACTTAGAATCCCAATTGGGATACTCCATGTCTACCTTGACATGGGAATGATTTGAAGAGGAATTTCGAGCAAAGTACCTTTCTTTTGAATACATGGAGAGGAAATTGAATGAGTTCCATGATCTTAAGCACGAAACTAAGACAATCCTTGAATATGAAGCACAATTCATGGTGTTTCTTAGATATGCTACCCATATAAATACTGAAGACCTCAAGGTAAACAAGTTTTTGTATGGATTGAATCATATTATAAAGGAAAAGGTGCGAATTTTGAGGCCTACTATGCTGCATGAGGTAGTGCATCAAACAATTATAGCCAAGGAAGAATTATTGGGGAACAAAGGGGGGGATAAAACCCAAATCTATCATTCCATGGGAAACCTCCTTGAAGGGGAGGCCAATATGTAAGACATAATTCAGGTGGTTCACATCATCAGGGATTTCAAACGAATCATACTTTTAAGAAACAAAGAAATAACCAAAGGCAACATCTTCAACAAAGTAATGCTCGCACTCAAGAATCACCTAATAAAAGGGTCAAATTTATGAAAACTTCTCCCACTAATGGATGCTGGACTTGTAGAGGACCTCATTATGAATGAGATTGCCCTGAAAAGAATACTAAAGCACAATCAGAGAAGGAACAAGCCACTGTTAGAGATATGGGCAGAGCCCATAGGATTCATGCAGTTGTGAAAAATTGCCAGGTCAAGCATCAATATAGAGTGCTTGAAGCATCAGGTAAGCTAAATGGTACGGTTTTTACTATTTTGATTGATCCTAGCACAACAAAAAATTTATTTCTCCAAATTCTTTATCGAAATCTAAATTGGTGGCGATAGAGAAAAATTATTTTGATCAGGTTCAGATGGCCTCAGGGCGATCTCAAAAGGTTGAATTCTTAGTGCAAGGGTACCCTTTAGACTTGGGAGTGTGTGTCACAAATGTGAATCTTTATTTGACGCCACTTGGTCACTATGATGTGATAATTAGGATGGACTAGCTTGACGCCCACTGGGTTATGCTTAGTTGTTGAAGCAAAAGCCTTCATTTTTTGAGTGATGAGTGCCAATATATGGTTATCCATGGGGAAAGGAGACCTATTTCTTTAAGACTTATCTCATTCTTGTGGATGAAGAGAAGTCTTAGGAAAATATGTCAAATGTATGCTGTAATGACTTTAAATGAGGGACAACTTTCATCCTTTGAATAATATCCTTTCCTTTCAGAATTCTTCGATATCTTTCCAGAGGAGTTGCCTGGTTTACCTCCAAAGAGGGAGATTGACTTCTCCATAGAGCTAAATCCTGGTACTGAACCTATATCCAAAGCTCCCTACCGAATGTCTATTGTTGAACTTCATGAGTTGCAAGTGCAACTTCAAGATTTATTGGAAAGGGGTATGATTATACCTAGTGTTTCACCTTGGGGAGCTCCAGTGATATTTGTAAAGAAGAGGGATGGATCCCTTCGGGTCTGTGTTGACTACAAACAATTGAATTGAGTAACTATTAGAAATCAATATCCTTTGCCTCACATTGATGATCTATTTGATCAAATGAAGGGAGCCACATGTTCTCTAAGATCAATCTTCAATCTAGATATCATCAACTCAGAGTTAAAGAAGAGGATATTTCCCAAACTACTTTTCGAACTCGTTTTGGTCATTATGAGTTCATGGTTGTTCCTTTTGGGTTATCTAATGCCTGAGGAGTGTTTATGAGTCTGATGAATGGCATATTTAGGAATTACTAGGACAAATTTGTATAAGTGTTCCTCGATGGCATCCTAATCTATTCAAAGTCCCAGAAGAGCATGAGCAACACCTGAGATTGGTGTTACAATGCTTAAGAGAAAATAAAATTTATGCAAAAATGTCCAAATTTTCCTTTTTTCAATAAAAAAACCATTACCTTGGACACATTATCTCCAGTGAAGGCATTTTTGTTGACTCAACAAAGATCGATGCAATTTCAGAATGGCCAACACCCTCTAATGTGCATGAAGTGCATAGCAAATAGCTAGCCCTATCACTTCATTGCTTATGAAGGGAGTACGATTTAATTGGACAAATGAGTGTGAGTAAGCATTTTCCAAGCTCAAACAATGTTTGACTATAGCTCTGATACTTAAGGTTCCAGAGATGGATAGACCATTCATAGTATGTACTGATGCATCAAAAGATGGATTGGGTGCGATATTATCACAAGATGGTAGGGTGATTTCATATGCCTCTACGAAGTTAAGGACGCATGAGGAAAACTACGCAACCCATGATCTAGAACTAGTAGCTATAGTTCATACCTTACGAATTTGGCAACATTATCTGGTGGGAAAGAAATTTGAATTGAAAACAGATCACAGAGGTTTGCAACATATATTTACTCAAAGTGATCTAAATTCTAGGCAAAGAAGGTGTTCAGAACTCCTAAGTGAATATGATTTTGACATAACTTACATCAAGGGTACATTGAACAAAGTATCCGTTGCACTCAGTCGAAGACCATGAATTTTTTCAATAATTCCTTTGAAGATTGATTTACGGGAGCGCATCTCGAGGGCACAATATGTAGATGAATGATGCAAGGAAGTTAAAGTTTCTCTTTCTAGGGAGGGGGATAAGTAAATCAAGGTGGAAGGCTATTCTTGTGATGACGACAATAAGGTCAGATTCATGCAAAAGATTGTAGTTTCATATCAATATAGGTTTCGTGAGTTCATTTTGAAAGAAGATAACTGTGCAACATATATGTCTCACCTGAGAGTCTAGAAGATGTATGTTGATTTAAACAAAATTTTCTTTTGGGCAGGCATGAAGAAGGATGTAGCAAATCTTGTGGGAAAATGTTTGGAATGTCAGCTAGTTAAAGCAGAACATGGTCATCCAGCAGGATTGTTGTAGCCGCATAACATTCCTGAGTCCAAATGGGAAGAAATATCTATGGAATTTATTGTTGAATTACCTGAAACAACCAAAAGGCATAACTCCATTTTGGTGGTGGTAGATAAACTTACTAAGAGTGCCCATTTTATACCTGTTAGAGATACTTACAAAGCATATGAAATAGCACAAGTATTTATCAAGGAGGTGGTTAGACTTCATGGTTTTCCTAAGAAAATCATATCAGATAGGGCCTCTATATTTACAGGAAGATTTTGGACTAGTTTCCAGGGAGCCCTTCAGACACAATTAAATTTCAGTACAACTTATCATCCGGAGACTGATGGTCAAACTGAAAGAGTAAATCAAGTGTTAGAGGACATGCTTAGAATGTACGTAATGGATCAACAATCTAAGTGGGAATATTATCTTTCTCTAGTGGAGTTTTCTTACAATAACAATTATCACCGCTCCCTTGGTATGGTACCTTATGAGTTATTGTATGGAAGACCATGCAGAACACCTTTAAGTTGGGATATATTAGAGCACAGAATCTCAGTAGGTCCTAAAACTCTTCAAGAAATGGAAGAAAAAGTGTGTCGTATAAGGAACAGATTAAAGCAAACACAGGATAGACAGAAGAGCTATGTTGATATGAATAGAGTGGATCATAGCTTCAAAGAAGGGGAATTTGTTTTTCTTCGAGTAAAACCTCAAAAAATCTCTATTACGTTTGGGAAAGGATCTAATCTCTCTCCTTGATTTGTTGGGCCATTTGATATCATTGAAAGGGTTGGACCTATGCCATATCGTCTTGCTTTACCACCAGTTTTTCATCGTATGCATGATGTATTTCATATTTCGATACTATGTAAGTATTTTCATGATCCTTCTCACATTTTAGATTGGCATCAATTATAGGTAACAGATGAAGGAACTTTTAAGGCAGAACCAGTTTGCATTTTGGCCCATCGCACTTGAAAGCTCAGACGTTGCATGGTGGACTAAGTAACGGTCCAATGGGACTTGTACAGTCCTAGTTTCACCACTTGGGAAGATGCATCTTCTATGTGTCTTGAGTTTCTTTTTTTTTTTTAGTTAAACTTCGGGCCAAGTTTACTCCAAGAGGGGGAGTATGTAGTGTCCTATTTTTCTAGTATAGTTTTGTCACTCCTATCAAGGGTTATATATATATATGATAGGTTGATCACTTGATTGAGGAATAAGTTTTTATATACATAGTTATATTTCCTTTTATGTTTATCTATGACAGATTGATCACTGGATTGGGGAACAATGTTTTATATAGTTATGTTTCCTCTTATATGTGGCTTCATTGATTATTTGTATTAGATGGTTTTGGTTAAGTAAAATTTTATACATGCATTTTTCTGTTTGTATCTGATTTATGAAGCAGGTGTGTGACATGGATGGTGATCCAAGATTGAGACACATATACCCATGGATTCTCATGGTTATGTGGAATAGATGGTTAATTATGATTTATGGATGATACATGATTTGTGTGATTATATATGTCTAATATTGTACTAAGTGGGATCTAGTAGGGTACCTGGTCATTTTCCAACAAGGATGTTCAATTATGAATGACTGTGGAAGTCATTTCTTCATAACCAAAATGATTGTGGAAGCCATGCACCATTCTAGGTAAAATGTGATTAAGTTAATTTCATTATGAAATTCATTTGATTGCTTTGATCTATGAGATTGTAATGTTTGCAGGTCTTTCAACAATGCCTTACTAGCGAACCCTCAGATAGGTAAAAGCTCACAATCAATACCATAAGGAGAAACACAAAGTTTCAAAGCACAGTAGATGAGAGGGCATGGAAATTAGGTCATGGAGTCCTAAATCCAAGAAAGGTAAAGACGTGGAGTTATTTATATTTAGGGCATGGAGTCCTGAATATTTAAAAAGATCAAGTTGTGGAATCTTGGATCTTTGGAGTAGATCAGGGTGCAGAGTCCTCAATCTATGGAGATGCATGAAATAGGGGTGCAGAATCCCTATTCTCCAGAATAAAAATACCACTCATGGATGAATTTCTTTAAATAAAATTTCATTCTCACAATTCTGAAATGTCTTTCTAAAAATAAAAATTCATGTCCAACATCTCAAGCACGAATTTCCAAAAATAGTAAATCACTTTACATAAATTGGTAATCAAGCAGCGTTGAAGAAAAATGAATTAACGTATCATTAATCAATCCTAATAGTTCAATCTTGATTGAATCCTCAATATTATTAATATTATTATTATCTTTTACGAGACTATTGTATTATTATTAAAAAGGAATTACAAGTCAATTTTATCTCCTCAATCAATTCACACATCTCCTTCATGACTCTCATGGCTCTATGTAACTCTCTCTCTCTCTTTTAAATAATTCATTATACTCTATTTTATGCACTCATCAAAGAATGGCATATTCCTTTTCACTCATTAAAAATATGTCATAAAATATTCCTCTTACACTCTCTTTAATGCATATGTTACACCCTCTTTAACTAAGGCATGCATACCTCTCCTTAATGGCATAAGTTACACTCCTCCAAATGGAATCCAATGCATTCACATTACTCCTCCTTTATGACAAGAATTGGTTGCTCCTCCTATATATGAGTCTCATGTATTCTGACTTGGGAAATGATGAGGCCAAGAGTGGAAGAGACTTGAGGAAAATAGTGAGAGGGAGAGATATGGAGAGTAGTCAATTGCTTCCATAATAAATTTGAAATTAGTGTTAAAATCCTAAGGTCTCTAGCTATTGAGGTTGGCAATGAGTGGTATTGAGAGGAAGTGAAAATTTTCTTCCTTAGTTTGTCTTGCAAATCTCTCTACTGTTGACTTTTGGTACTGCTTGTGAGCTTTTGTAGCTCGGGGGTTCCAAGGGGAGAAGTTATTCCTATATATGGTTAGGAGGAAAACCGGGTGGTTCACATTGAGTTAGTAAGGATATTGGAGCTGGAGCATACTCTCATTGGAGCTAGAGCACACTCCCATTTTTTGAGTTGTATAGATTCACTGCCAAGTATGTTGACAACATTATATTGTGTTTATTTTTGTAGTTCATTACATGGTTTTGCTTATTTGGTTGTTGACTGAAACTTAGATGTATATCAAATGCTGCACACTAAATGTTGAAGGAATTTTGCAATAACTGTAGTTTATTTTATGTAAGTTTTTTTTGTACAGTTTCATTGCAAGTTGATTTACATCATGTCTTAATGGCTGAAGTATTCAGGCTGCCATGAGTTTTATGAAAACATGTTAATAGCATAAATTTGGTTTTTCCTTCTCTTTTTACAATTGTAGATAAGTTTGCACAGTATATGTTTGACAAAATGGATAAATGAGATAGTATGAATTTGTTTTTGGTTGTTGTTTTAAATAATCTGGGCATTTCTGTTTTGATTTATTTTAACTTCAGGGAATATCAGTACCAGATGGCCATGTCAACCCAACTTTGATCTCAAAAAACAAAGTTTCAAAATCCAGTTCTATAATCTTCTATATTTTACAGATTTGTTGTTGCTGCCTGGTGGTTTGTCTTGCTGCTTTTTTTGTAGCTGTGATTTACCTGGTAATCTCTTTTTATGAAACCAGTATATTATATAAACTTGGAATTATTATTTTAAAGTATCAATGGTTAATACATTGATAGATTAATAAACTTGTGACTACTTGTTGGATAGTTTAATAGCTAGCAACTTGTTTTGTGACTGCTAACCGTTGTTCAAAATTCCCAATGGTTGTAGCTACATCGCTGCGAGCTATTTGTCAAAATTATTAAATATCTATAGTCATTATGTGCCTAAATTTTTTTATATGAAACAATCAAGATGGATGACAGTTCTACTTATGTATTAGGTCCACTTCTTGGGATTGTTGACAAAGAAAAAGAAATTATGTAATCTTATATTCATGCTAGTTGATTTTGGTGAAATCACCTTAAGGGTTATGGTTGTAAGTGTTGGACAAAATGCCTCAATGGCTGTACATTTCATGCTTGCAAACTGTTTGACATAATGCTTCAATGGTTGTAGCTAATTACATCTATGAATTGTCTATAAAAATGACTAAGTAAATTTAAGATTTGCAACCAAGGTGTTTCTGGAAATATCTCAAAGAATAAGCATGATGATTCCATTGAATTAAAAATCCATGGAAGGAAAATTTGTTAGATGAAATGGTATAATTGTTATCTCACATATGAATTCGTAATAATTGGAAACCACTCCTTTAGAAGTTGAATTATCTTGTTTTTCTTCCCTTTGTTTTACTAAAGAATTCATAGCCATATTATCTAGAACAAAATAAAATTAGTCACTCTTAAACACTCTTAATTGCAATAGAATTAACAAATAGCTTATTGGAAATTGTGGTTTGTAAATATTGATATTATTTATCCCACTAAAGACTCTATCATTTAAATGTGATTTTAATACTTATGGTTGTAAGTTTTGGATCTTAAGGAACCATGACCTTGTAGCCTTAATGAGAAGTTTAATATTACCATGGGTTAGTTAGTTAGTAGAAATTAGTATGCAATGTAAAGAATACCAATAAAAGTAAAAATAAATAAATAAATAAATCTATATATATATATATGACCTTGCATTAAATTTTACGTCTTAAAAACTTAAACTTAAACCACATTTTGAGTCAGCCTTAGTATAATATTGATGGTTGGTAAGGTGGGACCTTACACATCTCAAATTGTATTTTTTCCTTTAGACGATCCTCGAGAGCATCGTAGGTAGAGCTTTATAATTTCAGCGAATGCCTCTTGTGATATATCCCCCTTTCCTAATATGTTTAGGGTGTCAAGGCAATCATCCCTCATTAATCTGATGAATATAGTCTTCAAGATTTTCGGGTCTTAATCGCTATGTTTAGACCTATGAAAACTGTAGTGAAACCATTCCATATAATCTTCTAGGCTTTCTTCTTCCTTCTGTGTCATCCTAAATATCTCTTCCCTTAAGTCCCTAGTCCTACAATAGTCTTGGTACTTTGACAGGAACATCTCCTTCATATCATTCCACGTTGAAATGGAAGCGGGACCTAATCCCATGAACCATCTCAAAGTTGCTCCTTTTAAAGTATCAGGAAATAACTTTAGTTTTTGAGCATCTGTTGTATAATCATAACTTCTACACATGACATCAAAATCAGACAGAAATGTATCAGGATCTTCCACAATCATCCCCTGAAAGGATGGTAAAGATGATAAAGGAATGTTTTTCATAGGAACTTCACCTCCGATATTCCTGATTAGGAACCCAAAGGTAGTAGTAGTGGTGTTGTTTTAGCATTGTTATCATTTTTGTCTCCCATGATGAATTCTTCTAACCCTTCCTGTAGTAAACGTTCTTCGTTGTGTTTGTGATGGCCTTGTAGGTGTGATTAATGCCTCAGATACCACTAGGCTTCGTTGTTTCACCGCACTACCTGTATCCAGATATTGATAAATCAACAGGTGCTTTTCCACCTCAGGTGTCCGATGCCCCCCAAGGTTTCCCCTTGACCCTCAGTCCTCAAATTATAGCTACTAACTTCCTCTTCTTGCTCATAAATCAAATCCTTGATCTTGGGGGTATGAGTGCTAGCCTTAGAACAATAAGGTCTTGAGATGGAGGGATTGGAGGTTTTTTCTTTCGCTATGAGAGTAACAGCCTCCTGCGGCCCTGTCTTCCTTGTGTTCCTTTAAGAGCTGGACTATTATTTTTCCGCCTTAGAGATTCAATCTTGGATAAATGTCTTCCTTCCCAAATATTCACCCTTCGTTTCCTTTTTACGACCCGTTGTTCCTATGACTTGTTAGAGTGGGGGTGATTTCAATGTCTCTATAAGTCCTAGAAATGAACACATGGACCCTATGTGTATTAAATCACACTCGAAGTGCCTCAGTCTTCGACAGTGGTGAGCCCGCCTAGGTATGTTAGAGCGATGCGCAGGTTCTTACCTCTCGTCTTACCACTCAGTGACTAAAGAGATGAAGACATATTAATCAAAGCATCAAAATGTCCTAAGTGTCCTAGTGATCACAATGGTGAGCCCACCTAGGTGTGTTAGAGAAATGCGCAGGTTCTTACCTCTCGTCTTACTGCCCAAAAAATCTGGACTAGGAACAATCTATATCAAACAAACAACTTGGTTGATTGTATCATCAACTTGCCATCCCCAGCAGCGACGCCAAAATTTAGTGCTATTTTAATCAACCTTAATTGACTTCAGACTGTGTTGTAGCATTTTTTGGTTTTGATTAGATAGAATATTTGAAAAAATGTTAAGGATATCGACATAACAATAGTGAATAAAATGTTAGTTTAAAAAATATCTTGATGATGATGTCCATATCAAATAAAATGTTAGGTTAGCTGCTCTAAAAGATCAAGGCAAAATGAAAATGTTAGGATAGAAAGAGAAGAAAACAAATAAACTCTGAAAGTGAGCAAGTCTAAATGCCACTACTCTGTTTCTGCAAAATAATGGTTGTGTGCAACTTGTTTTAAATGCCACAACCCATGATAGTCAAACTGTTTAATCTTGACTGCTTCATCCTTTAAATTTGATGTTATAGTTAGAGAATAAGGATCTAGCCAAATTGTTTAATATTGGCAAATCAGTAGTTAGGTAGAGAATAATAAGGTGCTCATCAGTTTAATCTGAGCCCTTGGAAGTCATAAGGGTAGAATTAGATAATTTGTTTTTGTAAAATAAGAAGAAAGGAACAGGGTTTGTTAGCTTAAATGCACCCATTAAGTGAAGAAAAATGATAGGATAAGCTAAGGGTAAGTAGAGAAATGTTGCAGCAGTTTGATTATTGATTGGACAAAATGTACATTTATCATGTTTTTGTGTCCAAGAGGCAATTATACAAAGCAAATGAAGGTCTACAACATCAATTAATTAACTTCCCATTCATCCCCATTCATTCCTATATTCACTAATTTCCCCTTCCTACCTTCATTCAGTTCATAATCATTCATTTCCATTAAAAATCCCTTTTCCTATGGTAAAAACCCTTTTTTACCTAGGAAAAGTAAAAACATCATGTAAAATACCTTTTTAATATGAAAAATCCCTTTTTACCATATAAATTCCCTTTTACCATATAAAATCCCCTTTTACATGAAAAAACCCACAAAAGGTGTTCTACCCTTAGTATTATGCATATATGAAAGTAAAAACCCATAAAAAACATAATACTTAGTGTTATTCCTCTTTTCCGCTTATATTTCATATATTTTCCCTTTTCCCGCTCATATTCCATATTAACACTAACTTAATGTAATAAACCCTTAAAATTCCCCTTTCCCGTATATAATAGCTCCTTTAATATAATATCCGAAAACCCTTAGCTTTTGTTTAAAAACTATGTATTTATACAAATATTTCATTGGCAGGACCGCAACCCTTTAAACATGCAAATACCTTAGTTTTATTAATAAAACTATGTATTAACATATCACATCGCATATCGGCAGATTGAAATCTTTTCCATATAAATAAACCTCCCCGCATTGCAAACTCCGATTGTGATATGCGATGGGAAGGCCGAACCTGACCCATATATATATATATATATATATCTATATATATATATATATATATATATATATATATATATATATATATATCTATATATATATATATATATATATATATATATATATATATATATATATATATATATATATATATATATATATTACAGTTCATACCATTTCGCATCCGCTTCCATCGAAGTCCCGCTAATAATGCATTCCCGTCTGCCATTGTGAAATGTGATGCGCGATAAATTCCGGACCTGACATCATTATATATTACACTTCACCGCCATATCGCATCCACCTCATCGCAAACCCCATCCAACGTATATACCCCCGCCTAACTCCGATTGCTATATCCGATTTAAACCCAGACCCGACGACATTTATCCGCCCGATTCCATAAAATTTCAAATCCTCTATACATTGTTTTATGAAGGATTTCTTTGTTAAAAGTGTTCATATGATTTTACGAAGAACCAACTCCAATAGCGATATGCGATTAGCCTCGGACCCGATGCCATTATCCTCCAGTGTTTATAAATTTCAAGTCCGCATATTTGCGTTTTGCGAAGATTTTCTGTGTTAAACCATTTTTTGATTTAAACAAAAAAATGACCCGAAAAACCTCCATTTAATGATAATCTCTGTTTTAACCCACAATTAATCCATTCCCGCCATATTTAATCCCTTCGTACTCTTTCTTTCGCACTGTTCACCTTTGCTCGATAATGCAAAAGAAGACAGTTTTTCCCATTAACACATAAAAGCCATTTTTTTTCTTTGTTTGCCTATTTTATACAGCACAGCCTCCATAATTCCTCTGTGGCCATTAAACCGTGGTTTCACCCTCCGATATGTCCCGGACTCTTTCCGATAGCCTTTCAAGCTCAGCGGAGCCATTGAAGACCTCCACTGTCACCTCTATTTTTCTTAACGAGTTCTATTTTTTGTAGGGAAGATTGTTGTTTTAGGCTTACAAAGAAACAAGCCTGTATAACAGTTGGAAGATAAATATGAAGATTTACTGTAAAAAACACAATAAAACGTGGAATGCGCAGTAAAGGTAGAAAGGAGCACAGTAAAGGTCACTCAGCCAGGTTAAAGCATATTAAACAGAGTTTAAAAGAATGTCAGATAAAATATTTAACTGAAGGAATCAGCCAACGTGAAGGATACAAACAGTCAATCAGCTTAAAGGGGGGAAATATCATACAAAAGCCAACACAACCTGAATAAAGGGGACAACAAGAAACAGTTCAAAGAGCTACCCCTATCTTCTTGCATGAAGATCTTTTCCTTTCCTTGAATAAATCTTAAACAGTTTTAAGATATTTCTAGTTTTATCATTGTATAAATAACTCTTTTCTAGAGTTGTAAATTGTTCAGAGTTCAAGATTCATAGATTCATAGATCATTGCTTGTAAATTCTTAACTGTTAATGTTACTTTGAACCTGGAAGCCACCTTTGAAGGAAGCTTTTGCAGACACTTGATGTAATTAGTCTTTCTGGAACCTTAATACAAAGCAAAGGATTCTGAATATGGTCTTGCACAGTTTGTGTTATCTTGTAAGTTTTTCTAGTTCTTCAATCATTATGTATTTCTTCATATGCTTATGACTTATAGAGATATCTAGGTAGGAACAATTAGGGTTTCAATTGATTCCTATAAGCTCCTTAAGTGATCATGTATTAATAGATTAGATTAATGCAACTGTCTGTGTAGCTAATCCCCTCTAATCAATAAATCATCAGCATCTTGTGTAAGCTTAAGTATACTGCCTTGAATCTTTGAACATAGTTCGGAAGGTTTTCCTACTTATGATTGTTCTATTTTACAGTCTGGAAACTGTGATAATCATATTATTTGTTTCGTCTTCTACTCACCACTATTTTGATCTATATCACTGCGTAATGCTTTATAGCAGCCCTTTTCTGAAGTATTAATATACCCCCACGGATTAATTACTTCAATTCTACCTCTGTCTTTATTCATTGGTCTTCCAAAACTAAAACCAAAAACCCCCAAAACAATTATTTTAGATGCTCTCGCATTGGTAGCCTAACCTACTACTATCTCAGAGGTACAACATCAGACTGGCACCATTGCTGGGGATTCAAATTTCATTAAAGTTTCCCTTGGGACAACGATATTCATTCATTCTTTCCATTTAAAGGTGATTAAAGGTTTAGAAAGGTTAAAACCATTCACCTTGGCGATTCCTCACTCCCAAACTGGCACCTTATAAACATACCAGATCTCATTCAAAAGCTGACATAGTTAAACCTTTGTCAGATCCTGAAAGGCTTCTGTGAAAGCCAATTCTAAAAGAGGACACCAACCATCTTCTTCTTCCTCTTCAGTCCTGCAGTCTGAAGAATTAGAATCATTTTACCCCTATATTAATATCCCATCTGATCTTGATTATTCCCATTTATCACCTAGGGTTGTTGAACTTCTAAACAGAGGAGTTGATTTTAAGTCAGCATACCTTATTCTTTCATTAGAATCTCATCCAATACCCACACTACCTCCAGGATCACCTAAAACTGAATCTGAGTTGGGTTTTAATATACCAGAATATAAACCCACAGATTTCATATCCCCTACCACCTATCCATTTCCTTCCATTTTTTATCAAACTGAAGCTTCTTCTTTTAAACAATCTGAAGAGACCTTTTCTGTAAATACCAATCCTCTTTTTGAAATAAAAGAAGGTATTCCTTTACAGGTCCCAAAGTTAGTTCTTAGGACTCCTTTGAATTCTTTCAAGAGATCTTCTCCTCCTTCACCTCCAACTAGTCCATCAACTCCTAAATCACCATCTTCTTCCTCTACTTCTTCTTCATCATCTACATGCACACAAACACCTCATACTCCTCCTGGACAACCTCATACACCTCCAGCACTTCATACACCACCTGCTATCATGGCTTTCTGACCTATTGTATAGGCTAGATATGTTGCCCTAGTCTTACCTAATAACCTTGATGCATTCCCACATGGATACTTAAAATACCTTCCCAAGTACAATGGAGAAACTAGTCCCTCAACTGAGGACCATCTTCAAGATTTCCTAGATTTTGCAGACAACATGAATGTTGAAGAAGAAAATGTTTATATGAGATTGTTTGTACAGTCACTTGAAGGAAATGTGAGGATTTGGTTTAGGCAGTGGCCAGCAGCTACCATTAGAAATTGGGAAGAGCTTACAAACATATTTAAAAATCAATGAGGTGTCAAAAAGGATCCTCTTTATTTCCTTACAAAATTTGAAGAGCTTAAAAGGAACTTTGGTGAACCAGTAGCTGATTTTATTAAAGGATTCAACAAAATCTATCACAAAATGCCTGCTAATTGTAAGCCTCCTGTGGCAGCAGCTAAGTCTAGATTTTCTAAAGCTTTTGATGATGACTTTGTTGTTATGCTACGAGAGAGAACTTCAAGAACTCTTGAAGATATGCAAACAAATGCTATAGAAGTAGAAGCAAATACGATAGCCTAAACCTCTTTAAAGCTTAAGGAAGAAAAGGCCCAAAGAAAACTCAAATCTGTTCAAGAAGCCTCTAGTTCCTCTAAGACTAAATCAAAAGACTCAAAAATAGATGAAATAGCATCTCTTCTTAGAAACCTATCAAATAGGATTCCAAAGATTGAGACCCAACCTAGAACCATACAACAAACAATTGCTAGGTCCCAAAACCAAAATCAAGGTCAGTATAAAAGAAACCAACCACTACAAATTCTTCAGAGACCTACCAATGATCAATAGGTTCCTAGTCCTCTATTGATAGATGACTAACAACCTGATGATAATACTATGACAATTACTGAAGATATTAATAGTATGGATTCTTCTTCTTCCAATCGAACAACCATCATTCCTCTCTCACAACAGAATTAGGTTCAAGAAGATCAGGAAGCTGCACAGGTATCTAAATATCATGCTTTTTCTGAATTTTTAATTGCAGAATTAAATAAAAGGTATGATCTTAGGCCTAGGCCCGGTCCTAGGAGACATCCAAAGGAAGTTCTAGTGATTGAACCACGTACCAAAACTACTAAAGCTCAAACAACTCTTATTCAACCATTAGATCAGTCAATTGATACTCCCCATGCTGGTAAAAACATTTTGACTGCATTCAATGTTGAAAAGGAATTAGAGAGGGTTGAGATCCCAATTCCACTGTTAGAACTTTCCAAAAACCTTGGTTACAAAATCCAAGTCACAAAATGGATACAAAATACCTCGGTTGATGCAGAAGGTGATGTCATAAGTTTACAAGATGAAAAACCAGTAGTAATCTTTGGCCCTAGTTCAGACATGATAGATAAAAAAGTACCTCCCTTCTATGTAACTCTTAAAACAAATGACTCCATGTTATGCAATTGTATGCTTGATTCAGGAGCATCACACAATCTTATGCCAGAATCCATCATGGACCATTTGAAACTCGATATCACTAAATCCTACCATGACCTGTACACCTTTAATTCTAAAAGGGTGCCTGTTTAGGACTAATTAAGGATCTAGTGGTTACCCTTGCCCAAATTCCAGTAAAGAGTGTAGTACATGATATTCTTGTCACAAATATCCCTCCCAAGTTTGGAATGCTCCTTTCTATGTCATGTTGTGCCAAACTAGGGGGAACTCTACATATGGATATGTCATATGCTACTACTCCTGTTTTTGGAGGAGAGAAATTAAGACTATATAGAGAAGTAAGATTTGCACATACTATTTGTAAGACTGACTAGCCAAGGAACCATCCAATTTTTGCAATAGGTCAAGACTTTGGTTGTTTTCAACTCACTTCCTACCAACATAAAACTTGGGTCAAAATCGAAGAGGTAGTTGAAAGTCCTGAACCAAACCAAACTGATATTTGGAAA
Source organism: Pinus tabuliformis (assembly GCA_031772625.1). Lineage (NCBI taxonomy): Eukaryota > Viridiplantae > Streptophyta > Pinopsida > Pinales > Pinaceae > Pinus > Pinus tabuliformis. The sequence continues at coordinate 2,080,385,250 of CM062818.1, forward strand.
CTGTTCTTTGATGGCTCTTACACGAAAGATGGGGCAGGAGCTCGTGTAGTTTTAAATTCACCTGAAAAGGAAAATATAACACAATCATGTAAATTAGATTTCGAAGTGACCAATAATGTTGCTGAATACGAAGCTTTCCTTTTAGGATTGCAGCTAGCCAAAAGCCTAAAAGTTCAAAACTTAAGCATTTTTACCGATTTTGATTTTACTGTTAAGCAAGTAAAGAATGTTTTCCAGACCAAGCACCCAATACTAAGGTCATATCGAAAGAAATATGGGATTCAGTTGGAAACATTTTTAATGATTTTAATTTGACTCATATTCCCAGAGATCAGAATATCCACGCAGATGCCTTAGCTGTCTCTGCCAGCACTTTTAAAATTCCTAATCATACTGATGTACTTTATTAGATTCAAGTCAAATACAGGCCATCTATCCCAGATAACCTGAAACATTGGAAAATATTCGAAGATGATGAACAATTGAAATCATTTCTGCAGGTAGTAGATGATTTTTCATTTCTGCAAATTTATGATGACAGAACTGACATAAGTGGAAACACAGAAGGAAATGATACTTCAGATTTTAAAGCCCAGATTGCTAACCACAACATTATTCAATTATCAAATAATTTCATTCCAAAGGGACTCATTCCTTTAGAAAAATTATTCGATCAAAATGATGTTTCCCAAAACCTGCAGTCCATTTATTCAGAAGATGACATAGAAGAGATTAACGTTGGAACTATTGAAGATATTAAAAATATCAAATTATTCACATCTCTAGACCCAGAAATCAAAGCTCAGTATTTTAAGTTGCTGCAAAATTATAAAGACGTTTTTGCCTGGACTTACATTGATTTAAAGACGTATGATACATCATTAATACAACACAAGATTCCTCTGAAGCCAGAAGCAAAATCGTGTCAACAAAAGCTTAGAAGAATAAATCCAGCTCTTCTACCAACTGTAGAAATAGAAATTAAGAAAATGTTAGATGCGCAAATCATCCTCCCTCTTAGATATTTTAATTGGGTTGCAAATCTGGTTCCTGTTAGAAAGAAAAATGGAGAAACAAGACTTTGTGTGGATTTCAGAAATCTGAATAAGGCATCATTAAAAGATAATTAACCTTTGCCAAAAATGGACTAGTTATTGCAAATGGTTTCAGGAGCACAAAGACTTTCTATGCTTGATGCTTTTTCAGGTTATAATAAGGTAAATGTTGATACAACAGACATAGAGAAAACAACTTTTACTACACCCTGGGGTACATACATGTGCACTTTGGCTTAACAAATGCTGGAGCAACGTTTCAGAGAGCAATGGACATCACTTTTATGGGCCAGGTAAATAAATTTGTGGTTATTTATCTTGATGACATAACTGTTTTTTCTAAGTCTGATCAGAAACATTTAATGCACTTGATGAAGGTTTTTGACAGGTGTAGAAAATTTGGAATATCACTGAACCCAAAGAAGTCCTTGTTTGTTGTTAAAGAAGGAAAAATAATGGGCCATATAATTTCAAAGGAGGGCATAGTAATTGATCCTAAAAGAGTAGTTGCCATTGAAACATTGACCTTGCCTAGAAACAGAAAGGAGATTCATGCCTTTCTAGGAAAGATTAATTTTCTAAGGTGATTTATTCCCAATTATGCAGAGATAGTGAAGGATATAATAGACATGCTTCGAAAGGATCATGAAGTCAAATGGACTCCTTCTTCTAGGCATGAATTTGAACAAATAAAAAGTGTTATCTCCAAAGCTCTCACCTTAGCCAGCCCTAATTATACTAAGCCATTTAGTATTATCTCTTTTGCCTGTGAAACAACTCTTGTTGTTGTTTTATTATAGAAAAATGAAGATTTCCATGACCAACCCATAGCCTTTTTCAGCAAGGCTATGAGAGATGTTGAGCTGAAGTATGACATCATTGAGAAGCAAGCCTATGCCCTTATTCAAGCCTTGAAATCATTCAAGATGTATGTCTTACACTCACCTATTACTACTTATGTCCCAAATAGTGTTGTCAAAATTGTTTTAACCCAACCAGACACCGATGGGAAAAGAGGTAGATGGATCACTCAAATTCTGGAGTTTGATATAACTATCAAGACTACCAAGCTAGTAAAAGGTCAAGGATTAGCTAAGCTTCTATCCGAATCCAACTGCAAAGTACTTGGAATCAATTATGTTTTAGAAATACAAGGGAAGAATCCACAAGAACCTTCCTTTCAGTCTCAAGAGAAGAATACACAAGAACCTTCTTTCCTTGAAGAAGGGGAGAATCCACAAGAACCTTCACTTCATCCTAGAAGAGAGAATCCACAAGAACCTTATCTTCATCCCAGAGGGCAGAATCCACAAGAACCTCTACCTTCAGAGTAGATCAGTCCTATACACATTGATGAAAAATATTTGTTGTCAAACTAGTATCAAGATATTGTAAATTTCTTGATCAATTTTGAGTGTCCAGCGTCATTCTCCAAAACCCAATGTAAAACCTTAAGTTGAAATCAGTCAAGTACTGCATTATTAATGCAAATTTATACTGGAAAGACCCACTCAACATTTTGTTATTATGTTTAACAAAATCTGAAACTGAAGGAATCATTAATCAGTTTCATACAGGGTTTTGTGGGGGACATTATGCTTGGAGAGCAACAGCATACAAGATTCTAAGGGGAGGATTTTATTGGCCCACATTGTTTTTACAAGTAGGAGCAAAGGTAAGAGGATGTGTTCCTTGCCAAATGTTTGCTAGAACACAAAAATTAGCAGCTCTTCCACTTGTTCCATCAATAGTTTCAACTCCTTTTTCTCAATGGGGATTAGATTTTATTGGAGAATTCATCCCACTTCAAGTAATCAACATAGATGGATCCTCACTACAACAGACTACTTTACTAAATGGCTGGAAGCCATTCCAGTCAAAAATGCTACTGATGCAGTAGTAATTAAGTTTATTGAGGATAATATCTTAGCTAGATTTGGTTTCCCAACTCAGATTGTCACTGATAATGCAACAACTTTTTCTAGTGTTAAAATGATTGACTTTTGTCAGAAATATCATATTTTGTTACATCATTCAACTCCATATTACCCTCAGGGCAATTGCCTTGCAGAATCATCAAACAAAAGCTTGGTAAAGGTAATAAAAAAGACTCTAGCTGATCATAAGAAGAGCTGGGATTCACATTTGATTTATGTAGTATGGGAAAACAGAATTACTCCAAAGAGATCAACTGGTAAATCTCCATTTCAATTAGTCTATGGGAAAGATGCAATCTTCCCTACCAATTTGGCTTTCCCTGTTTTAAAATTTCTGCAGGATGCAACAAATGAACCTGATGATTTTTCTAGAAGAATAAATCAGATTATTGAACTTAATGAGAACAGAGATGAAGTTCAACACAAATTCTAGAAATATCAAAATAAGATGAAGGTATTGTTTGATAGAAGTGCCAGGGAAAGGGACTTTAAGGAAGGTAATCTAGTTCTAAGATGGGATGCCAGGAAAGAAGAGAAAGGAAAGCATGGAAAATTCAACAATTTGTGGTTTGGACCTTTAGCAATTTGAAGGGTAACAACAGTTTTGTGCTGCAAAATCTTGAGGGGCTATATTTCACTTATCCTATAAATGGAAGGTTTCTCAAACATTACATTCAGTACTAAGAAGTTGAAATAGTTTTCATTGTAAATACTCCGATTTTCTTTTCCTTTCCAAGATTTCAGTATGATATTTTTTACAGCAAGGAGTCCATAGCCCGAGGAGAATGCACATGGATCTACAGGTTCTCTGCATTCTACAGGAGAAAGCAGTCCCCAGATGGAGCCAATGTTGTAGCATTTTTTGGTTTTGATTAGATAGAATACTTGAAAAAATGTTAAGGATATGGACATAACAATAGTGAATAAAATGTTAGTTTAAAAGATACCTTGATGATGATATCCATATCAAAGAAAATTTTAGGTTAGTTGCTCTAAAAAATCAAGGCAAAAATAAAATGTTAGGATAGAAATAAAAGAAAACAAATAAACTCTCAAAATGAGCAAGGCTAAATGCCACGACTCTGTTTCTGCAAAATAATGGTTGTGTGCAACTTGTTTTAAATGCCACAACCCATGACAGTCAAATTGTTTAATCTTGACTGCTTCATGCTTTAAATTTGATGTTATATTTAGAGAATAAGGATCTGGCCAAACTGTTTAATCTTGGCAGATCAGTAGTTAGGTAGAGAATAATAAGGTGCTCATCAGTTTAATCTGAGCCCTTGGAAGTTATAAGGGTAGAATTAGATAGTTTGTTTTTGCAAAATAAAAAGAAAGGAATAGGGTTTGCTAGCTTAAATGCACCCATTAAGTGAAGAAAAATGATAGGATAAGCTAAGGGTAAGTATAGAAAGGTTGTAGCAGTTTGATTATTGATTGGACAAAATGTACATTTATCATGTTTTTGTGTCCAGGAGGAAATTATACAAAGCAAATGAAAGTCTACAACATCAAGTAATTGACTTCCCATTCATTCCCATTCATTCCTATATTCACTAATTTCCCCTTCCTACCTTCATTCAGTTCATAATCATTCATTTCCATTAAAAATCCCTTTTCCTATGGTAAAAACCCTTTTTTACCTAGGAAAAGTAAAAACATCATGTAAAACCCCTTTTTACTATGAAAAATCCCTTTTTACCATATAAATTCCCTTTTACCATATAAAATCCCTTTTTACATGAAAAACCCACAAAAGATGTTTTACCCTTAGTATTATGCATATATGAAAGCAAAAACCCATAAAAAACATAATACTTAGTGTTATTCCTCTTTTTCACTTATATTTCATATATTTTCCCTTTTCCCGCTCATATTCCATATTAACACTAACTTAATGTAATAAACCCTTAAAATTCCCCTTTCCCGTATATAATAGCTCCTTTAATATATTATCCGAAAACGCTTAGTTTTTGTTTAAAAACTGTAGGAATTTACAGGGTAAGTTCCTCAGAAAGAATACCAAAAGGACACTGCTCACAACCAGATCTCAAATCAATACACCAGTATTTTTGACGTGGTTAAAGCCCTCAAAGTGCAAGGATGGAAATAGTCCACGGCCTGTCCCAACGTGGGTACTACAGGCAATTTATTAATCAAAGAATGAAAATTTACATAAGCTTCTCTCATGCACGGATTACCCGAACAATGACCCTCCATGCGCTTTAAATAGAACTCATGGACCAATCGGGTGTCAAGCCACGGATCAAGTGTCGGTAATACCGAGGTGAGAGTGAACCGTCGGATCACTACATATCGTGACCGTCGGATTGTAAGTTACAAAATGTACAACGGTAAAGAAACACACTTTACCTAACTCTATACCTAACTCTAAACTAGACCAAGTTGAACTTAACTATATCCTATGTGTCGGAATATCCTAACATCCCCCCTTAAGAACAACTTGGGATAGGATTGAAGGATTTACAAATATGACACAATAGGAGAAGGAAGGAGGCACTAGAGCCTATCCCCCCTTAGTGACAACTTCCTGAACTCCAAGCATATATCGAAGTTTAGTGAACTTCGCCTCTGTGAGAGCCTTTGTGAAGATGTCTGCAACCTGATCATCTGTTGGACAATATTGCACTTCAAGAACATGGTCATGAATGAGCTTTCTGATGAAGTGCATGTGTAGTTCAATGTGTTTGTTGCGCTGATGCTGGACTGGATCTTTGCATAGCTGAATGGCACTTTGATTATCACACCAAAGTGTGGTTGGATGCTGCTGCTCAAAGCCAAACTCTGATAGGATCTGACGAAGCCACAAGGCTTCCTTACTAGCTTCCACGGCACCACGATACTCTGCTTCTGCTGACGAAAGAGAAATGGCAGCCTGTTTCTTACAAGCCCATGTAATAGGTCCTGAACCAAGAGTGAAGACATAACCGGCAGTAGACTTCCGATCATCAGGGTCACCAGCCCAATCAGAATCAGTGAAACCAACTAACAGAGGAGTTGCTTTGGCACTGTAATGAATCCCAAACTGTACTGTACCTCGAACATAACGAAGTATTCTTTTAGCTGCTTTCCAATGACTTTCACGGGGGTTTTGCATAAAACGAGCAACAAGGCCAACAGCAAAAGAAAGATCAGGACGAGTATGGGTTAAATACAAGAGTTTTCCGACAAGTTGACGGTATAAGGTAGCATCAACTTCAGGAGAAGTACAAGAGACTGAAAGTTTGACTCCAGACTGAAAGGGAGAAGGGGCTGGCTTACAGTCTTCCATGTGAAAATGACGAAGAATATCACAAGCATACTTGGACTGGGAAAGGAAAATACCCTCCTGGGATTGCAAGACTTGAAGACCGAGAAAATAGTGTAAGTGTCCTAAGTCTGTCATTTCAAATTTCTTTTTAAGGCTGGACTTCACATGGTTTATAAGGTTGGGATCACTACCAGTAAGAATAAGATCATCAACATAAAGAACAAGGATGATAAGAGAGTTGCCCACTTTCTTGGTGTAGACAGTATTGTCAGAATGACACCTAGAAAAGCCAGATTCTAAAAGAAAGCTATCCATTTTGGCATACCAAGCCCGAGGAGCTTGCTTGAGGCCATAAAGGGATTTCTTAAGTCGACAAACAAGGCTGGAGTCTGTTTGTATGAAGCCAATGGGTTGTTCCATATAGATTTCTTCCTGCAAGTCCCCATGCAAGAAGGCAGATTTAACATCCATCTGATGGACTTCCCATTTTAAAGAGGCAGCAAGGGAAAGAACAAGGCGGATAGAGTTCATTTTGGCAACAGGGGAGAAGGTTTCAGTGTAGTCAATGCCTTCAACCTGTGAAAAGCCCTTCGCAACAAGACGAGCTTTATGTTTGTCAACTTTCCATCTGGTCCATACTTGGTTCTGTAAACCCATTTACATCTAACAAGTTTGCGTCCCTTTGGTAGAGGAACAAGATCCCATGTATCATTTGTCATCAATGAATGATATTCTTCATTCATAGCTGCTTCCCAATGTGGATGGCCTGAAGCTTCTGCAAAAGTGTCAGGATCATGATTTACTGGAGCTTGAGCCAGTAAAGAAGAGGCTCTTTCAAACTGAGAACGTGTACGTCGCTGATCTGTAGGATCACCGGCAAGATCACCTGCTGCATCCCGAGTAGCACGGACCCATCTTGGAAGTTGAGGATCCTGAGAAGGTGGGGGAGGATTATCATCCTCGCTTTCATCATCTGAAGAAGAAATGTTTTCAAAAGTAGAAGAGATAGGAAGAGGTGGCACATCCGCCGGACTAGGCTCGCAGGCCGATTTATTTTCATCAAATTTTACATCTCTTCTAATGATAACATTTTTGGACTTAAATGGAATAAGTCTATAACCTTTTACATCTTCAGAATATCCAACAAAAGTACATTTCTCACTCTTAGGTTCTAAAGCTTTATGCTTTTCATCTGGAATATGGGCCCATGCTTCACTTCCAAACACACGAAAGTGACTTACATCTGGTTTAATGGAACTCCAAGCTTCTTCTGGAGTGATATTCTCTAGAACCTTAGTAGGAGTGCGATTGATTATATAATTTGCACAATTAATTGCTTCGGCCCAAAAACTAAGACTGAGTCCTTTAGATTGCAGCATACAATTAGCCATTTCCTTTAAGGTGCGATTTTTCCTTTCAGCTACACCATTTTGTTGTGGAGTGTATGGAACAGTATGTTGCATTTGAATTCCATTTTCGGTGCAAAAGTTGATGAATGTGTTTTTAACATATTCTCCACCATTATCAGTTCTTAGCTTAAGAATTTGATGTCCAGATTGTTTTTCAACAAAGGCTTTGAAGGCCAAAAAGGTGTTAAATACTTCGCTCTTGAGTTTTAAGAAGTATACCCAAGTGCGTCTGGAGAAATCATCAATGAAAGTTAAGAAGTACTTGCAGCCAGAGAATGAAGCAACAGGAAGAGGACCACATAAATCACTGTGCACAAGCTGTAAAGGGGCTGAGGCGTGCCAAGAGGCACGTTTGTCAAAACTGTCCCGATGATGTTTTCCGAGTACACATCCGGAACAAACACCATCTCTGCAAGATACCATAGGAAGACCTGTCACCATATTTTCTTTACATAGATGCTGAAGGGAGCGATAGTTTAAGTGACCAAATCGCTCATGCCAAAGTTTGCTCACTTCATCATTATGAGCAACAAATACTGAGGGAAGATTTGATGACCCAAAGTTGTGAAACTTATACAACCTTTTGGAATCATCAGCAAGACCAGTAGCTAGAATCTGTTTAGGATCTTTTAGATCCTTGATTACAACATCATGAGGTGAAAATTCAACAATTTTACCTTCACCTGAATGAGTTATCTGATAGACAGATAGAAGGTTGCAGGATAAGGTTGGAACACATAATACATCATTAAACTGACCATTGTCTAGATGAACAGTTCCAGTCCCTACAACATTAAGAGATCTATCATCACCAACATATATATTTTTGGTGTTACAATCATTTAAAGAAGAAAACATGGCTTGGTTTTTGGCCATGTGACAAGAGGCTCCAGAATCAATGAGCCACTCATGAGAATGAGAAGAAGAAGAAGATACATTTAATGCATAACCAGACTGAGATGATTGACACTAACATGCAAAAAGTGCCATTCCGGAAGTTGAAGTTGAAGTAGGCTCCACATGGATGTTATGTTTCTTCATTGCGGCTTCCAAGGCTTCCATCTTCTTAAAGCATTTAGATTCTAAGTGGCCATCTCGATTACAAAAGTTACAATGTCTATCAGTCTTCTTCCATTTGTTTTTATTGGTCTTATCATTTTGCTGAAATGATCTTTCATTTTGAGGCTGAGATGGTTTAGGACCATTCTTTTGAGGATATGACTTCTTAGGATTCTTTGAATTTGGTTGCTGCTGGGCGGCTAACGCTTTCGTGGAAGAGTTTCCAAGATTAAGAAGACCAAGGTGTAAGAGTTTTTCTTGTTCTCTTATTAAGGAATCACAAAAGGAGTCAAAGGAAGGGGCCTTGTAGTCTTTTCCTTGACAAATGAAAGCTTCCCTTGTAGAATGGAAAGTGGAAACAAATACAGAGTAGGCTGGTCCCAACTTAGTAAGGATGGAATAAATAAGGTTACCATCTTCTTTCTTAACTTTAACACCTTCCAAGAGATATCTAAGGTTCTTGAATTTGGACAAGAAATCTTCAATGCAAGAAAAATTATTAGGATCCAAAGTAAGCAACTCATTTTCAAGTTGATGGGCTCTAATTTCATTTTTAATCCCAAAAACTTTAGCGAGTTTTTCTAATGCTTCATGAGGAGTCTCAAGTTCTGCAATGTGGAATCTAAGATCAGGAGAAATAGACATCCCTATCAAACCACGTGCTTGATCTTGTCTATTTTCCCATTTTGCAGCCTTGTCTTCATCTTTTGGTTTCTTCTCTTGGTCTGTAGCTATTCTGAAGAGACCTTTGCTTCTAAGTAAATCTTCCATGTAGGCTACCCATTGGAAGTAGTTAGTGCTGTCAAGAATGACTTGGCATGGACTTTCCATTTTTTTTAAAAACTGAAGCTGAAGATGCTGAAAGTAAGTGTTCCAATGGATAGATCTCGAAAAAATAGGCGGTTTTAAAAAAAACGGCTCTGAAAAAGGCTTCTGGATGAAGAAGTTATGGCTTTTTGAAAAAAAAATTGTTGACGTTGCTGGCAAAGTGCGCGAATGTGCGGGAATGAAAAAAAATCCGCCCCCACAAAATGGAGACTTGAACCCAAGACCTCTACTCTCTTAAAATAGCTTTGAACCAATTGATCTATAAAAAAAATTTGAGAGAGAGAGAGAGAGAGAGAGAGAGGGGGGGGGGGGGCCTTGGTTTGCGTGCTTGCCTTGAGAAAGCTCTTTTTCCCTACAAAACACAAAACACAAAACCCAACACGAATATGCAAAGAAAAACGAACCTTGCGGCTCGAAGTTAGCTTTAGCCAAAAAACTAGAAATTTAAAAAAAAATCTCAAAGTTAGCTTTAGCCGAAAAACTAAATATTTTTCTCAATGTTTCTGATTTTCCGAGATCACACTAAAGTGCAGGGAAAAGAGCATACGCATGAGAAAAATCCTTCCTTTCTGTTTCTGATTTGCCCAGATCGCACAGAGTCACAGGGAAAAGAGCATACACAGAAATGAAAGGTATAGATCTGGTTAAAAAAAAAGGCTAAATAAACTGAGACCGAAATAAGCAGAGAGAAAATAACAGTAAACTGCAAAAAACACTGTATACCTCCCGATCTGAAAAATGACGCAGCTAGGGCTACCGGAAACCTTTTCGCGTGAAACAAAAAGGGTTCCTCACTGGAACAGATGCTCCAAACGCAACAGAGCAGTCCTCTTGGCCTGAAAGCAGTCAGAAACAGCAGATCTAGGAACCGACAGCCGCATGCAGTTCTACCGGCTTCATATTTGGATCACCAACGGACGCGGCCCTCAAATAGCTCTAATACCATGTAGGAATTTACAGGGTAAGTTCCTCAGAAAGAATGCCAAAAGGACACCGCTCACAACCAGATCTCAAATCAATACACCAGTATTTTTGACGTGGTTAAAACCCTCAAAATACAAGGAGGGAAACAGTCCACGGCCTGTCCCAACGTGGGTACTACAGATAATTTATTAATCAAAGAATGAAAATTTACATAAGCTTCTCGCATGCATGGATTACCCAAACAATGACCCTCCATGCGCTTTAAATAGAACTCATGGACCAATCAGGTTTCAAGCCACGGATCAAGTGTCGGTAATACCGAGGTGAGAGTGAACCGTCGGATCACTACATATCGTGACCGTCAGATTGTAAGTTAAAAAATGTACAACGGTAAAGAAACACACTTTACCTAACTCTATATCTAACTCTAAACTAGACCAAGTTGAACTTAACTATATCCTATGTGTCGGAATATCCTAACAAAAACTATGTATTTATACAGATATTGCATCGGCAAGACCACAACCCTTTAAACATGCAAATACCTTAGTTTTATTAATAAAACTATGTATTAACATATCACATCGCATATCGGCAGATTGAAAGCTTTTCCATATAAATAAACCTCCCCACATTGCAAACTCTGATTGCGATATGCAATGGGAAGCCCAGACCAGACCCATATATATATTACTGTTCATACCATTTCGCATCTGCTTCCATCGCATTCCCACTAATAATGCATTCCCCTTCGCCATTGTGAAATGCGATGCACGATAAAGTTTGGACCTGACATCATTATATATTACACTTCACCGCCATATCGCTTCCACCTCATCGCAAACCCCATCCGACGTATATACCCCTGCCTAACTCCGATTGCGATATCCGATTTAAATCCGGACCCGATGACATTTATCCTCCCAATTCCATAAAATTTCAAATCCTCTATACATTGTTTTATGAAGGATTTCTTTGTTAAAATCATTCATATGATTTTACGAAGAAACAACTCTGATAGTGGTATGCCATTAGCCTCAGACCTGATGCCATTATCTGCCAGTGGTTATAAAATTTCAAGTCCACATATTTGCATTTTGCAAAGATTTTCTATGTTAAATCGCCTTTTGATTTAAACAAAAAAATGACCCAAAAATCCTCCATTTAATGCTAATCTCTGTTTTAACCCACAATTAAGCCATTCCAGCCATATTTAATCCCTCTGTACTCTTTCTTTCGCATTGTTCACCTTTGCCTGATAATGCTAAAGAAGATTGTTTTTCCCATTAAACACATAAAAGCCATTTTTTTGCTCTGTTTGCCTATTTTATATAGTGCAGCCTTGATAATGCCTCTACGGCCATTAAACCATCGTTTCACCCTCTGATATGCCCCGTACTCCTTTTGATAGCCTTTCAAGCTCAGCAGAGCCATTGAAGAGCTCCTCTATCACCTTTTTTTTTTCTTAACGCGTTCTATTTTTTGCAGGGAAGATTGTTGTTTCAGGCTTACAAAGAAACAAGCCTGTATAACAGTTGGAAGATAAATATGAAGGTTTACTATAAAAAAACACAGTAAAAACTGGAATGCACAGTAAAGGTAGAAAGGAGCATAGTAAAGGTCACTCAGCCAGGTTAAAGCATATTATACAAAGTTTAAAAGAATGTTAGATAAAAGATTTAACTAAAGGAATTAGCTAGCATGAAGGATACAAACGGTCAATCAGTTTAAAGGGGGAAAATATCATACAAAAGCCAGCACAGCCTGAATAAAGGGGACAGCAAGAAACAGTTCAAAGACCTACCCCTATCTTCTTGCATGAAGATCTTTTCCTTTCCTTGAATAAATCTTAAACGGTTTTAAGATATTTTTAGTTTTATTATTGTATAAATAACTATTTTTCTAGAGTTGTAAATTGTTCAAAGTTCAAGATTCATAGATCATTGCTTGTAAAGTCTTGACTGTTAATGTCACTTTGATCCTAGAAGCCACCTTTTAAGGAAGATTTTGTAGACACTTGATGTAATTGGTCATTCTGGAACCTTAATACAAAGCAAAGGATTCTGAATATGGGCTTGCACAATTTGTGTTATCCTGTAAGTTTTTCCAGTTCTTCAATCATTATGTATTTCTTCATATGCTTATGACTTATAGAGATATCTAGGTAGGAATAATTAGAGTTTCAATTGATTCATATAAGCTCTTGAAGTGATCTTCTATTAAGAGATTGGATTAATGCAACTGTCTGTGTAGCTAATCCCCTCTAATCAATAAATCATCACCATCTTGTGTAAGCTTAAGTACACTACCTTGAATATTTTGAACATAGTTCAGAAGGTTTTCCAACTTATGATTGTTCTATTTTACAGTCTGGAAACTGTGATAATCATATTTTGGTTGTCTTCTACTCACCACTATTTTGATCTATATCACTGTGTAATGTTTTATAGCAGCCCTTTGCTGAAGAATTAATATAACCCAAAGGATTAATTACTTCAATCCTACATTTGTCTTCTTTCATTGGTCTTCCAAAATTAAAACCAAAAACCCTCAAAATAATTATTTTAGATGCTCTGGCATTGGTAGCTTGACCTACTACTATCTCATAGGTATAATAAACTACAACATTAATTGTCAACTCAGGGTAGGTCTTGCTATTTCAATGGAGTTCGCATTGTCTGTGTCGATACACTCTAGCCAAGCATAAGAAAGTGTAGAGAAGCTGTAAAAGGCATCACTGATCTAATTTTCTGAATCAAACCATGCGTGTAGATAAAAAAACACTCTATAGAACTAATCGCACCTCACAGCTATTGAAATAAAGCCACACCACACTAGAACTAACATCTATTCCATCTGGTTACTATTGCTCTATTGTTTAACTTTATCTAACAACATAAGATAAATAGAAACATCAACGAATGCAATCCATGATTTGTACAACAATAGAGAAAAACCATAAATCAATAAACTGAACTGAAATGTACAGTACCTAATCACTGCAATCCCTACCAAAGAGGAGGGCCCTTCCTCCCAACAGGGCACAGGAAGAACACAAAAAGTGATTAACGAATCGGTTGGAAAGTAACAACATCACCATGACAATTGCTATTGAATAAGTTCAGGATTACAGAAACAGAGTAACGATACTCTTCTATATGTCATCCGCTAATACATAAAATGTCGAGTCCTTTATAATTATTACAACCTGAAAATTAGAAAGCAGATCAGTCATGAGAATCTCTCGATTCTCATGTTGATCAAAAATAAATAAGTTACAAATTATTACTAAATAAATATACATCAGTTGCAACTGCTTGAGTCTTGTTGCTTCAAAAATAAACAATCCTATTGTCGACGGCTGTTATGTGGAGTAGTAACCACATTTCCAGCTTCGGTACAATAGTATTGAGCAAATGGTGGTTTATGATGACGCGGAATAACTGACGACAACACTATTGATGTGACGGTGAATCCACGCAAGGTGTAACAACATCCTATGTTTAACAGCAACCTATGACTCCATCCAGTGTGTAACAACAATCTGTAACAGTAACAACCTGTAACAGCTGCTAGTATATAGTAGCGGTCTGTGACAACACTCAGGGTGTAGCAGCCAAATGTTCTACCCTTTCTTTAGTTAATCCATGTTTCCTATTTTCTTCATAGCTTCCTCGCACGAGCCAGCACCTGAAAAAGATGAACTTACCAAAATACTTCTACAATTCTCTCCCAGTTAGCCACAAAAAGGATTAAAGCCTCGTATTATTCGGTAAAATACAACAAAGTAACATGACAGTAAAATGGATTAAAAAGATAAGAAAACTGAGAGTTTGGTCATATAAGGGCATAGGCTTGGAGGATAGAAAGGTTAAAATATGGGAAACAACGTATAGAAAATAGGTAAAAACCCACACCCAACACCTGCCATGGCATAGGAGCATTCCATGAACTTTGATACTGAAAATTTTGGGGAATTTGTTGACGAAAATGTTGAGATGTACCTGCAAAACATGGTTTCCAAGCTCTTCTTGGTGCCATATAATAAAATCGTTGAGCTTATTCTAAATGGCCTGCTTGCAACTCTTTTAATGTTGGACAATCACTGGTGACGTGATTTTCTGTACAAAGTCCACAAACATTTATATTATCCAAAGGAAATTCTCGTAAATGATGCTTCTTCCTACACTTAGGACAAAATATTGATAGTATTTGTTCTTCTTCTTGTTGTTTCTTCTTTTCTTTGAATACATCAACCTGTGTTCGTAAGGTTCTCAAAAGATCAGTTTTAAAGTATTCTAACAAACTCCCTATTTCTTCTCTTATTACTCCTCCTGTTGCTAATTTAGAAGCTCTTGAAGTTATATCTCTTTTTTCTGTTTTGGCTCTACCTCTAGACTACTTTTGACATAATTCAATAATTTCATCGAATGGTAAGTATGAAATATCTCATTTAGCCATCACATTGAGAATATCAAGATGCTCTTCTCGTATTCCTTTGAGAAAAATTGTTTTGATGGTATAAGGATTTAGAGAATGTTGTTTGTATTTTTGTAAATTGTAAAGAAACCATTCTAAGTATTCTTCCAAACTCTCATATTCTTGTTGAGACATCCTAAAAATATTTTCCTTTGAATTTCTAGGCCTACAATAGGGTTGATATTTCTTATGAAAAATTTTCCTCATGTCTTCCCAAGAATTTATAGTGTGTTCTCCTAATCCCATAAACCATTTTAATGCAGCTACTTTAAGAGTAGCGGGAAAAATATGAAGCTTATGTGTATCATTAGTATAACCATAAGTATGACATAATATGTCAAATTAAAACATGAAAGAATCAATATCTTCAGAAGAAATTCCATAGAAATTTGGTAAAACCGAAGGTGAAATATTCTTCATTTTTACCTATTCTCCAAGAATTGCCCTAGTATCTAGAATTGGAAATCCAAAAGTAGCTTCTTCATCATTCTCTATTTCTACATATTGTATTCTCTTATGATCATATTCTCTTTTGGCATCTTCTTCTCTTTTCCTTTCTGCTTCTCTTCTTGTCTCTTCCTCCCTTTTTCTTTGCCATTCTTTTTGTTTCTTTTCATATTGTACCCTTTGTTCTGGAGTGAGTATTGGGATGTTAGATCCTTGACCTTCTTCTACCATATCTTTTTCAGCATTTTCAAATGTTTCAGTAACAAATTGAGATTAAACTTGTTTTGTTTGTTCAGAAATAGTTTCAAAGATAGGTTGATCTAGTTGTTCAAGGATAGGCTAATCTAACTATTCAAGAATAGGCTGATCAATTGGTTTTCTTGTCTCTCTTTGTTTTCCTATGGAAGATGTTCATATGTTTTTTGTTTTCTCTTGTTTTCATAAGCTAACAAAGTTTGTCTTCCAACAAGAGTTAACCATTGGCCTGAACATTGTTTTTCCTCTAACTCTTTCAAAAATGATTTTCAAGCAACTAGTGTAGTTAATTCAAATGGAGTTAGTCCTGCTTCTACCAGTGGTTTAGCAGTTGGGGGTTCTTGGTTTGTGTATCTACCCTTTTCATCTCTTTGTCTAGGCATAAATGACCATAATGAAAAATCCTAATTAATTTTTTATGTTTTCTAAATGATCTTCCTATTTTGATTAAATCTAAATATGATTCCCTGGCAATGGTGCCAAAAATTTCAAGTCAATTTACTAAGTAAACTAACGTGGGTGTTTTACTTGTCAATCCGTGTTTGTAGACTTGGAACCATTTCCAAAGTATATGGATTTCAGGTAAAGTCAATTTCGGAAGGAAATGCTCAAAATTTAAAGGAAATGCATATCACAAATAAGTTCTAAATTTAAAGAAACTGAAAATTCTATGATTCAAGATCCAGTAAGCAAAGAAAGAGGCTCCTAACTTAGGAGGTCCTGGTTGTCCTTCCTCACAGTACTGTCCCCAAGAAGAGAAACTAAAGAGAAGAAGATTGTGATTTGTATAAAGCAATAGAAGGATCTCCTAACTTAGGAGGTCCTAGTTGTCCTTCCTCACAGTTCTACTCCAACCACATTACCATTGAATCAAATCATCAAGAAACAATGCAAAATAATGATTTTTAGTTGTGATTCATAATTTAATAGAAATAGAATTTAACTTAAATCCTTGGTTTTCCTTTTGTATGAAAATTAGATGTTAAACCAAAATCATCCAGAAATCACACAAAAATCATAACACATCTAAGCAACTGAATCATAAAACTGAAACAAGAAATATTGAATCAAAACTATGCTAAATTTTACAGAATTTAACCAAAGTGTACTTAGCTTGGTATGTGGGCCCTCCAACCCTGCCTTGTACACCTGAAGAACTCTTCTACTACAAATAACTAATAAAACTCTCCCAACATGAATAACAATAGAACAGTAGAACTGATTCTTCAAATTTCTCAAAAGTCTCCAATAGTCTCAATACAAAATTACACCCTCTGAATGGTCCATAAATTGTGTTTAAATAGGAAAATCATAAAAAAACTTTTCTATAATGGCTCTAACATCCTTATCAATCCTAATCCATCCATACAAGTCGAACTCATTAAGTCTGGTTCACAAAATTAGGAAAATCCCACAAAATAAAAAATATGCCCCCTCTTTACTAGGGATTTCTGAATGACAGGTCAAGTTTGACCAGTGTTGACTGAGCCTATGTTTCCTCATTTTGACTGAACCAATAGGTCTTCCTTCATTCGTGGTTCCCAATTGTTGGGACAACAAAAAGGTATGATTTCTCTTCATTTGATGCTTCATTTATCATTCATCCTTATAATATTATCTCTATTTATAGAATAAAATGAGGAAAATATCAATCAAAGTTGGAAGAAACTATTCGGTGATAGAGTAGGAAAATTTAGTACGAAAAAATGATTCTTTGCTATATTTGTATGCAGAGATGTGATTGGGCAAAAGTTGTTCAGTTGGCAGGACAACACGAGGCCATGAAGGGGAAAATCCACGGCGTATAGGGCAAACAAGGAAGCGGAAGATTAGTTCTAATACTCCTGTTTTATCATATGATCAGATTTTATATTGCGAAATCCTCGGGATCTCCTGATCCTGAGGATTCGCTTCTATCCAAGTTTCTATTTTATGTTATATAAGGCCGAAAGGCAACTAGATACAAAGTTTGACTTTTAATATGTAATTGTTCTCTTTGGATAAAAAATGTTGTTAATTCAGTGACTTTGTCAGCTATTACTTTGAAGTTAATGAAATAAGGTTGTGCTTGATACATCTTCGTATTCAGAGTTTTTATTAAGAAGCGACTTCTGGCGACTCTGGGCCCAGTCACAAGAAGTCCCACTACTCCTTTCTGTTATAGTTTACATTGAGTCTTTGTACTTGATTTAATGTCTAGTTCTTTTATTTATCTTGAAGATTTGCGACATTGATTTATACCGTTGTTCACTTAGATTTATATTGAAGCTGCGAGATAGACTTAAGTAAGCGCCTTAATTAGAATGAGTGAATGTGTGTTTGATTGTTGTTAAAATTGAATAGATGTTATCATAAATCTTGAGATACAAGACTGAGTAACTTCTATGGATTGGAATATAGAATGTTTACCATTTAGGAATCTTTTATAGTTGTTTCTGTTCACTTACTGATTGTTGTTCAATTACTGATTGTTATTTTTGTTTAGTAATGAAAATTAATTTGAGTTGTTATAGATTGGTCTTTGATAATCATAGTTTCTTTACTTGTAAGTGTGATTTGTCTCAATATTATTTGAATAATTCTCCGTGTAATTCTCATTTGCATTCAAGTTCAAATTGGTTTCGAAACAAGTTGTATAGAATTACATAGCGTGTTGTGAGAATTCCTTTCATACATAGTTCTTTGCAGACTTGTGTGAATTGAATTGAAGAATTGGAATTTAATGATTGCAACGATTTATCATTAGATAACCTCTAGCTTCACTGCACATATTGTGTTGGCACTCTTGAAATAGAAAGACTTACCTCGGGTTGACAACTAATGTAGGGATTAAGATTGCCTGTAAAAAGACATCTTAGTGAGGCAACATTTTGGCATCGTTGCTGGGGTGAGTGTTTAAAGTGATTGATTCTATTCCATTGTTGTAGGAGAATTGGGTTTTAAAAACCAAAGGTAAGAACCTGTGTACCTAGCAAGTAAAGTGCTTGCTTACCTACCCACTTAACAGCAAAATTTTAGAGGTTAAGTAGGAATTTGTTTTATGAATTACTAGAAACAAAAAGATAGAGAAAGAACAAAATCCTCTACCAAAACCCACAAAACCCAAAGGATCAGTGAACCTTGGGAGAATGAACTTTATAGACGAAATCATAAAAAGAGAAAAGTCTCAAGCATCAGTAGGATTCCAGGTTATACCTGGAAAAAGTTCTACTGCTTTCCCTCAAGTAGCAGGCTCACCATTTGCAGGTCATGCTACGATTCAAAGCCAAGTAGGAGGATCGGAATAGAGTTTTCAAGCTACAATAAGCCTACCCTCTGACCCCCTATAAGAGGGAAAATCATGTAACTTACAAGAAGGAAAAGGAGAAACTAGTGGGGATGCTGAAGCAGAACCACAGTTGCCTGAACAAGGATCTCCTAAGATTCTAGACCTAGGGAGTGTTGTAAAGCCAGCTCGAGTTGCTAACTCTCTGTTTATTACGTAATCACCCCTTGAAATCCCTAAAGATCATTGGCATATCTTTGATCAAATAGCAGAACAACCACCCCAAGGTCAAATCTCGACATTAGAATAGCCCATAGTCGACCAGGTGGCCAATGCCCCTATGAAGGTTATTCCTTTGTAGAACATCCCAACCTTCCATGGGATGATCACAGAGGATCCTAATGCTTTCATGTTTGAGTTTGATGTCCTCTGTAGAGGGTATGACTATACCACCGACCCCAAAAAACTGAAACTATTCCATTCCACTTTGAAAGGGGCAGCTTTAAGATGGTTTATGGGTCTAGGTGGGCGAACCATCAATAGTTGGGACGAAATGAAAACCTCCTTCCTTAAAAGATATAAGGACTTTTGTAAAACTAGGGAACTAAAAGATGAGATTTTCAAGATGACTGCAAAATATAACGAAACACTAGAAGAATATGTAGAATGATTTAATTATAATTTGCAGAGATATCCACACACTACCCTACCAAAAGAAGTCCTAAGAGCTATATTGATTAAAGGAATGAAAGAAGAATGGGTAGAAACTCTAAACTTAATGGGAAAAGGGGATATTTCCTAGGAAGAGTATGATGAAATCATTCGTTTGTGTATAAGGTGTTCACGAGGAAGCACACGTACAGGAGCAGCTAGTCGGGACCCAATGAGCAGAGGAAGCAAACGACATAGTGGAGGTATAACACAGATGCAGATTGGCAACCTCCTATAATATTTTAAGACGGATATCCTAAGCACTCTTACAACATAGTTGGATGTTCTACAAGCCAAGCAAAATCAAGCTTTAGCAGAACAAAATTTGGCCATCTTCTGCCCACATTGTCGAAGGAAGCACAACCAACGAGAATGCCCATTAGACATGTTTCAAATGTGTGCCATTTGTACTAAAGATCACAACATTGAACAATGTCCATCATTACCCGGGCTGAAAGCAATCTTCAAAGAAGCAGAGGAGGAAACGTAACCGGTATATTTGATGAACCAGCGTCGAAAATAGTAGGCTAAACCTATAGGTATGTCACAAGGTGCATCCCATTCTTCCCCCCATCAGAGTTTAATCAACAGTAGAATCTTGGGGCAGCCTGGCAAGGTCAATCACCCTACCCAAACTGGCAAAGTTCGTCATTCACTATGACATCTTGGTTAGCATAATCGTTTCCAGGAAATGGCTGGCCGAATTCTCCTTTTACTCATGTCTAGCAAGGAAATCCCTATCAATCCCAGTGGCCTGCCACCACCTCTCAAAATCCGAATTGGTCTACAAATTGGCAGTGACCTCTAAGGATATCCAATATACCTATGGGAACAAGCCCCTAGCCTCAAACCACATTTTCAGCTCCTTATACATTACAATAAGATTCTCAACCTCTTCTACGGCCATAGTTACCAACTCAGTGAACCCGAATCCTAATAACAGGCGAGTCCAATTGGTACAGGTTATTGAAAATCTAGAATATGAGATTGAGTAGAAAGAATGTAATGAGCTCAGATTGAGGTCAGGTCGTGTCTTTACCCTTGAGGAAAACAGGGACCAGCCTTCAATTGAAAGTGTAACTCCACCTATACATATTCCATCATCCGTACATGTTCCACCACTTGTAAATAATATTGAATCAAAGCAAGGGGAAGAAACAGATCAACATGATGACCCTGAAAAACTTATAGTTGCTTCTCATTCCTTTCCCGAAAGGCTAGTGATACCTAAACAGATCACTTATCCTAATTTTGATATTGTATGGGAACTAAAAAAATTGTGTATTAAGATTCCTCTCCTCCAGGCTATTCAAGACATCCCCATCCATGCCAAAACCATCAAAAAATTATGTGTAAAAATTCCTACGAGGAAGGTAAAAACCTCACCCTCTATCCATGTTGTAGGAACCTTATCCGATTTACTCCTGGGAGAGGAAATTCCAATAAAGTATGAAGATCTTGGAAACCCCATAGTAACAGTTCAGATATATGGTCGCTATTTTCCAAATATAATAGTTGATCTAGGAGCTGCCATTAACATATTAACAATAGAAACTTGTCAAGCACTTGGTATTACAGCCTTAGAACCAACCACCACCTTATTAGAACTTGTTGATCGGTCTGTGGTAAGACCAGAAGGGACTTTACAAGACATTACAGTTTTTGTTGACTCATGGGAATATCCAGTAGATTTCCTGGTTATAAACCCAAGGAGTAGGTTGGATGGGCATCCTTTGATTCTGGGTCGACCTTGGCTGGCAACAACTGATGCATATATTGGCTACTGAGAAGGCAGCATGACTATCACAAAGGGAGATGCTGTAAAAAATCTGGTGTTATACCCTCCTGCCAGGCCAAGTTTTCCCATTGTAAAAATATGTAAGAAGCCACCAATGTACCTAGAAAAAAGCATCTGTTCACCATTCATAGTAGCGGAAGCACTAGAATTTAAAAATCAAACTAAATATGATGTTATCGACAATTTTATAAATCAGCCAACCAATGTGGAGTGTCAGATGTTGAAAGCAATTCTTGATAACGAAGCCATGGAAGATCCCCTGAAGGATACAGATGACCAACATATTCAAACAACTACTATTTAGAACAGAAAACCAGTTGAGATCAAACCAAGCAAAGTTCTAAATATCAATGCTAATTTCCAAAGTGAACAACAGAAAAAGCTTATCCAGGTATTGCAGAAAAATAAAGGGGCTTTTGCCTGGGATTATCTTGATATGAAAGGGATAGATCCATAGCTATGTACACACCACATTTATACAGAGAAGGATGCGCAACCCATCAGGTAGCCTCAACAGAGGTTGAACCCTCACCTCAAGGATATCATGAAAGAGGAATTACAAAAGCTACTAGATGTAAACTTTATTTATCCTATCTCAGACAGTAAATGGGTCTCCCCCTTGGTGGTCATCCCCAAGAAAAATGGGAAATGGCGTATTTGTGTAGACTATCGAGAGCTAAATAAGGCAACACAGAAAGACCACTTTCCCCTCCCATTCATTGATCAGGTCCTCGATACGTTGGCAGGGAAGCAGTTCTTCTCCTTTCTAGACGGCTTCAGTGGGTACAATCAAATTCAGATTGCCCCTGAAGACCAGGACAAAATGACCTTCACCTATCCCTGGGGCACATTCACATACAAGGTATTACCATTTGGCTTGTGCAACACCCCAGCCATGTTTCAGAGAGTTATACTAAGCATATTTGTTGATCTAATAAATGGACTAGAGGTATATGTGGATGATTTTACTCCATATGGGGATGATTTTGATCAAGCATTACGAACACTAGAAAAGGCCTTGTAACAATGCATCACTTATAGGTTATGTTTAAGCAATGTCAAGTGTCACATGATGGTGACCAAGGGCATGATCCTCGGACATTACATCTCTGTAGCAGGAATACAGGTACACCCAACAAAAATACAGGTAATTCTTTTACTCCCTACCCCCTACACCCAAACATAGGTACTTAGTTTCCTAGGATATGCAGGTTATTGTAGCAGATTTAACAAGAATTTTTCACATATTGCGGCACCCTTATACGCTCTAACTAGAAATGTTGATTTCAGTTGGTCTGACAAGTGTGACACAGCTTTTGCAGGATTAAATAAACCAGTCTCAATAGCACCAATATTACATGGACCAAATTGGGAGCTGCCTTTTCATATTTCCACGGATGCATCAAATGTAGCCATAGTTGTTGTCCTCGGCCAAGAGGAGGAAAAGAAACCTTATGCTATATATTACATTAGAAAAAATCTCACCCCTGTAGAACTCAATTACACAGTGACAAAAAAAGAATTCTTAGCAATTATTTATGCAATAAACAAATATAGACACTATATAACTGGCTACCAAGTCTTTGTGTACACTGATCACTCTGCCATTAGATATCTAGCTAATAAACCAATCACAAATGGTCGAGTAACACGATGGTTATTTCTTTTGCAGGAGTTCGACATTACCATTAAAGATCATCCAGGAAAGGAGAATCTCGTTGCTGATTTTCTATCTCGAATTCCGAAGGTTAATGATCCACTAGCAGTAGATGACCAATCCCTGGATGAGAACTTGTTTTTTGTGGCGGTTACGATTGCATGGTATGTAGATGTTGCAAATTATCTGGCATTATGGAAGCTGCCTAAACATTTAACAACAAGGGAAATAAAATTGATTGTTTAGCGCAATGCCTGGTTCTCTTGGATAGATGTATATCTTTTTCATATAGGGGCTGACATGTGTATACGTAGATGTATTCGTGAGGATGAGATCCATGACATCCTAAAGGCTTTCCATGATGAACCCTGTGGAGGACATTTCGCACACTGAAGGACAGGACATAAGGTATTACAAATGGACTACTATTGGCCAACTATTTTTAAGGATGCTAAAAAATATGCCCAGGCGTGTGACAATTGCCAAAGGATTGGCCGGCCTGGTCAATCTGATGAAATGCCTCTGCGGCCACAATTTTTCATAGAACCTTTCGAGTGTTGGGCATTAGACTTCGTAGGTCCATTCCATCCGCCTTCCAATCAGAAGGCCTACATACTGGTATCCATGGATTATGTGACAAAATGGGTGGAAACCGTAGATTTACCAAGAGCCACAAAGGAAGTAGTGATTAACTTCCTTTTTGGGCTATTTTTGTGGTATGGATTACCACGATAAGTGTTCACATATGGGGGAAACCAATTCATAGGTAACAAGATTACTGCCACTCTCAGAAACCATCATATCATGCACAGGATCAATTCTCTGTATCACCCGTAGGCGAACCAGTAGGTAGAAAGAACCAACAACATTATAGAAGAAATTCTGACCAAGATAGTCTCAATTCACCAACGAGATTGGAATGCTAGACTTCCAGAGGCCTTGTGGGCCTATCATACGACTTGGAGGAATACTACTAGATACTCTCACTACCAGCTTGTGTTTGGTAAAGAACCAATTTTTCCAATTGAGTTTGAAATAAAGACTCTAAGGACAGCCCAGGAAGTGGGTTTGGATTTAACATAAGCTCAAACCAAGCGTCTTTAGCAGATTAATGAACTAGGTGAAGCCCGATTGCTTGCTTTACAGTGAACTGCAATAATACAGCAGCAAAGGGAAAAATGGCATGACAACCTTATCAAGAAGAAAATGTTTCAAAAAGGGGATTGGGCACTTCTGTACGATTCTAGGTTCCAGGACTTCCCAGGCAAGTTGCAAACAAGATGGCTCGGCCCTTATGAGATTCAAGAAGTACATAACAATGGTACTCTTACCTTGACTACCATAGACAGATCTGGCCATTCCTTTAAGGTAAATGGGCATCAAGTGCGCCTCTATCATCAACTACTTACCAAAGAATCTTTCTGCAAGTAGGTATGCGAGGACCCCTCCATGCAAATTCTAGCTACACGGAATGATAACCCAACAACTTTTTCTTTAAAAAATTGTAATTTCTTGAAAAATTGTAATAGTGTACATACCTTTGTAGGCATTACCATTTAAATATGGATTTTTTTGTTTTTACTGTTCAAACAATTGAATGTTTGTCATTCAATTGATTGAACAATGTAGTTTTTCTTTGTCATATTTTGTTGTTATCTGCTCACCATGCCAGCATAGTCGTCTCTTTGTGACAAAAGAAAGAAAAAGTTAAACTGTAAAAAGGACTCTGGCTCATTTGGGAGGGTTAAAAAGCAACCCTGCCAAGGCTATGAATGCTTGCTAGCAGCAGTGGCTCTGTTGTGGTATTGAAGTATTATCTTATATTTCCATATGACATCTACCTCTTATCACCTATGACTCTATTTCTAAATGAAAATCTCTGTTTGGTAGCACTTTTACAAGCTGCATAGCATGGTAATTTTTATTTTTATTTATCATATTCCATATGTCCGCGTATTAAATGATAGCCATTAAACATAAACCGTCGATTATGCTGATGTGATTAATTCCACTCACGGTAAAATATTTGACATAATGACTTGATATTGTTGTTTTTATTTTGGCCAATTCACGTCTGATGGTGCATGTCACTTAAATGCTTTATTGATTTGTGTGTTGTGCTTTTTAGATTGGTTGTCGACATTTATTTCACATTAGTTATTTTCCTGTTTTCCACGTGTTGAAAGGACGTGGACACCCTTCTCTCATCAGAAGGGGGGATGGCCTGCGTATGGATAGCACATATTCCAGTTATGAATAAATGTGTGATAATCATTCAGATTACCTTCGGAGTATGAATTGCATGATGTGCAGGAATATGTAATAATTAGTAGAAAATTCTAATTGGTCAAAGAATGGAAACCATTATGGTGGGCATGCGAACATATGATTTTTCATTAAGTATGGTTGACAGGATGGACGATTTAACTAAAAATGATAATACTTATCCAAGTAGCGTCATTTCATTTATAATTTTTGTGATATACATTACTATCGTGTTGCATTACAGGGGTAAAACGCAGTTGTATACAGAAGAACCATAATCAATTGCAGCAACTATGGGTGGACGAGAAATTTGGAGTGAGCCTCTAGTACTGATGGTGTCAGATCAAGCCTGCAAAATCCTTGAACACGCTGGTTGGTTGTAGTACTTAAACAGATTGCAGGGATTCCGTGAAGAGATAATGCTAGAGTTTCTGCAAAATATTCAGAATGGCAATACAGTAGTCAAAGGAATAAGCATGGTAGTTTCAGAAGAAGTCCTGAACGAAGTCACCCAACTTCCAGCGGAAGGGGTGAAATGGGCAGACAAACGCGTCCTTTTATACAGTGCAATTGAAGCATTCCAGGACCCAGGCGAGTGGTTGGTACGAACGGGGAAAGGAATTCATCCTTCGGCGTTGCAGTAACCATAGCAAGAGCTGGAGGTCATCGTCCAAATATATATCACTTGTGACGACTGGCATGACATGGTAAAGCCTCGACAACTAAAACTCATAATCATTTTAAAGCAAATAATTTCAGTTAATTTACCCAGTTCCATCCTCCTAGCATGAAAGCCCTCTTCACCTCATAAAAATCAAGATCACCCAACAATGTCTTCAAAGAGAAACCAACAGCACTTCCTTGCAAATTACAAAATTCGAGCCTCTGGATCTCTGAGATGAGGGATCCATATATAGATGTTTGTAGGGGGGTGAGTCAGCTTCTGGGGTTTTGATTAATGCCATCTCTCTGATAGTTCTTGGTTCCACTTAGAGATTTCATGATGTCTTACTCATCCTTGGGCAAATTCAGAAAGGCAAATGTCAAATGAGCAGCTTCTAGAAGATTCTCAGGGTCTCCACCTAGCAAACTGCTTGTGCTATTTGTCTGCTCTCGCTCATCGCACCCTATAGAAGGGCTTTCAAGTATGCATCGCACTTTTTGCATGTGACAGGTGAGATGCATCGCACCCTTAGCACTGGTCAGTCTATATGGTCCTGCTTTGACCAGTTCTGAGTAGTTTTTCATTGAGAACTTCTGGGAGATGATGTAATCAGTTGACCTTGCCCCTTTAGTGTATGAAACAACACTTTTAGGGACTTATAAGCCCTTGGTTTATGGACATATGTGATTGGGGTTGCAGTGCCCAAATATGTCTATAACAGTTTGTTATAGCTCCAAATCTCACTCTTATGGTTTGTGATGCTGCACTTATGGCCTAGGGCAACCCCTCCTTCCAGACCTGGTCCAAAAATTTAAAAAACAGTGTTTTATTCCCTGTACGCGACTTTGCCCTGTGTTAAACGCGTGTACACGCGGGTCTGTCATACCCAACCCGCGTGTATCTATTAAAACACTTAAAAAAATATAATTTCCTCTTTTTCGGGCGGTGATCGCGGGTTTACCTGCTGGATCACCTGTTAGTGCCCGTGGCCCAACTGTTCCCAACCAACTCCTAACTAAAAAACTACTTTGGAGAGGGTATAAAAAGACATCAAAGGGAAGGCCAAGGGGAGAGAGAAAAGAGAGCAAGATTATTATGCTGAGATTTTTCCCTTAGACCAGGTCTGAAGTCCTTGGTGCATCCTGCACTTCCCCCATTTTGCATAGGAAACCCTTGTTTCCATGTGTATTGGTGATCATTCATCCTTGACATCATCATTGAGTAAGACTTGGAAGGAGCTCTTGTTGAAGGCTGGAGGCTGGAACGAATCCGGGAGGAAGCTTGCTTGGAGCCTGCTGAAGGTGTTCAGGTGATATCTTTCCGATATATGTACTTTATTTGCCTTTATATATAAAGAAACACGTCTTTGTTCCCGAATAATCTTTCTTTATGCTTATGAGATTCTTGTGTTGAATTCTTATGAAAGTAGTTACTTAAAGATTATTTATAACTAACTTTATAGCATAAAGATGATTTATACATAAACTTCTATACATGTACTGTTGATTTCTTTGATTTGTTTGTCTTGCAGGTCAGAGAAAGAAGAAGGGAACTCCAAGAAGGGTTTGCACCCTAACGGTCTTCTCGGGCGTAGGACCTTAGGTATGTACCCTAAAACATTAGAATTTGCTTAAAAGTTAAAAAGATGGCTGTGTGTGTGTTTCTTTGTATAAGCAATTTTCAGTCTGGTAGAGTCTCAGCCCAAAGGACTCTAGGGGTACTTTCCCTTCAACCAGAATTGGCGACTCCGCTGGGGACAACATTCTTGTTGTTCCTAGTTTGGGTAGTCCTCAAGCCAATCTAGGCTCAGTGCCTCTGTTTGTTGGTTCTGACTGTTTGATATTTTCTTGAACTCCAAGCTGTTCCAGTTTTTCAGTTTGTGTTTTTTATTTTTCTTGAAACACTTCATATACGCACTTTTTCTGGATTACAGAAGCGTATATACGCAAGTTGCACTAAGTAAACCCGCGTATACGCAGGTTTCCTTAGTTACAGTCGCGTGTACACGCATTCTGCAAATAATTGCAGGCGCGTATATCACATAATTTTCAAGATTTATAATTTTTCTTTTGGCTGAATGTCTGTCTGGTGGTTTGGGTCAGTTTAAAGCAGTCAATTCCCAGTGACAGTTCTCTGTTTAACAGGGGGCATCTTGTTTCGAACTCTCTCTAGGAGTGCTAGTCTTGTTTTTCGTTGATTGCAAGCGTCATTGATTTTTGACACACAAGGTTTCTGTTTAAGAATCTTGATTGCTCTGTTTCGGCAGAGTGGGAAGATTGTCTTAAAATCTTTGTGTCCATTTTGTTCTCATGACATTTGTGTTTGCTTAACGAAATCATTTTTATGACCATTTGCTCCTTCGTTTCGGGAAAGTTGTTTGTTACCATTTCCTTGAAACTTGTCTTTTGATTTCTTGGACTTTCATTGCTGCTTTTGATTGTCAAAAGCGTTTTCGAACACATTTTATTTTTGTTGAGTTTTCATCATTTGAAAGGTGTCAATTCACAAAAGTGTTTGGTGGCTTGTTTATCAATCATTAGTGTCAGTATTTTTTGAGAGCTTTCCTTTGAAAAAGACTTTTTGGTTTGATTGAAAGAAAATCTTTTGAAAGTTTTTGAGTTTCGCTTTCTTAAACTTGTTTTTCATTTGATTTCCTTTTTGCGAAGTGAAAGTGCTTTGTTTTTTATCTTAAAACTTGTTTTTATTGTTTGGACGAAATGATTGGTAACACATCCTCTTCTATCTAAGCATTTTAGTGGCAAGACAAAATTTGGTAAAGCAGCAACTTTCCTTCTTTGTTTGCAGAGTAGTCTTAAAATCTTGCATTCACATATAGTTCTTGCATTAGCATAGCTTTGCATCCTCTTTTAGGCATGCATAGTTTTGTTAGCTTTTGTGAGTGTGGAGTTTGAAAAGAAAGCAAAAAACTTTGTTTAATTTGAAGTACATCTGAACCTCATAGAAATTGGTCTTCATTGAAACGAAAAGTGCATGTGCATGTAGTTAGGATAGTTTTTTTTTTTTTTGCGTCCTAAAAACACCACAAGTTTCACTTCCGTTACCTTTGACTTAAAGAACAGCCTAATAAAATCAAGCGCTTAATTAAAATCCACTAGAACTTTTTGTTTTAGTTATTACACCAACAAGTTTAGGATTTTAGGGCCTTGGATTAGGCGAGTGGAGAGTTAACTCTCCAAGGCCACACAAAACGTCAAACATAAGAGTCTGATTAAAGAGAGTAAATCCAACAGCGTTAGGAAGACCAGGAAAGCTCCGGATCTGGGAGTTAAGCACGAGGGTCTGTGAAGACAGGGAAGAGAGATACCCCCTCTCCTACTTGTCCGAACTTACCTCACGACTGTTCCGCCTGGCTTCTGCGACGAGTTGGTACCCATAGTTGCCTCTCCTAGGGATCTGCATAGGTGGCTGCGGAGGGGAATCCCGTGGCACCTGAGGTCGACGTTGTATCACTCTCGACAGTACTTCTGGAGGGCACCCTTGCGAAGCTTGGGGGCTTGCACCGGCGCAGGCTGTTGTTAGGAGGTCAGCGTAACTTCCTCTGATACCTTCGCTGATAGGACTGGGCCCTCATCATCCCAGACTATCTTCGGAAGGCCCTTCGACTCTACTTTCTTGTATTTTGGTGTCCGGTCCTCACCACCCGGAGCGGAAATACTTGGAAGTTGTTTGACTGGCTGTTTCTTTAGGGACTTTATAGTGAGTGCTCTTTGCTCCTTGTATATAGTTGGCTTTAGGTATTTTTGTCTAGTCACATTTGGACTTTGTGTTCTGAGTGACTGGCTTGCCACTCTACCGATCTTGAAAGGCTTTTGGTTGTTCTTTCAAAAGTTGTGGAGTTGCCTCCTCAAGGGCAAAGGTTTTGATTGCTTATCCATATTCTTTGAAGAGTTATTTCTATATTCCCGCAAGGAAAAGGTTCTTTGGATTACTTAGATATGGCTAATATTCCTGTGGAAACCAACCAAGGTACCCTTCCAAAAGGGGATCCTTGTGCTTTTCCTTTCTTTGGAAACGTTGGTACTCCCTTGATGGCCACTTTGAATATTCCTGGGTTGAATGTTGGACTACCCGTTTGGCTGTGGTCCACTCCGAATATTCCGAATGCTCTTGAAGCTTCTCAGTTGAATGCTTTATTTCAGGGGCATCATATGGGTGCTAATTGTTCATCTTCTCTCAAAGAGAAATCTGGGATTCCTTCTTCCCCTCCTTCTTGTAACAAGAAATCTAAAAAGAGGAGAAAAAGGAAGTCAAAGAAGAAGAATAATTCTATTCCTTCATCTTCAACCTCTGCGAGTCATGTTGGAGATGAGTCTTCAGCCGCTGCTAGTTATGCTGGGGGCACGAGTCTAGTCACTGCAAGTCATACTAACACTTCATCATCAACCTCTGCGAGTCATGTTGAAGATGAGTCTTCAGCCGCTGCAAGTCATGCTGGGGGCGCGAGTCTGGTCACTGCGAGTCATACTAGCAAAGGGTCACCGACCTCTGCAAGTCATGTTCAGGACTCTCCGCAAACCACTGCTAGTCATGTTGGCGGAATGGGGGTTGATAAGAAACCTGGACGTAGAAGTTTTAAACCTAAGTTCCCTTGTAAGATATGCAAGGGAGACCATCTTACTCATTTATGCCCTGGTATTCCAGAGGTTCAAAGGATATGGTCCGAGTCTGAAAGTACTTCTACTCCTACACTTGATATGGTTTCTCATCAATCCCATCAACCATTGGTTGAGAATGTGGTAAAGCCAGTGCAATCGCTGGCCGATTACACTCCTCTTTTGGGGGGTGAAGTTCCTAACAAAAGAGTCTGTTTGATCTCTAGTACAGAGTCTTCTAGTATAGGGGGCATTCCGGTTTCTTCGAATGTTCCCCCTCCAAGTTCCAAGAGTGTTTCCTTTGATTGGGATAGTCTTGTTGAGCCTCGTCTTCCTTCCGCTGCACCTTTTCAAATAAAGGTCAGGGTTAATTCCACAAATGTCTATCGATGTATGGTGGATGAAGGATCCTCTACAAGTATTATATCCTCTTTGACTTGGAAAGCTTTGGGTTCCCCAAAGTTGTTGACAGCTCAGAGTCAGTTGTTAGCCTATGATAGAAGGCCTGGTGAATCTATGGGTGTTCTTCCTCAATTGCCTATCACTTTAGGTGGGAAGACTGTCTTAATCGATATGATGGTGGTTGATAGCCCTTTAGACTTTAATATGCTACTTGGGCGTGATTATGTCTATGCTATGAATGCTGTGGTGTCTTCACTCTTTCGAGTAATGTGCTTTCCCCATAACGGGAATATTGTCACTATTGATCAGCTTGCATCTGATAATCACCACCCTAATTCGACTTTATTGCAGAATGCCCCTTGGTTTGTTCCAAGTGTTCAAGTAGACTCTACCCCGCCACGGGTCAATTATGTGGCATTGAGTCCTCAATGTTCAATCGCTTCTAAGAAGGATCCTTTGACTTATTATTCTCCTTCTTGGGACTTGGTCCCGGCAGTTGACCGAGAGATTCTTCCTATAGGGACATGGGACCCTTTAATTCCCTCTTTTGATCCTTGTAGTTCTCATGATTTCTTAGAACTTGTTTTGCCTTCACAGGAGGAACTCTTTGAAGCCATGAGTTATGACTACCAAAGGAGCCCTTGGCCTGAGCCCTGCAAGGGGTTTGTTCAGCAGAACTATTATGCGTAAGCCGCAAGGCTGCGTGGTTCCCTGTACCATATTGTATATATGAGGTACGCATCTTCAAGTTTTGTATCTTATAACACAAAGATTTTATATGAAGTTTATATGTGGGATGTATTAACTTCGTGTCTAGTGTTCCTATTTATGTTTACAGAACTTGGAAGATTTCTCCTTTGGAAGTTTATGGTTGGTCCGTTCTGACAGGTATTGGTTCTCGAACTTGGCATATAGGTTAGGTTTTTCCGCCTGCATTGTGCATTTATCAGTTTCCTTTTCCATTTTGGCCTTAGGATCGACCCCACCAAGTTATGATGCGGAACCTTCTCATTGCTTAGAAGTATCATGACTTGTGTGGTAGAGCCTACCTTATCATGGGTGCCCTAGTTAGTACCTGATTGTCACTTGGCACTCATGCTGATTTTTTGTCACTAGGCTCGGGAGTCCTCTGTAGTCCCGCCATGACTTGTGCGTTGAAGACTCATTCTTCTTTGCTTCCTCGCCTCGTTCTGGCCTTATACCCTAGAGGCTCCTATGTGTGTTGAGTTGTACTTCTGCATTGCATGTTGACCATTTGCACCTTTTGGCCTATAGCCGGTTTCACTTGGACTCGTGTTTAAGCCCACTTTTGACCATGACATCTGCAAAAAATCAACCTTGCATACCCTTGACCTCTGCAGCTTGACATACCCAGATCCGTGGAAGGGACATACCTCTGAGTGTCACTGACCAGTTTTTCACCTCCCTGCATTGAGCATAGGAACGTTCCTTTCCCAGGAACTAGAGCATCTGTTTCACCGACACTCGTTCTTTCCACTGTACTATAGCATTCTTTTATTCTTTTTCCGGCTTATCAGAAAAAGACAAAAAAATTAAATATTCCAAAAAGAGCGGGAACAAGGACATTATTTCCATTTATTGTTGGCAGCTAGAGTCAGTCGTGTCGCCCTTGAACAAAGCACTCAAAACAAAGTCTCCTCCGCATGGGTGGGATTTAGTTTGACTTAGGTGAGCCATAACCTTGTTATCGAGTCAGTTCTCCCCCGATTGGTTATCTCTTCCAATCATATGGAGGGTTCGCTCGTGCCTCCTGCATGACGAACTTATACAGATTCATTATATGCTGCCACATAGTCACATTGAGTCGTGCTTTTGTTCAAGGGAAGTTACCCTGAGTCGGCCTTTCTGCGGTGTCTCTTGACTCATTTTTCAGTCGGCCATCCCTGGTTGTCAGTGTCATGTCTATCATCACATCAGTTATATTGGTCCTTCACTCGTGCCGGTCTGAGAAGGTCCCCATTGACTTCTTGCTGGCGGGTCTTGTCCTTATCGACGACGACACATTGCTCTGAGGGCAGACCTAGAGACCGCACCCTGGCCCTATTTTCATTATTGATAGGTCACCTTGTGCTCAGCATCGATCAGTATCATGGGTCTTTGACTGAGTGGTTTCCCTTGTGTTCGACATCAGCATACATTATCACACATTGGGATTCGTGCAGTACCTTGGTTTCCATTTGACCCTATTGGTGGATACCTCGCCTCTGTGTCAGCTTTCATTATTGGTTGGTTCAGAGGGTTTCTGCCGTGCGCTAGCCACATCTTGTGTACGCCGGAAACGTACTTTCGGTTGGGTTACTACATCTTTTTCGTCCGATTCCTTCCACATTATTGGCCTACGGGTTACACTCGCGCTAGATTGATGGAGGATGCCTTAATGCCTTCCTTCTAGCGGATCTTTCCCTATCGACTCCGACTCATTGCTCTGGGGCAAAGATCTAGAGTCCATTTGGCAGTACCTTGGGGTTTGCAGTCATTAGTGGCAGATTCCTCGCTATCGACAGTGGGAAACCATCATTGTCTCCTGATTGATAGATTCTTACAGGTGTTCGACTTCAGCTCATCTATTCACACTTGTTAGATTGTACTGGGTACCTTGACGCTCATTATCATTATCGGTGGGTAGTCTCGCGTTTGTTAACGGTATACATCAATGACCGGTAATCAAACGATTTCTCACATGGTCGACTTCAGATCATTTATTCCCATGGTGTAGAAATGTACCACGGCGGTCGGTGAAGACCTCAGGTTGTATCAGCATTCATTGGTTCACTTGACAGTTGCTCCTGTTACTGCTGGTTGATACCATTCCACCTTATATGTTGCAGTCAGTCATGGCGACATTCTATATGCTGGCACCTGAGTTTGCAGTGTAGTACCATCCTATTCCATCATGTTCAGTTGGTACCTTATGGGATCAGTCTTTGATTTCAGTGATCCGTTGCATCTTTCAGCATCATTGACAGTTTTATATGTGATATTCAGACATGTACTTACTCATTATGATCAGATGATCCATTATGTATTTTTACAGTCATTTATACTTGTATACTTAGTGGATCCGCTTGTACTTGATATGCGGACATGCTTTACTTTTCCTGAGCATGGGTATGCCCGCCTCAGACAGTGTTTCTTTCTGATCTCCTTTCGGTGGCTTGGCAGGCTGAATTCCGGTGAAGTCCTCCTCGGTTTTTCGGCAGAGTTCCTTTCCTTGTACTTACTTAATGTATTTCGGCCATCATGTTCCCCTTCTGACCTCATACATTAGGGGGCATCTGTTATAGCTCCAAATCTCACTCTTATGGTTTGTGATGCTGCACTTATGGCCTAGGGCAACCCCTCCTTCCAGACCTGGTCCAAAAATTTAAAAAACAGTGTTTTATTCCCTGTACGCGACTTTGCCCTGTGTTAAACGCGTGTACACGCGGGTCTGTCATACCCAACCCGCGTGTATCTATTAAAACACTTAAAAAAATATAATTTCCTCTTTTTCGGGCGGTGATCGCGGGTTTACCTGCTGGATCACCTGTTAGTGCCCGCGGCCCAACTGTTCCCAACCAACTCCTAACTAAAAAACTACTTTGGAGAGGGTATAAAAAGACATCAAAGGGAAGGCCAAGGGGAGAGAGAAAAGAGAGCAAGATTATTATGCTGAGATTTTTCCCTTAGACCAGGTCTGAAGTCCTTGGTGCATCCTGCACTTCCCCCATTTTGCATAGGAAACCCTTGTTTCCATGTGTATTGGTGATCATTCATCCTTGACATCATCATTGAGTAAGACTTGGAAGGAGCTCTTGTTGAAGGCTGGAGGCTGGAACGAATCCGGGAGGAAGCTTGCTTGGAGCCTGCTGAAGGTGTTCAGGTGATATCTTTCCGATATATGTACTTTATTTGCCTTTATATATAAAGAAACACGTCTTTGTTCCCGAATAATCTTTCTTTATGCTTATGAGATTCTTGTGTTGAATTCTTATGAAAGTAGTTACTTAAAGATTATTTATAACTAACTTTATAGCATAAAGATGATTTATACATAAACTTCTATACATGTACTGTTGATTTCTTTGATTTGTTTGTCTTGCAGGTCAGAGAAAGAAGAAGGGAACTCCAAGAAGGGTTTGCACCCTAACGGTCTTCTCGGGCGTAGGACCTTAGGTATGTACCCTAAAACATTAGAATTTGCTTAAAAGTTAAAAAGATGGCTGTGTGTGTGTTTCTTTGTATAAGCAATTTTCAGTCTGGTAGAGTCTCAGCCCAAAGGACTCTAGGGGTACTTTCCCTTCAACCACAGTTGCCTCCTAAAGCATGAGGTCATAAATCTTTTTGATGTCGGGTGAAATGCTTTATAATGAGGATCTGAGGTTTTTCGAACTGGAAGGTGACCTGTAATAAGATACAATACAATACATTATCTTCATAATATTTTCATGATCTAGCTGAGGCGAGCATTCCCATTTTCAGCTTTATAAATTCATTTTCATGTACATAGGACAGACAACCATCTGTGTAGCAAACTAATGATTCTAGTAGATTCATCATCCTTTGATTTGGATGATTATCTGTGAAACAATGATGTACATTTGATGTCTTTATTTTCCTAAATATATCGTAGCCCAGATGGATGAAACTAGATCTTAGGTCTTCAAAACGCGTTCAATCTTCACCCGAAGTACAAGTCGGTCCATGCAAAAAGATGTTCTGATGTCGAACATGGAAAGACATCGCCTGATTACCAACCAATGATGTAAGTTGTTAATAGGCGCGAGAGGAATCACCAATGATGATGATGACCCTCAAGGTACTACAGTACAATTCACGTGGTGTGAATACATGAGTCAATTTCTAACACCACGCAAAACCTTTCAGTCGAAGGCCATTAGTGTAAACCTGTCGCCAAAAGTGAGAAACTTGCCATTGAGGCACGCAAGCTTCAAAGTACTGAAAGGGTTGTTCCTAGGTTGACTTCTTGGATAATGAGCTGATGTCGACAAGAAGTGACCCATCGTAAGAGGGAATTAATGAATCCCACATCTACAACACGGAACGGATCAAATGATTTTGTGGAGGTGAAAACAATCTGATGATACAAGGTTCAGGGTGGCGGTCATGAAAGAATGAAGCGTGAAGGTATTGCAGCGAATGAGACACAAGCTAGGTAGGTAAATTCTCTGAGCGACTTCTCTTGAACATATCGGTGACACTGAAATGGATTGGTAGTATTAACCCCAAAAGTGGATGGTACGGTGAACCAATGGTAATATGACCAGTGAACGGAATAACCCAACCCGACTCAATCATGGTGATGGAGTGAAAGTGTCATGTTCAAGAGCGACCTTCTAGAAATAAAGTTTCTTCAAGTTTTCTTCCCAATTTTCCCTAGTCATTTCTGACCAGTACCACTTTATTTTTGTCAAGCTTGAGGAGGATAACATATGCTTGTTCTATAATTTTCCCTTTGGGCAAACCCGTCAATATGTTTTAATGAGCCTAGCGACAGTGAAACTCGCTCTTGTCTGAATGGAGGAGTTTGTCGCTATTGTTTAAACGAGTTTAACGACAAGGATAACTCGGTTCTTTTCAAATTTTGAGAGTCTAAAAAGAGACGGAAAGGAAACTCCAATATTCCTTCTTCGTAATATAATCCCTTAAGTCCGAAAAAGTATAAAACAATGCGAACAGAATGACTCTTCGATAGTTTTAACAAGCCGAACAAGACAAACGCTCGATCTTTTTGTCTAATAATCCCTCAGGTCCAAAAAGATTAAAATCTAGAGGAGGGATGGCACTTCCAATCACTTTAACGAGCTGGAGAGGCCAATTGCTTGGCAATCTTTTCATTTTTTACGAGTCAGGTGAAAAGAGCTTAAAGGAGACTCGTTTTTTGAGGAATGAGTGATGTTTTCGGATAGCAGCTAGCTCCAGGAAATGTTTGGAACTTTTCGATCATGGCAGTGTAAAGAAGGTGACTAATAGGATCACTCATCGCAGCTATTCCTCAAAAGGTGTAAACAATCAAATGGAGGCATATGATCAGCTAAAAAAGAGTGGAGGTGATGGTAAGAACATGACCAAGGCTCAAAAGCTGATAATAATGCGATCGCAATGGTTATTTACCGGAGGTGGGTTCATTTTTTAATGAGCTTAAACTTTGGTGGAACATATGCTCATTGCTAGGTTTATTTTTTAACGAGCTTGAACTTCACGTAAAACTGCTCGTGCCAGTCGTATAATAAGGATGTCTCATCGATAGGTTCATTTTTTAGGGAGATTGCACCATTCAAAATTTTGCTCCGACTCCTTTTATTATGTAAGCAAGGAATGACCATTCCTATGAGTTTAAAGGGTTAAGAACCTACAAACAAAGAAAACAAATAGTCGCTTTTCACTTTCACGCAAAAAAGTTTGCATGCCCCCAGGTATAGCGAAGTAGAGTTTCCAGGTTACCCTTCAAGTTGCAAACAAAACATTTGTTCTGTCGGGAAAGGCATACCTTCTGACGGAAGTATCTTATTCCGGTCTAATCCCATTTTCCTAAATGGATGGGTGTGTGAAACTAGTCATATATCCTCCGTAGAAACCTACCCTATACCTGAAGTTTTCCTGCCGAAGCAGACCAGGGTGCATGCCTCTGGGTTTTAGTCACCACCTCCGAATCACTCGCGCTCATCAGGTGGACGGACTAGAGATTGATGAGACATTCCTTGCGCAAAAAGACCTGTTAGGGATTGCATTTGACTATTAGCTATGTGTGAACCGGTGAATGAAAGTTGGTCTACGAGCTGGACCACTCTACCTTCATGCGGAAAACACATCACTCGAAAGAGTGAGGAAACAATAGCTCCCATGTTATAAATGTAGTCATGCCCAAGGAGTAGATTATAATCTAAAGGTCCTTGGACTACCATCACGCTCAGATAAACGGTTTTCCTTCTCAAAGTTATAGGCCAATTCGGAAGGATCCCTAACGGTCGATTGGTTCCTTTGTCGAAGCCTATCAGATTTCGCATCTCAGGAAAAAGTGATGGTGAACCAAGCGCTTTCCAAGAATTTGAGGAAAGGATACTCACAGAAGACCCTTCATCTATGATGGTACCAACCATGACCATTCTATAAGTTTTCACTATGATTTGGAATGGTACATTAGATGGTAGACGGGGTCTGCCTAGAATATTCCAATTGAAAGAGATGACTAGGTTGCTTGGAGGTGGGACCAAATAAATGGCCGGATACATCTCTGATGAACTTCCTTCCTGCCGTAAAGGAACGCGTAGATTTCCCCCATGTTCATCGGAGTCTGTATTTACAAAAATAATTTGAATGGTGTCGTTCTCATTCTCTTTGATGACTGTATCATCTGAAGGTAAATCCTTTGAAGACTAGATGGGGTCGACTGCCGTCTCAACCTGTTGACTTTGGTCCGATGTGGACTCAGAGGGTTTATCTTCAATGATAGGTGCTTCGACTGACAACAAAGGTCTGTCATTCGGATTTTCAACTAGCGATGGACTCGACAAGATTTTCGTGTATCCAAGAGGAAGCCGTAGCAGTTAAGCAGGACGGTTATCCAAGACTCTTTTAGCTTCGTCTAGGAAGGGACAACGATGGATGGCATGATCGCCTTCACACAGTCTACAAGGAATTTTAGATCTTCCTTTTTGTCCGGTGACTTCGTTTTCACTAGTTGACGGTGTACTCTCAACATGATCATCAGAGGTTGACGACACTGGATTGTGAAAGAGGGGAGACTAGTCCCTTAAGATCCGTGGATGCAAGGACAATCTTGATGATAGTGGTCCCCTTTGCAGATGACACATGGAGATTTAGGTTTGGATGGTGCAGTGTGTGGATTTTCGCTAGACGATGTACGGTTGCCCCTTTTTGTCGTTGGCTCCTTCTTCTTCTTCTCCTTCCCTTTCTTCTTCTTCTCAGTTACTTGGTTTTTAGTTTTACTAACTTCACCAAGCGAAGAGGAAGAAGGAGAGAGAGAAACAAATGAAGTAGAAGGTTGGGGGGTAAATCTAGTATCATCTAGTTGCTGATTTGATTACTTAGGAATCACGGTGCTTTCAACGACAGAGGTCGAGAAAATCCATACTGGTAGGCCAATTGTCAGTCCTGGAAGGGACAATGTGGCCATATGAGGTGCACCAACATCTACCCAAGAAGTGAAAGGACTAGGATTTCCCCCAAGGGGAAATCCTTGATTGGTGGACTCCATTTTCTCAACCCAAGATCAACGAGGGAATAGGGACGTTATTCCGATTAAAATAAATTTTAGACGCTTTGACACAACTTTCTTTTTCAATTTTTAAGAGTTGAGAAAAAGCTAAAGATGACTCTAGTCGCCTTTGATTTTTAATGAGCCTGAAGTGACAAGTGCTCAGATGGACCTTTTCCTTTAAGGAGTCTAAAAAGGAACAAAAGAGACTACTCTGGAAATATAGACAGAGGGATTACCAAACCAATCGCAAAACTGCAAAATACTTTTTATGGTACGGCAGTCAATCTTCCCGAATGCTGTGTTTAGTGCATCGCGATTGATAGGGCAGTAGACACAGCTTCCTAAGGATAAAGGATATATCCTATTGTGGTATCCCAATATATACTCGACGGTACGTGGGAGCACAAGTCCGTACTGGCACTCGTCATCTCAAAGAGGAGGAATCACCCAACCTACGATGAAAGCGACAGTTACCAGGTTTTACGACGCTAGAATACATCTCTAGCCTAGACTTCTAGATGTTGTGCATTAGGTTCCAAAGCGTTTTTATGTTCATTGAATTTATTTTACATTTGATCTTTCTTAAGAAGTTTTCCTTTAAGGTTCACCGCGTGATGTAGATATGCAACTCCTAAATATGCAATCTAAGATGATAAGCAGTCGTTTACTCTTCTTTTTGCAATGAAAATCCTAGCTACTAAGGAAAGAGAAGCGAAATCCTTTCAACATAGAGCAAAGAGCAGACACTAGATGCACTATCCTAAATCAAAATCAACAAGCAGTCTAAATGAAAATGCACATGCATGTATTTGTTTTCCGCTTTCTTAATGTGTGAATGACAAAAAGAATGCTAAATACAAAAATGAATTATATCTTCTTTCAAAGCAACAGTACTAACAATTTTCTTTTCAAAAAACACAAGGAGGATAAGGACGACACTTTGTGATTTTGAATTGAAACTGCTTTCGACACTTGAAATACTATTAATTCAGATCAAATACAAGAGTAACAGTGTAATCAACTATAAAAAGGAGTAGGATTCTTTTCTTTGACTGAAAACGACACTTGCGACACTTTCAAATCAAAAGACGACAGTTCGATTAAGCTACTATTTTGTAAAGGAGAACTATAAATGGCATAAAATACATAAAAACATTCACAATTATTTGTACAACGGAGGCTGAATAATGCAAAGGAAGGGGGTTTCAACAATGGTGTACTCATCACAGATAGCAAAACTCCTAAAAAAAGTTGAAGACAGTGAAGAAAAAACCAAAATCTGGAGGCAGAAATAGTCTTACATGTAATCGCACCTGTAACATAGGGAAATAGGGATGCATCCCACCTATTGCACATGGGGGGTGCGATACATCCAGTCTGCCAAGAGGAGAGAGTGCGATGGTCCAGGGACGAGACTTTAACTTGGTTTTTGGTCACAGTTTGTAGCTTAGTCCGGGGATTTAGGTTGAGCTAATGATAGTCAGTAGATACAAAGTATAGGGGCTGATCTAATGAGGTTACTTGAGCTACCTCAAGGGCACTTAGGATGTTTGCAAGTTAGTTGTTCAGTTCATAAACAAACCCAGAGATTGACTGAAGCAACGTTGATCTACTTTGCACTTGCATAGCAAATGCAATTCGAAGGCTAGCTGGCTTAACTTTAGGCTTCGTCTGTGGTTTATGAATCAAAGAAATAGAGACAAGAAATCAAACTATTTTCTCCCCAGTGGAGTTGCCTTTTTCATACCGGGAAAACTAATGTCTATTCAGAACTGCTAGTCCCACTAAGACGGGTAGCTATCTTAGAAACAAACAAACTAAAGTCACTTGTGTTTTCCTTTACAAGAGATAGATGAGAAATAAGTAGAGAGTACCAACCTCAGTCTTTCACTTGGCTCCTTGCTTGTTCCCTTTCCCCTTTGATAGAATCTCGCTACTCCTTCCTTACTTGTCCCGCTTCACTGAGCACCTGTAGAGTCAAAGCAGCATAATACCATCAAAGTATAGAGATCTATCACCGTAAACAACATAAGATCAGATATATATTGACCATACAAATGCATATATCAACACAATATTTAGAGATATACAAGAATATGGAGGAAAACTCAAATAGCTTTATTGATAGAAGTAGTGGAAGAGAGGATTACAACCACTTGGTTTGACCCAGAGCCATCCTCCGAGCATGAAAGCCCTCTTCACCTCATACAAAGCAAGATCACCCAACAATGTCTTCAAAGAGAAACCAATAGCACTTCCTTGCAAATTACAAAATTCCAGCCTCTGGATCTCTGGGATGAGGGATCCATATATAGATGTTTGCAGGGGGGTGAGTCAGCTTCTAGGATTTTGATTAGTGTCATCTCTCTGATAGTTCTTGGTTCCACTTGGAGATTTCATGATCTCTTACTCATCCTTGGGCGAATTCAGAGAGGCAAGTGTCAAATGAGCAGCTTCTAGAAGATTCTCAGGGTCTCCACCTAGCAAACTGCTTGTGCCATTTGTCTGCTCTCACTCATCGCACCCTATAGAAGGGCTTTCCAGTATGCATCACACTTTTTGCATGTGGTAGGTGAGATGCATCGCACCCTTAGCACTGGGGAGTCTATATGGTACTGCTTTGATCACTTCTGAGTAGTTTTTCGTGGAGAACTTCTGGGAGATGATGTAATCAGCTGACCTTGCTCCTTTAGGGTATGAAACAACACTTTTAGGGACTTAGAAGCCCTTGGTTTATGGACATATGTGATTGGGGTTGTAGTGCCCAAATATGTCTATAACACCCGTGGACGAGGCCTAGGAATAAGAAGACCACAAGAATGATAAATTTTCAGGAGATGCCACTGCATTGGGATCTCCTGAACATGAAATGAATAATAATTACGAGTTGGAAAGAGAAATCTCGCCAAAAAACATAGCTCCAATTGGGAACATTCCTGATTATAACATAATGCAGCTCGTGAAAGTAGCAGAAGGTAATACAACCATAGATGGGAGCCCTAGAGTAGAAGAGCCCTACAAAGCTAAACTTAAAAAGGTGCTCAGAAAATACAAAAAAAAAGCAGGTAATCAGGCAGTTGAAATATTGGCTAACAGAAGCAACTAGAACGAGGAAATTGAAAGAAGAAATGGAGAATGCAGGGACACAAACAGAACAATGTTCTATGAAGGATGCTGAGACTCAGACAGAGTTTCTTAAGGGTTTCCCAAGAGAAACCCAGACTGAGCCTACTATTAGAGAAGATACTGCCATACAAACAGAGGAGCCCTGTATCTTTTCACAGGGAACTCAAACGGCCTACCCCACTGTGGACACTGCTGTCTAGACTGATATTGAAGAAAATGTTCAAGTTGTAATTCCAGAAGCAGTTGAAGCTGCTATGCAGACTGACCTTGAGGAGACCCAAGATGCAGAAGTCCAAACAGATGAAATGCCTCTTTACACCCCCTTGGTTAGAGAAGTCGTTATTAGAAAATTAGAGAATGAGCTTTTAACAGTTCATCAAGAGCTAGCTCAGCACAAGGAAAAGGTGGTCCCTTTTCACGAACACCAAGGGCTAAAGAAGAAATTTGAGGCACTTACCAGGACAGAGGATGAGACTTTTGCTCAATACAAGGCTAAGCAAAAGAAGGTTGAAAATTTAGAGGGTCAATTGTAGAAAGCCAGAGAAAATGGATATTGTTTGTTCTCTCTATTCAAACACTCTATCTTATCGAGCTCCCACTACTAATTATGCTTTATTTCTTATGGAGAGATATCTCCTGTTAAAATTTAAGGCTGTTAAGGCTGGTAAACCGACAGAAATTAAAACCACTCCTGATTTTATTAAGTGTTTCAGAGAACACAATGAGAAGATTCAGTGCCTCCTTTGTGAGCTCTATATGCATAATTTTGTTTTAGAGGATGACAGGGATAGCCACCCTACCCCTTTCATAGGAGACATTCAATTTCAGGTGTTCCTTTCCTTTGCTGCTAATAAGCTAAAATGGGCCAAGGCTTACAACACATTCAAAAGGCGTGAATATGGAATTGACCTATGGGTTAGAGGAGAACCTACACAGCCACTGCTCCTATCTGTCCGACATAAGCAGTTTATGAAGAAAAACAGTGTCGTAGGAAAATTGGGGCCAATCCATACTGATATCATTCAGGCCGAAAAGGAATACTTCCAGGATATTAAAGAAGAAGCCTTAGCTGCATCAAAGAAAATATGGGAAGTTTCCAGTAACACTGTGAGGGGCTGGGAGCCATTCAGATACCGTAACTTCCAAGCTGCCTCTTCCCGTTTTTTCAAATATAGCAATATGATTTTAACATTGGGACCAGACTGGATAGGATGCCACTATAGAACCCCAATCATATGGTACCCTCCTGATCAATACCATAGTGATTATAACT
Organism: Pinus tabuliformis; assembly: GCA_031772625.1. NCBI lineage: Eukaryota > Viridiplantae > Streptophyta > Pinopsida > Pinales > Pinaceae > Pinus > Pinus tabuliformis. Next base: position 2,080,428,930 of record CM062818.1, read on the forward strand.
TAAAAGATCATGAGGTAACCCAGGCTTTTGCTGTCCTCAAGCAAAAGAATGGTTTTAGGAATTACAGGGAAGAAGTATACCCTACTTATTCCCTCACACAGTTGCATCTAAACTATACTCTTGCACGAGGATGTGCAACAAGGTAAGCTGGGGAGTATGTTGGGATGAGAAAAGGTATGATTTCTCTTCATTTAATGCTTCATTCATCATTCATCCTTATAATATTATCTCTGTTTATAGAATAAAATGAGGAAAATATCAGTCAAAGTTGGAAGAAACTATTTGGTGATAGAGTAAGCGAATTTAGTACAAAAAATTGATTCTTTTCTATCTTTGTATGCAAAGATGTGATTGGGAAAAATTTGTTCAGTTGGCAGGACAACACGAGGCCATAAAGGGGAAAAGCCACAGTGTCTGGGGCAGACAAGGAAGCGGAAGATGAGTTCAAATACTCCTATTTTATCATATGATCATATTTTATATTGTGAAATCCTAAGGATCTCCTGATCCTGAGGATTCGCTTCTATCCAAGTTTCTCTTTTATGTTATATAAGGCCAAAAGGCAACTAGATACAAAGTTATAATTTTAATATGTAATCATTCTCTTTGGAGCAAAAACGTTGTTAATTCAGTGGCTCTCTCAGTTGTTACTTTGAAGTTAATGAAAGAGGGTTGCGCTTGATACATCTCTGTATTCTGAGTTTTTATTAAGCAGAGGCTTCTAGCGACTCTGGGCCCAATCACAAGAAGTCTCACTGCTCCTTTGTGTTATAGTTTACATTCAGTCTTTGTACTTGATTTAATGTCTAGTTCTTTTATTTATCTTGAAGATTTGCAACATTGATTTATACTGTTGTTCACTTAGATTTATATTGAAGTTGCGAGATAGACTTAAGTAAGCACCTTGATTAGAATGAGTGAATGTGTGTTTGATTACTGTTCAAATTGAATATATGTTGTCATAGATCTTGAGAGACAAGACTGAGTAACTTCTACGGATTGCAATATAGAATGTTTACCATTTAGGAATCTTTTATAGTTGTTGTTGTTCACTTACTGATTGATGTTCAATTACCAATTGTTATTGTTGTTTAGTAATGCAGATTGATTTGAGTTGTTATAGATTGGTAGTGTTGTTTGATAATCATAGTTGCTTTACTTGATTAAGTGTGATTAGTCTCAAGCTTATTTGAATAATTCTTCGTGTAATTCTCATTTGCATTCAAGTTCCAATTAGTTTTGGAACAAGTTGTATAGAATTACATAGGGTGTTGTGAGCATTCCTTTCATAAATAGTTCTTTGTAGAGTTGTGTGAATTGAATTGAAGAATTGGACTTTAATGATTGCAACGATTCATCATTAGATAACCTCTAGCTTCACTGCACATATTATGTTGGCACTCTTGAAATAGAAAGACTTACCTCGGGTTGACAACTAATGTAGGGATTAAGATTGCCTATAAAAAGACATCTTAGTGAGCCAACATCAATCTTTCCAAATATATGCTCAGATCTCATCCAGGTGTCCTGCACATATGACTTTAATGGAGCTATTACAGGAATTTTTAATGCAGTCCAAATTTACTCTTAAAACCCATTTTAATTGAAAAACTTAATTTAGTTACATGAATATGAAAAATAGGACTAAAATGAGGCATATATATGTGAAATAACATGGAATGTGGTGGTAAATAGATGGACTTAGAATAGAAAAAAATAACCAAAATTGAGGGCCAACAATGATTTGAATAAAATGTTGTGGAATGTGTCTCCTTGTACTTTTTTTCATGCACCTAACCATTGTGTAGCCAAGTTCCAAAAAAGGAAAGTATTTATAAAGAAATTGAATATGTCAATTTGAAGTGATATTAGGAAGGAATACCCTCTCCTAGGTTCAAAGACATTTTTGCCAAGAAATGCTCACAAAAAATTGTGTACTCATTGCAACATAAGTGGGCATTGGATCGAAAAATGTTGGAAGTTGCATCCACATCTTCATCCAAAGAAGGAAAAATAGGTCATGAAATCACCTGAGAAAAAGAAGACAAAATAACGTGTGAGACACACCATAACCATCTCCAAAGTAGCTCCAGAAGATGAGGAATGCATAAAGAAAACTCCCTAGCTTGGTTGGGTAAGAAATGGTTGGACTATTTGTCTAGTTAAATACTACATTTATTTTGTATTCCACATGTTGCATATCCCCATAGCTGGGTATATTGTAAAAGTGATGTTATGAATAAATCACGTATAAGAAATATTGTTTTCTTTTGCATTTTATGCTATTCTGGCTTATTGATGAGTGCATTTGTATGGGAATTTGAAAGCCAAATTCATTACATATTGTAAAAAAGTGCATTTCCTTCATGGTTATTGTGTTAAGCATCCTAAACTTTGGGATGAGAATTTTAATTTCATCCAACATACCTACAATCGTGCCAAGAATTCATCTACACAAGTATCTCCACTCGAAGCTTGTTTGGGTTATTTGCCAAAGTCTCCTTTGGATTTCATATTTGTTAAAGATATTGCATTAGATGGACATAGTGATGTGGACAAAGCCAATAATTTATTGAATAAATTCAATTAATGCATCAAAGAGTACAAAAGCAGCTGAGAAAAGCAAATCAAAGTACAAAGTAAGGCATGATAAGCACCGCATTGATCATGATTTCCAAGTTGGAGATCAAGTTTGGTTGTATATCAACAAGAAAAAACTTCAAGGTGAATATTATATGAACCTCCAATAATTGATGATCATGAAGAGAATGTCCAAATTCCATCTATTGAATATTTTTCTCTTGATTATTTAGATGAGTTGTGGGAAGACTCAATTCTTGATAGAAGAATAAGGACTTCACACAGAGGTAATGTGGAGTGCCTTCAAGTGGGGCGCAAAGGTAGAAATCCAAGTAAATAAAGGTGGATTGAGATTGGGAAAGTAAGGGAGTTGTACCCTTACTTTCTGAGTAAAAAAATAGAATTTTGGTGGTATAGAAGCTTCCAATGGGGAGGAATGATCCAAGGGATCAAAAATATGCTCAAAAATGAAAGTGCTCAAAATTGCTTGAAAACAATGCCAATCATAGATATCATCATTTTGATTCCAACAACGCTTAAATTGCCTCAATTTGACACAGTATGTAAAATTTATCACATTCTAAAGTTTTTGGAAAACAATTAAAAAGTCAACTTGCAGGGTTGATTGTGTTGCTGACTGCACAAGTCGTATAGGTGATGTGGAAATAATGTCAGCAAGTGACTACGTAGGTATGATGTGCATTAAAGTTATCACATTTTGAAGTTTTTTGCAAATAACTAAAAAGTCAACTTGTAGGGTTGACTGGGTTGTTGACTGCATAGGCCGTATAGGTGATGTGGCGCTAATGTCAGCAAGTGACTAGGAAGGTACGGTGTATAGGACAAACCAATATCATGCTAACATGTGGCAGTTTGTATGGGTTTAGGTGGTGGCATTTCATTGGCTATTGAGTTTTAGCTGAACCAACCATGAGGCACCATGTGGCCCAATGGGAGGGCACCACATGGTCGTCGGGTCCCGTGCAAAATATGGTTTGGGGTCTGACCGACCCAGCGAGGTTTGACCCCATGACCTCTGGCAAGCCAACCAACCACATTACTAACAGACCATGCATTTTTTTTACTATATAACATGGGTGATTTTTATTTAAAGTGATATGGATTTGGCATTGGTGAAGGGGGCATGGCACATGGTCCTTGCCCCAATTATATCATTGCAATGTGTCTGCAATGTTAGGAGGAGAGGGTGGGTGGTTAGTTTAGCCCTCGAGTCACATTAACTCCAAACGACCAGTGGAATATGGTGGTGATGAGATAAGATGTGGTGAAATAAGTGATGGGGCTAGTAGCAAAGGGGTCAATGCATGGCCCCAACCCACAACCATATGGCCCTCCACATGAGGAAGGACCCAAAGTCGGTGGGCGTGTGGCCTCTGGGTTGTGCCCCTAGCCACATGGCACCATGCGACCAATTTTGGGAGCTAATATTCATCACCTATGCCTTATTGGCGCGTTTATTTATAGGAAAATTTTCACCATTTGTGGGAAAATTAGTGGTATTCCCAGACAAAATTGTAGCCTAACAGTTCTGTCAAAGGAGAATTTTGTTGCCTGGTTAGCTATTTTTGTCATTTTTGTAGGACAAATAAGAGAGAAAGGAGCAAGGAGGCATATCTTGGTCATTTTTCAACCTTTTTGAACAGGGTTTTTTGGGTGTTTTAGACACAGTGGCAGCGTTATTTCTGTGATTTGAATTGAGCATTGTATTTTGAAAAAAATTCATATCCAGTTCCTTTTGTTCTTTAGACAAAGATTTTTTTTGGCTTTTTGAGGCCATATAGAGACCCTTTTTAGCACAAAAAGAGCTTAGACAGGGGTTTTTTACCCTTTTGGACGCACATGCAACATTTGTTTCTTCATTAGAGTAACCAGTTTTTCAGTCTATTCTCGGTATGACTGTGGCAAAAGGCCATTTTAACACTTCATGATGAAGCAGTTGAATTTTTCCTTTTTGATCTCTGAATGAGTACGAGGACCTATTGCCACATTCATTGAAAGAGTCCTTTTCTTTTGATGCCTTCATTTATTTGCTAAAGGGAGTCAACTTGTGAGTGAGAGTTCTCTAAAGGAGAAACATTTCCACTCCAAAAGGAGGTTTACTCTATGAGTCAAAATTTTGTAATGTACTCTTTTTGTTATTGAGGCCAATGAATTGGCCTATCCATTAAAGTAGGGCCTCAGAGACGTAGTCCACACTAGATGAACTTCGTTATCACTTGGTTGTTATCTTTTTCATTTTTATCATGTTGGGATTCATATGATTTTGTTTCATCTTTAAGTTCATTTAAAACTAACTATTCACAATAAGATAAGCTATGAACTAAGTTAACTTTTGAAGACCCAATTTTCCAAAACTTGCAAAGTGTCAGAGGACAATCAAATTTCATATCAATAGCAAAGTGTTGGTGCAGGATTCTTTAAAAGCTCATCTCTTGTCAGGTTATTTCCTCAATTATCCCCGCCCAACACTCATTCTACATCTTCTAAAGCTCTTATGCATATGATCTCTTTTGAAATCTATGGACCCCATAGACCTCATGACCCTTCAGTGGTGTCTCCTAACCTTATGAAAGTTGATCAAACTAGTAAGCGTTCCCCGCCACCTTTTGTTGAAGAGATCGCCTCCCCGATGGTCTTATCATAACCTCTTGACACTAGTCGGAAACTTTATCATAATATGGAATATGACTAGGTACCCTTTCCCAGACAGGACATCCCTCTACCTGTTCCACATGACTCTATTGATGATAAGCTCCCTCAGCGAGTCATCCTAGAAGTCATGTATCTACACACTATTAATCCTAGGGAGATTATGCCTCTTCCTACGTCTAGTCTCCCCGACGTCGAACAAGTAGAGCTTGGAAACTTAAATTTGGAACAATTTAAGGGGAACAACCTCATTCTTCCTTAGAAGCGCCACCCCTGGACCGATTCAAGTCTTGGGCTTCTACTACGAAACTTTCCAATGAATTGTCCACATCAAAACCACATGTTGATGAGCTCTTTGTACCCCTTTTATGTCTTGATCCTCCCTTATGTCCTCAAGTTAATTTCAAGAGCATGACTATGCTAGAATGTCCCTGGCATTGTCAACCTTTTCAAGTTGGGTTTTTTCACTTCCTTTGGCATGGCCCCACATTTGCAAGTCATATGGTCCTCTCACCCTCCATGACTTCGAGTATAGAAACCCTTGGCCTATACCCAGTTGTGAGAACAACATAGTGTGACCTACTGGACCATGTTTCGCTTGTATATATTGTACATATGAGTGTAATTTTTTTACCCTTTTTTGGTTTGGTGTGTGATGCGAGTATTTTTCATGCATTATTATGCCAAAAATCTAAAAAAATTATAAAACTAAAAAAAAAGAATGTCTTGTTTTTACCGCTTCCATGTGTATTTGTTTCATTATGTCATTTAGCCATGCATGTAGTCTTTCTAGATGATTTTTACAAGATATGGTGGTGTTTCTATTGCGGCATACATTGGACCTTAGGTGCATTTTTCTTGAAACTGACATATAGGGGTAAGCCATTTTCATCATCTTCATTGCATTTTTACCGTCAGTGCCATATTTATGCCTTAGGTTTGATCCCGTCAAGTTGTGAATTTAGCCACTCTCTTTTATGCATGTCATCGCTTGGCGGTAGATCTCACTTCATCATGGATACCCTAGTATAACACCTCTTTGATATCCTAGTGTCCATGCAGTTATTTGTATTCTTTTTTGGAATTCCTCCTTCTGAACCACCATGACCAAGATTACCATTATGATTACCATTTTCTATCAACCTCTTTCTACATGATGAGCCTTGGTTTCTTCCATTCCCTCATCATAATCTGCTTGGCTTATCGTTCACTTTCACTTGGTGTTTTTCCCTTTCTTGGAGGAATCACTCTGATGAGTGGTCCTACTAGCTAACCTCTTGTTCTCTTTATGTCATGAACAGTTCCGTCATAACCGGAACTAGTTCCTACCCCTTATACTACTTGTTCCTCCAGAAGGATATTTATTTAAGCTCTTTTCAAACTCCTTAATTTAGAAAATATTTTTGATTGAACTTATCTCCTTCATGTTCATTAAAATAATTGAAGGTTTTTCTATTCAATATAAGTTTAACCATTTTTTGGACTAAGTAGACTAGTTACAAAAAAGGAGTACTATAGTCTGCTATGGCTAGTAGGTTCTCCATTATATACTTTAATCTCTTAGGGGACTAAACTTACGAAAAATGAAATTTAAAAAAGAGAAAGGGAAGGGAACATTCACCTCCATTAGTCATCAAAATGGCAGAATTAGACGCATCGCCCTCTAACATGGCACCTATCTACATCCTTATCTCACAGTTGGGTTTTAGCTTGCCTAAGAGTTGTACCGACCATATGAGTCTATTTACTCCTTCAGTTGGTTACTCTTCCAATCATATGGAACATGCTTCAATGCCACCAGGGTTGTTTCATGATATCACGTCGTGCTCATTATTCATGTTTCCAAGTCACTTTTGTGTCATGCCACTACGTGTTCTAGGGAAGTTTCAAGTTGTCCTGGCAATCTACAGTAGTTTGTTGACCTTTCTGAGTCAGGCATCCCTATGTTAGTTGTACTTCATTGTTTCATGACTTCATCCATACATAACATCATCATGGTCTATTGCATTTCGATTGATGGGGGAATCATCAAGGCCCTCCTTCGATGGATCTTCTCCTGTTGACTTCAATTAATTATCCAGGAGATTGATCTAGGAACCAGTAATACCTTGGAGCTTGTAGACCTCAGTGGTAGGATTCCTCGTGATTGACAATGGTTTTAAATTATCAACTCAAGATCGGTCAATTTCACTATTGTTCGACATCAGTTCATCTATTCACACTTAATGGATTGTACTAGGTACCTTAGGGTCCAGTTTCTTCATTGGTGGATTCCCTCATGTTTGTTACTAGTTTACCTCATTGGTTGGTAATTAGGTGGTTTCTCCTATGCTCGACCTGAGCACATCTTTTCACTTGTCATATATTCATACCATTAGGTTTATGTCAAAGAGCCTGGGTTAGGAACATTTCACTCTTATATGGCACCCTTCCCAAGTTGTGTTGGCGTTATGTATCATTTATGTATTTTAACAGCTTCTCTAGGGCACCTCTCTATCATTCTTATGTCCATAGTCCTATTGATGTATACTGTGACATAGATCCACATTGTATTTGTTCGTAGCTATGCTCTATCTGATGATTCACATCCATCCACTCTGTATTTCTTCATGGCCAAGTTCTAGTATTTCATGTGATGGATCTGTAGTGTATATTTTGGCAGCCATGTTTAGTATCTCTTTGTGATTGAGCATGGGTATGCCCACTATTATTAATTAGAGAAAACCCTGGCTAAGGATAGAACTCTAAAGTGACCAAAAAATCGCTTTGAGGTTAAAAGTTAGCCCTTCAACCTAGAGAGGAATCTCTCCTTAAAACTCAACTACCTAAGGTCAGAGTGGTGTAAGGTTTGAAATAAATCCTATGGCCATATTTATTTAAGAAAAACTGACGTTGTTTGGACGATAGGAAAATTTCACCATTGGGCATGGCGTCTGACCCAATCAACTTTATATACTCATAGTTTCAGTGAGAAAACATCATAAAAGAGAAATAGTGGCAATTCCTTTGACAATTTTTAGGAAGTCGGAGGATTGTAAAGGAAATCACTGTGATATTTATGTGAAAAAACAAGTATTTAAATATCTGAACATAAAGAAAATGGAGCAAAAAAATATGAATTCCAATTTCAAACCACTTAGCATTCATACATTGAAGAAAATATTAAAAACCAAGAGATAGACAGGGAATTGTGACAAGGATTTCTTCAAACTCCTCACATAGACTACTTTATTATAATTTGATCACACAGTACATAAAAAGGATACCTTTCAAATTTTCCAACCCTTTTTCCTTCTTCAGAAACTGTTTATATAGAGAATACAATAGATAAAAAAGGTTTATAGCTTATATTTAATTACAATAATATAAAAATAACAATGTATATCATTAAGTACATGCATGTAAAATGCCTTTTAAAACCTATATGTACCTAATAAAAATGACTTCTTGTAAATTGGGCTAAAAACAGGGACTCGAAAGTGCATCGTTTTTATGCCTCCTTTGTTGGGAATCATGCCTTTTCATTCCTTCGAAAATGGATTTATGTTGCATATATTATGTTCTCGGGGTCCTTTCCTAAAATCATTGATAATCCCACTTTCATCCTTTAGCAGCCAAAAACTGATAATTCTGTTGATGGACCGACTGTCAGCATTTTCATCCAAATTATTTGCCAAAATTCCTGTGCTAAAACGCTAACAAGTGATTTGTTGTTTGAAGACCAAAATTTCATTTTTACAGTGAGGGGTTAAACACTCAAAATATCAAAAAGAACTTTTCAGTTAAGGGTATTAGTTGCCTCTAAAACAAAATCCACATTGGCCATCCTATGTATTTTATTTTCTCTAGTATCCACGGGAGTTCCCTTCTTGGAAACCTTTTTTTTCTTTGGTATTTTCGAACTGGTATCTCTATCCTTGTTTATAACCATTTCTCTTAGTGGGATATCATCCACATCTATGACTTCCTTAGCAAGCTCTGGGTTCTGTTTTAACTTGATATTTAGTCTTAGCTTGTTCCAAGACCTAGTGTGATGCCCTTTTCCCCCTTTAAACATTTTAAACAAGGTTTTCTCAACTGAGGCTCTTTCATTTTTGGGCACAGTCATCTTTCCCTTAGTTTTCTTTGGCAACTGGATACCTATAAGTAGGCTTTTAGTAGGAGGGGTTTGTTGTCATTTCTTGAGCCTATCACTCTTTTTATTATAAAATTTATGTAATTGAGGAACTGGAGGAGAGGTCTACTCTACCCTTTTCTGACTTCTTCTTTGTACAACAAAAGTTCTTTGAGATGAGATTCTTGTTTTAGGGTGTTTGGTTTGTTTGGTTTCCTTCTTACTACACATTTTGCTACCTTTTTTAGATTTAGCATGTTGAGATTGAAACCCTCCCCAAAATATAAAAGGCTCCAAAGTTCTCCTCGCTTTCCTTAGTTGGCTTTCAAATAATAACTTTATTAGAGATTTAGGATAAATAAAATGTGAGGATGGGTCTGATTTGGCTCGAAACCAAGTGGCCATATGCTTTAAACTTTCTAACAAAAATAAGAGGCGTTGATTCTTATCTAACTTTCTAAATGAGCTAGAAATCAGAAATGGTAGAGGTTGACACAGTTGTAGCGCCCTTCGTAGGTAAAACAGGACTAAGTAATTCACAGTAAATAATTCCATTCATCTTTTAACCATGACCTTTGCACCCCTGCTCTCTAGTTCTTTTCTTTGAATTCATCCTTTAAAAAGAAAGGCACATCAACTCCAGACAATATGTGGCTTCTGAAATATTTCTCTCCATCTGTAGGCAGATCTGTAACCTCATAAATTAATTCCTCTTTCATCTGGAAAGAAATTCCTCCAACCTCTACTAGTTGTCCATCAAAGCCCTAGGAAAATGCTCGGGCCACTTCATCGTGAAAATAGATCCACCGCTTGAAGAATTCTTCCCATCCAACCTATCGAAATCGTTTCTAGATCTTCGTGTATACCTCAAGAAGATCAAAACCTTTCGGCTCCCTCCTGTTCATCTTTCCACTTTTTCTTGTTTCTCATTCATAGCCTAACGAACACACAAAAGTAGGGGATCAAGATTTGATTCTTGATCTCCAACAGGAACTCAAAAAAAAGAGTGTTTTTAGCATAGAGGATAACATAATCATAATTGATATAGGTGACTTTCTATATGCAGTAATTTATTTAAAAACGTGTCTTGGTCTGTACTATGATAACTAACTGAAAGTAGATTAGAAAGGATTTAACCCTTCGATGATGAAATTTAAGCCCACAAACCTCTTCGTCGGTGGAAACGATCCCTTCAGCACATGATCTCTCTTCTCCTATCTAATAAAGTGTGTTATCTCAATATAAAACATAGATTTGAATTTCGTCATTTTGGCGTTGATACCTTGGCTATCTGAAAAATCAATTTTGTCTGCAATTTCAAATACTTGATAATGCTACCACTCTCGTTGTCAGCATATTTTAATTTTTTTTTCAAAATTACAATAGCGTTGATAGCCCCATCATCAATGTTTTTCCTTGTCTATTACAATTTTTCACTGATATTGCAATTGTCAGCATTTAAAAAAATTCAAACTTGACAAATGTGATAACACTAGCCTCGGGATGTTATCAGCACATATGAGACTTCAACATTTGGTAACTTCTGATCCGAGTTATTAGCTTTGCCCCCTCACTTTTCTTTTGACCTCTGAGCTTTATTATAATGCATTTCAGCCATCAATTACTCTTCTGACCTCATGCATTAGGGGGCATCTGTTATCAACCTATTTTTCGACCTCGGGTTCTAAGTCCTCTTGAGTCATTATGTTATTGACCTTTTTCTTTGGTCTTGACCACTCATTTTCCCATTTTTTCTCCCCAATTGCACGCATCCCAACTTGTGAGTGTAATTGGAACCCTCTAATTGCACGAAAGACATTTTATCCGGGTGGTTATGATTGAGATTTCATAGTTTTATCCGTGTGGTTGGGAGACTTGTTTTAGATATTTATGGTTCCTAAGAGATCTGTTCGACTCACATTCTTATCTTATCTATTGGAGTTGGCTTGGATGCATTATTGAGAACCTTATCTAACTTCTCTTCATCCTAAACATATACATTCATACTCTTGGGAGTCTTCCCCTTCCTATTTATACTGGGCCATTATAGAGTTTGAAACTAGTTAGAATTTGTGAGCTAGAATCAGGGAGTCATATACTGCTATTGTGATTCAGTTTTGAGAGCCTCATGTTGCTTTGATTTCTTATTCATTATAGTGGGGAGACTCTTTCGGAATGTGGAGAGGACTACTGAAGTTGAATTTATATTTTTGTATTCTTTTTTATATGGTTAATGAAGATTCATGTTCCCTTCCTTTATATCAGCATTTGCAGTGATTTATGTTCATGTATTTCTTGATGTCTTGCACTGGAAATATTCTACATAAGGTCACTTGTCATTTTTGTTTGTTTGTGATTATGTGTAGGTTTGGGATCATAAGCAAGAAGGAGATTTCTATGGATTGGAGCAAACAGGATTCTGCATTAGACTCAAAACCCTTCACTAACCTACGAGGAGGCAAGGTACTTGCTCAAACCCTTGTAGCATTAATAATTGCAAGGAGGTTTCTTGCATGATAATTTGACTTGGGGATTTTTATTGTCTTGGGTTAGCCGTATAATTTTGTTGTTTAGTGATCCTAATCAATCTTAGGATTGCATAGCAATGGCTCCTTGTGTGTAGAATTTACTGCAAGAATTTCTAAATCTACTTAACAATAGGAACAAGGTTTTGGATTGAAATTGTTTATGGCTAGAAAGTTGTGACCCATTCGTAGAAGTGTACTTGAGCTAATGGGGTGAATCAAAACTAGTTTTGAAGGTTCTATAACCATAAAAAAAAAGATAAGGTTGGACACCAATCTCCATTAAATTGATTAAGGTTGGATATACTTCAAAAATATACAAGGAAAAATACTATTATGGTAATTTCAATTAGATTACAACAATATATTCACCATCTAAGGAGAGTAGCACATACAAACAATCTATTAGAAAGATGCTACGTATCAAATCAAAACTATGATAAACATCCACATAAACAATAAGAGACTTACTAAATATTATCCTAAGCTTGAAGCTTGTACATCTCAATAATAAACCAAAGCAAATGTCATTTGTACAAATAAGAAATTGACCCTCCCCCAATGAGTCACAAATGTGAGGATAGAAACAATCATAAATGCCTCCAAATGTGTAGAAAGTAAACTTCCCAATATGAGTGACTCTATCATCCATCTATAAGCCATAATGCAACATCAAACCATCAAGAAAGGTTAAAGCACTCAAACAATGAGTCTCCAACCCACACATGTGGATAAAATGAGACGTAATACATGTGTGTGTAGTGACTAACTTAATATAATGTATTAATATCTCCATAAACTTAATTATTTCACTCCATCGCATAAATTGACCAAAGTGTGACATAAATAAACCAAGAGTAGACATGAAACCCTTAGGAAACAATCATTACATAGATCAATAAGTAGGTACTTAGATGATGATGTGAAAATGCAAGGGGAAAGGGGACATCATGATTTAACCATCACAAACATGAGCAAGTGTGACTAGGAGTGTATATATTCACATGTTTTCCAAAGATAGGGTGACTACATGAGTTATCATTCATTGGGCCTTATCTTCACTTCTTTTCCTTTTTCTCATATCTAGGACTTAGGGAATGAGGCTTTGATCAGTTTGGTACAACTCATATATATATCATTTACATGAATTCACACTTCAATCTTAGAGTTTAAACTTAGATACATCATTCTAGTGTACCTTCAATGATTTTTGACTTTCACCTTTTGCTTTTCTTTCATCACAAATGAAAAAAGGGGAAATAATTTGTCACAAATTTATGAGTGCTTAATTATCATAAAGGTTCCACATGATGAAAATGAATGAATATGCTATGTAATGACATCGAATAAAATTTGACTAAGATAAATAAGGAGTACAATAAGATCGATGTGTAACACATAGTCAAATCACCAATTATATACCCAACCCATCAAGATGACACACTTCTTTGAGTAAAATTATGAAACATAATGAAACAACTCATCTTACAATTTATAGCCAAAACATCAAGAGTTAGAATAGAGTGGTTAAGTGATCACAATAAAAATAATACACATTGTAGATATAATATACACAGGGATCATACATATCAAGCTAACTGTGGTAGCTAAAGAAACATCTTCCTACACCTAGTGTCTTAGATGACCAAGGAAAGGTGTCATCAAACCAATGATACATTCATGAATTAAATATAGATCCATATCTCAGTTGGAAAATGATTAATGTGAGAATAATTGCAGTGGTTAACAACATGTTCAATGATAGTGAAAATGATGATAATTGTGGGCTATATGTCTAAAGTCCCACACTTGAGGAAAGCTCTAATAAGAATGTTATAGGAATTACAAACATGTTCATGGAAACTACATCAAAATATGATGAAAACAAAGATGACAATTACGATGACAATAAAATTAACATCCATGATGTTATAATTACACAATATACTTGGAGTTGACAAGGAAACTTATCATGAGGACAACAAGCACATGATGAATTGATGATGGAAATGAAGTTGGTGTTAAGGGCTTAAGGATTATGGGTTAACATATGTAGGTTTTATGGGGTTTTAGGAATTAATGGCTTTAGGTAAGGGTTTTAGGAGTTTAGGAGTCAAGGGTTAAGTTTTAGGGGTTAGGGCTTAGGGGGCTTAGGGTGTAATGGGTTGAGGGATAGGAGGTTGAGATCTAGGGGGTTTAAGGGATGCAACAAAAGTGGATGCAAAAATAGATGCAATATTCAATACAAACTTGGATGCAAGATAGGATATGTACGTGGATCCAACAGTAGAAGAAAACATGGTTGTAGTAGTAGGCCAAAAACTTGGAGAAAATTATGGTGAAACAAAAATGGATGCAAGAACGAACGCAGAAAAAGACACAAACTTGGATGAAAAATAAGATATAAAAAGGGATGTAAACATGGACAGAAGCATGGGTGTAACAGTGGACACAAAATTTGATGTAATGAAAGTAGATGCAAAAGTAGATGTTAAATGAGATGAAATACTTAATACAAAACCTAACGTAAAAGTGGATGGAAAGGGGGATGCAAAAACATACACAATATTTGTTGCAAACTTGGACATAGAAGCAGATGAAAATGTGGATGAAAAAGCGGAAGCAAATGTGGGTGTAACAGTAGGCACAAAACATGGCAAAAATTGTGGTGCAACAAAACTGGATGAAATGTACACAAAAAGAGGATGCAAAAAGGGATGCAAAAGTGGACGCAAACATGGGTGCGATAGTGGACACAAAATTGGATGCAATAGAAGCAGATGCTAAAGTAGATACAAAATGAGATGCAAATCCCGATGCATAAAAATGAGATGCAATATTTGATGCAAACATGGATGCAAAAGTGGAAGAAAATGTGGGTACAATAGTAGGTGCAAAACATGGTGCAAATTGTGGCATAACAAAAGTGGATGTAAAATTGAATGCAATGATAGATGCAAAAAAATAAACAAACTTTGATGCAAAAGAAGATGCAAAAAGGGATGCAAAAGTGGATGAAAACATGGGCGCAACATTGGATGCAAAAGTCGATGTAACATAAGTAAATGCAAAAGGAGACGCAAAAACCGATGCAAAACCTGACGCAAAAGTGGATACAAAAAAGGATGCAAAAATATATGCAAAAGTTGATACAAACTTAGACCGAAATGAGGATGAAATTGTGGATGAAATTAGAAGCAAAAGTGGCGCAAAGGTAGGCACCAAGCCAGGTGCAAATTGCGGCACAATAAAAGTGGATGCAATATTGGACACAATAATGGATGCAAAAGAATTATGCAAAACAAGATGCAAAAGTGGTTGCAACAAAAGTAGATGCAAAACTAGACACAAAACTTGGTAGAAAGGGGGATGCAAAAATGGATGCAAAAGAGGTTGTAAAAGAGGATGCAAAATCTAATGCAAGTTTAGGTGCAAAAAGTGGATGCAATAGAAAATGCAAAAGTGGGTGAAACAAAATTAGGTGCCAAATTGGATGCAAAACCTAGTGCAAAGAATGATGCAAAACTTGATGCAAAACCTGGTGGTAAACTTGGTGCAAAACATGACGTAAATTTTCTATCAAGTTTTGCACCATATATGATAAATGGACACAAATAGCACAAAAATGGGCTCTAGATGCTAAAAAGGAAGCAAAAAGGGATGTTAATAATAGGGATTTGTTGTAGTGATTAGTTGACAAATGTCTTCTGGTGGGGGACATCTACCGTTCAACCTAGCATAATGGACTAACATAGGTCTATGTTAACTTAAACATATAGGTGCTAAAAGAGATCATATCCCTAAGAGTGCAAACCTTTCTTCAAATTTTGTACTCTAAAATTGTTTGCACCTTAAAAAATTTGATCCTTCTCTATGTTTGATAAATCTGAAGTTAACATGGATCTATACTAGTATTTAATATTGTAACTTTCTTATTTACATTTTTATTTTGCAGAAAGGCTCATTCTATAGCTATGATGTGTATGATGTGTATGATGTGTATGATGTGTAAGGTTGTGAGTTCCTCGTCAAAGTTGAAATGTTGGGCAAAAAAAAAAAAATCTAAAAAAATAGTTAATAAATAACTATACAAATATTTTTAAATAATGTCAGTGCACATGAAGAAGTTGGATCCCTATCGGCTCATGTTAAATTTGTATTTAAGATGGATCTATGCTCGTATTATATTAAAATTTGAAAAAATATTTATATACCTTATAATATAATAGAATGTTAAAATACAAATGCTATGAGAAAAAGTGATGTGGTAGGATTTCATGAGGTATCTTCAAAATGTAATTTTCTAAATCTAGGAAGTCTAGAATTTCTAGATTATGTAAAAATTCTAGAAAAACATGTAATAGAAACTAATTGTATTTAGAAAGTATGTTCCTAAGATGAATTGTAGATTTTATAGATTTTAGAAAATACTAGAATATGTAAAACATTTTGTTTGGGAAAAAATTATGATAAGTTCCTAAAATCAAGGGGTTTTCTCTCAAGTTCCTCTAAAAATGAATGAGAAGAATTATCTTTTAAGAAATCCTAAATTTTTCCTTCTCTTAATATTAATAGGAATCTAATGTGTTTGCTGAACCAACCAAGAAAAGAGAAATGCCTTAATCTCCTCGATAAATAAAATGGTAAATAATTTTAAATTTTAAATTTGAATGGTGATTTCTTGTAATTTTATGTCTAAATATTGATTTGGAGGGGCATTATATTTTTGTTCTTCGTATTAAAATTATTTGTTTCAGCCTTTTTAATTGTACTTAAATCATTTAATTTCGATTTCTATATAGCTTTCCGGTCAGTCTCCCATCAAAAAGGAAAATGATAATAAAATAATTGTTCTCTTAATTAATTATAACTTTTTATAATAATATTTTAATAAATTTTATAATAAAAATACCATGCCGAAAACATAAACTTAGTAGCTACTTTGTTGGCCTTAGCAAAATTCCTTCCTTAGCAATATACCTTGAGGACAATAAGCGAAGCCACAACTGTTCACAATTGTTGCACGAAATTTGCATACCAGAAATATTTCACTCCTCACCTTACTCACAAAATAACCAATCCAAACCATATTCCGCGGAATCCAAACCCTATTCCACTTTCGCGGAAAGACTTATGATTTGATTCAACACATCTAAAACCTGGTTTTCACTCGAAAACGTGAGTATCCATCCCCTGTCACCGCCCTCCACATTGAGTCCAGCCCTTTTGTAAATATTCACATTGTCGAAATTATCTTCATCTGTAAATAATGTGGAGTGTTGTGTCCACAGATACATATGTACCCATGCTCTCTCACTGTATTCACGGCCGGTTACAAACACCTCGCTTCGGGCACCACCATTGCATGCTTCGAAACTTACAACGAACTTATCGTACTGTGTGATAAAGCACATCAATATTGCACTGTATGAATGTACTTTCCCTAGAACCCGCCGAGATTCATATGTGGCTGTAGAAGGGACCTCCCGCAGTGTCACACCATGAAAACTGTTCAGTAATTTTTCAAACTCCTGCACAAATTTCACCGTAGATAATTTAATTTTAGATTTATGAGTATAAAAATATTTAAAATATAAATATAAATATTTCAAAAATTAAAATTTATGTTATTTTATCATTATTTGATCATCAATATGTTCATTAAATTTAAATATACTTGAAATAATTTTGAGAAATACTATTATGTTTTCTCCAAATTCCTTATATTGATGAATAATTCTCACAATGATTTTCCTAAAAACAAACAACAAACTTGATATATTTTACAATTTAATTTATTACTACTGCCATCCCAGCGGTTCCTTAGATATTTTATAATTTAATTTATTGCCTTTATTGCCATGTTCGTGCTTTCAGAGTGCTCCGGCGATCTCATCTGCACACAAAAACATGTTTCTTCATCACAACGAAAATTAACGAAATCTTTGTCAACATATTTCTTGGCGACAGAGAAAATAGGTATTCGCTACAGGTACTCACGCAAAAGTTGTCCAACTCTTGTGAAAACGTGAAGAAATTTAGGCGTTCCAACTGACTCCATGCTGCTTCGATCGTGAAACGACACTCCTCCGCCGTAATCTCTTCCAATGACCCGCATTCTGCAACATTCTGGATTCTGACATAACCACACCTCTTTATGTTGAGAAATTTGGGACGTCCAAGTTTTGGAAGATTCATATGCTGCAAATTCTGGCAACCCTCCATATTCAGTTTTACAATGGTTGATTGGGAGACTTCAACCTCCCTCAGACGACGGTTATGTGAAACATCAACAATTTCCAGCCCAGGACAAGCACCGGCAGGAATGCTCAAGTCGGATATGCGTGTGTGGATCAAAGTCAAATCTGTTAAAGCATCCATGGCATTATTATCCAAGGTAAAATTTTCTATTGGACTAGAGATTATAGTCAAAACTTTCAGATGTTTCAGCAGTGAGATTCCTGCTGGTAATATGCGCACTTTGGAGCCATATATTTCTAACTTTTCCAAACATGTGAGCTGTTCAATAGGCATGCTGATATGCTGCAATTCGGAGCATCCGACCAGAAACAACTCTTTTAACTTCACTAGAAAGGCCACGGAACATGGTAACTCTCTGAAGCTCTCACTCCCTATTTTTAGTTGTTCTAATTTTCACGGTAGTTCTAATTTCGAAGGAAATTCTAGTAAACTAGTATCTAGTAAATTCAAGTATCTTAAATGCCTCTGAGAGCCAATTCCCTATGGAAAGTGTAGAAATTGTGTACAACCTTTGAAGTCGATATGCTCCAATGTGGAAATTTCTCCCAAAATATCCTCTGGGATGTCTAGGTGAGTGCAGTCTCGCAATGTCAAATGTTGAAGTTGCAATAATTGAGAGAAGGAATTGGGCAATGTGGTTAGTTCAGTAGAGCCAGATAGATCTAAATGTCTTATCATTTTAAGCTCCGAGAAGTCAAATAGGATTGATTGTGAAATTATGATATGATTCAACACTATCTCATTCAAGTTTTGCATCAAAATGCCTATCGATTGAAGAAAACGGGTAAAACTATTTCCATCAAATGATTTCGTGGAATGTTGTTGGAATCTACTTGAAGATGCATGCTTTGTGCAATCCATGTGGAGCACACGCAAGTCCAAAGGTACCTGCAATGACTATAATTAATTAATTAATTAATTTTCAGGAAGTGAGTGCATGAATCTAACTACCAAGGATGCAAATAACTGACTACATGATTAACGAGAGCGCGGGACAAATACTTACCTCATCAATAGAACTGAAGAACTTTTCGAGGTGGTCTTCAAGACCTTCAAGTTCCAAAACTCTTAAATTTTTCACTGAAATGGTACGAGGAAGGGAAATGCAGGGAGAATTACGCCAACGAAGCCATACCAAATCACCGGAGATGGAAGCAAGAAACTTCAAGACGCGCTTTATGGGATGTTCAACAACCAGAAGACGTACACCCGTAATGTTTATGTCCATTGGGAGTTGAGATGGACTCTGACCTTTACGGATGCAGATGCCTCGTATCGGACGGGAAAGTGATCCGCTCTAAGAAGCACATTCAAGAACGAAATAAGTATGCTCTACTCAACACCAACTTAATGAATACTTTTTCTGAATAGATAAATTCTTTGTTGAAGTTCTACCAAACCATTTTCTTTTTTTTGTCCAAAAGTAAAAAAATAGAGCTTCTTCATTATATAAAATAGAAGTTCTACCAAACAGCTATTCACTTTTTACGTTTTTTTTACCTATCGAAGATTTTATCCAAAACTTTCAAACTTTCACACCCTAATGGCTCATAGCAGTAACAAATCAGTGGTCTAACTAATTCGGAAGAACATCACAGTCACAAACTATCAAACAGAATCTGAAGAACAACGTACAATTGAGAGAGGCAATCAGATCGTAGGGCTCTAAGTTTTAACAGGCTGCATGATGGAAAATAAATAGGTGTTAGTAGTTCCTACACATTAGCCCCTCGAGGGCTCTTCTTTTGAATTCTTAAAAACCAGCCATCCCGTTACCATTTTCCAACCGATATTTTATATAAAACTAGCAATGCAAATGCCAAGACATTTTTTTACCCTTTTCTTAAAAAGTCTTACCTATTTTATATTAATATTTAATATCAATACAATAAAAAGATATTTTTTTTTCCTAAATATTTTAAAACAAAGTAGTTTGGGACAAAAATATTTTAAGACAAGATAGTTGAAGGCAAAAATATTTTAAGACAAAATTTTATATTTAAGACAAAAACATTGTAATACAAAATTATTTTAAACGAGAACTTTATATCTAAGATAAAAATAGGTTTCAGACAAACATTTTAAGACAACTATATATTCAAGACAATGGCTAACAACTACAAAATTGACTCTCATAGTGCACCCTAAGTCCCCCAGGCTACTCGCTTGTACAAAGGATTTTATTTCACTTACCATTCACATTATCTTATATAAAGACAACGATTTGTTGGGCTCTTTGTTTTGTGGGTATAGCCGACTCTAAAAAACGCGACAACTTTTCTTGGCAAGATTTCCTAGACATCAATTCCACTTGTGTCCCTTTGATCTCTGTTGATGCGATTAGAGATAACTTGTCTGTCGTTGCATTCGGCCAGTGAGTCACTTTGGTGGTTACTATTGCAGAGCAATTGATAAACTAACTAAACAGTGGGCTCCTTGTCTTGGTTATGTGATTAAGCCTTGAGTTTGAATTTCCTTTAATATGCATCACCTAAGACTTTGGATCTAGCTTAGGGTAATCAGTTGCAAGAAAGATTGCAATGTGGCTCGCTTACAATTGGGTGGAGAATTGAAGTCCTTCTTTCATTTTTTAGTCATCATTAAACACAGAGATAAGTGTACATTTCTTATGTATATTGCTTTATAGAGTGTGATGAATCTTGTTACATTGTGAAAGGCGCAAAATCTTGCATGTTTGTAAATGTAAATGAATGTCTGAGTTTTGATGCTCGATGTATCTTCATGATTAGAAAGGTGTCATGTATGCACGTGAATTTTAAAGTGTGCCTAGAATATGCTATTCATTATTATGTGCATGGTGAATATGAAATTATGTGTTCATATTCAGTCAGTTGATTTCCAAATTTATGGGTGTACTTAGTTTAATCAATCCCTAAGCTAGTTATTTTATCAAAACTGAGAATTTAGGTACCAGGAATTGGGCCATGAGTCTCCTTGAAACTACAGGACGATGGGTGCACAACAATTGTAGTTTTGCTTTATGAACCTAGCCCAAGTTTCTTTTTAGTCCATATATGCTATGTTTTTGAGGTCAAGAGGAAGTGGGAGAACATGACTTTGTTGACATGCTAGCAGGTCCAATACCTAGTGGGTGTTGGGAACCATGTGATGTGTATAGACACCAACCATAATCCATGGACCCTAATGATCAAATCTGAGGTAAGGGAAGGGTCTATACACTTGACCAAATGTCGTTTTATTTTGGGTGAGAAGCGTGGAGGCTAAGAGTGTTGTCCAAGCAGAACTAGGAGTGTTGGGAACATTTTCAGCCACCCATCCTTGAGATATTTGTACCCTACAACATCCTAAGAGTGTAGAAACTAATATAAATTTTCTACTATTGATGTATTCGAACTAAAAACAAGTGATTATAAATTTCCTCTATTATTCCGCGAAATGGAAATCACAATTTAAAAACACATGCAATGACATGAAACCATCAAAACAACACAAGAACACAATTATTATAGGGAAACTCAACAGGGAAAAACCCTTTCACTACTTTTCTTTCATCACATGAGAATGAGAAACTATTACAATGTCTTGCTTCAATTCTAAAGCACACTTTGCACTGTAAACTTGTTCTCGTACTAATTATCCTGATCTGGAAAACACTTAGTCAATTCAAGGCCGCATCTTTGTTATAGACATTTTTGTGCCTTACAGCATGAAGCATGAAATGTCCATAATTACAGGGATCCAAAGTCCCTAAACATGTTGTTCTTACCCCTAGAGGAACAAGGTCAGCAAACCACAGCACTTCAGATCAGTTCTCCACCTGAAAACACTCAAAAACAAGCAATTTCAAGATCATGTCAGTTGCCCCATTGAGCATTTGCGCTGAATGTCAACTGCTCCACTCTGTACCTGCGTTGAATGTCAACAGTAATGAAGGCTACCTGCGCTGGGCGAGATTGGCCAAGTGGCACAGTCATTCTGCAAGGTGTCAGATGCCCAGGAAGCTTCTAAAATGACACTTGGATCAGCAAATTCGCCCTATGATGAGTAAGAGGTCCTTAAACTCCAAGTGGAAGCTAGGATCTCCAAGTGGACTCAAGAACTGAAGTATAACTGAAGAGGGAGAGGACACAAGTCAGCTTCATGTCAGTCTCAAGCTGACTCATCCTTTCTCCAAATATCCTATATATAGAGCTCTCTCATGAGGTCTAAGGAGGCTGGAATTTTGTGTAAAGCAAGGAAGTGCTGTTGGTTTGAGTTTAGAGCTATTGGGTGATTGCTTTGAAGGAGGTGAAGAGGAGATTTCTTGCTGCTGGGAGGTGTTGCTGGATTGGGCCTCTATGGTTGTAACACTCTCAGAACTTTACTTCTTCCATTAATAAAGCATTTGAGGTTCTTCTATATACATGTGTTTCAATGATGTATTGTTGTACTTGTGTATTTGATTTATTCTAATCCTTGAATCAGTTATGAATGTATGCTTCTTGTAGTTTCCCTCTCTTGCCTTTTTGCAGGATCTTTGTGTAGTTGGGCCAGTGAAAGAGCAAGGAGCTGGGAGCAAGCAGCAAGGAGAGAAGACTGGATCAACACTAGCGAAAGACATCGGTTGGTGGATCTCTTTCTCCTCTCTTTACTTTCATAAAGAAGAAATCTTAGATAGCTTTGCTTTCAGTTGTTGCTGAGGTACTATCACCCTTAGAGTGGGATAGGGTCATTCCGTGTCGGATACTTTTCCCTACAACAAATTGGCGACTCCACTGGGGAGCGTATCTTGTTGGTTGTTTGTGTTTCTTGCTATTCATTTCATAAACAAAGGGAGTACCGAATCGAACTGCATTTGGATCTTTCAAATGCAAAGTAGAGGGCAGCTACTCTAGCTCAGTTTCTGGGCATGTTTATGATTTGAAGAGCTGATCCACAAGGACTCTGAAGCTCTTAGTGATAGCTTTTCATCCTCCTAATTATCCCTTAGTGTGTACTTGACTGATAGCTTCTGATTTGGCCAAAAACTGTGAATTTTTTAGCAAACTGTGACCCGGAAACTGTGAAAAACGCAAGTCTCGTTCTTCAGTGCAGGCTGTACAAAGGCAGTCTGCATTTCAGCGCAGGTAGCCCCTTCGGGAACTGCGCTGAATGTCAATCTGACAGTCCAGAGCCTGCGCTGAACCAGTGTGGCAGTGTCCTACTGGGGTTTCCTACTGTGTCTTGCCCTGTTTTCACTCTTGTTTTTGCTGCCTGTTGCTTGTCAATGTACCTATCTGAAACCAACTGTCCTTGCCACTATTCCGCCTCGGTTGTATAAAGAAACTGTGATTGTTCTTTGTGTATTTCTTGTTTCATTTACAGTTTCCCATAACGAAAAGCGAACTAGTCTTGTTGTGGCCTCTTAGATCCAGAACTGTGATAAGTGTCGTAGTGATCTTAAGAGTTAGTTTGATTGTTGTTCATAGCTGATTGAGCTTTTGCTTTCGTCATATGGTTTGAATTTATACATTTCTAGTGTCGAAACAAGTAAATCTTAAGGTGTCTTTTGATTTTGGACAAGCTTGTTTGCTTTCACTTGAAATTAGATTCAAAGTTATACAACAACTTTCTTTTTGTAATACATCAACATTAAGAAAGAGAAAAGAAATACCTGCATTGTGCATGTGCATTATTGACAGCTTGCATGTTGATTTAGGGAAAAGTGCATTAGTGTGTGCTCTACGATCTGTGTGAAAAGATGATGTCTTTCTTTTCCCTCGGTAGTTAAGATTTTCAAAGTTGAAAGATTGAAAAGCTTGCTTATCATCTTAGATTGCATCTAGGAAGTTGTTTATACATCTCGTGGTGATCCTTAAAGGCAAACTGCTAAGCAAGATCAACTTAAAATGAATTGAATTTACATAACAACGCATTGAAACATAACGCAAACACATAGAGGTCTAAGCTAGAGACGTGTTCCGGCGTCGTTAAACGTGATATCTTAGCGTTGAGTGGTTGGGTGATTCCTCCACGGTGAAGCAATAAGTATCAATATGGACTTGTGCTCCCGCGTACCGACGCGTATATTGGGAGATCCCTATAGGAACAAAGCCTTTATCCTTAGGAAACCGTGTCGACTGCCCTACTGATCGCGATGCAGTGAACACATCATTCACGAAGATCGACCACCCGTACCGTAAAACGTATTCTGTGGTTTCGCGAAAGGTTTGGCACACCCTCTGCCTAGATCTCCAGAGCAGTTTCTTTTGGCCTTTTTCAAACTCTATAACTGAAAAAGTCCAACCGAGCATTTGTCACTTCGGGGTCGTTAAAACATCGAAGGAGACTAGAGTCATCTTTAGCTTTTTCTCGACTCTTAAAAAGTGAAAAAGCAAGTTGTGTCTAAAAGCGTCGTTATAAAATTCATTTTAAACGGAACATAATCATCTCTTATTCCCGCGTTGATCTGTAGGTTGAGAACATGGAACGCCCCAACCAAGGAAGTCCACAAGATGGAAATCCTAGTCCTTTCTCCTCTTGGGGAGAAGTTGGTGCGCCCCATATGGCCACATTGTCGCTTCCAGGACTGACAATTGGCCTGCCAGTTTGGCTTTTCTCAACCAATGTAGTTCAGGCCACCATGGTTCCTGATCAGTCAAGTCAACAGTTAGATCAGTCTAGAGCTGCCCACCAGCCTTCTACTTCCAACAACTCTTCCTCCAATCCTTCATCTTCGCAAGGTAGAGCCGGCAAAAGCCAAGCTCCCATGGAGAAGAAGGAAAAGAAGAAGAGAGAGAAGAAGAAGAAGGAGCCTAAGGCGACTGGGGGCAAGCAAAAGACATCTGACAAAAATCCACACACAGCACAGACCGGGCCTAAATCGCCATGTGTCATATGTAGAGGAGACCATTTCCATAGAGATTGTCCCTGTATTCCCCGGATACTAAGGGACTGGTCCCCTCGTCTGCACAATTCGGGAGCATCAACCTCTGACAGTCAGGTTGAATGCTTACCGTCAACCAGCGAAAGTGAAGGTTCAAGACAAAGAGGAGGAGTAAGATCCCCCTGCAGACTGTGTGAAGGCGATCACGCCATCCACCGTTGTCCCTTCTTAGACGAAGCGAAGAGAGTTTTGGAAGATCGTCCGGTTTCACCGGTAAAACTTCCTCCTGGATACAAAAAACTCGTGCCAAGTCCTTCGTTGGTTGAAAATACAGCTGGCCCGCTCAAGTGGTCGGGTGAAGCGTCAGTCACTGAGAATGAACCTACTGAATCCAGACCGGACGAAAGTCCAAAGGTCGATACGGCAGTTGACCCGGTTCTACCTTCAGAAGTTTCATCTTCAAATGACACCGTCACTGAAGATTCATCTTCAAATGACACCCTCACTGAAGAGAATAAGGATGACACCATCCAAATTCTTTTCATCAGCACCGACTCTGATGAGCATCAGGGCAATGTGCCCATTCCTTTATCGTAGGAAGGAACATCGTCAGGGTCATATCCAGCCGTATATTCGGTCCCACCACCAAGCAACCTGTTTTTATCCTTTGATTGGAATCAACTAGGCAAACCCCGGTTGCCAGCCAGTATACCATTCAGAATCATTGTCCAAATCTACAAAATGATTATGGCTGGCACTATCATTGATGAAGGGGCATCTGTGAGTATCCTTTCCTCTGTTGCTTGGAAAGCACTGGGTTCCCCAGCGCTTTTACCTGAGATAAGAAATCTCTCGGGTTTTGATAAAGGAACCAGTCGACCATTAGGGATCCTCCCCAATGTGCCTGTTACATTGAAAGGGAAGACCGTTCAAATGAACGTGATGGTCGTCCAAGGACCCTTGGATTATAACCTACTCCTTGGACGTGACTATATTTATTGCATGGGAGCGATAGTCTCCTCACTCTTTAGAGTAATGTGTTTTCCACACGAAGGAAGAGTGGTCAAGCTCGTAGACCAACTTTCATTTCCGGGATCACGCATCGCAAATAGTCAAATACCAACCCTGAATGGTCTATTCACTCAAGAAATGTCTCCACCCCCAGTCCTCCTTCCCGATGAGTGCGAGTGATTCGGAAAGATGGGACTGGAACCCAGGGGGCATGCATCCTGGTCTGCTTCGGGCAGAAGAAACCCTGGGTATAAGGTAGAATTTCCGCAGAAGAATATGACTAGTTCGTACCCCGTCCGTGGTTGGAAGAGGGGTTGTTCTAGAATAGGATTCTTTTGTCAAAGTTATGTGTTTGACGATTTTTAGTCATTCACCATTGTCTACTATGGGAGACAGTGCCGAAGAAAGAGATTGATTTGCGGCAGCAAATAGAACCGTCTTTGGGTAATAAGAAAGAGGCAAGCCTCCCTCAATAACACCAATGCTTTGTCTTTGAGTAGTGTTCTTCTCTTGTCACAAATAGCTGTTCGTTAAAAGTTGGGCCGACGGGAAGACAAGTACCGCGTAAGACCCCTTAAAATAACGAGAAGACAAGTATCGTTAACATTAGATTGGCAAGATGACAAGTAGCTGGGAACACCCAAAGAAAAGCGGAGGTGGGGGAGAGGAGGGGCAGCCTTGAAGTTCTATTTTATACCTGGGGGCATGCAAACCTTTTGGAGTGCAAGCTAAGAGCGGTTATTTATCTGTTTTTGGGATTAGTCGTTTCCGAACTTGCATAAAGAAAGGATGAGTTGGAGCATAGCTTTGGTAAGGCGCAAGCTCTATAAAAAATGGAATCTTTCAGGAGACATTCTTATTTTATGACTGGTATATCGAGCAGTTTTAGCATAAAGTTCATGCTCGTTAAAAAATAAACGCAAGATCCGAGCAGTTTTAACGCGGTCTTCATGCTCGTTAAAAAATAAATAAAAGCAGTGAGCAATGTTCCCTCCAGAGTTTAAGCTCATTTTTATCTAAAAAAAGAACCTATCCCGGTAAATAACCTCTGTGATCGTAATTTTATTAGCCTTAAAAGCCTTGGTCGTGTTTGCCCACCACCTCCATTCTGGCCGATCGTTCACCCCCATATGATTGTTTACCCATTTTGAGGAACAGCTGCGAAGAGTGAATTCACCTAGCCATCCTTGTGACACTACCGTGATTGGAAAATTCCAACCTGTACCTGGAATTAGTTGCTATCCCTATTTATCACTCGTTCCTCAAAAGACGAGTCTTCTTTGAGCTCTTTTCTGACTCGTAAAATATGAAAAGTTTGCCGAGTTTTGGCCTTCCAGCTCGTTAAAGGGACCGGAAGAGCTATCCCTCCTTTAGATTTTAATCTTTTTGGACCTGAGGGATTATTACACAAAAAGATCGAGCGCTTGTTTTGTTCGGCTCGTTAAAAGTACCGAACACCCATCCCTTCTGTATTGTTTTATACTTTTTCGGACTTAAGGGATTAGATGACGAAAAAGGAATTTTGGAGTTAACTTTCTGTACCTTTTCAGACTCTCTAAAAATGAAAAGGACCGAGTTTTCCTTATCGTTAGACTCGTTAAAATGATTAAATAGCGACAAACTTGTCTTTAGACGAGAACGAGTTTCCCTATCGCTAGGCTCGTTAAAACATAGCGATGGGCTTGCCCGAAGGGCAGGTTATAGAACAAGCATATGTTATCCTCCTCAAGCTTGACAAAAATAAAGAGGTATTGGTCGGAAATGACTGGGGAAAAATTGGGAGAACCTCAAAGCTTTAATGGTAGCAAGTCACTCTTGAACATGACACTTTTCCTCCGTACCACATCGTGTTGGGTTGTTTCATTCACCGATCTCATCACCATGGTCCTCGCCAAACCATCCACTTTTGGGGTAATGCTACCGATCCATCGCATCAGTGTCGTTATATGTTCAAGAGAGGTCATTCAGAAAGTGTCAACCGTGTCCCATCCACTACCATACATTATCCTTCATCCGTCCATGATCGCCACCCTGAATCATATGTCACAGTTTGTTTTCACCTCCACTAAAATCATTAGCTCCGTTCCGTGTCACTGATGTGGGATTCATTAAGGCCCTCCTTTGATGGATCGCTTCTTGTCGACTTCAGCTCATTATCCAAGAAGTTGATCTAGGAACAACCCCTTCAGTACTTTGAAGCTTGCATGCCTCAATGGCAAGTTTCTCACTTCCGGCGACAGGTATACATCAATGACCTTCGACCAGAAGATTTTGCATGGCGTTCGACGCCAAGTCCTTTATTCACGCCACGTGAATTGTACTGCAGTACCTTGAGGGTCATTATCATTATCGGTGATTCCTCTCGCGCTTGTTAACGGTTTTCATTATTGACCGGTAATCAAGCGATGTCATTCCATGTTCGACTTCAGCGCAATTCTCACATGGATCGACTTGTACTTAGAGTGAAGATCGAACGAGATTGAAGACCCCGGATCTAGTTTCATCCATCCGGGCTGCGATATATATTCAGGAAATATAAAAGCATTTGTCATGTACATCATTGCAGCAGATGATCATCCTATTCAAAGGATGATAATTTCAGCAAAGAATTATCAGTCTACCGTCAGACGATCGTCTGCCATATGTACCAAAATGTATTTATAAAGCTGAGCATGGGAATGCTCGCCTCAGCTAAATCATGAAAACATAATGAAAAATAATGTATTCTATTGTATTTTGTTACAGGACACCTCTCAGCGATTGAATGAACTTCGGATCCTCTGGATAAAGCATTTCACCCGATAAACGACCTCATACTTTAGGGGGCAACTGTTATAGACATTTTTGTGCCTTACAGCATGAAGCATGAAATGTCCATAATTACAGGGATCCAAAGTCCCTAAACATGTTGTTCTTACCCCTAGAGGAACAAGGTCAGCAAACCACAGCACTTCAGATCAGTTCTCCACCTGAAAACACTCAAAAACAAGCAATTTCAGGATCATGTCAGCTGCCCCATTGAGCATCTGCGTTGAATGTCAACTGCTCCACTCTGTACCTGCGCTGAATGTCAACAGTAATGAAGGCTACCTGCGCTGGGCGAGATTGGCCAAGTGGCACAGTCATTCTGCAAGGTGTCAGATGCCCAGGAAGCTTCTAAAATGACACTTGGATCAGCAAATTCGCCCTATGATGAGTAAGAGGTCCTTAAACTCCAAGTGGAAGCTAGGATCTCCAGGTGGACTCAAGAACTGAAGTATAACTGAAGAGGGAGAGGACACAAGTTAGCTTCATGTCAGTCTCAAGCTGACTCATCCTTTCTCCAAATATCCTATATATAGAGCTCTCTCATGAGGTCTAAGGAGGCTGGAATTTTGTGTAAAGCAAGGAAGTGTTGTTGGTTTGAGTTTAGAGCTATTGGGTGATTGCTTTGAAGGAGGTGAAGAGGAGATTTCTTGCTACTGGGAGGTGTTGCTGGATTGGGCCTCTATGGTTGTAACATTCTCAGAACTTTACTTCTTCCATTAATAAAGCATTTGAGGTTCTTCTATATACATGTGTTTCAATGATGTATTGTTGTACTTGTGTATTTGATTTATTCTAATCCTTGAATCAGTTATGAATGTATGCTTCTTGTAGTTTCCCTCTCTTGCCTTTTTGCAGGATCTTTGTGTAGCTGGGCCAGTGAAAGAGCAAGGAGCTGGGAGCAAGCAGCAAGGAGAGAAGATTGGATCAACACTAGCGAAAGACATCGGTTGGTGGATCTCTTTCTCCTCTCTTTACTTTCATAAAGAAGAAATCTTAGATAGCTTTGCATTCAGTTGTTGCTGAGGTACTATCACCCTTAGAGTGGGATAGGGTCATTCCGTGTCGGATACTTTTCCCTACAACAATCTTTCTTCTATTTCCTTACAGAATTTTTGAGGAAATTAACTCCTAAATAATAGGGGAATTCACTATTTCCTTGTGCAAATCCCAAGTAATTGATCGTCTGCCTCAATGCCCAGTATGTACACTCAACTAATATATAATTAATAATTACAATGTTCTTTTTCCTCCACTTTAGTCCGACAATTCAAATTCCATGCATGTTTGGGCTATTTTTAGCTGATTGACCAATTTAACCGAGAGATCATTCAGTTAACAATTTTTCTACTATTCAACTGACCTTCAACTGACTCGACTAGTTGCTTGAGCTCTGTTAACTAATTCAAACTGAAAATAACTAAATTAGATTGCTAAATTTTAGCAACACTACATCCACAACTATACTTCTATGCTATAACTCAAATTTACTTAGTAAACTAATAGAGAAGGCCATGCCACACAAGGTCACTGCCATCCAAGTCCTCTTGCTGATTTGGAATATCAAATTACTAAATTTGACTAAGGAACAAGTCAAATTTAGCCTTTCTTGCTACAATTTCTAACACTCCCTCTTAGCAAGAAAGGGATTTTGCACCACCGATATCTTGCTCCTATGGAATTTGATTTTTCTCTTGACAATGCCTTTTTCAATATATCTGCATGTTGCTTCTTAGTTAGAATGTATTGTAGCATCATAGTTCTCATATGCACACAATTACGTAAGTGATGGTACCTGATATCAATGTGCTTGGACCTGTCATGAAATACTATATTCTCAGAGACTTTGATACAACTTTGATTATCACAATAAATCATTTTCAAATCCATCTGTTGACTGAAAATACCCACAAGTATCTTCCTCATCAATATGGCCTCACATGTTTCTTGACTTGTAGTCATGTATTCATCTTCTGCTGAGTTGAGTGCCACATACTTATGTTTCCTATTATACCAGGAAATAGCTACAGACCCAACACTGAAGATAGAACCTGAAGTACTTTTCTTTTCTAATGGACTCCTTTCTGATTTTGTACCAGTGAAGCCTTGGATCTTCACTCTCTTTGTCCTCATGTACCATACCCCATACTTGGTTTTTCCTCTTAGGTACCTCAACACATGCTTTTTTGCCTTCCAATAAAGCTTGGTAGGCTTCACCGTGGCTTGAATCAACTGATCAGTTGCATAATGTATGTTGGGCCTTTTGTTCACCAGAGACATCAAGGATCCCACAAGCTATCTATAGATGGTAGCATCTACTGCCTCTCCTGAAGAAGCACTCTCCTTCCTCTAGTTTGTAGCTATAGGTGTGTCCATCGACTTGCAGTTCTCCATGTAAAATCTCTGAAGTATTCAGAGGCATACTTCCCTGACTCACAAACATTTCATCATCACCCTGCCATACTTCTAGCCTATGGAAGTAATGTATCAATCCCATGTCCTTCATATCAAATTCTCTTGCAAGGTCCTCCTTGCAAGATCGGTGCAACAACTCATACCCTCTAAGTATCAAGTCATCAACATACAATACCAAGATAAGCAACTTTCCATATACCACAATGTGATAGAGGTTGTCATCTGCTTCACTTTTGGTGAATCCCAATCAACTCAGATATGTATAAATTGGAGTGTAACATGCTCAGGGTGTGTGTTTGATACCATACAGGGCTCTTTTGAGTCTACACATGTCTCCCAATCGTATGTCTCAAATCCCATTGGCTTCTATATGTAAATTTATTTCTCAACAATACCAATGAGAAAGGCTGTCTTCACATCCATCTGGTGGATCTTCCACCCCATCTGTGTAGCTAATTCTAGAATGGTTATGATTGAGGAATATATTTCCACTGGTGAAAATGTTTCCTCATAGTCCACTCCCTCTACGTGAGATAAGCCTTTGGCTACAAATCTAGGTGTGTACTTCTCAATGCTCCTAACAAATGCACAATTCACTTTATAGATCCATCTAGAACCAACTATTGACTTGTTCTTTGGCCTTGATATCCCCTCCCATACATTTTTATTCATGATGGAGTGATACTTCTCCACCATAGCATAAACCCACACTCATTTAGAAACTGCTTCCTCAAATGAAGAAGAATCTAACTCAATGAGCTCTGTAATGAGAGACATATACCCAATGTACTTGTTTGGTGACCTCATCTTCCCATGTTAAGATGAAGGAGGTACCACATGCTCCCATGCATCCTGTACCAATCTGTCAGCTTCTTTGGTTCTATTGCTCCCATCTACAGAAGACTTTGGTTGAGTGGGTGCCTCCACTTGGCCTCTTTTCTACTCCTCTACATGTGGTTTCTCCAAAACCTCCTAAAGCTCTACATGAGGCTCCTTCTAAGGAATTATAAGCTCCTCCTATGGTGGGATACTCAACTCTCACTCTAGAGAGAATCTCATATCCTTCCCCTCATCAAATTTGACATCTCTCCTCATTACTATCATCCCGGGTGATGAAACATACACCCTATAGTTATGATGTGTCTCTATGTATCCTAGAAAGACTCCCATCTCAGCTGTAGGCTCAATTTCGTCCTACTATACTTGGAGACATGACAATACACAGTAGCTCCAAAATTTTTGAAATGAGATATAGCTGGCTTCCTCCCATAGAAATCTTAGGGTGTTATCATAACAAGTATTCAACGAGGACTCTGATTCTACAAATAAACTATGTTGTTGCATGCTTATGCCCATAGGTGTAATGGAAACCCCTAATCATAAAACATGGATCTTTCTAGTCCCACTATTATTAATTTCTTCCTTTCAACCACCCCATTTTATTGTCAGTTACAGGGTTTTATTAGTTCTCTTCTAATACCCTCTTTGGCACGAAAGGCCTTAAAGGTGCTAGATACATATTCTCCTGCATTATCACTTCTCAGGGCTTTCAATTTTTGACGAGTATCCTTTTAAACCAATGCTTTGAATTCAATAAATTTTGAGAAAACTTCATCCTTCTTCTGCATGAAGAAGATCCAACATTTTCTTGAAAAGTCATCAACAAAAATAACATACTACTTGTGGTGTGTTGTGGAGGTTGTAGAAAATGGTCCACATACATTATAATGGACTCACTTCAAGATTACTCCAACTCTGTTATCTCATCCCTGGAAGGTGGATTTGACATATTTCCCCAATGTGCGTCCCTTGCAGACATCATGTTGGTCAAGGGTGCATCTCGAGAGACCAATGGTAATATGTTGCATGATTTTTAAGGCCCCGTGGTGTAAGTGTCCCATGTCTTCATGCAATAGTTCTTTGGCATCCCAACTATGCACTTCTCCTACCATGCTACTTAGTGCAACACAAGATTCCACCTCAAGTTTGTATAGGTTCTTCACAAAAACTCCAAGCTGTTTCACTTTCCCGATAATTACATGTCTTAGAAAGGATCTCCCCTTACTAAAAACAACATCATAGCCATGGCCCTCCAATACAACTATAGATATCAAGTTCTTCTTCACCCCAAGTACATACATGACATCTTTCAGATGAAGATGGGATCATGACTCCCTCTTAAAGGTTACGGTACCAATTCCTTTGGTACTATAGCACCCATCATCCCTAAGTTCTATGTGCATCTCGAGATCCTTCTCCTCTAGGATACTAAATAATTATTTACATCATGTCATATGGAACAAACCTGAATATAGATACCACACACTCCCCATTAAAGTGTTGACCATACATGAAATTAGGGTGAAGTCTAATTCGAATTGTGAGGGAAGTGCTTCACCTATTGCTCCTCTTGAAGGCTTATTGTTAGACTTCTTGTGCGAACACTTTGTTGCATAGTGCCCAAATTCATGGCAACGAAAACATTTTATCTTCCACAAGTCCTTCTTCTTGCCATTTTTCTGGCTAGTCTCTAGTTTTCTTTGGGCCTTATTTCCCTTTCCAACCAAGGGAAAACTCTCTTCCTCCTTGGATTTGGATGTTACTCCATCTCTAGTGTTCCGTTGAATTTCTTCCTGCACCAAGTCAGACAGAAGTGTCTCCCAATTTGGTAATTTTTTCCTTCCATTTACAGATTCCCAATAGTTGTGCCATGATTTTACAAGATCTAGGAGGTCTAAGATCATGAGTTCTAGAGAGGGAATACTTTCTCCAACTCCTCCAAGCTCATCTCAACACTGAGTGAACCCAACGAGTAATGTGGTTTGGTTTCTCTTTTATGCAATCAGGTATTCCTGAGCTTGTCCCTTAATGCCAATCCTATTGGTGTGTTAGGATTCAAAGTAACTTTTCCTTCCCCTAATATTATTTTTTAACTTGAGGAGGTGGAGGATTTTGATTATGGCATATTATGCTCTTCTAAGAAATGTGAGTAGGCCTTTTACTTAAATGTTCTAGGTAAAGAAATTTGTTCATATGTTGCTAGATACGATCCAAGAGGAAGATCTGTAAAGTATAAATAATTGTGGTTGGATTAATATATTATTTTTTAGCCATATTTTAGAGTGGAATATTTGGATGAATCAACTTTATGTGTCATTTTTACTACTTCTCTCACCTTGAAAATTTCCACAGAAAAGCTTTAGGATCCATCTTGAGGCCTTAAATGACCACAATTTTTGGTCTTGACCTTATTATGGACCCCAATTCCATAATTCATATACATGTTGATAGCGAAAAATTTCCCAACAATAGTTTGTGACTCTCTCTAGTATGAGGTCCCAACTAGACCTCACAAAATTTGGTATGAGAGGACCATTCAAATTTTGGCTCAGCTCCTATGCTTAGTTGTGTGTAAGTAATATGAGGTGTGTGTGATCACTACAATTATGGGTGCACCTATGGGGCTAGTAGCTATATTGAA
The DNA here is from genome assembly GCA_031772625.1 of Pinus tabuliformis. NCBI lineage: Eukaryota > Viridiplantae > Streptophyta > Pinopsida > Pinales > Pinaceae > Pinus > Pinus tabuliformis. The sequence goes on from CM062818.1 coordinate 2,080,463,618, forward strand.
TGTAAGAATGCAAGAATTCTAACCTATTTAAATGGGGAAATAGATGAGAAAAACTGAGGTGATGAGTATAAAATTACATATATCTACATTTAAGGATTGTTTATTATCAACCTGGAAGGCATTGCACACTTAGATTATTGTGGAGTACTAAAGAAGGTATGTTTTTGGTAATTATTTCAGCATCTTTTCATTAGAACTTACAAACCTTTTTGCATCATGAACTAGGAAAATGATAAGAAATTGTAATGAAACCCGTGAGATTAATGTGCAAAGAGGAAACACTGACAATTGTCATTTTCTTATGTAGAAAGAAGGGAAAACAAAAGACTGTTGTGCTGAAGAAAGGACAAGGACGGGTAAATTGTTGTCGCTTTGACGGGAGACCGTATGAAAACAAGGCAAAGAAAATCAAAGCGAATCAGCCCTGGAAAGGAAGTGGAGATATCAGCTTGGCACAGAAAAGGAAAGAGATGACTGAGGACTAACGGTTCGGCGAATCCCTCAGGATCCTTGATCATGAGGGATCGTTGTTTTATCTATTTCTGCACTTAGATATCTCCGCCTTCACCCTTATAAAAGGGGGCAGCACTGTTAGCTCGAGGAGGGTTGGTGATGTTTTTATGTAATTTCTCTGAAGATTGAAACTTTGATCATCAAGTCTCGTTGAGAACTAATCTACTGTAATTCCATTTTATGCATTAATACAAACGCGGTTGCTATTTTATCCCTAAGTCTGGAATAACTTCAAAAGGTGTACCCTTGGAGGACACTTTCTCATGTACTATTACGTTTGGTTTATGCGTGGTTTGCTTATCAGCGTTATTTGGTAATCTGATGTGTTTTGTTAGTTTACATCACATGCTCTGTTATGTTTACTTTACTGAGACAGAACTATTGCATTGACTCTGCAACGTATCACTGTTCTTCTAAGTGTTAATATAATACTGTCAGTCTTTACAGAATATTGTTGTTGTTTAATTACAGAGCCTCTGTGCTATGCACTTATTATGGAATTCATCTTAGCGATTATGTTCTTTGCGATTGTTGGATCTATAGACATTGTTGTTCCATTCTGAAACGCAGTCGTAATCTTTTATAGCTGAGAGTGATAATTGGTTTACCAAGATCGGGTTACTATTAAGGTGTGTCGTGTGCATATATGGTTTTGAAGTGTTGTTCTATAATTCATCATTAATCAGAGCTGTTCCATTTTGGTGTGTTGTTCAATTCGTCCTTTAGGGTGAAGGATTGCCATTTGATTCCTGTAGGTCATGATTCGTGCATTTGATCTTGTAGACTAAGGTGTTACTGCTTGCTAGACTTAGTTGCTATTATAGTTTCAAATTTGTTGTTCTATTTCAGATTTGCTGTTCTATTTGAGGTTTGTTGTTCCATTTCAGATTTGTCATTCCATTTCTTATTTCGTTGTTCCATTTCGTATCTGTCGTTCTATTTCCTGTTCTTTGTTATTTTGGTGTGAAGAACGATCCAGGGCTGTAGTGAGCACTGACTTTTACTGCCTAGCTCCCAGATCCACGATCTGTTCTTTGATTTACCTTAGTTCCATCAGTTTACAAAGGGATGAGTTATTGCTACTGAACCATTGACTAATAACTTGCTTAGTTTTCTGAATGTGTAGTTTAATATTTTGAAGTAGTTTACTGTAAACAAGCATCCATTTACTCTTGTATTTCTGAACATTGTACTACTAGCATTACTCTGACAAATGATAGCCTCAGACTGAGACACTCCTTGAAATAACAAAAAATTCCTGGATTGAAAACTAATGTGAGGTAATTAGAGGTGAAAGAGACCCTTTTTATAGCTCCACAATTATCAAAACAAGACATAGAATAGTCATTGACCAAACCAATAAGTACCTAATATAGAAGGCAATTAAACTGAAACCAAGTACAAGGGATGATACTTCCCAAGGATCAAATGTGCAATTCTTCTTCTCCAACAAGTCCTTATTAAGTACCTTTTGAATATGAAATCCATTCCAGGTTGTTGTCAAATTCGTTAGGTAGTAATTGAGGAGAAAATTAAGAGTATCTATCCTATCCATTGGTTCTCGTAGTTTATTCTTTTCCTCTTTAAATGTCACAATTTCCTACTCAAGTATAAAGGATAGATCATATGTATTTTGTTTCGTATTCTTCTATTATGACTGCTCTACCTATTCTCTCATTTGGACATTTTCAAAAACAAGTTGATAAACTAGTTGTTGCATTGAGTCCAATCGATCCTCACTTTTTCTTAGGCAAGCTAGTTGTAGTTTATCCATAACTAAATTTATGCAGTTAGTCTAGACAACTTCCTTTTCTTTCTTTTTTCATACCATGATAATCTCCTTGCTGATTCTCTTCCATGTCATAGAAGTTTCTCTACAAACAACATGAAATAGTGTAAATACCTAAATATCCAATACATCTTTTGGATCATATGCTAGTTGAGTCGGTTTAAATTATTGTGTTGAGGTAAAATGCCCCTTCATTTTCATTGATTTGTAATTGTGTATTTTATTATGTGTTCCTATGTTATCTTTTTAAAGTATAAATATTTCAAATTTTGTTCAATTTATAAGTTTAAAAAAATAACAAGTACATATCATCGTATAATAAAAAAAACATGGGAAGTATACTTTTTACTCAATTTGCATAGGATACAATGTATTGCCTTTAGGTAACAAATATCATACTGGGGAAAATATGCTTTGGATGTAGAACTTTATATAGGGAATAAACACTCACCTTTGAAGGATATTGGTCATTGCATTAATTCAAATACATAATTTTTCAATATACTTAAAACAAAATATGATTTCTGAAAAATGTTTCTTAGATCTATAAGACATAGATTAAGTTCAAATAGCAAATGAAGTCATAAATGAAGGAAAATGGGTAGTAATTAGAAATGGAAAGCTATTATTAGGGATAGAGACCATAATGATACTAATGACTTGGAATTTAGGACATTATCAACCCATTTTTTAGAACTGTCATGGATTTACGTGGCATAAAATTTGTTTGCTAAGTTTTCTCTTTATGGATCAAACATTTTATGTTTCGTGAAAACCTAAAGTACATATTATGACCTAGTGATATAAGCTTATATGTCATTGGGAAAGGTAGATCTAACCTGGAATGTCAACCTTTTTAAAAGATAAGAGGACATATTTCCTCTTGTTGATATAAAAACCAAAACCTAAAAACTGGGCTATGTAGGCCAATGACAAACTAAGAATTACAAACAAAGATGATGAAGGAATAAGATAAAAACAGATTTTTAAGGGACATTTTTATTTTTTATATATGGTAAAACATTATTATTTGAGGGGATAGTCTTCAAAGGGCTTCCATGAGGATGAGGTTTGTAAATATTATGATACACTTACATGATTATCTAATTTCTCTGTAATTTTATTTCCAGGCCCTGACCCAAGTTCGGAAGATTTATTAACCAAACAAATCCTGTAGCTACCGGCCCTTTTGGCAACAGCCCGCAGAGCGTGGACTGAGGTCTCACCTGAGGTAGCAGGGGAGGGTGTTGGAACCAGGTTTCCGCGCCCTTGGGATGTCTTGATGTGGTCTGGAGGGGTCGTGATCTGTATGCGGCCTTGTGCCACTCTGTACTGCTCCTTGGGCATTCGCGTAGATCCGCGCAAATGCACTTTCTTATTAATCAAATTATTACAGATCTGAGCTTTTTAATACAATATTTAAGCAAACATTTAAACTTAAAACCTCGTGCACGCAATTATAAAAAATAATGCATAAATTCAGAACATAAGCAATAAACATATCTGCAAGCAAACACACAATGATTCAGAAATTCTTATCTTTATTGATCTTCTCTTCAGTACAACCAAATCCACCCTGCGCACTCAGCTGCAAGGGTCCACACACACAGCTGCGGACTCTACCAGGCCTCTGCGCACACAGTTGCAGAGCCTCTATCTATCTACCAACACCCTTGACTCTCACTTACAGACGCTCCAAGACTTCTTTCTTCATAAACCCATTACATTCGTGATCCAAAATTACATACCAAAAACATCTCTCTAACCATAGAGCCTTGCTCTATTTATACATTTCCATGGTCTGCAGACCATGGGCAGGCTGACTCATTTTACATTATTTTTGGGTGGACAACCCTTTGACTTGACTCATTACACTTTGTGCTCTGCGCATCTCGCGAAGTCTTTACCATACCTTTACCCAAAATTGTGGGCTTTGAGCCCCAAAACCATTACGCAGGGCCTTCGCTACCCAACAGGCCCCCAACACAATCATCGTGACTCGTCCTGAGTCACTCGGCTGGTGCGACAATCTTCGCGTGAAGGTCGGTCAACAACTTTTGTGCTTCGCTTGTACTTGCAGCAAACTCTTCCACCATCTGCTATACTTGTTCGACACGGGCCGTCGACACATCAGTCTCTGTTTCAACTGCTTCGCCAGGTGCATATTCTGCCTACATGTGTGCCACCTTGCGTTCGATGGCGGTGGAAACCACAAATGCCTCATCAAGCCATGGCTGGAGATGTTCTTAATCACTACTTCCTTCTGTCGAGTAGCATCAGCTTGTATCTTCAGGGCCTGGGCATCCCTCATCTTGGCCAAGTGTTGTGTAATAGCAACCATCTACGTGGTCCCTTTGACATTATCATAGGCTTGTTGGACCTCCCTTGCCTCTGTTCCCAGTCACTGTAAGGTTGGATCTTCCTGGAGTGAAGTGAGCGTAATAAGCGACTGATCCAACAAGTCGGCGCACTCCTTCATGGCAGATGTGATTGTTTCCCGCCTAAATTGAACGATTCCTCTACGCTGCTCGGTGACCTCTGGTGGTGTCGAAGGTGGTGCTTGCAGTTTTAGCTCTGCAATCTACAAGCTGAGAGCCAACTGAATCCTCGCAGCCTCCCCCTTCGCTTCGCGAAACCCACTAGCTAGCTTGTGGATTCGTATGCCAACAAGCAAGTCGACCACAATCTCTAACTCAAGGGCACGCAAACATGCTTCCCCTACCAATCGCTCTAACTGTTGACTCTGTGCTATCGCTTCGTCCCGTTGGAGGCTCAACTATTCTATATTAATTATCTATTCACTGAGTACCTATTTCGCGCATCCTTCCCTGGCACGGAGCTCCATCGTTGCACTATCCTGGAGCTGGTACAAGCTTTCGTGTGGGAGGGTAGCCAAATTTAACCCAAGTCCCATAAGCTGGCCCACCACAGCTCTGTCCACTACATTTTTTGTTCTCAGTGCTCCTGCTGGGATCGCGATAGTATTAGCCATTTGGTCCTTTAGTAGCTGCTCAATGGCTGACATACCCGTAACTCCACGAGTATCTATGGTTCTCGGCTGCGAGGCCCGTGTCTCAAGTTCTTATATCTGCACGCGGAGCACCCCTAACACAATCTATTGCTCCGACATGGCCTCGTCAATTGCTTCCCGGGTGACTTCGTGAACTGTGTCCCCTATGTCACCTAGGTCGCCCTCGGTCAATGTGGTCAGTTCTCCATCCCATTTAGATGCCTTGGCCTTCTTCCACGACTTTGTCCATTCTGTCGGTTGTGGCCGTTTTAAGGGTGCCCCCGTGGTGGTTGGCAGTGTTCATTCTGTCCCTGTATCTGTGGTCGTCTCTTTGGGCACCTTTGGACCACTTTCATCCTTTGTCATTGTAGCCCCTCCTGCTGGTGCCTTGCCTTGCGAAGTCTGCGCCAGCTCCTGAGCTGCCCGTACTTTTGCAGTGTGTTGTTCGTTCCTATTTTGTTGTGCTGCACACTTAGCTTCAGCTTTCTGTTTTTCAATAGCAGCCTCATCGTGCCCCACCACATCTATTCCATGCCATTCCGATGGCCAGGTATCCAATACTGCATAGATAGATTCATCAATGGCAATGAAAGGAAGTGTGGTCCACGTCTGGTCGTGGTCCTTGCACGCCCGGATGTAGACAAAGTGCATGTCTGCTTTAAACTCAGCGATGTACTTCACACTATCATATATCTCGTCGGATAGACAAGGTTGCTGGGTTATCCATTGTCAGACATTTTCGTCCATCAGTATCCAGAAAATCTTGATGCCCTATATTCTTGCAACGTCCCTCGTCACCCAAAGCGACATGTATTTGGTGGCTTCTAGCCAATCCTGGTCCAAGGAAGGGAACTGGCTGTCTTCGGGTAGCTCACTTGTAACCAACATGATGGATAACAACAACCATGCATAGTGGAAGGTTTTACCCTCCTCTTGGACCTCCCAACAGTTGTTCAATAATTCATCACAGAGGAACTGTGCCCAATTGAACCGTTCCCCTTCTGCGCACTGCTCTGCTAGCACGATGACTATTGTTGGGACCTCGTTGGTGCGGCATTTCCGCATCACTTTTCCTACCAATAGCTGGGTAGAAACACAAACCCCTTTGTTCAGAATACTGTCAATAGCATACCCTCGCTGCTTCTTCTCCAAATTGTATTTCTTTTTCAAGGTTTCCGTCATCATCACATCACCACTCATAGCAACTATTTCCATGGGGTCCCTACCTTCACAGGGAAGCTGTGTGATCTTGTGAATAAGTTCGGTCATGATGGGAACAGGTTTGTTTATCCATAAGTATCCATCGTGTACCAAGTAGAGCAATTGTCGGATGACCAATATTGTGATGGGGGGCCATTGAAAATGTTGGATGGACAGGAGATAGAGTAACCCAGCTTCCTCCACCTTTCGTAGCCACTTCCTCAGCTGGAGTGTTGTAACAGTTCCCTCCATACTTTGCTTCATTAGTTCGCTAGTTTCTAAATGGGGAAACTTATCGGTATCTGCAAGGTCCCAGTCTTCAACCTTCATAGTCGAGATGCGGCCGGTCACCGTTCCTTCGATCAGCACCTCTTTAGGAAGGGACGGGGTGATGAGTATGTTGTCAACGTCATCCAGATTTGCAAGGACCTTATCCTTTCCTTTGCTTGGAGGAACATACTTGGGTCGTCTTACTAGCTGGATATCTTCTTTGCCTTCTTCGTCTGGTTTGATTTCTTCAACATAGGTCAGAGGTCCCTCTTCCTCCTTGTCGCTTTCAATAGTAATGGCTTTGCCCTTTTCTTCCATTGTGAGCTTGCTAAATCATGGATTTGGTGGCAACATCCTTACTGGTCCTTGTATCTGGGGGTCCTTCTTGGTCCATGGCGTCCTGGGTGATTTAGGGATTTCGGCTACCTGTGGTGTAGGATTCTGTGGAACCTCCTTGGTGGGGGTTATCGACCTGAGGAATGACTCTCACAATTCCTTTGGCATTTCCTGAAACCACAGGCTTTCTTCCAGCTATTTTTCATTCATCTTGCTCCTCTCGGCTTGAACCCAGGGTTTCCAATTCTTCGAATGATCAAGCTTTGTTGTGTGCCCCTTCACTTGCTTGTTATATACGATTTCAAATTCAAATTTGGCCTTTTTCCCTATTCGTGGCTCATTAATGCGATCTTGGTGGTTACCCCTATGCCTTAATTGCCCGCTGCCCACTCCTCGGTGTCTTAAATGGGACATCTTATCATGAACAGTAACTGCAATGGTCGCCTTCCATCCCTCCTCTGTAGCAGCGCAACCCCTGGTACGTAGATGCACTCTATGTGTTTGTCTTGCCTTGTGCACCATGACCGAATTGCACAATTGTCCTACAGCCTGTTTTATAGTCTCGCACCCTCTTTCAACTGCGTGGAACGCTGAGACTGGGCCTCCTACAGATAGCTAGGTGGTCGCACCCTTCGTGCGAACCTTCCTCTTCCCTGCTAGCTCGGGCTACGGGCACCCTTCGTGTTCCTTTGAGTCTGGTAGCGTATTGTGGTTTGTGCTCCCTTGTTCCCTAGGGTGTAGTTGCAGCCATGATAGCAGGGTCACGGCTTGTGCTAGTAGTGTAGGAGGGCCGGCCAGGTCCGGTTCCCATAGTGGCTCTTTCGCACAGCCCATTTGTGTGACTCTGAATTTGATTTTGTCAATTTCTTCATCCAACCTCACACTTTTCCTCCTTAGCCTGATCCCCACTTCCTTTAGCTTGCAAAGTCTCATGTTTCCATGCCGAATGGCTTCCCATGACTGTTGGATCCCTTCATCCAAGTCTTCTTGTTCAGGTCAAACTGCAGGGGCAGCAGCTGGGGAAATCCTCCTCGGTCCCTTGATTTCAGCGCGGTTATTCACGGGTAGAGTTCTCTGCGCACACCCTGCTTGGTTTATGGTTTTCTTAGCCAAGCAAACCCTTGTGACGCGCAGATTCCATTGGGTCGATGGTTGCACCTCATACCATTGTGGGCTCCATTGTAGACGGACACTTGAACTACTATATCATGGTTGCCCTGGTCACCGCGGAAGCCCTTTAACCCGTAACCGCCTTCTACCTCCGTGCTCACTCCACCTCATCTTCCTATGTGCACACCATATTGGTGTGCGTGATGCTTCTTTCGTCACACTATGCCGCTCCTGCTCTATGATTGAAGTGCCAGGGTTGATGAAATGCTCCTCATTTGTTGTGTCGTTATCCGCTGGCCGTTGTCGTACTTCAGTGGTCATGCATCGCAATGATCTAATCATCATATTACAGTTGAGTGTTGTGACTTCATGCAATCGGTTCTACCATCGTTCAATTTCCTCATCTAAATTTGATGTGCAGGAAGTATCACGCTCCCATGAGAGTCTCCCATCTGCTAAGGGAATCACCCGATCCTGGTCTTATGCTGTTATCTGGTAGATGCAATCTAGTTCATCGTCACTATCCTCGTCGTTCAGCGACTCGGTGTAGTGCACTCCTTCAACTGGGTCCAGTGGAACTATGACACGAAGTGACTTTTTCTCGAATGTCATTTTTTCGTCTTTCTAAGTTGATGACCCCATTCATGTCCGTGGCCCAATCTATTCCTATCAATGTAGGGTATGGGTTACTGTCATGAACAATTTCTGTTACCTCAAAGTTGGTCTGCGTACTTACTCCTTCAATGTCCACCGTTACCCCTTGTAGTCATCCCATCGGTAAGATCTTTCATTGATTGGCCATCCGTAGTTAAATAGGAGACCACTGTAGTGCGGGCCTACCCATACGTTCCCACGTTTTCTTAGGCAACACATTCGCATCTGACCCTAGATCTAGAATGACCTAGTCCATCTCGTATTCACCAATTTGTGTCGTGATTTGCATGTCCCACCCAGTGCGCAGGGCATGTTTCCCCAATTTTCGGACTACGCACGGTTCCCCTGATCCCACGCACCTAGTAATTAATTCTTGGAGTCCTTTAACCACCTTATTATCGTGTAGCAACTTCATACATGTCTCTAAAAAGGTGGTAAGCATAGAGGGATCCATTCCTGGCTCAATTAGGTCCCTATTACCTGGGGTAGAGACTTCTGTGAAGCTCTTCTGAGCTTCTTTAGACGTCCCTTTTGCCTGTTCAATTTCCAAGTCAGGTTCCTTTGTCAGAGTGTTGCAACCCTTCCCATGTTCTCCAGGCTGTTTCCTCGCATCTCCTTTGGTGGTTGCGCCACTCCTTAGTACCGTGTTTATGCTGGGGTCCTCTTCGCAGGGTTCTGACCTCATCATTTGGATATTTGGAGTCAGAGTAGGCTGCAATACCCCCTTCTCGTGTATCTGGGCAATAAGCATTAGACAATCTACCATTTCATGGTCAAACTGCTCACAATATGGACAAGATATCCTTGTTGGATTAGTACAGTCACGAGCGTAGTGCCTCGGCCCTCTGCATTTATAACAGATCAGCCATCTGCACCCTCGCCCGGGCCCCATTCCTCTTCCCCGTCCGCATCCTTGAAATCCCCGCGTGGCCCGACAGCTAGGTCGAAACCTGGCGCTTCAGTCTGCACTCGATAGGCTGGGGTCCTTTCCGTCATTAAATCGTAACTTCGACACATTCGCTCGTCGTGACCTACTGATCTACAAAAGTTGCAATATAGTTGTTGCGGGGTCTGGGTATACTTCTACAATAGGTGGCAGTTGTCTGTTGTGTGCTTTCCCCCCACTTGACAAATCGCGCACCAGAGCACGCGTGTTGCACTTGGCCCTGCTTGTACCTCTAGCTTTAATGCCATCAGGCCCCCTCCTGCCAGATAGTTCGCAAAGACAAGGCAATGGTCCTTGTCATGTCCTTGACTTTTGCATTTAATGCACCCTACCTTTGTACGCGCCTCTGGTCAGGTCGCCCTTTCTTGCTTCAAGCTTTTCATTTCTAAGCACATGTTTTGTAGTTGCGCATGGATTTGATGAACTCCCAACACTGGATCTTGTATTGGAGTTTCGTGCAACCTCATTACTGTCTCTAATGCTTCGGCTTGGGTTGAGATCTTTTTCTATGATAATGTCATCCTCAGATGTGGTGTCAACGATGCCACAAACCACACGCAGTGCTCTGCATTCGTCAATGTCATGTTAGCCTCATGGATTGTGCTTTTCAATCTTTGATCCAGATCCCACAGGGTTTCACCAGGTAAATCGTGATCTCCTTGAACCCAATGGCTGACTAAATTCTCTATTCAATGCGTCCTGGATCGCCGTTATTCCTGCATTTGGATGATCGCCCGAGTACTTTATATACCATGTCAATGTGCGGTCCTGCAGCGCGCTAACCAGAGTAGCCTTCTTGATGTTGTCATCCGTTATGCCTTGGGCTTCCCATATAGCCTTTACCACAAACCAGAACTGACCTAGTTCCTCATTTCCTATGCCTCTAAATACCGGAAACTTGACTGCACTTGCCATCCCAACCTTCAGTGGTGGCGGAAGTGGGGTTGGTGAAGATGGATTTGATGTAGGTGAAGTAGGTGATGGCATGGATGGTGGTGGTATTAGTGGAATGCATTGCTTAATCAACCGGACTGTGCTTCTTGGAGAGAACCCTGCGAGCTCTTCCTTGCTCTCTTGCGAAATAGAAATCAGAGGACTATTCTCTAATCCTTCAGTTCCTCGGTAACCTCTTCCACTCCATATTACACCAGACATCAATAAATGCGCATAATCCGTTTTTCACATAACAACATTTTAATCCAAGTATTCAACAACTTGATGTACTTACCCCACGGTCCTTGGAGAAAACACCTTTCTGCTTCACTATAACTCACAGTGGTGTCTATCGCGAACTCAGTGATAAACCCTCCTATTATCCAATCCAACCAGTGATCTACTGGGCATGCAACTTTATCTTTAGATGCTTCTAGTCTGTGCACCAATTCTGGAGTCCACACAATGGGTTGATCTAGTCTGCACCTTCCCATGCTGTTAGCTAGCTCGCGATCCACTCATGCAACTCTATTGAGAATGAAGCAAAGAAGATCTCGTGGATCTCTGTGTATATGTAACGATCGAACCACCTTTCTTCTGATATCTGTGGATTTCTGTTTTCCAGAACCACAAACTCGTGAAGCTTCTGATCCAACCAATCTTCAAGCTCTTTCTTTGTAAGGTTCTAGTGTTCCGACATCAAACATCCCTTAGGCAGATCCAGGTCCCGGAAATGGAACCATTTGTTGGCTTATTGGGCCCTGACCTAGGTTCGGAAGAGTTATTAGCCAAACAAATCCCACAGCTACCAGCCCTTTCGGCAACAGCCCGTGGAGCGCGGACTGAGGTCTCACCCGAGGTAGTAGGGGAGGGTGCTGGAACTAGGTTTTTGCACCTTTGGTATGTATTGATGTGGTCTGGAGGGGTCGTGATCCGTATGCGGCCTCGCGCCACTCTGTACTGTTGTTCGAGCATTCACGTAGATCTGCGTAGACGCACTTTCTTATTAATCAAATTATTACAGTCTTTAAGCAAGCATTTAAACTTAAAACCCCATGCACACAATTATAACAGATAATGCATAAAGTTAGAACATATGTAATAAACAGATCTGCAAGCAAACACACAATGATTCAGAAATTCTTATCTTTATTGATCTTCTCTTCAGTACAACTAGATCTGCCCTACGCACTCAGCTGCAAGGGTCTGCGCACATAGCTGCGGACTCTATCGGGCCTCTGTGCACACAGCTGTAGAGCCTCAATCTATCTACCAACACCCTTGACTCTCACTTACAGATGCTCCAAGACTTCTTTCTTCATAAACCCATTACATTCGTGATCCAAAATTACATACCAAAAAACTACTCTCTAACCATAGAGCCTTACTCTATTTATACATTTCCATGGTCCGCGGACCATGGGTAGGCTGACTCATTTTACATTATTTTTGGGCAAAAAACCCTTTGAATTGACTCATTACACTTCATGCTCCACGCATCTCGTGGAGTCTTTACCATACCTTTACCAAAAATTGTGGGCTTTGAGCCCCAAAACCGTTATGCGGGGCCTTCACTACCCAACAAAGGAATAAGATAAAAAGAGATTTGTAAGGGAAATTTTTATTTTTTATATATGGTACAACATTATTATTTGAGAATATAGTCTTCAAAGGGCTTCCATGAGGATGAGATTTGCAAATATTATGATACACTTACATGATTATCTAATTTCTCTGTAATTTTATTTCCAGTTCTTGTGATGTCGGTTGGCATGATCATCAAAATCGAAAGAAGGAGAAATGCTACTCATATGAGTAAGATTTCATATATCAAAATACAAGACGGTCTTCTAGTTTAGGTGAAATCTAGGATTCTTTTGATTATTTTTATAACAAGTTGAGAACCTCCCACCCCATAACTTTGGTCTAGCCTTGAGTCTAGGAAATCAGTAGTACATCTTACAAGGCTTTCAATTTTACTACGTTATTGCTCTTATATCCCACAAAACTTATATAAATGTAGATATGGGATCCCAAATTATCCATGAAGATACACCCATATCCCACCATGCCTGGGTTACCTTTTCAAGCGCCATAAAAAAATGATCTTTAGAAAATTAAGGGGAGGAGGGACTAGAAATTGTAGAAGGGGAAAATATTATTTCCTAGAATAGATAACTAAATATGAAGTAGCATGACCTCCTCACATAAGGTGTGCCAGTCTTTATCTATTGAGGTCTGCATGACAATTGATTCCTTTACATTGTTTTGAACTATGATCCAATGAAAGTTGTGAAGGAGGGAGGGATTATTGAATATGTGATATTTCGTCTCTTTCCAAATATCCACAAGAGGACACTTAGAAGGGTATTAAAAATGAGGTTTAAGTTATGATTGTTAAAATGACGAGCCCTCCCATTGTTAACAATGCAAGGGAGACTAGATAGATCACAATTTTATCTCTTCATGCTAGCTTGTAGATTTCTAAATAGATAATTTCAATAGGAATAAATATTGCAGAAGCACTCCCATTTCAGCTTCATGAAGGCACAAAGAATAGCGAGAGATGTACCTATGATTTCATTTCAGAATGTTATTCCAAGTTAAGGTCTTCCATTTAACTAGGGGCCATAGGAATATGGAAATTTTTAGCATATATTTCTCTGATAGATGTTACTCAAAATGGAATATTTTAGAAATTCTTTGAATCACAGTTACAAGATATAGGCCTCACGGATGGAAGGGAATCCACCTCATTGGTAACGCCATTCTAGTTATCTACTAATTTGGATAGCAGGATGATTCTTTACTATAGCTTCCACCAAAAGTTCAACCAAGCCTCTTGAACCGTGATTTTATTCCATTTTTCACAACCATGCATGCAAATGCAACAACGACAACTCGAACTTTTGTCATTGGATGTTAAAGAAAAGGTTTTCATTGAATTGTTCCAATAGTTATAAGGGCCATGTTTAGAAAAATTATAATTGTAAACACAATTGCACCTCTGTCATCTGTAATTTGTGTAATAAAAAAATGGCTCCCTTGTTTACACCCATCATTGTAAATTCCATTCCATTCTTCCTAGATGTAGTCACATTGAATTCAGTAGCCCTGTGAATCCTTTTTTGGGCTCAAATTATATTAGCATACAATGAATAAGATGGTTGTATTATTTTAATAAGCCTTCATTATATTGGAAAAATAATAATCAAAGCCATAGCACCAAAAATGTCACAAGTTTGGTCTCATAGAACATGAACCTAGTTCTTTAGAGACAATGAAATGTAGTTGTAACATGTGAAAAAAATTATCAATTCAATTCTAGTACTTGTAATTCAATTCCAGTACTTGTAATTTTTCAGATAACACTTGTTATAACATAGTTTTAGACATCACTGTTGCAAAATCTGTTTGGTTCAATTCGAAAACTATGCAAAGAAACAAGCTTGAAATTTTGAGGTCCATGAAGTCGTTTCCCTTCCCATGCTCTTCAAGCCCACCTGACTGAATTTGTTACCTAACCAACTAGGAACAACCTTTCTAACATCCTAGCTCTAGGGAACCTCCAAAAATTCCCTAACTCTCTGTGCCCAAGCCCTAATTTCCACCCATAATGTTTTCAAACCGTGTACTCAAATCATCAAGTTCCTATAAACTCTCTTAGCCTCCTTAGAGAACCCTTAGTATCCAAACTCTCTCAAATTTATTCCTCTCCTCTCTCCCCAAAACTTCAACAAACCCAAATATGACAAAATGACCAGAATTCCTTATCGCCATCCTCTCCTTCCAAGACTTATTCCCTCTCCTTCCCAAAAATATTTATTCCCCAGTAATGGCTCACCTACCCATTCTTTAAGTCCCATAATTGGCATCTCCCCCCGCCCCACCAAATAATAAGAATTAATACATGATAAATAATCAAACAGTTTTAGTTATTTAATCAAATTCAAAGAATCATGAGAGGGCAAAAATTAATTTAATATTAAATTATTCATAAGGCTATACTTAATAGCATAATCAAGGTTAATCAATCTTAACACTAATCATAAGCTTAATCATTAATCAATCATCTAGCATAATAGACCATAGAATACTAGCGTATCCATATGATTTATGGGTATGTAGATAGCATACACATACCTTGTATATATACTATTAATACCAACAAAAAATTAGCAATCAATCAATCTCTTAGTAGGTAGGACAGTAACTAATCATAACATAAAATGATTGGGGAGTGGGTGTTACAAATTGCTCCATTATATTTTATCTATATATCTTATATATTATTAATATTTTCCTATTACTTACTGTTGGTCGCGGGATCCCCCGAGGGAATTTTTGGGGCTTAGAGCCCAGATTTTGGTCAATTTTGTAATTCCAATGTAAAGACTCCGCATTTTGTGGGCATGGAGCATGTAGTTTGTAAAATAGTCATAGGGTTGTCCGCCCTTATTTTGTTATTGTAATGTCAGCTGTAGAAGATCCACCCATGGTCCGCAGACCATGCGATTGTATAAATAGAGTGAGGCTCCAAGTAGTTAAGGCATCACGATATGGAAGAATCAATAATGTATGCGAGATAGATCTGAGGTATAAAGTCTAGTTTTGGGTCGTAGAGTAGGAAGAGGCTCTGCAACTGAGTGCGCAGAGCCCGAGTAGTCCGCAGCTGAGTGCGCAAACCCCTGCTGTTGAGTGCACAGGGCGAGTCAGAGTCTGTAATCATTTGGAAGCAATAATAAAGAGAAGTTTCTATCATTTCTGTGTATCTATTTCTTGATTTATGCATCTATTACATTGGTTATGAATTTCACTTTTAATGCTTATATGATGCGAAAATGTGTATAATTGTATTGGTTAAGTGAACGCAAGTAAGAAGATTTGTTTACATGAAGATAACTAAGATCAGATAATAAGATAAGTAAGATACTCTGTCTAGTTCGGGAAATAGCGCAGTTCGTTGCCATAGTAGCATGAAAGCATCTCAGACCCTGGTTAGGGCTACGTGAAAGCCGATCGTAACTGATTTAGAATGTACTGAAGGTTAGAACAGAGTGCAAAGCGGCCTACACAAAGGCAGGTCTAGTTTGACTAAGTCGACATCACAGACATCTGAAGGGTGCGGAAACTTGGTTCCAGCATCCCCCCATACTATTTCAGGTGAGACTTCAGTTTCTGCCCCGCGGGCTGATGCCGAAAGGGCCAGTGGTGCAGGGATTTGTTTCGCTAAATAACTCTAAACCTAGGTTAGGCCTCAATAAGCCAACAAATGGTTCCATTGCCGGGGCCAGAATCTACATGAGAGATGTATGATGTCGTATTATTGGAATCCAATTGAGAAGGAAAATGAAGGTTGGTTGGACAGAAGAATTCACGAGTTCGCGACACATGAGAATAGAAACCCATGACTGTCAAAAGAAGAGTGGTTAGATAGCTACTTGTATACGGAGATCCACAAAATCTTCTTCATGTCCTTCCCTACTGGGCTATACGAGTGGATCGCAAAGCTAGCAGATAACCAAGGAAGGTGGAAGCTTGACAGTCCTATTGTGTGGACCGCAGAGTTAGTGTGAAGGTTGGAAGAATCGGAGGATAAGATCATGCACACCGTTGATCATTGGCTCGATCGAATTATAGGAGGATTTGTTACTGAGTTCACGGTTGACACCTATGTTAGCTACAATGAGGCAGAGCAACGCTTTCTTAAAGGACCACGAGGTAAGTACGTAAATATTTAAAAACTTGGATTAAAATTTTATTGTGCGAAAAGCAGGTTATGAAGTTACCTTGATGTTCGGAGCTACACGAAGCGGAAAGGTTTACAGGAACAAAGGAAATAAGGGTCCAGAAAATATCCCCTTGATTTCACCTCCACGAGGGGACGAGGAAGAGCTCGCGAAGGTCTCTCCGTGAAGTGCTATCCATCTATTAAGCTAAAGAATTCCATGAATACCACCTCCACCCACACCTCCATCTTCACCTATACCAACTCCACCACCACCTCGATTCAGTATGGCAAACACAGTGAAGCTGCGTGTGTTCAAAGGTTTTGAAAATGAGGATCCGGAACTGATTCTGGTTCATTGTAAGGGTTGTATGGGAAGCACAAGGTGTTATGGATTACCATATAAAGAAAGCGACACTGGTTAGCGCCCTGCAAGATCGCGTGATGACCTAGTATATTAAGTACTCCAGTGATAATCCAAATGCGGGAGTCGCGGATATCCAAACAACGCTTAATAAATAATTTAGCAAGCCTAAGTCTGAAGCACAGTGGATCATTGAATTCAAAGAAATCATGATGCTACCATGCGAGACTCCTTGGGAGTTGGATCAGAGACTAAAATATACGATTCACGAAGCCAATATGAATCTGACAGATGGACAACATCGCGAATGGTTTGTAGCTTCACTACTACCACATTTAAGGAGTGCGCTATCGCAGCAGAAGATAACGACTCAGGCAGAGGCCCTGGAGATTGCTATGTGGCTACGTGAGACCTCGATGCAGGATCCTAACCTAAGAGTTCAGCAAATCCATGCGCAACTGAAGAATCTGTGCCTTGAGATGTAGAGTCTGAAACGGGATAGGACAGCTCAACCAGAAGTGCGTGAAGAAGTATGCTATGTGAAATGCAAGGGTCAGGGTCATGACAAAGACCACTGCCTAGTTCTTACATACTACCTCACAGGAGTAGGACTGATGCCTTTAAGGCCGGAAGCTCAAACAGGACCTAGCATGACAACTACTTTGTGGTGAACGGTCTGCCAAATAGCTAGAAAATAGGCCACGAAAAATTGTCACTTGTTACAAGAGTATATGCAAAACTGGCAACAATTGTTCTACAACTTTTGTAGATCGGTGGGACATGATGAGCGCATGTGTAGGAGTTATGAATTGATGATGGATAGAACACCCACCTACAGAGTTTAGGCCAAAATAGAGCCCCTTGAACAAAATGCAGGAATGGTGCAAACAAGATTTTAGGGGTGCGTCGAGGCCGAGGTGGAGGAGGAGCTGGAAGAGGTCGCAGATAATTGATTTGCTACAATTACAGAGGGCCAAGGGACTATGCCCGCGATTGCACAAATCCAACACATCTATCGTGCAAGTATTGCACGTTGTTTGATCATGAGATAGAGGATTGTCCTACGTTGATAGCTAGGATACACGACAAAGGAGCGCTACCACCTTCCCCAACACAAAACCTACAGATGATGAGATCTGAGCCATGCGAGGAAGACCCGAATGTAAACATTGTGCTCTGAAGTGGAATCGCAATGGGAGATGACAAAGGCAAACATTCAGAAGAGAGTACTTGGGTTCGCAAAGCTTCGATGAAAGAAGCTAAGTTTTATTTGGAGCGCACTCGGGAAACTTCATGGAAGCTAAGAAGAGCCTCACTGATGCCTCCACTTCAGGAAGCAAAGATAAACCGAAGCCAGAAATGGACCCATCCATGCTCACAATGTTCCTGGAAACCTGTATGAAGTTACTACCTGATATTAAGGCTTTGAAAGGGTTACAGAAACTCATCAACAGATGCGTTGGGATTGCACCAAGAGAATCACGCATAGTCCGCAAGATCGGAAAGCATAAGACAAGGACGAGACGAGAAATGAGACTAACCATGCAGATTGGAGAATATGAAATGGATCAAGTCATCCTGGATTTGGGATCGAATGTGAATGTTCTATCGAAATAGACATGGAAACGAATGGGCAGACCGTGCTACAATGGTCTCCAATTCAGCTAAGGATGGAAAACCACCAGAAAATAATACCCATGGGGTGATTACAGGGAATAATTGTGGATATCGAGGGAGCGAGTATGCTGGCGGATTTTGAAGTGATAGAGATTGTTGATGACAACAATCCCTACCCCGTGCTCTTGGGAATTTGTTGGGCCACTGACATGAACAGGGTAATTAATCTGAAGAAGCGCAATATGATTTTTAAGAAGAAATCACTGCATGTAATTGTACCCCTGGACCCTGTTGAAGGATCGCACTATACGGAACCGATTCACGACTATGAGATTTATGATGATTTGGACTGCATCTATAAGATAACAGTGCGAGACCAAGACTAGGTAAATCCCACCACGGATGGGTGGATTACGTGGGAGCGCGAGGGATCCTCTACTTCGGGCTCTGATGAAGAAATAGAGAGATGGCATAATAGGTTACATGAGGTAAATACGCTGAATTGCAATATGATGACTAGGTCGTTGCGCTGTGTGTCGACAGAAGTAAGATATCTGCCTACTTATGATGGTCTAAATGAGGTAGATACCTTCTTGGATTCATTTGAAAGGGAGGTGCTGGAAAAGAAATGCTTCCAAGCCTTGGACTGGGTATTGCGCGCTACATCGTGAGATGGTGGGGTATGCACAAAGGAAGCTTTGATGATTGGCGCGAATGTAGGAGGATGATGAGAGTACGATTTGGGAAGCCTAAGGTACGACTGACAGACAAGTATAATGGACAGGATGATCAACGCGCGCATCTGGCCAAGTCGACGCAGGCTTATGGGAAACAACCCTAACCTACACAGATGCACATGTACTTTGCGTTAAAATACATGGTCAAGAAGCATGTGTTGGGGGCGACCTTGAAAATGGCTCTTAATGTTGGGAAGACAGTATGCAGGAAGAGAAATCACGTAGAAGATTCTACATGCAAGAAGCTGATGGGACAGACACCTTTTAGGCTTGTTTATGGAGTGGAAGTTGTAATTCCTATGGAGTACATCATGCCTAGTCTACACATAACAGCACTCACAGGTATGATGGATCAGCCCTCGAGGAAAGGCTTGCACAGTTGGATTAGTTGGAAGAAGAAATATTTTTGGTTGGATTTCACCAGTAGGTCCAAATGCAGCTCGAAAAGGCTTGGCACGATTGGAATATTAAGTTGTGCACCTTTAAGGTGAATGATTTGGTGATGTTGTATGATAGTAAGTTCGATAAATTCCTAGGGAAGCTCATAATGCATTGACTGGGGCCGTATGTTATTAAGGAGATTACAGATGGTGACGAGGTGCAATTGGTAAAGCCCAAGAAAAGTGAATGGCAGTCATTTGAAGCCATACACAGGTGGCCCGACCATCTAACTAACTGATGGAAGCACAGTCTTAGCGCTCTAGGTAGCTGAAAGGAGGCGCAGGACTATAAACCACTCTGCCTGAGAACTGCACAATGACAGGAATACGTGTTGTAGTGAAGTGTCACAGGGTCCACGACAGCGCGAGGGTAGTTATGCTGCAATGCAAGTTGGCTGGAAAGTGACCGTTAAAGTCACTATTCACGATGTGATGCATGGTTTGAGGCCAAATGAAGTGGGCAGCAGGCATTTAAGGCGAACTTTATTGGTTAGATTCTTGAAAATCTTCCACCAATCTAGCATTAATGGACCGAAGGTGGGGGAAACGGTCAAATTCAAATTCAAAAGGTGCTATGAATTACAAACGAATGTCCAGTAAACAACACTTGGAAATTTGAGAATTGAGTTGTTGAGCACTCAGATATTTATGAACCAAGACTTGTTCGATAATCTGAATGCGAATTCGTTACTTGAGCAATTAATGGAGACACTGCGATAACTGTGGAATCGCACTATGGCAGTGCCCGAAAAAGTCATGGATACTGGAGCAATGACCGCCGAGGAAGCCACGCAGGCAATTATGAAAGTAAAAGCCCCAGAGAGCGTTGGAATAGTCGCTAAGATCTCTAAATCACCATGCATCCCAAGACCCAAGAAAGACAAGCAGGTCATGGTACCAGTGCGCGTCTTGCTTAGAAATCTGCTGAGGACTAACATAACCATGGAGGAAAATGGGAAGGCCATCAATTTGGAGGACGATGAACAAGAAGAGCTTGAAGAAATCCTGGTGGAGGAGGAGGATATAGAGATGGAAGTCGAAACAAAGGGTGCGGACCCTCTTACTAGGCTACCCACATATGTTCCTCCGCAAAAGGGTAAAGAAAAGGTTCCCAAGGATATAGATGAGAGCAAGAACTCTCTGCAAACTCCGCTACTCCCTAACGACATTATTTTTGAAGGAGCACACTTGGGATGGGTTCCCATATTAAAATTTGAATATTGGGACCTCACGAACCACGAGAAGTTCCCACATTTAGCAACCACGTAGCTAATGCGCCAGAAGAAAGATGTGCTAGCTGGATAATAGAGTTGGAGCCATGCAAATGGCTCCGAGGTGTTGAGAAACCAAGGTTGCTAAACCTACTCTAGGTGTCGCATTACCACCGCGCCCCAATGACCATTTTTTTCATCAGGCAGCTGCTATGCTTCGTGCATGATGGGTGCTTGTGGCTGGAGGAGCCCATCCCCATCACAAATCATCTGATTCATAGGATTACACAGCTCCCTTACGCAAGGGAGGACCTAGCGAACATTTCAGAAGGAAAGAGTGATGATTTGGCCATCGCGAAGGCCATGAAAAAGAATTTTAAACTGGAGAAGATGAAGCGAGGGTACGTCATATCCAACATCAACAACCCTGGAGTTAAGGTCGCGACATAGATATTGGCAGAGAAGGTGATGAAAAAGTGTCACGCAGATGATGTGCCCGCACTAGTGGTTGCACTAGCAGTGCAATGCGCAGAAGGGGTCCAGTTCAACTGGGAAAAACTATATATGTGATGAGTTCCTTGAGAACTTCTGCGAGGCATAGGAGTAGGAAAAAACATTTCATTATGCATGACTTCTATTGTCAATAGTACTGGTGGCATGGGAATTGCCTGAAGATAGCCAGTTCCCGACGATCGCGCAGGACCTTCTAGAGGCAGCAAAGTATGCTTTGTTGTGGGCAACCAGGGATGCATAAAGGATAAGGGAGAGAAAGATCTTTTGGGTGCTCATGGAGATGAACATCAGAATGGGGATTAATCGCAAGCTGCGGTTGTCACCCACAGTCTACAACAGTCTGCAGGCTTCGCGGAGTTCAAATCAGACTTCCACCATTTCTTCACAAGGGCGCGAAATGACCCCACAAAGATGTGGCATGAGCTACTGTATTTGGCGACTGACGATGTGATATTCGTAGTCCTTGAGTCTTAGCCACCAGAGTACCGCGCTCCAGCTAGCTCTGCAATGAATTCAGAGAAGTCTGCCGCACAACGGAAGAAGGAAGAGATGAAACTACGGATAGCACAGCTAGCAAAAAAGCGCAGGAAGGAAGAAGCTGTTGGCATTATGGCTAAAGTGTTGTCCTTGATGGCAACCCATTCAGGTGATAGATCACTGTTCTTCAAGTCAGCAGCAGAGGTTTATGATCAGCTATCAAAAATTGGAGGAAATAAGGGGGACACATGTACACCTTTCAGAAAGTGCGTACCCGCAGGTAAACCATGCATAAGCCGCGTCCAGAGACGCAGTCCAGCCGTTCAGAAGGTGCGTCCCCCCAGTGCACATATTTCAAGGCAGAGAAAAGCACACCTGGGGTTTCTTATGTTTTACTCTTGGTATTTAGCCGACGGTTTTGGGTTATTATGGTGTCGGCTCGTGGTATTGTTCCATGATTTTAGGAGGAGCTTGCCTATATAAAGCAAAGGAGATCATTTGGCTTGAGCATGGTTTTGGTTGAATATCTTATGAGGGCTAGATCTGGTCTAGATCTAAACAAGGCGAATCTACTGATGGACCGAGATCTCTTCGGCGCATGTTCAGATCTGTAGATCTGACTGTCTGGGTTACTTCTGAAGTCTTGAAATCATCTATGCCCGGAGGGACGCAGGTGCAGTAAGGGTTCAGGTGCGCCGGGACGCAGGCGCAGA
This sequence comes from Pinus tabuliformis, assembly GCA_031772625.1. Taxonomy (NCBI): domain Eukaryota; kingdom Viridiplantae; phylum Streptophyta; class Pinopsida; order Pinales; family Pinaceae; genus Pinus; species Pinus tabuliformis. Next base: position 2,080,486,179 of record CM062818.1, read on the forward strand.
AGGGTTCAGGTGCGCCGGGACGCAGGCGCAGAAGGGTTCAGGTGCGCCGGGACGCAGGCAGTTCAAAAGACTCAGAGCGAGGGACGCAGGCTAGCAGTTGAGCAGGGTGCGTCCGGGACGCAGGCTAGCAGTTGAGCAGGGTGCGTCCGGGACTCAGGCCAGCAGTTGAGCAGGGTGAGTCCGGGACTCAGGCTAGCAGTTGAGCAGGTGTATCCAGTATGAAAATTGATGAAACGTGGTACTTGGAGGAAAGAAGATTGTAGGCCGGCGCCTACGTACTAGTATCTAAGCTAGTACAAGAGCTAAAGGAAATCTTTGAGCATTATAGCAGGTTGCAGCCTGCATACTAGTAAATGGATCAGCTAGTACAAGAGCAAAGGGGGTTGTAGCTCCCGTACTGGTATAAGACTGCACCAGTACAAATATTGTAAAATGATTTTCTTATTAAGAAGAAGATTGAGATGACTTGCAGCAGGTGGTTTTCTCCCGCATTGGGTTTCCACCTTATATCATTGTGTTCATATGTGTGCCTTATGTGTGATGATCTACTTTATGTTACTGCATCTGTTAACTGATAATATGGTTGATAATGTCCTAATGCACTCATTGAAGATCGATTAACTTAATCTTAAGAAGTTGTGGAAGTAGCATATATGAATCTGATTATGGAATTGAAAAAGTTTTATTAATGTGATAATACTGATTCACCCCCCCTCTCAGTATTATTTCCAACAATTGGTATCAGAGCAGGTCCTTTGATAGAAGCTTGATCGCTTGAAGGAGATCCGTGGAACAATGGGAAAGAAGCTTAAGAAGAAAGCTAATAAGAAAAAGAAGTCATCTCAGAAGAACTATGACAGTGGAAGAATCGATTGGGGATTAGGCATAAGAAGCTCTTCAGATTCAGAATCAGATTCAGAATCATTATCAGGTATGAATGTGTTATCCTCTGATGTTCCAGCTATATTTCCTTGTGAAAGAGATGAAAGTGATAGTGAGACTACTGAACTTGCTCTTATGGGTGAACAAGAAAGATGTCAAATAGAGGCAGAATTTAACAGGCTGACAAACAAAATTATTGAACAAGAGAAACGTTTTGATGTAAAGAGTAATGCCCTCAAGTTATGCAAGGAAAGGTATCAAAAGTTGCAGGATGAAGCAACATCTCTAAGAAATGAAGTCATTGAAAAGGACACAACAATCAAGGAGCTCAGAGATCGATCCAGTTATTATGAAAATCTTGAAGCTACAATCCTCTCACTAAAAGGAGATCTTGAAGAATCAAAGAAGCAGAATACAGATCTACTCCAAGCTATTGAAAAACAAGAAAACGAAGTCACCAGCTTAAAATCTCAACTAGAATGTGCCTTCCGAGTTCGTCAAATGCAGCAGGATCTGAATGAAGAACAAGAAAAAGAGATTCTCAAAATAAGGGAACAAATGGAAGAAGGAAGGAAAGCTGAAGAAGTTTTGAAAAAGAAATCTCTTGAAAAGGAAGAACAGCTCCAGGTTGAGGTAGATATCTTGAAAGGTAAACTAGAGGAAAAGGATAAGCTTTTACGATTTCAAGATAGCTCTAAAGTATTGGATGATATTCTTAGTAGTCAAAGGTCCCCTGCTATAAAGACTGGTCTTCGTTTCCATAAATCTGTTGAAGGTGAATCTAGTTCACAAGGTGAGGCAAGAAATTCTAAAGAGAAATCTAAAGTGATCAATGAAGGAATGAAAGATCAATCTCATCATCAACCAAGGAAAGAAATTCCTCAAAGAAAATTCTTTACCCCTTCTATGAATAATGTTGAATGTTATGTATGTCATAACCTTGGACATGTTGCAGCTAGATGTAGAAGAAGAAGGGTTCAAGATCATTATGCAGAAAGATCATCACACTCAAGGTATTTTTATGGATATTGCTTTGCTTGCAATACATTTGGTCACAAAGCTGCTGATTGTTACAGGAGGAATATGAAACATGGAAGATGTTATGCATGTAACAAGCCTGGACATATAGCTAAGGAATGCAGGAACAAAGTGTGGGCACCATATCAAAAGGAGAAAATGTCATCATCACGCTTGAAGATATGGAGGAAAAAGGAAGTTCAGTCAGAAAAGGATGGCACAGCACAATATACAAACATACCAGAATCAGAGGGAGCTGGAAGTACAAAACTTCAGGTTCCTAAATCTCATACTTCATAAAGGCAAAGTCGCATATATATATATATATATATATATATATATATATATATATATATATATATATATATATATATATATATATATATATATATATATATATATATATATACGCGAGTTGGATACTGCACAATCGCGTATATGCTTGTTTGAAGGCAGTAGGTAAGTGAAGTTGGAAATGAGTCTATCAGATCTGGGAATCTGACTGTCAGTGACACAAAGGAGGACTGTTAAATTTGGCCCTAATCAGAAGGACGCAGGTGTTTAACTGAAGAGCTGCGTGGGGACGCAGTGCAGTAACAGGAGACCTGCATGCGGACGCAGTACAGACGAAGCTCAGGTGCGTCCAGGACGCAGTTCAGTAACTGGAGATCTGCGTGGCGACGCAGAGCAGAATAAGGCTCAGGTGCGTCCCTGCAGCAAAAAGACGCGGCGCGATAGTATTACTGAGTGCGTCCCTCCAGCAAAGTACGCGGCGCGATAGTGTTTTTGGGTGCGTCCCTGCAGCAACAGTACGCAGGAAAGCAGAAGATGAAGTGCGTACCTGTCTCAAGGCATTTATTGGCTGATTCTTCTTATTGATGATCAGATTTGACAGATGGCACTGGTTCAGGGGGAGCATATGTCCTGAATGCATTGTTGGCATTATGGTCCTTGGTGACAATGCTTATGATTCATCTTGCTATTATGAGTTGGTCACATGATCAGATTTATGGTTGATTCTCTAATGATGCTTGCATGAAGTCTTTATTGTCCTTGGCACATATATGGATGAGGTTGGCTGATTTCGTGGATGATTATTCAAAGTCGCATTGTTGGAGACATGATGATGATGAGTTACTCATATGCATTTCATGATGATGTTGACATGAGCATGATGCATGATTTCTTTCTTGGCACAAATGGATGAGGATTGTTGGCTGGATACAGGGATGATTATTCATACATATGTTGATTGATGCTAATGCTTTCATTTGATGGCTCTTGATTCATGTAGATCTGGATGGTTATGAGTTGATGTTGACAGATACTATGGAGTAGATTATACAGTGTTGTTAATGATGTTTGTCATGATCTTTAGATGTTTGAAAGATCATAGCAAGACTCATGTTGTAATGGTCTATCTATTGCAGTCATCTCTTCAGGTCATGTAACGGCCTATGTCCCCCCACTATGCATGGGATAAAGATGTAATGTATTTGGTTTTCATATTTCTGATGTATTCCCACTTGGTTGGATGGATGATCCTTATTGTGATGGGTGATGGATGTATGTATTGAGTCTTTTGGTGATAGGAAAACATTTATGATATATATAGAGTCATGTTCTTCTTGTAGAACATCTTTTTGCAGACCTTGCTTACAGTCAGGGGGAGCTTGAGCATGAACAAGCACTATACAGCAGAGCAGACATCTCAGCTTGTTCTCAGAAAGACCATTATCAGATTGGAGCACCATGACATATTCAAAAAGCGAGCTCATTCAGATACTTCAGCAGATCTGGCTTATAGTCAAAGGGAGCATGATTGTAGGGGGAGCATACCCCTTTGCCCTTGATGTCAAAGGGGGAGAATGAAGCTAAAGTTTGTGAGGTTTCCATCAAGTCCAAAGGGGGAGATTGTTGGCATTATGGCTAAAGTGTTGTCCTTGATGGCAACCCATTCAGGTGATAGATCACTGTTCTTCAAGTCAGCAGCAGAGGTTGATGATCAGCTATCAAAAATTGGAGGAAATAAGGGGGACGCAGGTACACCTTTCAGAAAGTGCGTACCCGCAGGTAAACCATGCATAAGTCGCATCCAGAGACGCAGTCCAGCCGTTCAGAAGGTGCGTCCCCCCAGTGCACACATTTCAAGGCAGAGAAAAGCACACCTGGGGTTTCTTATGTTTTACTCTTGGTATTTAGCCGACGGTTTTGGTTTATTATGGTGTCGGCTCGTGGTATTGTTCCATGATTTTAGGAGGAGCTTGCCTATATAAAGCAAAGGAGATCATTTGGCTTGAGCATGGTTTTGGTTGAATATCTTATGAGGGCTAGATTTGGTCTAGATCTAAACAAGGCGAATCTACTGATGGACCGAGATCTCTTCGGCGCATGTTCAGATCTGTAGATCTGACTGTCTGGGTTACTTCTGAAGTCTTGAAATCATCTATTCCCGGAGGGACGCAGGTGCAGTAAGGGTTCAGGTGCGCCGAGACGCAGGCGGAGAAGGGTTCAGGTGCGCCGGGACGCAGGCGCAGAAGGGTTCAGGTGCGTCGGGACGCAGGCAGTTCAAAAGACTCAGAGCAAGGGACGCAGGCTAGCAGTTGACCAGGGTGCGTCTGGGACGCAGGCTAGCAGTTGAGCAGGGTGCGTCCGGGACTCAGGCCAGCAGTTGAGCAGGGTGAGTCCGAGACTCAAGCTAGCAGTTGAGCAGGTGTATCCAGTATGAAAATTGATGAAACGTGGTACTTGGAGGAAAGAAGATTGTAGGCCGGCGCCTACGTACTAGTATCTAAGCTAGTACAAGAGCTAAAGGAAATCTTTGAGCATTATAGCAGGTTGCAGCCTGCGTACTAGTAAATGGATCGGCTAGTACAAGAGCAAAGGGGGTTGTAGCTCCCGTACTGGTATAAGACTGCACCAGTACAAATATTGTAAAAGGATTTTCTTATTAAGAAGAAGATTGAGATGACTTGCAGCAGGTGGTTTTCTCCCGCATTGGGTTTCCACCTTATATCATTGTGTTCATATGTGTGCCTTATGTGTGATGATCTACTTTATGTTACTGCATCTGTTAACTCATAATATGGTTGATAATGTCCTAATGCACTCATTGAAGATCGATTAACTTAATCTTAAGAAGTTGTGGAAGTAGCATATATGAATCTGATTATGGAATTGAAAAAGTTTTATTAATGTGATAATACTGATTCACCCCCCCTCTCAGTATTATTTCCAACAGAAGCAGCCACTAAGGCCTAAGCGGCGCATGATGCTGCAAAGTTGGTCGAGGAGCAGCAGAAGAAGAGCGCGAAGGACAGAAGTCACCTTCGCCCGAGCCAGAGACAGACATAGAACAAGGTGGTGTGGACCCACAAACAACATCCACCCAGCTGAAACGTCCATGCCCAAGAGAGAAAGTAGGGCCGCAAAAGAAGACAAAGTCCTCAAAGACTACGTTCGACCCAATCACCCTCACTGAGGGGGATCTACACGATATTGGCGAAACGGTGAGGGACGTCACCACGGAGACCCTCCAGCAGTTTGAGAAGCAACACCAGTCGGTATTGGGGGCTCTCTGGGCACAAATATAGGAGTTGCAGGTGCGCACTCCACAGGCTAGCACAGTGTCCACCAGCCTCGCAGTCAGTACTTTAGTGGCCGAGGAAATGCAGCGCACTAGGATGACCAACACAATAGTGCTGCCAGATGGAGCACTTGTTACAGAAAATGACGCTGATAGACCTATGGTCAGTGGGTTGAAAGGGATTGGGTTGAATAGGGTTACGCTCCCTCGGGAGATGCTCTATATTTACAGGATGGAGTCACTGCAAAACTACGCACCAGGGAGAGTCGCGCACTACAAGTAATGAGCGAGCAGTGCATCAACATTGAGTTATTGAGCCTACAACGCAACGAGGTAGTGGTGAAAAACAAACATATAATGCATGTGGTGGAGGAAGCCTTCCAGATTGTCTTGGAATTGGCCATCCAAGTAGAGGAACCGGTGGAGGTGTGCGTTCGAAGTTAGCAACAGGGGTGCGTGATACCAAAGCTGAAATGGCCAGGGTTCAGCGAGCGCTAAACCTTCAGATAGCAAAACTGAAGTTGAAGGCACAGCCTTCAACTTCGTTGGAGGTTAAGGAACAACGCACCACCACAATCACAATAGCAATGGCGGAGGTTAACAGTGCAGTGACAGACTGCATGAAGCTGTTCGAGCAGTCGTTCGAGGTCCTAACCACCCTACAGGAGGACCCGAACATAGAGCACCTAGAGACATAGGCGTGTGAGTTGTAGCAGAGATATGACGAGGTAAAAGGGACCATGCAGACGGTTGCCCTTATGCAGAGGCTTGCTAGGATGCAGCAGGCAAAGGTGCTCAAGGAGCAGGTGGATGTTGCTCAGCATAAGGAAGCAGTTTTGAAGGTGTGCCTACAATTGTGGATCGATGAGGCTTATACCATAATAGACTCCATTGAAGCAAAGCTCGCGTAGCTGCAAGCAACACAGGAGAGGATTTAGGGCATCATTTCAGCCAAAACGTTCACTCAACAATGCGTAAAGGAAGTCCAGCAAGTAGCCAGCGCTGCCGAACTTGCAGCAATCCAATCAGAGTTGGGAGGTCTTTGCGCAAAGATCTCTGCATCGAAAAAGTGACTCGAGGGCGAGTCACGATGTTTGTGTTGGGGGCCTGTTGGGTGCGGGATCCCCCAAGGGAAGTTTTGGGGCTTAGAGCCCAGATTTTGGTCAATTTTGTAATTCCAATGTAAAGACTCCGCATTTTGTGGGCGCAGAGCACGTAGTTTGTAAAAGAGTCATATGGTTGTCTGCCCTTATTTTCTTATTGTAATGTCAGTTGTAGAAGATCCACCCATGGTCTATGGACCATGGGATTGTATAAATAGAGCGAGACTCTAAGTAGTTAAGACATTACGATATGGAAGAATCAATGATGTATGCGAGATAGATATGAAGTATAAAGTCTAGTTTTGGGTCGTAGAGTAGGAAGAGGCTCTGTAGCTGAGTGCGCAGAGCGCTAGTAGTCCAAAGCTGAGTGCGCGGACCCCTGCAACTAAGTGCGCAGGGTGAGTCAGAGTCTGTCATCATTTGGAAGCAATAATAAAGATAAGTTTCTATCATTTTTGTGTATCTATTTCTTGTTTTATGCATCTGTTACATTGGGTATGAATTTCACTTTTAATGCGTATATGATGCACGAATGTGTATAATTGTATTGGTTAAGTGAATGCAAGTAGGAAGATATATTTACATGAAGATAACTAAGATCAGATAATAAGATAACTAAGATACTCAGCCTAGTTCGAGAAATAGTGCAGTTCGTTGCCATAGCAGTGCGAAAGCATCTCAGACCCTGGTTAGGGCTGCGCAGAAGCCGATCATAATAGATTGCGGAGATAATAAACGTTAGAACAGAGTGTGAAACGACCTGCGCAAAAGTAGGTCTAGTTGGACTAAATCGACATCACAAACATCTCAAGGGTGTGGAAACTTGGTTCTAACATCCCCCCATACTGCTTCAGGTGAGACTTCAGTCTGCACCAAGCGGGATGATGCCGAAAGGGCCAGTTATGTAGGGATTTGTTTGACTAAATAACTCTGAATCTGGGTCAGGCCCCCATAAGCCAACACTTACTAAATGAACTATTTTTCATTTCATATTTTTTTAAATGTTTTCCCTCACTCACCAATGTATTAAAATTGATAAGGGATATTGGTGGTGCATTGTCAATCCTCATGGATTTACCCCCTTTATTGGTCTTCAAATGGAGTGAAATAGTAATTGGAAACAAAAATACCAACTAGTAACCCTAAGGGAATTAATAACATTTTGTATCGAGAGCTCTATGAACTCTTTTGCAAGAGAACTTTCCAATTGAACTAATCTGTATTGCTACTAGCTCTTAACTAAACCTTTGATACTTTATTGTTAAAAACATTGAAATAAAGAACATGTATAATTAGTGGTTGATATATTTCAATTTATCAAATAACTTAACAATCATAATATCAATTTATTTTATCAATGGCATGAGGAAAAATATTATTGAAGTAGCTTATTTTTATGGTGTGCATGTAAATTGTTTTATACCTCAATACATTTTCTTTTTCCATTTAGTCCAATAGGTTCCTTTCTTGAGAAACATATCAAGCACTAACATTTATTAATGACTTCTAAATATATAAATCTCCATAGTGGAATGATATTTGTTCATATTGGAATTGCAATCCACTAGTGTAGAGATAAATCAATGAAATTTGCAAGTAGAAAGTTTTGGCAATGTTAGAGTGGGTGATATTTTCCATTTCATAGATACGGTGGAAACTTTGTTAAATTTATAGGGTTGAAACTTCGAAGATATGAATGGAACTATGCCAATGATTATTCCATAGGATAGATCAATCAACCTTACAACAATGGAGGCAACCTAGCCAAAGGAGTCTTGGTAGATGTTTTTGAGATGATAGGTTCAAGATTCCTTAGGGATTGATAGAGGTGAAAGGAGATCAATTTTGGTTTCTGCTGAGAAGAGTAGAGTAGATTCTTGTCTTGTGTTTTAGAAAATCACATAAGTTTTTGAATCTACAGAAAAATCTACAATGGAGTGGCCTACAACAATGACTCTATTGTGAATAATTAAAATGTTTTTTTGGATATTGGAGTGGTCTGCGGCAATGACTCTATTGTGAATAATTAACATGTATTTCATATAGTGTAGTGGCCTGTAGCCTGCATGCAAGACACTCAACCAACACAATTATCATCCTAGACAAAGCACTTCGCTAGCTTGACTGGCACAACTATCAGCTAGCTCAACCACAAGGACTTCGTGGCAGACAGATATCGGTCGACCATTCCTCCAACAAACTAGCCACTTGTTCATTTACAGCGCAATAACTAGCCATTTGGTGAATTTAAATTTGTTTTATGGAGCGCGAGACACAGGGGCACCAGCTAAAAATTGTTTTAGGGAGAGCGAGACAGAAGAGCGTGCCAAATTTTCAGTGTCTATATGTGTAGGTTGCTTCCCATTGTTAATTTTGCAATTATGGCTTATACTGGGTTTGATCATAGAAAACTAGATAGGGAAATCATTTGAGCTAGTAGCAAGGAACACAGCAAAGGCATGAGAATCATCTGAGATAGGCATAGAAAGGAACACAACCAAGGTTCTTTTTTCCTCTTCATTATATTTCTCATGCTTCGACACAAAGTTGTTTTACGTTTTCAAGTTTCATAAGCTGTTATAGATAAAACCTTTTGGTCCTCTTTAAAACAAAGAAAAATAATCATCTTAGAGGCCTATGATAAAACTCATATGTGGTTATAGATCTAGTGGTTTTTCATTATCAAGGAATCTTATGCCATCATAACTTACCATGCTTCCATTCCCCGACAAGATAATTGGAAAATAATATGATGTCAAAGTATGTGGTTGAATATTTCTATGTATCTATGGTTTTTCTTGCATAGGAATACTTTAACTCACGACACGATAAGGAAAAAAGGTTTTGAAATCCCTTTTATTAACTTAGGACGAGATAAGGAAAAGAAGTTTTGAAATATCTTTTATATGTTTCTTATGCAAAGATAGTAAGGAAGATGTTGAGCACCTCTTCAACTCTTAGCCTTTTCCAAAACCATTATGGGAGAAATATTTATCTCTTTTCAATCAATTAGGCAGAACACTAAGCAGCATTATGTCCATAGTTTATTCTTAGAGGAATACGATTTTTAAGAACCTAGTTATAAATAGAGCTTGATGTATGCTACCAGGTTTTCTCCTCTGGCATACATGGAAGGAATGAAACAAGTGCATATTTGATCCGAACTTAAACAGGAACGCAACAAATCACATATATAACCATAAATACAGGCATGCAGTAGAAATAAAATTGTGTTTCATTAATATCAAATACTGAAATATGCTTACAGACAGAATGGAAATAAACTAGCTCAAGCGATGATAGCTTATCTCTGAAAAGAGATGTGGTGGATACATGCCTCTGAACTGTGTTACAGTGTGATTCAAGGGCCTATTTATTATTGAAGAACAAAGGAAAACCATAAAAAAACAAAACCCTAACCGCAGGAGATGGAACACCAAGAGTTTGTGGGTTCCGCTAGGGTTAGTTGGGAAGCCAACTTCTCGAGGTCGTAACTTGGTCATATTATCTTCGTTTGGCACTTATGATAACTTGTTGGAGATATCTCTCTTAGTACTACATGATTTGTGACAAGACCTTCCTAAGGCCAGAAGCCTGTTGCAGACCTCAAAAAAACGTAGTTTAGGGTGTCAAAACTGTTGCAGAAGTTCAGGACCCGAAAAAATGCTAAAAATAGCAAATGATGCAATAAAGAAGGATACAGATGAAATCAACTAGTTTTCTAGGTGGAATAGGTGGATGGCCACCAATATCTAACTGGATTAGTCCTCCCTCCTTAGGAAGCATTGGTCCCCATTGTGTGTAGAGCCTCCATGAGATGAGGAAATTTCTGTTGAAATTGGTCCCTGGTGAGCCACATGCCTTGGTGGAGTTTTCCTGCTTTGACAACTCGATATAGTTGGATCCTCTATTGGTGATTGTTCTTGATCTGTGTGTCCATGATTTGATCAGTTGTGGATTTTTCCATATAGTCTTGGTTTAACTTTGTTGTTTTGAGTTGTTCTGTAATGTTGGATGTGTCCAACAATGGTGGAAAGTATGGCTCAAGGCAGTATTAATTGAATATTGGGTGTAGACCAAGGAGCATTGGAATGTTGATCTCAAAGGAATTGTCCCCTAGAGCCTTGGTTATGGTGTATGTACCATATCATATTGGGTGAATCTTGCGGTGGGGTCTAGCAAGGCGCTCCTTTTGCAAATGTAGCCAAACTTATTCACCCACCTAGAACTTGTGCGACACCTAATGTTAATCATGGCGCTGCTTGTACTTAGCATTGGCTCTATCCAGTATATCATGGAACTACTGGCGGATGTGTTGAATGCACTCAATGAAGTTGTTATCCCTTTTAGCTTTGGACTATACGTGAGCCGAATCTTCCTGAGTAGCTGCAAATGGTATGGCCACATCAATGGGACATAATGGCTGAAATCCTAGCCTTACTTGAAAAGGGTTGGGGCTTGTTGAGTTGTGGAGAGATATATTGTAGCTATGCTAGACATGAGAGGATTTCATCCCATGTGCATGGATGTTTTGAGTTGTACATGCATAAAATGTGTACAATCATCCTATTGACGACCTCTATTTGGCCATCAGTTTGGGAGTGGAAAGTCGTGGAATTAGTAAGTTTGGTATCCAACATGACTAGAGACTTGACCAAAATGCACTTAGGAATCTATTTTCTTGATCTAGGACAATGGACTGTGGAATCAAAAACTGTACCCACACTCGCTCAAAGAAGAGTTTAGCAGTGACCTTTGTTGTGATACTCTTCTTGCAAGCCGCCATAATGGCCATCTTAGAGAATTTGTCGATGACCATGAAAACTTAGTCGTTGTCCTTCTTAGTAGAAGGAAGGCCCGACATGTAATCCATGGAGATGAATTCCCAAAGTCGACTAGGATTAGGTAGAGGAGTATATAGGGCTTACTTCTTGATGCTTGGTTTGGAAATGGCACAGGTAGTGTAGGATTTAATGTACCTCCCAACATCTTGACAAAGGTTCGGCCAATAAAAATTCTTCTGCAGTACTAACATTTTTTTCTCTACTCTGAAATGTCCAGCGACTCAACTGTAGGTCACCTCCCAAATAATATTGGCACACTCGCTTGAAAGAACACAGACGTGTCCCAAGTGGCATAACTGTGCATCCCAGAGGTGAAAAATTTGAACTTGCTTACCTTCGACGAGTGTTTAGTATATGTTGCCAAATTCTGGATCGCTCTTGTAAAGTTGAGGCCATCCTGAAGTATCATGCCCAGAGGAGTTGAGCATAGTGATCAGTGCCATGAATTGTGGTTGGCTGAGGCAGTCTACAACATTATTTATGTTTCCCTTCTTCTACGTAATGTTCAAATGGAATTGTTATAGGTATGTATACCATTTCTTATGGTGATCATTCTGCAACTTCCCTTATGTTTATATGAACTTCAGGGTTGGTGATATGTGTGGATGGCCATTTCCTTCCCCAGAATGTAATGCTTCGATTGATGGCATGCCTACACAATGGAATACATTTCTTTGTCATAGGTGTGATACTTTCATACTGTCTCTAACAGTGTCTCACTATGGCAAGCCACTAGATGCCCTTGCTGAGTAAGAACTACTCCAACAGCATAGTCAAAGGCATCTGTATCAATCTCAAATGGTTGTTGCAGGTCTGGTAATGTGAGCACTGGTGTAGAGCAGAGGTACTGGTTCAACTCGACAAATGCCTTTTGTTGGGTTTCAGACCAAAAAAAAATTTCTTTCGCTCCGCCCTTGGTGACTTGACTTAATAGCCAAGTGATATGAGAGAACCCCAACAAGAACTCGCAGTAAAATTGGCAAGGCCTAGAAAGCTATAGAGCTCTGTTAGAGTGGTTGGGGCAGGCCAATCCTGAATAACTTGTATCTTGGCTGGGTCCACATGCATCCCATGCTCATCAATGATTTACCCTAGATATTGAACTTGGGTCATGCCAAAAGTGCATTTCTCCAGATTGGCACACAACTTGTGTTTTCGCAGGGTTTGGAGGACCTATCGAATATTATGGAGGTGCTCTTCGCAAATCTGGCTGAAGATCAAGATGTCATCTAAATACATCACCACGAATGCAATGGTGAAGGGTCATAATATGTCATCCATCAATCTCACGATGGTTGTGGGGGAATTCTTTAACCCAAAAGGCATGCCTAACCATTCAAAAAGGCCCTCCTTAGATTTGAAGGTATACTTCCACACATCAAAGGGTTTGATATGCACATGGTGATAACCGAAATTTAATTCAATCTTGCTGAAATATTTGCCCCCATTGAGCTGGTCTAGAAGGCCATCAATCTATGGGATTGGGTACCTATTCCAAATAGTGATCTTGCTAAGTGTCTGATAGTGAATAAAGAGTCTCTAGGTCCCGTCCTTCTTCTGTATCAATACAATCAGGATCCCATAGGATGACGAGCTTAGTCTGATGTGCCCTTTTTGCAATATATTCTGAATCTGCCTCTTGATCTCATCGTTCTCGATAATAGATCATCGATAAATGGGTCCATTGGGTAGCAGTGCGCCCAGGGTCAAATCAATGGAGTGCTTGACCTGGCAGTGCAGAGGTACCCCCGTAGGTGAGGAAAACATGTCCCTGTTGTTATCACTCATAATTTCCTTTGAAGTTATTGGAAGAAAGCATAATCTGAGGTAACCACAAACAAATCTTTCAAGTATGGGTTCTAGCCAACCTATACTCAGAGAGGGCTCTCTTTATATTTTAGCTTTGTTTTTATGGAATTTTAGGCTAGTTATTAAAGTTTTGTGAGGTTTTAGTTTTGAAATTGAGGTTGGGTGGTGGAATTATTGGAGCAGATGGATAGAGCAAGGTCATCAAGCCATTGGGATATGGATTCAAATAAAGGATAGTAGAATTGGACCAGATCATTAAAGGGAATGTCTATAGGGCAAGTTAGCAAAGCAAAAGGCAAATCTTTAGACCAAATGGGTGAAGAGGTTCTAACCAGGGTAAAAGAGAACTTAAGAATCCTTAGACCAGGATCAGAATGAGGAACAAGGGATAATCATGAACAAAGGGCAATGAAGAATCCTTTGTTGTAGATCATAGAAGGTTACCTAAACTAAGGGCAGTGAAGAATTCCTTAACTTAAGTATGTGAAGAAAACATTGATCAAGTATAATAGTCAAGACAGAGTGCATTAAAGCAATTTCTAAAATATCATTCCATGTTATAAACTTTAGAATTTAGAGACACATAAAAGATTTATGGAAAACATAAGAAAACACAACTTTAAACAAGAGATGATACTTATTTGTTTCTCGCTTTACACAGGGATCTTGTTGTTGGGCCTCTGTTTTTCCTTCATTCATGTCACCTTTTACTCGAAATACCTCATGCTTTTGTTTAAATTGAATTGTCATTATCATAGTTTTGTGCATTCTCGGAGATAATAAGTAAGTATTTGTTATTCCCTTGTTTTAACGAGATTTAAACATTAAAAGCATCATTAATAATAGTTTTCGTTTGCAGGTTTACAAAGTTGGTTATATGCCTATTCTAATAGAGGAAAGTTCCTGCACCACACATTCTTGCACTAGTACTGGAAAGGGTTCCTGCAGAACAAATTCCTACACCAGCATTACAAATTAATAAGTCTGCTCAAAATCTGCATAATTTCTAAATGGCCAAGTTTGACCTCGTTTTTTATGCAAATGGAAGTGAATTATGGAAATCCAAGCAAATGGGTTTTTCACAAATATAACCAATTATCTATAACCGAAACCGTTTCATGAGATTCAAATTATTCCAAAACATACGAACAGGTCTTTGAAGCACTTTTATAAAAAAACAATCTTTTCCAGAATTCTAGAAAACACAGTCAACAAGTTTCCAGACTGCCAAATTCTGCCTCGGTTTTTGTGCAGATGAAGGTAAATAAAGAAATTCCACGACATGGGTTTTTTCCCAGTATAGAAAATTGAATAAGATCGAAACGTTTTTCCAAAATATGTAATGCTTGAGGAGATATGAAGGGCGCTCTCGAGGAAGTTTGTTAAAATTACCAAATTTTCTAGAATTCTAGAAAAATCCCAGAATTGGAAAATTCGTATTAAATCTTCATTCTTTTAATAGGGGAACGGTTGCACTGTTATATGTAATTAGAATTGGTTAGGATTTAATCCCCATATTCCTTGCAAAGGAACAACTTGATTTAATGAAAGATTATAAAAGGAGGAATGATGCACGTAGAAAGGAGGACGGTGGAGGAGCGGCACTACAGCAGTGTTGTTTTGTTTTGCTGGTATCGCTCAAATTTGGGCTGGACTCTGTAATTCATCATGTATTTTCCTTTATGATTTAATAAGAAAGGGAGCTTTGCCTTATGTTCATAAATCATGTTTTCCTTATGTTTGACAGCTGATGAATTGATATAGTGCTGAGCAACATTTCTATTTGGAAGTGAAACATGCTGGTTGGCTTGGGCCCAGCCAACCCAGCACGTTCTCCCTATTTTCTGTTCTTGTAATTTATGTTTTAAAATGCCAAGTGTGATTTAATTTACAACATCTGAATTTCTGTTTGAGTGAAAGCAGATCTGCAGCGTGAAGTAGTTAAATTTCCTTTCCCTGCATCTAATTTTGGATTGGTTTTCCCCGCCTGGTCTAAGCAGGAGAAATTACCTGCACTAGTGCACGTTGGTGTGCTATTCATTTTCTGCACATTTGGATTGGTTTTCCCCGCCTAGTCTGAGCAAGAGAAATTACCTGCACCAGTGCACATTTGTGTGCTATTCACTTTCTGCACGTTTGGATTGGTTTTCCCCACCTGGTCTAAGCAGGAGAAATTACCTGCACCAGTGCACGTTGGTGTGCTATTCACTTTCTGCAAGTCTGTTTGATTTGGTTTTCCTGCCTGGTTTAAAATAGAAGAACTGTACCTGCACCAGTGCAAGATTGTGTGATGCAGCAAGCCTTTTTAGTTTACTTCTAACAGCTTCATGCTTTCACTAATATTTCATGACATGATAAATTATAAAGATTATTTCTCTATTTCTACACTTTGATAAACTCAGAAACATTCATCTTTTTGGTATGCAATTTGGCTTCATAACACTTGCAGTAATTAAGCACTGATTCCAAGAATTAAATGTTAAAGTGTAAGAAGCTCTGATCTAGTACAAGAACCAATTTCTTGTTACTGGATCTAAGTGCTTTGGACTTGATAAAGTTCAAGCCCTTGCACGAAGAAAAAATGCTTTTAGTACAGACATCATTTTTCACCTCCTGCTTAAACCTTTGTTCCTGCACTAGTGCAAGCAGACTGCACTAGTGCAAGATAGATTCTTGCGAGAAGGAAATCTTTACATAAGAAGGTTTGAAGGGCCCATCTGTTGAGACTGCTAAAGTGTCTATGCTAAAGAAAAACACACTCAGTAGTTAATCAATAGTCAGCTAGAGTGATTGCTCCTTTATTTCTAAATCTCTTTTGCAAATGCATTCTTTCTTGTTCCGGCACTAGATTACTTTGATGATTCAGTTATCTTTTACTCTTTTGATTCTGCAAGCTTTTCTTTAAGGTAGGAATTTCTATTAGGAAAATTCATACCATCTCTGGCATTGCCTATGCTTCGTCTCTAAGTTTACGAATCCCCTGGGTTGACAATTAAGTGTTGAGGAGTTTGCTTA
This sequence comes from Pinus tabuliformis, assembly GCA_031772625.1. Taxonomy (NCBI): domain Eukaryota; kingdom Viridiplantae; phylum Streptophyta; class Pinopsida; order Pinales; family Pinaceae; genus Pinus; species Pinus tabuliformis. The sequence goes on from CM062818.1 coordinate 2,080,502,435, forward strand.
AGTGCAATTCTTGCACTCAACATTTTGGTGCCGTTGCCGGGGAGGCAATTTGATTTGGTTAGAATTTTCTTTTGATGCAATAGGGTTAAGTCTGCCTTTATCTTTTTGTATTTTTTTATGCAAATATGGTGAGCTTTATTTCAGCCAATAACTTTTAAAATCAATTATCTTCAGATCCTAATCTTTAATGTTATATCATTTTTGGGGTGTTGTAAGAACCCCCATTACTAATATGTGTGTGGAGACAGGGACTATCAATCAATCAAATGGACTTAAAGATGATAACAAGTATGAAGGTTCTCTCTCAAGCCCTAGCAGCTGCTGGGATCTTGATCTCTACCTCTCAGGAAGAAAACTTCTTGGCAATAGTCAAGGACTTGTCCATTTCTCCACCATCACAAGAGGATTTAGAAGTCTCTTTTGAGGAGACGAATGAATCATGCACTATAATCAATGAAGGATATCCATTGGAACGTGAGAACGAAAAGTTCTTGACATGTCTATCAGCAGATCTAGAATGTGATCAAGAGACTACTCACCCTATGGAGAAAAATCAACGTGACATGGAAGAAGAGGATGAGCAGCATGGGCCAAATCAAGAAATGGACCAAGAATACCATGATCATATGGAACATTGGTTCTGAACAATGACTCAAGCGAGGGAGTATTCTTCTCTTTTAAAACTCTTGTTGTCATATCAAGTACATTGGTTGGTTCTTCATGCTCATGTACACTTTCAATTTTGTATGATAAATTTGAGCATGAATATATATTTTCACCTGATCCACACATGGCTTCATTGGAAGTACTCCTATACATAAAAGGAAGTCTTCCGCCTCTTAGGTAAAGTAGGGTAGGTGAATAAAATGCTAGAAGGGTTTTTTATTTTTAAAGTGTAGTCACTAAAACTACTTTTGATCCGCATTGGTTGTTAACACACACATCTGTGACACATCTTGTTGAGTATGATTCACTCTAATACCTCATGATTTTTCAAAGTAACCATTACTAATAACTCTAAGAAGTTGTCATCTAATATATATAATTTCAGTTTCCCTTAGAAGGTACTATTGGAAACCCCCTATGGAGGACCACTCTTGTTAAGATCATAATAAGCTATTCACGAGGACACTAGAATTCTTAATTCAAGGAGTCTTTTAGTCATTATTTGGGATACCTTTAATAAGTCTTTGGGGCAGAGGAACTAGTCAGTAATGATTAGTCATTAAAAACTTTTCACGCCATCCCGTACTCTTAAGGAGCAGATATGTCTCCCCACTTATTAAGTAACCTTTTAGGTTAATCATAATCGGAGTATACAAAAGATTTAGGGGAGGATAGGTGGTCTCATGATGAGTCGACCTACCATGATCATGAGACCTAGCATGCATGACATTACTGCTTCTGGTCACCAAGCCAAAGTAATGGATTTCAACCAAAAATTTGGAAGATAGGAGATCTCATCACGAGCCGACCTATTCATTCATGTTACTTCTTGTGAGCGGCACTGCCATTAGTTGGTTACCAAGCCAGAACAGTGGCATTCATCTAAAATTAAAATAAGATAACTCTGAATCTATGTCTAGTAAGTGGGACACAGACATTTCTATGGGTCAAAAGACACCCCTGCCGAGGTTATGGACACCTGCGGGAAGCAAGGCTATGTTTGTGGTATTAAAGTTAATTGCATACTATGATTTGCTTGGCTATCTTTCTCTTCCCCTAAACTTATCCTTTTTCTTGGACAATGGTTTTAAAGACGATTTGAACATGATGCTTTGAGTTATATCTTTCAAAAATCAAGAATCTTTAAGGATGTGGTACCCTTAGTAAAGGTTATTCTTTGTGCTATATTAAGAGGAAATTTAGTTTGAATCCGAATGACAACGGAATTTAGAGTGTTCAATAAAGAGGTTGCTAATTGGTGTCATAACATATTTTGACTTTCATGGTATTTAGAGTGATGAATTACTCAATGATGAAGTTATGCTCACAAGATGCTGGTTCGCAACAATGTGTATTGATGGTGGTTGCCTCTAAATATGTGCTGCATAATCTAGGTACAAGATTGCTATAGTAAGTGCATGAATTTATGGTAGTTATTTTGAGATTGCACCTTTTCAACAAAATTTGATTTTCATTATAAGACTTTGGGCAGAAACAAAACAAGGAATTCATTTGGGACAAGGTAACAGGTATGTACCATGCTCTTTTGTCTATAATTTCTACTTTTTGTAATGCTTGCACCAATGCAATCACATTGTAATATATAGTAGTGCAAGCAGAAAAGTGCAAGCAAAGCAACGCAATTTAGGCGATGTAAGCAGATCAGTGCAAGCATGCACCATCCTTGCAATTTGGTTGTAGTTGTTGTGATAGATTTTCTTGAAATTAGTATAAATAATCAAAGAGTCCAGCAAACACTATGTTCTTGAAACAAGCTTTATCTAGCATAGGAAATGTGATCACATATAATTGCAGGAAAAATCATTACAAATGCACATAAATGTTTTTAATCTTGTTTTTGCGAGGGAGCGACAATACGACAATTGATTTCCTTGCATGAGGACATGCAAGAAGGTCAGCATGGGGGGATGTTGGGCCTCTGTTTTTCCTTCATTCATGTCACCTTTTACTCGAAATCCCTCATGCTTTTGTTTAAATTGAATTGTCATTATCATAGTTTTGTGCATTCTCGGAGATAATTAGTAAGTATTTGTTATTCCCTTGTTTTAACGAGATTTAAACATTAAAAGCATCATTAATAATAGTTTGTGTGTTTGCAGGTTTACAAAGTTGGTTATATGCCTATTCTAATAGAGGCAAAGTTCCTGCACCACACATTCTTGCACTAGTACCGGAAAGGGTTCCTGCAGAACACATTCCTACACCAACATTGCAAATTAATAACTCTGCTCAAAATCCGCATAATTTCTAAATGGCCAAGTTTGACCTTGGTTTTTATGCAAATGGAAGTGAATTATGGAAATCCGAGCAAACGGGTTTTTCAAAAATATAACTAATTACCCGTAACCGAAACCAATTCATGAGATTCAAAGTATTCCAAAAGATACGAACAGGTCTTTGAAGCACTTTTATAAAAAAAAATGTCTTTTCCAGAATTCTAGAAAACACAGTCAACAAGTTTCCAGACTGCCAACTTCCACCTCGGTTTTTGTGTAGATGAAGGTAAATAAAGAAATTCCGCGACATGCGTTTTTGTCCCAGTATAGAAAATTGACTAAGATCAAAATTGTTTTCCAAAATACGTAATGGTTGAGGAGATATGAAGGGCGCTCTGGAGGTAGTTTGTTAAAATTACCAAATTTTCCAGAATTCTAGAAAAATCCCAGAATTGGAAAATTCGTATTAAATCTTCATTCTTTTAATAGGGGAACGGTTGTACTATTATATGTAATTAGAATTGGTTAGGATTCAATTCCCATATTCCTTGCAAAGGAACAACTTGATTTAATGAAAGATTATAAAAGGAGGATTGATGCACGTAGAAAGGAGGATGGTGGAGGAGCGACACTACAGCAGTGTTGTTTTGTTTTGCTGGTATCGCCCAAATCTGGGCTAGACTCGGTAATTCATCATGTATTTTCCTTTATGATTTAATAAAAAAGGGAGCTTTGCCTTATGTTCATAAATCATGTTTTCCTTATGTTTGACAACTGATGAATTAATATAGTGTTGAGGAGCGTTTCTATTTGGAAGGGAAATGTGCTAGTTGGATAGGGCCCAGCCAACCCAACACGTTCTCCCTATTTTCTATTCTTGTAATTTATGTTTTAAAATTCCAAGTGTGATTTAATTTACAGCATTTGAATTTTTGTTTGAGTGAAAGCAGATCTGCAGTGTGAAGTAGTTAAATTTCCTTTCCTTGCATCTGATTTTGGATTGGTTTTCCCCACCTGGTCTGAATAGGAGAAATTACCTGCACCAGTGCACGTTGGTGTGCTATTCACTTTCTTCATGTTTGGATTGGTTTTCCCTGCCTGATTTGAGCAGGAGAAATTACCTTCACCAGTGCACATTGGTGTGTTATTCACTTTCTGCACGTTTGGATTGGTTTTCCTCGCCTGGTCTAAGCAGGAGAAATTACCTGCACCAGTGCACGTTGTTGTGCTATTCAGTTTCTGCAAGTTTGTTTGATTTGGTTTTCCTGCTTGGTTTAAAATAGAAGAACTGTTCCTGCACCAGTGCAAGATTGTGTGATGCAGCAAGCCTTTTTAGTTTACTTCTTCCAGCTTTCTTGATTTCACTAATATTTCATGATGGGATAAATTATAAAGATTGTTTTTCTATTTCTGCACTTTGATAAACTCAGAAAAATTCATCTTTTTGGTATGCAATTTGGCTTCATAACACTTGCAGTACTTAAGCACTTATTCCAAGAATTAAATGTTAAAGTGTAAGAAGCTCTGATCTAGTACAAGAACCAATTTCTTGTTATTGGATCTGAGTGCTTTGGACTTGAGAAAGTTCAAGCCCTTGCATGAAGAAAAAATTCTTTTAGTATAGACATCATTTTACACCTCTTGCATAAACCTCTATTCCTGCACTAGTGCAAGCAGACTCTGTTCCTGCACTAGTGCATGCAGACTGCACTAGCGCAAGATAGATTCTTGTGAGAAGGAAATATTTACATAAGCAGGTTTGAAGGGCCCATCTATTGAGACTGCTAAAGTGTCTATGCTAAAGAAAAACACACTCAGTGGTTAATCAATAATCAGCTAGAGTGATTGCTCCTTTATTTCTAAATCTCTTTTGCAAATTCATTCTTTCTTGTTCCAACACTAGATTACTTTGATGATTCAGTTATCTTTTACTCTTTCGATTTTGCAAGCTTTTCTTTCAAGTAGAAATTTCTATCAAGAAAATTCATACCATCTCTGGCATTGCCTGTGCTTCGTCTCTAAGTTTACGAATCCCCCGGGTTGACAATTAAGTGTTGAGGAGTTTGCTTAAGTGCAATTCCTGAACCCAACACTTGCAAAATATCTTATATTTATTCCTTGGTCCAGCAAGCCAATCCAGTCATTGATATAATATAATTTTGAGTTGAGAGAAAAATTCTATAAAAACGTCTTTGAATCCACCCTACATACTTCGCAATGTGAAGTATTTATACAAAAATAATTACAAAATATCTCATAACAATCTGAGATTTAATCTAGGGAATAAAAATATCTTCCAACATGAAGATAGAGACAGATGGAAAACTGCATCATGTTGTCCCTTTTATTGTGGCATTGCTAGCTGTTTCTGTTGAGTTGTGAGCCTTTTAGGTTGGTTGGTAGTAGTGGTGTTTTTACGTTGGAACCTTCTTTTCTTTGATCTTTTACTGATACTCTTCGATTCTGTTACTCTTTGACCCTGTTGATCTGCCTTTTACCTGTTTCATCTGGCTGTCTTCAGATTTACTGTGGTAAACTTATGATGTTAAACTTTTTATAGTAAATCTGTCATTTTCTCCCATCATTCTGCCTTAGGTAATCTTACTTTTAACATTCTCCTGTAAATTTCATCTGCTTCTGTGTACTTTGCAAAATTGGGCTTGGTAAGAAATAGATGTTTCACCTCATGTTCTAAGAAAAATAGGTTCTCCAATGTATCATACAATACTTTACCTATTGGCAAGGCTTTAATAGCTTATGTGCTTGCCTATTCCTTTGCCAACCTTCTTAACCTGTCACCATAGTCCAGTTGGGTCATAAGTTTATCGTTGATGACCATCGGACTAGGAAGGCCTCTCTCCCTCAAAATTTGAAACTTAGCGATGAACTTGCCAATGGCTATCTGCATGGTGTGGCACTTCTCTTCCAGGTTGAGCATGAGGTTTCTTTTAGAGAGAACCTTCTTAATTTCCAGAATGACTTCAGTTCTATCATCTATGTCAAGCTCATGGAGCTCATGCCTGTTCTTACTATTCAAAAAGTGGATGAGTCTATTTGCATCCTCTGGTTTGTCTCCCAGTTCTTCTTTTACCTTTGCAATAGCTTCAGTAGCTACTTTCACTAATTCTGTCTGCTCAAATATTACCTGTATTGATGGCCAAATATCATTGACAGAGTCAATGATATTGGCCCAGAGCATCTCCTTGATCTGTCCTAGTGGTTTCTACAGTGTTAAGTCTTTTTCTAGGACTTTGATTTTATCATCCATACTTTTGGCCTTCTGTGTTTCTTCTCTTTGCTAAATTTGGGCAAGTTTGCAATCAGTTTCTAAACTTTCCACTTTATCCTTTAGCTTTTTGAGTTCTATTGCCTAGATTGACATTTCCTCCATGGATTTTACCAATTCTGTTGTCTTCTCAGTTGATGTTCCTGCTGCTGTAGTAGACTCAGTTGTGATTGGCAGTGTTGTGGCTAGTGGAGCTGTGGGTGCCAATGATTCTGCCATTGTTGAAGGAACTATTGTTGACACTGTGGGAATGGCAGTTCTGGAAGTGGTTGCTAGATCATTTTATTTGGACTGAATCAAAATGTCCAATTCCTTCTCTGTTTCTTTGAGCTGGTCATTTAGCTTTAGGACTAGGTCCATAAGCTCCTCATGTCCTTTTTGGGCTTCCAGGACCTCCATGGTTTGTGGATGATGTAGTTGAGAAATTTTGAGATGCTTCTTCAGTGTATCTATATCATCATTCTTCTTCTTTATTAGCTTTTCTGTGGCCTTTACATATTTTGGATCATGTCCCAACTCTATGACTAAGTCCTCTAAGGACTTGATTTTGGTATCCTTGGCCTGTGAGGAGGCCTTCTCCAACTGGAACTGTGTTGATATATTATTCAGAGAGTTTTGCAGTTGGTGGGCAACAATTGCTTTCCCTATCAAGGTGGAGTATATCATCTCCCTTGTCTGTTTGTGCAACTCAATTTGGTCAATGGGATGAATATCCCTTTCCAATACTTCAAAGTCCACTGTCTTGAAATTTGTCGATGTCCTTTGCTACTGAGTGGTTGGTTGGATGGATGACATTTGCATTTTGCCCTCTTTAACATCAAAGGCTGACATGAGCCTTGTTTGGTTTGTAGGAGTCATCTTTAAATATTGTGCATAATTTTGGGCTTTCAGCCTCTCATTCCTAACTTTTATTTCTTTGTATCTCTCTTTTATATCTTGATTTCTATCTGCTGGAATTCTGAAAGAGGATACTTCCACACTTTGCTATCTTTGTAGCATCTGGTTCTGTGATGTTGAAGGTTCTAGGATACCTCCAAATGGAGTGGCCATCCTGCTCCCATCTCTCTCTGTGCTTGCGACCTCAACTGTCTCTTCTATATATTCTTGTTCTGAGACAGGATTCACTCCTTGTCTCTTAGCCTGGCTTGTTTCTGCATAGGCTTGTGAAGTAGTGGCCCCTTCCCTGTTTCTTTTGAGGTTTCTATCCTCATTTAAAGGATTTTGTAGGACTGGGGGGGTGCTCATAGTGGCCTCTGGTCTATTTGACTATTCTGGTACCTTTGATTGTTCAGGTACTTATGATTGTTCAGGTACTTCTAATCCTTCTTGCACCTGTGACTCATCTTGTACCTGGGAATCTCCTGGCCCCTGTGATTCTCCTTGTACCTGTGATTCTCCTTGCACCTACAGGAAAGAAGCCTCATCAATTTGTTTATCTAATTCAATAAGTGTATTTTCAATGTCAACTTTGGTGCTGTCCTGATCTACCAAAGACCCTTCTACCCATTCTGATTGATTTGCAAAGGCTTCAATTTCAAAAATGGGGTGATGGATGAAAGGTCCCAGCTTGACCTTTTGTATTTTCTTAGTGATAAACTCCAAAGGGTCATACCTCCAGGTAAAACTCCTTTGGAATTTCATGCTTTACAATATCATATCAGCTTCATGGCCTGCTTCCCTTGAATTACAAATAAAGGGGCCTAGTTGGTCTTTGATTTTGAAGTTGGCCTTCTTTTTGGCATAAACAAAATTGGTTTCATCTGCAATGATCATCTACCTGTAATACTCTAAATCAAATAACCACATTGGGATGTATTTGTGGAGCTTGTATGGGGCTAACATGCATCCATAGATCCTGATCTCAGTATGGTTTTGGTACAAGTACCAATCACCAACCTTGGATTGTTTTGACAATTGCGGGATTCTTTTTATGTCTGCACTTATCCTTGGAGGAGGGCTTCCTATCAACATTATGACAACTAGATACACAAATAGGTCAATGAAGTCAGAATATGAGTACGGGGAGTGATATTTATGTATCAATGGAGTCCAAAATATTATTGATCTAGGTTGGCCTTTAGTGTCAAGTTTTTGGAGAGTAAATGGGAACGTGTCTGCTTGAAAATATAGGAAAAAGTGATATAAGACAGAGGAGTATTTGAAGGCTCTCTCATTACTCATCCTCAAGAATTGTTCATGCATTCTGTCAACTATAAACTTGGCATAATCATAGATGATGGAAGGAGGTTCTCCTGGAGTAAAAATAGACATGAAAGCCAAGATGATTTCATCTATATACTCACTGGTGGTATAACCTAGAACTCTAGATATCATTGCTACAATGTCTTGACCAAAGGGGGAAAATATGGTAGCACATATGGAGGGCGTTCTCTTGGGATATGATTTTCTCTCCTGATGAAGGTTTGAAAAATTTCAGCAAGTTTACCAGTGGTAAGTTTGGGGAATTGGTCTAGTAGATTACCAATTGACAGAGGGGTTAGGTTTTGTCCTGGCTGAAATTGCAGCATTTCATTGATAGATTCAATAGTGATGGTGAAGAGTACAGTCTGGCTTGGGGAAATCACTGCTCTTTAGCTGGGGATATAGTTTGCATGGTAGTAATGGACAATTTCAGGGAAATTATGCACTTCTGGGAATTGGTGCTTGGGCAAATTGGATTCCGAAAGCCCAATTTTGTCAGCATTATTTAGGAATAGGTCTCTTTATCTGCAATATAGTTTTAGTGGGGATTCTAGGACAGAGGTGTCCTTAATTTGAAAATCCTTATCGGCCAGAGGGAGATGGTCTAAGTCTAAATGAGGAATGGAAATTGGTCTAATGTCCATGGCAATTGGGGCAGCCATTATTAGTTCTTGTGGATTTGAGAACGGAGGAAGGGATTTTCATTTTTTTAGGGCAATGGAGTTTTAGTGCAAATTAGGCCTGGGTTGCTTTGAGTTTCCTTTAATTAATTCTTTACTTTAATTAAGAAACTGAGTAACTGGTTCAGAATTTGACAAGGTTTTCCAGTGAATTTTGGCTTAAATACATGGAATTTGAGGAAAAAGGGCTCTGAATAGGTTAACTGGCAACTGCGAATGGTCGAAGAGTTTGTGTGTAGACTAGAAGGCGAAATGAGTGCTCAGTGGCATCTTTAGGGTGGCCATTGGATGTAAGTGGCAGCTTCGACGTCCGCAAGTGCATGCATGGAAGTTTTCAGTTGAAAAACGATAAAAACAAATGATTTTGGGGCTTTTGGCTTTATGCGTGAAAGTCAACTTTTGGCAGGTAAGGTGAACAGTGGTTATTTTGGCGTTTAGCTGGGTGAATAGTGACATTTTGTCGTGTAGTAGGCAAGTAGTAAGTGGTATCCATCGCACCGCTTTTGGGTGTTGGGTGGTATTGGGGGGAGGTCGCCCGATTCCATACATTAAGTGACACGTAGCATCGGGGGCCTAACAAAAAACAACTTTATCGGGCGGGTAATGTTCAGACATCAGGCCCACCCGATATGGATAATAGCCGTTGGATGTGATGGGAGGCGATCGCATGGTGATCGGGCATGGGAGTTGCGCGGAGGCTAGTGGGGGGGCCCGAAAGGTGATTAAGAGTGGCGGTTTTGATTAAATGACGGATTAAGGAGAGGTTAAGGCGTCGGGATCATTAGCAGAGGGATTTACTTAATGTAATCACGAATCGAATAATTAATGACTTTGTCGGGGTTTGGGAAAAAATATAGTTTATATTTAAACTAGGTCTAGGGATATTAAAGTAAGGGATTTAATAAATACATACGGGAAAAGGGTATTTATTGGGAATTAATATATATAAGAGTTAGAAATTAATATGGACATGGCGGAAATGAATTGCGCTAAGCATAATGTATTTTTGTGATTTATTTGTTTTTCACATATAAGCATTATAACTTAGGCTAAAGTGTTTTTGTGGGTTTTTTGGGAAAAAGGGGTTTTATATGGGGGTGATTACTTTTCCTAGGAAAATAGTGTTTAAACCTTACGAAAAGGGGTTTAGTAGGAAAATGAAGGGGGATGAATTTTTATGAAGGGATTTTAGTACTTATTGCCTATTAGTCATTGAGCCGAGGGTTTGGTCCTTCCAAAAGTCAAATAAATGCTCTGAGCCTCTTTGACTTAAATGTTTTGGTATTTTAAACTTTGTTTGTAGGAAATTAGTAAAATAAAGGGGTAAAGTGAATGGGGGAGGTTAATTAGTTGACTTTGTGAACTTTATGCATGCTCATTTTCTCACTCATATTTGAAACTTTCATGATGAGAATGATCAATATGCTTTTTGTCTAACCAATCATTATAACTTTCTACAACCTTTCTTCTACTTACCCATCTACTCATCCTACCATTTTTACTTCTCTTTATTAGGGTGCATTTAAGCTAGCAAACCCTTATAAACATTTTTCTTTTCTTTACAATAAAAATCTAGCTAAATCTAACCTTATTACATCCAAGGGCTCAGATTAAACAATTGAGCTCCTTTTATTAACTCTACCTATCTGATTATCTACCAAGTTTACACTGTTTGGTCAGATTTTCATTCTCTATCTATAAACATGAAATTGAAAACATGAAATAGCCAAGTTTAAACATTTGGACTATCATGGATTGTGGCAAAGATTATAAGCTGCACACAATCATTTATTTTGCATAAAAGTAAACTAGGAGTGGCATTTTGGCTTGCTCACTTTCATGGTCTTTTTTCTTTTCTTGAGGTTCATATTTTTCATCTTTTTTGACCTTTTTTTTGTTTTTTTCCTTTGATTATTCTTTTAGGACATACCCTCTTTACATTTTTTTAATTTTTTGAATATGGAAAACATTTTCACAAGAAAAGGTATGTACAATATTAAAAGTTTCAATCTTAGTCATTCAAAATTATGACTCCTATTGGTATAGGAACCCAACAGTGGCTCCACTTGGGGATGGCATCTCCTGGTGAAATGTCAAGAACTTTGTAGATCAGTAGCCTTCTAAATTACTGTGATCTTTCCTGCAACATTTTCCTTTGTGCTTCTACAATATTACTATTTATGACAGTAAAATATTTAAAGCTTAGGGCCTTCTCTTCGGGCTTCAACTCCAAAAATTCATCATCCAATCAACTCTATACATTTGAAAGTAAAGTATGTACAAATGCTAAGTGGAATTAGTAACTAGGTTCAATATAGTGTTTAAGAATTCGACTATTTACTGGTCCACCTTCTGGTTCTGTGCCATCCATTTCTCTTAGGAAGAGCATTATTACTCCTGAAAGCATAAATGATATATGGGCCTTTCCATAGGAAGTCAAACTTCCCATTCTTACCTTTATCTTCCCTCCTTGAGTCCCATTTCAACACTTTGTCCCCAAGGTAGAAATTCTCAGCCTTGGTTCTTCTGTCAAAAATCTTCTTTATCCTCTCTTGCACAACTTGAGATCTGATGTACACTTCTTCCCTGGTTTGTTGTAAGTGAATTGTCTCGTTGATTCTTCTTTAGATGTCATTGGGTTCAACCTGCAATTCTTGAAGCAGCTTCATCACTGGTGTTCCTAGAGAGGAAGGAAAGACAGCTTCCATTCCATATACTAACTGGTAAGGAGAGGTACCAATTGATTTCTTTGTTGTTAACCTGTCTGCCCACAAGGAATTTACTAGATTTTTATTCCATGTCTTCTTGTTATCCTCTCATAACGTTTTGATGATATTAAACAAACTTTTGTTTGAGGATTCTGCTAGTCCATTTCCTTGAGGGTAATAAGTTGTAGAATGGCCTAAGGTTATATGATACTTCTTACAAAAATCAATCATTCTCTTGGATTTGAAAGTTGTTGCATTATTAGTGATGATTTTGTTTGGGCATCCAAATCTAGATACGATATTGGCCTCAAGGAATGTTATGATAACTGTGTCAGTGGCTTTCCTTATTTAGGTGGTATATCAGCAAAAACTATGTCCATAAGAATGGTCTTAGCAGGGTACTGAACTAGGGAAACACACAAGTCCTTTATAAGTCCTAGGCACTTAACTTGGCTTGAATCAAATGAAAATAGGTCCTTGTAAGGTCTAGTGATATCCAAGTTTAACTTCTCTATAACAGATTTAGGCATTAGATTGTGTGAAGTCCCAAAGTCTAGCATGGCATTGTGTAGGATTTTATCGTGAATGTTAAGGATAATGTAGAAGGGTGGTACCCCTCCTTCCACTAGTTTTCCATTTACTTCAGGACCAAAAATGAGTTCAGGTTGATCATCAAATAAATTCAGAGAATCTTCATTCTCAACGAAGTTTAAAGATTTGCTTATTTAAGATTTGTAAGTTTCATGTTTAATCAGTTCTGTTAAAGGAACTTATATTTTTAGTTTGGCCACCTCTGCTCCCAGATTAAAGGGCAAAGGGGATTTGTCTGTTTAAATGTTTGGAATTTTAACAGCAGGGTTTGGAGTAGTTTGTTCTTCTTTTTCAATGTTTGGAGTATCTTTTAGTGGATTTTGTAACACAATTTCTGGAGGTTGTTCCCCTATTTCTTTGGAGGGAACTAAAGTGGAAGGTTGCTCATCAGAAGGTTGGTCATTGGTTATATCTTCAATGGTGGGACTGGGAGGGTTCTGATTTGGTCTAGAGAGGATTTGGAGAGATTTTGTGATGGGAGCTGCCTTAATATTTCTAGGTTGACTTGGTATTGCTTTCTCGTTTTGGTATGGAGCATCAGTGTTCTTTTTGCTCCTCAAATTGTACTATTTATGCACTTCGAAGATAGCATAGTCATACCCTTGCTTATAATCGAATGATTCCCTGGATTGGGTCTGCAATTGTTGCAGCATATGAAGTTTTTGATCATCTTGAGTTAGGAAGATTGTATCTTCTTCATCCAATCCCATTAGATTTATCTGAGTGTCTAGTTAAGGGTCATCTGAATGTGAAGTTTCAGCATAATTCTCTTGGAAAGGAGGCCTAATGTCTTGGTCAGGTCCATTCTTCCTAGTGTTCTGGTTTTGGTTTTTCCTAAAGTTTGGATTCCTTACTAGAGGAGCCTGTTCATTATACCACTGAGGCTTTCTCTCTATACTGTCTATCCTATTCATAAGTTTCTCCATAATTTTGGTAAGAACATCTATTTTAAGGTCTGAAGATGAGGCTTCATCTTTAACTGGGATTCTCCTCTCATTTCTAATCCTAGCTCTCTTTGCAGCAGGTTGGACTCCACACTCACAGCAACACTCTGCATGTCTTCTAAAGTAGGGGGATTTTGTTCTCTAAGTTGAAAAGCCATGTCTGTATCAAATCCATCATGGAATCTAATTAAAGCTAAACTAGGCGGGTGTTTAAGATCTACTGGTATGGCATTATATATGTTGTTAAATCTAGTACAATAGTCCTGAACTGTTTCGTTTGGTCCCCTCTTGATGTTTTCATATTCAGAAAGGATTTGAAGAGGGTTGTTTTTCTTCTCCCACCTATTTAAAAATTGTTAGTAAAAAACTTCTAAACTATCTATACTATTGTTAGGCAGAGATCTAAACCCTGTTCTCACATCTCCTGCTAGAGTTTGGGCAAAAATTCTCATTTGGACATATCCAATGTCAATTTCATGTAATTCGAAATGGTCTGTCATTTTTCTTGTATGCTGATGTTCTATGTAGGATCATGTGTCATTAAACAGGATAATTTTACTCTGATAATCTTGTGGCATAGCACCCAATGGGGCAGGTAGTACTAAAGGAGCATATCTGTTCGCCATGGCTCTAAGCTGAGTGGGGTTAGGTTGTCGGGTTGAGGTTCTCGAAGATAATACAATAGTGGATGGAGAACTGGGAGTTGAGTTATTAGGGGATGATATAGTAGCTGGTGGATAACTGAGAATTATCGGTGTCTGACGGGTAATGATAGGTTGGTGAGGAAGTGCTAGTATGAATGGAGGTTGGGAAACGATCTCGGAAATGGAAGGAAATGATGGTGAATTGAAAGGAGAGGATACTGTTTCAGAAAGTTGAGGGATTTCAACAATAACAGAGGATGACTGAGGTGAATTTAAAACATACTCACCAATTGGTTGGTTTGCCCTTTGTATTTCGAGATATGTAATGAATTCAAGGTCTAAAACAATCTTATCAAGAGTAGTTTCAGACTGGGCTTTAAACAAGGAAAAATCAAAAGTAGCATCAAAAGGGAGTTCCTCTAAAAGCATAAATTCATCAGGACATGACTCTACTTTAACTGAAGGTGTAGGGATGACTGGACTTTCTTCTCTTCTAGGTCTTCTCGAAATCAGGTTGGGATTATCACATACTGGGGTAGGGTTTGGGTCTGGGTTGGCCCTAGTATACTGAGTTCTCCTTGAAGCCAGGATTTCAAGATTTTTCAGTTATCTTCTTTTTATAAAGTTTATGAATAGCTTCAAACAAATCCTTTAAGAGGCATAAAATAATGATTTACAATTATCTCAAAGGTTTATTAAAACTAAGGATCTGGTCTATGAAACCAAAGATTCTAGGTTCGATCCCCAGTATGGTCACCACTATGTTATCACTCAGAATTTCCCTTGAAATTATTCAAAGAGGGCATAATCTGAGGTAACCAAAAACCAATCTTTTAGACTTAGGATCTAGCCAACCTAAGTCCAGAGAGGGCTCTCTCTTTATAATTTAACTTTGTTTTTAGATAAGATTTTAGGCTAGTTCTTAGAGCTTATGGGATTTTGATTTTGAAGCTGAAGTTGGATGGTGGAACTCTGGGAACAGATGGATAGAACTAACTTGTTGATTTTAGGTATGTTCTATGCTTAGAGCAATTTATTTCAATTTTCACAGTTAGCTCCATATCTTTTCCAGATTAGCAATCACATCAGCATTAAAGTAAACTGCAGATAGAACATAAATATAAATCGCAGAAGACAAGCCAAGACAAGAGGACACAAGATGTGGCATTGTCCAGGGACAAACCCTAATGTGGGGAAACCCTTGATCAATTCTTCTTATATGTTCTTCAATAGTTAAGCAGAGAGGGAGAGAGAGATAGTACGTTTACAACAGAATTCAACACTTTGACTTATCTAGATAAGAGCATAAATCATATCTAAGAAGATGATACATGAGATCAGTTGAATACATGCTGCTTCAACTAATTCTCCAAGGTGATTCCTTCATATTCGTTGTGCTGCATTTCGTCATCATGCTGCACCTCACCGCGCTGCACCATGTTGCACCCATCATCACTATGCTGCATCTCATCACACTTCATTAATCATGACTGTACCCATCACTGTACTCCATTATGTGCCATTGTTGCACCATGTTGCCATCCTGACCTATGTGGTGGTTGCACCTTGCTTGCTTGTTGCCCCTTGCTTGCTTGTTGTCCCTAGTATGCTTGTTGTCCTTAGCATGCTTGTTGTTGCATGCTAGTTGTCCCTTGCATGCTAGCTGTAACATTGCATGCTTGGTGTATTTGTTGCTAAGTACCATACAATTGTCCCAATGTTAGTTAGTTGTCCCTTGTATGCTACTCTCCTTCGGAGATAGATGCTCCCGCTGTTTCAGCAGTTCCCGGCAGTTCTGGCAGTTCTGACTGTTCCTGGTAGTTTCGGTTGTTCCCAATAATTCCGATAGTCCCGGCAGTTCCGGCTTTTCCAATAGTTTCGGCTTTTCCCGTAGTTCTGGCTTTTCTTGCATTTCCGACTTTTCTGGTTTTTCGGGATTTTCTGGCAGTTCTAGGTTTTCCAGCATTTCCGGCTTTTCCGGCAATGCCAACTTTTACGGCAATTCCGGCTTTTCTGACAGTTCCAGCTTTTCCGACTTTTCTGGATTTTCCAGCTAATCTTTAGATCAATCCTACACCTCTCGATGAGAGGGATCCAAGAAAAATATCAGCTACCATAAATAAGATGACCCACATGGAGTTTGGCCCTAGTTGCCAATTTTAACACTCCCTCTCAACTAGGGAGAACTCCATCCGTTGATCCATATGTTTGACTGTACTATCTTTACCATCAGTGCCTTGCACTACTCTACTCTACTCTGATCTGCTGAGCTCTGCTCTGCTTTTCTCTGCTTTGTTGAACCATGAAGAAAACGAATTGATCGAGAATGTCTCATACCATTCTCTACTGAACCGAAGTCAGTTTCATCTAAATAGAGTGTGTCACATCACTCTTACTGACCCGAAGTCAGTTTTATTGATCCCAGATCAATATCACAAGAGAGTGTCTCAAACCACTCATACTGATCCCAGATTAGTTTCATTGATCCTAGATCAATGTCACAAGAGAGTGTCTCAAACCACACATACTAATCCCAGATCAGTTTCATTGATCCCAGTTCAATGTCACAAGAGAGTGTCTCAAACCAATCATACTAATCCCAGATCAATTTCATTGATCCCAAATCAATGGAGGTCATCCTAGCATAGGGAGTATGGTATATACAGCAATGCGTCCATCGATAGTGCTACTATGGTCCCTATCCTCATTTCCCTGCTCATTGATCAAATGAGAGGTACTTCCCATGAGTCCCAGACTGCATGGGTAGGATGCCTCGATAGGAGAACTAATCATCCTGTTCACAGGAGAATGAATCATCCTGTCAGTGGATGCCACAGAGAACTAATCATCCCAGCCCACAAGAGAACTAATCATCCTGTTCCACAGTCGCCACGGAGAACAACTCATCCTGGCCCACAGGAGAACTAATCATCCTGTTCCATAGTCGCCACGGAGAATAAATCATCCTAGCCCATAGGAGAACTAATCATCCTGTTCCATAGTTGCCACAGGAGAACTAATCATCCCAGCCCATAGGAGAACTAATCATCCTATTCCACAGTTGCCACAAGAGAACTAATCATCCTGGCCCACAGAAGAACTAATCATCTTGTTCATAGCGCACCACCAAGGGAGGGTGAGTCACCCTGTGGTCGTATGTTGCTCCAGTAAGTACCCCAAGCCCCCAGAGCTCCCAGAGCTTAATGCATGCAACATGCAGGACCCTTATAAGAAGGTCCCTCAACAACTCCAAGTCGTTCGGGAAAGTCACAGATTTGACCTTTCCCCGGGGCTTTGACAAAATGTCTGCAACCTGTATATCAGTCTCAATGCGATGAAGCCTCCTCCCTCATCGACTTACCATATCGCAAATAAGGTAGTATGTGATGTCCATCTGCTGGAGTAATCATCGAATACGAGATTCGTCAATAATCAAATCCCTCCTCTGGTTGTCACATAGAATCATAGTGGTATTCATCATGTGTACAAACAGCCCACTTAAGAGCTTCTGCAACCATGCAGCTTCACACGAGATCATACTCGTAGCTATGTATTTGGTCTCAGCAGTGCTTATAGCAACTGACTTCTGCTTCATACTCATCCATGATATTGAAGTAGAATCCAAAGAGAACCAGCACTGAGAAGTGCTCTAGTGATCCTCCACACTGCCTGCCCAGTCAGCATTCGAATAATCATGCGGTTTCATATTTCCGGCAATGTATCTCAATCCATGAGAGATTGTGCCCCAAAGATATCTCAAAAGATTCTTGGTACCAATCCAGTGATACTCAACCAAATATGAGCTCACCATGCTAACTGCAAAACATATGTCCGGACCGAAGTTTACCAAGAACATCAATGCAAATGAGTTTATGAAACTCAGAGGCATTTCCCAAATATGGTCAGACATCACTACCATATAACTTCTGAAAGTTAAGATCCTCAAGGTAGTCATAGGCTTGTAGTTTATAATTCCACATTTGGAATCCAACTCCCTCTTACTTCTGCAAATGAGAGGGTCTGCACCTATCAGAAATAGGTCGTCCTCATAAGGTGTTGGTAGGAGAGGTCTATCATCCACAACCTTTAGGTAATGTTTTGGATCGGTTTCAATCCTAGTGAATCTCAGCGTCATCACACAACTATCAATCCTCTCATACTACACTCAGGGTGTCTTGCTTCAAGCCATACAGGGCTTTCTTCCACCTGTATACATGAGATTCCTGATCATGAATCTCACACTCCTCGGGTTGTTCCAAACCTGTGGACCTATTGCATGAGGAGAATGGTCCCCTTATAATATTTTCCTTCAATACATCTCATACATGTACCTTCATGCTCTACTTGAATTCAGACATCCCTATCACCATTTGACTCACATCAGGTAGGGCCCCATAGGTAGACCTTCGATGTTATAGATGCGATATGTTTATTGACATGATCCCCAATGGACCATCCTACAACTTGATACAAATTTTCAACCCTGAACCCATGAGAAAAAGCATCTTTGAAAATTATATTTTTTAACAGGGACCTTTCCATCGATGAATGCCACCCTAAAACCATTGATTTCCATTTCTAAGATGGACACCAGGTTCTTCTTGCGATCAGGTACATAAAAGAGATTCTGTAAATAAATCGAGTTACCCTTATTCAATTGAGAGTTAACATTTCCTACACCCTTTCTGGGATAGGTGGCATCGGCTCCAAGTATAATCCCACAATTGTTTCCATCGCTACCAAATTAGAGAGTGCACCCATCTATCCGATGAAGTGCCTTGAATCACTACAATCTATAAGCCAGATTCCCAAAGAATCTGAAGGAGAGGGCCAATACAAGATAACGCTTCTTTATCTTATCAAAAACAACATTTGATTCCTCATACCTAGGGTTCCTTGCTTTCTATGAAGAGTCGACCATTTCCTTGATAACCTGCATTACCTATCATTCCTTTGATCATTGAAGATGTCCCTAGAATGATTGTTATCATCATCAAGTGATGTGTCCCTGCCATTCGAACACTCCTTCGCATAATGGCCAAACTAGTTATCTGTCTTTCCTTCAACCCTAAGATCCGGTCTTTCAATGAAGTGATCTTTAGGTAGGCCATATTCTGCTACGCCATTCTGATAATATTCTTTGCTTCAACTTCACCCTTGGTGAATTTGAAGAGGGATGAGGAATCCACTGATCCTTTTGTCCTTTCCGAACTGTCTTCAATGATTTCTCTTTCACTCTTGCTTGGGCATTGTCTTCACCTCAGCTCTGATCCCATCTTGATTTTAGGTATGTTCTATGCTTAGAGCATTTTATTTCAATTTTCACAGTTAGCTCCATATCTTTTCCAGATTAGCAATCACATCAGCATTAAAGTAAACTGCAGATAGAACATAAACATAAATCGCAGAAGACAAGCCAAGACAAGAGGACACAACATGTGGTGCTAGCCAGGGACAAACCCCAATGTGGGGAAACCCTTGATCGATTCTTCTTATATGTTCTTCAATAGTTCAACAGAGACAGAGAGAGAGAGAGAGATAGTACATTTACAACAAAAGTCAACACTTTGACTTATCTAGATAAGAGCATAGATCTGTTGGGTTGTGTTATATTCTTTCCATGACTAGCCCACGTAGTTAACCGGGGGGTTAGAGGGGGGAGGAGCCCCCCTTCGTTGTGCTGATTGTGTAGCGGGGGGGGGGGGGTCATAGGGGGTTTGAGGTGTACCAATAACCCGACTTTATGGGGTCTGGGGCAGTGCCCCAGAAAATTTTGGTTTTGGACCCTATATTAGGTTGGGCGGACCCACCTATGGTTTTGTGCATGATTTTCGCACATGTTTTTTTGGACATGATGGTTTTCGGTCCATGGTATTGGACGCAATGGTTTTCGGTCCATGGTATTGGATGCTTCGGCATGTATAAATATGTATTATAACATTGAAAGGAAAATAATGAAAAATCAAGCTGGTAGTCCCGGTTTTGGGATCCAGAGGAAAATCTCTGTGTATATGTGTTTTATGTGTTATGCTCTTGCATTGTTTATTTTCTGTGTTTTAGAATTCGTATGCAGGTAATTTCTATACGGGGTTAAAACCTACATTTGGTATCAGAGCTATTTTGGCTTCAAGGGGACGCCTTTGTTGCTGAGGGGTTTCGCTCAGGCCTGTGGTAGACCCTATTCAGTGGGAGATTCACGAGATCAATTCTGTTGGTGAAAGAAGATGGCGAGCAGTGGAAAGATAGAGATCGAGAAATTTAATGGTCAGAGTTTTGAGTTGTGGAAACTCAAGATAGAGGATTTGTTGGTGGATAAAGATCAGTGGATCACGGTAGATCCGGTTACTAAACCAACGAGAGTGTCTGATGAAGAATAGAAGAAGTTGGATCAGAAGGCAAAGAGCACAATACGATTATGTGTCTCAGATTCAGTATTGTTGAATGTATCATGGGAAGCTACGACGAAGGCTTTGTGGGACAAGTTAGGGACTTTGTACCAATCTAAGTCTCTAGTGAATAAACTGTTCCTGCAGAAAAAGTTGTATAACCTGAGGATGAAAGATGCAGACTCGGTGATAGAGCATCTGAACGCATTTAATACTGTGGTAAGTCAGTTAGCATCTGTTGATATTAAAATTTCAGATGAAGATAAGTGCATTAGTTTGTTATGTTCTCTACCAGATTCGTGGGATAGTCTGGTTATTGCAATAGGTAGCAATGCAACTGCCTTGTAGTTTGATGAAATAGTCTCAGCCTTGCTAACAGAGGAGATGAGATAGAAAAATATGGAGAGCCAGAATCATGATGCCTTGTCTGTACGAGGATGGTCTCAGAACAGAAACAAAAATAAGTCATCGAGTGGGAGATCTAAATCTAGAGGGAGATCTAAATCTCCAGGAAAACCTGTAAAGATGGTGTGCTGGAAATGTGGAAAGGAAGGGCACTACAAAAGGGACTATAAATCTAAAGCTCCTGATAAAGGAAAGGGATCTGATGATGCTCCTTCTGTAGAGACGAAAACCACCTCAGATGAAGGTGGGGATGTATACTTGGCTTCTTCAAGTACACATGTAGATCATGAGGCATGGTTGATTGACTCAGGTGCATCCTTTCACTTCACTCCCCATAGAGAGTGGTTCTGCGAGTATGAGAAATACAATGGTGGTGATGTCTTCTTAGGGGATGATAGGAAGGTTAGAATCATTGATCGTGCAAAAGTAAAGTTGAAGTTGCAAGGTGGAAGGGTTATAACACTTTTGGGTGGTCTGCATATTCCTGCATTGGCCAGAAATCTGATTTTTGTAAGTAATTTGGATGATGCAAGTGTAAAAACAGTGTTCAAGAAGGATACCTGCAAAATGGTTCGGGGAGTACTGGTATTGATGCGAGGAGCTTGAATTGGAACTCTGTACAAGCTGCAAGGTAGCACTGTTATTGATGGGTGCAACAGTTTTGTGGTTCTTGAAAGTGGAGCAAAAAATCTAGTGGTCTTTGGAGAGAAGACCATGTTGTGGCATCAAAGGCTTGGACATATTGGAGAGAAGGGCCTTCAAATACTTCATGGTAAAGGTATGGTAGAAGGTATGAGTAATAGCTCTCTGGATTTTGATTTCTGTGAAAATTGTGTATATGTGAAGCAGAATCGGGTGAGTTTCCCCTCTCGTAGTAAGAGGGTGAAACATATATTAGAACTTGTGCACCGTGATGTGTTTGGACCTATGAAGGTTCCATCACTGGGTAAGTCTGTGTACTATGTATCATTTATAGATGACTTCTCAAGGAATACATGGATATATTTCCTTAAGAAGAAATCTGAAGCCTTTGACAGGTTTAAAGAATTTAAGGCTCTCATGGAAAACCAAACAAAGAAGAAGATAAAGGTGCTGAGGACAGATAATGGTGGAGAGTTTTGCAGCAAGGAATTTGAAGAATTCTGTAAGAAGTGTGGTATAGCATGGCAGAAGAATACTCCATATACACCACAGCAAAATGGAGTTGCAGAAAGAATGAATAAAGACGTTGATGAAAAGGGCAAGAAGCATGCTCAGTGGTGCTAGGTTAGGACAGGAATTCTGGGCAGAGGCGATGGATATTTCATGTTACCTGGTCAACAGGTCACCTTCATCAGCATTGGAGGACAAGACTCCACAAGAGGTATGGACTGGTAAGAAACCCTCTCTTTAAGATCTGAGGGTATTTGGATGTGATGCATATGTACATGTTCCAAAGGAAAAACGAACCAAGTTGGATAGTAAATATGAAAAGTGTATCTATATTGGGTATAAGGATGGTTTAAAGGGTTATAAGCTTTGGAACCCATTAACAAAGAAGGTTGTGTACAGTTGAGATGTGGTGTTCAGAGAGGTGAAATATGTTATAAAACATGAAGTCCAACCAAAGGAACTTGAGAAGGTAGAGTTTGAGCTAAAGGAGGAAGAATTAGACTCTATAGCAGAGGAGGAATCAGAAGATGAAGAGCCACAAACTCTGGTTGTGAGAAGATCAGTTCGAGAAAGAAGGCAGCCAGAAACGTATAGTCCATCTGCTTTCTGTTCAAATTTTGCTTTATCTATCACTGATGATGATCCCAAAATTGTGAAGGAAGCAGTAGATTCAGAGGATGGAAAACTATGGAAAGAGGCCATGATTGATGAAATGGCATCTTTGCACAAAAATGAGGCTTGGGATCTGGTGGAGTTGCCGGCTAGAAGGAAACCCATTGGTAGAAAATGGGTGTTCAAGAAGAATACAAATGCAGAAGGAAAGGTGGAGAAATACAAAGCTCAGTTGGTAGCAAAAGGTTATTCCCAGGTGCCAGGAATTGATTTTGGTGATATTTTTTCTCCTGTTTCCAAGGTAACTTCTATTAGATTACTTTTATCTATTGCTGCTGCTTTTGATTTTGAGGTAGAACAGATGGATGTGAAGACAACATTTCTTCACGGGGATTTGGAAGAGGAAATATACATGAAGAAACCTGAAGACTTTGCAGTGAAGGGTAAGAAAGAACTGGTATGCAAGTTAAAGAAGTCTTTGTATGGGTTAAAACAGTCACCAAGGATGTGGTATCAGAAATCTGATACATTTATACGGGGACTTGGCTTCACCAGAAGCAAAGCAGATCACTATGTGTATTTTAAATTAATTGGTGACCGTGTTATTTATCTGGTCTTGTATGTGGATGATATGTTGCTGGTTGGAAATGACAAAGAAATTATCCAGGATTTGAAGACCCAATTTTCCTCCAAATTCGACATGAAAGATCTTGGTGCTGCAAACTATATTTTGGGCGTGGAAATTAAAAGAGAACGGGCAAAGAGGAAGCTCTGGTTAAACCAGAGGAAGTATGTCGAGGCAATACTGTAGAGGTTTAATATGCATGATAGTAAACCGGTTAAGTTTCCTATTCCTGTAAGTGTGAGGTTATCTGCTGAGCAGTGTCCTAAGACACAAGAAGAGGAAGAGGACATGTCCTGTGTTCCATATGCAAGTGCAGTCGGTAGCTTGATGTATGCAATGGTCTATACTAGACCAGACATTGCACATGCAGTGGGAGTATTGAGTAGGTTTATGTCAAAACCAGGGAAGAAGCATTGGACAGCAGTGAAACGGGTTTTCAGGTATTTGCGTGGCACTAGTGATTATGGTTTGTGCTACCAAGGAAGACCAGGATTAGACAGAGTGTTGGATATTCGTGGCTTTGTTGATGTAGACTGGGCTGGAGATCTGGATCAGAGAAGATCTACAAGTGGGTATGTGTTTAACCTATTTGGAGGTGCAGTCAGTTGGATGAGTAAGAAATAATCTGTAGTGGCACTATCAACTACGGAAGTAGAATACATGGCAGCCACTCATGCAAGCAAGGAAGTAGTTTGGTTGCAGAGATTGTATTCAAGTATGGAGTTAGTACAGGATGTTATAAGGATATACTGTGACAGCCAAAGTGCAATTTTCTTGGCAAAGAACCCCGCATATCATTCAAAGACAAAGCACATTGATGTTCAGTATCACTTTGTGAGGGATATGATAGAATACAAAAAGGTGTTGCTAGTAAATGTGGACACTTTGAAGAATACTACAGATGAATTAACAAATCTGTGAGCTCTGAGAAGTTCTCTTGGTGTAGAGAGACAATGGGCGTTTCAGGGCTGGAAAAATGACTAAGCTCTCTTGTGGCTCCCTATGGAAAGAAAACAACAAGTGGGAGATGTTGGGTTGAGTTATATTCTTTCCACGACTAGCCCACGTAGTTAACCGAGGGGTTAGAGGGGGGAGGAGCCCCCCTTTGTTGCGCCGTTTTTGTAACGGGGGGGTCACAGGGGGTTTGAGGTGTACCCATAGAAAATTTTGGTTTTGGACCCTATGTTAGGTTGGGCGGACCCACCTATGGTTTTGTGCATGATTTTCACACATGTGTTTTTGGACATGATGGTTGTCGGTCCATGATATTGGATGCGATGGTTTTCGGTGCATGGTATTGGATGCTTCGGCATGTATAAATATGTATTATAAAATTGAAAGGAAAATAATGAAAAATCAAGCTAGTAGTCCTGGTTTTGGGATCCATGGGAAAATCTCTATGTATATGTGTTTTATGTGTTATGCTATCGCATTGTTTATTTTCTATGTTTTAGAATTCGTATGCAGGTAATTTCTGTACGGGGTTAAAACCTACAAGATCATCTCTAAGAAGATGATACATGAGATCAGTTGAAGACATGCTGCTTCAACTAATTCTCCAAGGTGACTCCTTCATATTCGTTGTGCTGCATTTCGTCATCATGCTGCACCTCACCATGCTGCACCATGTTGCACCCATCATCATTATGCTGCATCTCATCACGCTTCATTAATCATGATTGCACCCATCACTATACTACATTATGTGCCATTGTTGCACCATGTTTCCATCCTGACCTATGTGTTGGCTACACCTTGCTTGCTTGTTGTCCCTTGCTTGCTTGTTTTCCCTAGCATGTTTGTTGTCCTTAGCATGCTTGTTGTTGTATTCTAGTTGTCCATTGCATGATAGCTGTAAAATTGCATGATTGGTGTATTTGTTGCTAAGTACCATACAACTGTCCCAATGTTAGTTAGCTGTCCCTTGCATGCTACTCTCCTTCGGAGACATGCTCTAGCTGTTTCAGCAATTCACGGTAGTTTTGGCAGTTCCGGCTATTCCCGGCAATTCCAATTGTTCCCGGCAGTTCTGGTAGTCCCGAAAGTTCTAGCTTTTCTGACAGTTCCAGCTTTTCCCGCAGTGCTAGATTTTCTGGCTTTTCCGGCAATTCCAGCTTTTTCGGCATTTCTGGCTATTCCGGCATTTCCGGCTTTTTCGGCATTTCTGGAAGTTCCGTCTTTTTCGGCTTTTCTAGCAGTTCCGGCTTTTCCGGCATTTTTGGAATTTTTGGCTTTTCCGACAGTTCTAGCTTTTTCGGCAGTTCCAACTTTCCGACTTTTCCGACAGTTCCAACTTTTCTGGCTTTTCCGGATTTTCTGGCTGATCTTTAGATCAATCCTACACCTCTCGATGAGAGGGATCCAAGAAAAATATCAGATGCCATAAATAAGATGACCCACATGGAGTTTAGCCCTAGTTTCCAATTTTAACATAACTTCTTTAAACCATTGGGCTATGGAGTCAAGAAAAGGATGGCATAAGTAGATCAGGTTATCAAATGGAACTTCATAGGGTAGGCTAGCAAAACAAAAGGAAAATCTTTAAGAGCTGATAGATGGAATGATTCTAACCAAGGTGAAGGGCACTTAAGAATCTGTGGACCTAGGTCAAAAGAAGGAATAGATAGTGATCATCAACAAAGGGCAATTAAGAATCCTTTGTTACATAGACTAGAAGGAAAACTACGAAAGCTAAGGAGCAATTAAGAATTCCCTAGCTAAGATAGTTTAGCAGAAAACATTAAGAATGTAAACAGTTAACACAGAGTGCAGTAAAGCAAATTCTGAAATAATATTCCTTGTTTACCATTTAGATTTCATAGAAATACATATGATTTCCATTTTGCACAAGAATCCTGTGAAATTTGAGCTTTATTCCATGATCCAACAAAGCTAGTCCAGCCTTAGATACAATAGCCTTTTAGATATGAGAAAATAGTCTATAGAAATGTTTTTGAATCCACATCTAATACTTCAAAATATGAAGTACCTATACAAAATATCCCATAACAGTTTGGGAATTATTTTGGGAAAATAAAAATATCTTCAACATGAAGATAGAGACAGATGGAAAAATGCTTCTTGTTGTCCCTTTTATTGTGATTGTGCTGACTGCTTGTATTTCAAATTTGGCTCTTTCAGTTGACTGATATTTGTGTGTTGGAATCACTTTTTGTCATCAACCTAATGATACTCTTTACCTGCTACTCTATGACCCTGTTTTACCTTTTCATCTGGCTGCTATTTTACTGTGGTAACTTTATAGTAAATCTGTCAATTGTACACACCATTCATCTTCAGGTAACTTTACTTTAAGCATCTTTTTGTAAACCTCATCTGCTTCAGTATATTTTGAAAAAATTGGCTTATTAGCAAACAAGTTCTTTACCTCATGCTCCAGGAAAAACAGATTTTCCAAATTATCATACAATACCTTTCATGTGGGCAACGCTTTAACTCCTGAAGTGCTTGCTTAGTCTTTGGCCAATTTGTGTAATCTATCAACATAGTCCTGTTGGGTCATAAGCTTGTCATTAATGACCATAGGACTGGGAAGGCCTTTTTCCCTCAAAATTCCAAACTTCACCATGAATCTGTCAATATCTGCCTGCATGCTTTGGCATCTTTTTTCTAAATTGATCATAAGGTTCATTTTAGTTAGAACCATTTTTATTTCTATGATGGTTTCGGTTCTATCCTCTATGCCAATTTCATCTAGTTAATACTTGCTCTTGTTGTTCAATAAAGTGATAAGTTGGTTGGCCTCCTTAGGCTGGTCTCCCAGGTCTTCCTTTGTCTTTTGGATTGCTTCGGTGGCCACTTTCACCAGTTCTGTTTGCTAAAAAATTACTTGAATTGATGGCCAAACATCATTGATAGAGTCAATGATGTTGGCCCAGAGCATCTCCTTTATTTGTACTAGTGGTTGTTGCAATGTCAAGTCCTTTCCAAGGAACTTTATCCTCTCACTCATCCTCAAGTTTTTCTGTGCTATCTTACAGTTAGTTTCTAAGCTAGACACTTTTTCCTTAATTCTTTTAAGCTCTGTAGCCTAGATGGTCATTTCCTCCATGGCTTTTACTAATTATGTTGTCTTATCTGTAGATGTAACTGCACTTGTGGATTTTGTTGTGATTGGCATGGCTGTAACAGATGGAGCTGTTGGTGCCAGTGCTGTTGCCAAGGTTGAAGGAACTGCAGTGGAAACTATAGGAATAACAGTCTGTGGAGTGGTGGTCAACTCACTCTGTTTAGACTGAATTAAATTGCCCAGCTCCTTCTCTGTTTCTTTCAATTGATCATTTAACTTAAGGACCAAGTCCATAAGCTCTTGTTCCTTCTGAGTTTCTAATGCTTTTGTTGTTTGTGGATGATGCAATGGTGGAATTTTGAGCTGCTTTTTCAAGGCAACTATGTCATCATTCTTTTTCTTTATTAATCTCTCTACATCTTTGGGATCATGTCCTCAATGATTAAGTCCTCCAAGGACTTGATTCTTGTATCCTTAGCCTGTGAGGAGGCCTTCTCTAGTTGGAATTGTGCTGATATATTATTTAGCGAATTTTGTAACTGATGGGCTGCAATAGTTTAGTTGGTTAATGTGGAATACACCATTTCTCCTATCTGTTTATGCAATTCAATCTGGTCAATAGGATGTATATCCTTTGCCAGCACTTTAAAATCTATCTTTAAATAGTCAGCTATTGACCTTGGTTGCTGCATAGTAGACTTCATGTAAGTCATTTGCATTTTACCTTCCTTACATCAAAGGCTGACATAAGCCTTGTTTGATTGGTGGGAGCCATTATGAGGTACTGTGCATAGCTTTGAGCCTTCAGCCTTTCATTCATGGCCTTTATCTCTTTGTAATTTTATCTGATATCTTGGTCTTGGCCAGCTGGAGCTCTGAATGAGGAGACTTCCATACTTTTTTGTCTTTCCAACACCTGAGTATATGGAGAGTCATATTAGTGGATCAAAGGGGTCCAGAAGACTACTGACCTGGTGTTGCCTCTGGTATCAAGCTTTTACAGAGGGAATGAGAATTTATCAACTTGATAGTAAAGGAAAATGTGATATCGAACAGAGGAGTACTTAAATACTCTTTCATTGTCCATTATCATGAATTGATCATGCATTTTATCTGCTATGAATTTGGCATAATTAAACATGATGGCAGGGGGTTGTCCAGGAGTGAAAATTGACATGAAGGCAATAATGATTTCATCAACATATTCGTTGGTAGTATAGCCTAAGACACTAGATATCATTGACACAATGTCCTAGCCAAGTTTGGAAAATATGGTCCACATGTATAGGGGAGGATCATTTGGGATATGTTTCTCTTCCACAATAAAAGTTTGGAACATTTCAGCAAGTCTAGCAGTAGTAATCTTGGGGAATTTGTCTAGTAGGTCTCCAATAGAAATGGGAGTATTTTGTCCTAGTTGCAACTACAGCATTTCATTAATGGATTCAGCAATGATGGTGAAAAGTATAGTATGGTCAGGGGATGTCACTGCTTTTTGGCTAGGATTGTAGTTTGCATGGCAATAATGAACGATTTCGGGAAAGATATGTACTCTAGGGAATTGGTACTTAGGCAAATTTGACTCCCAAAGACCTATTTTGTCTGATGGTTTAAGTACTGGTCTCTGTACTGGTAGTATAATTTCAGTGGGGATTCCTGAACAATTTGAGACATGCCCAATTTTATTCATACTTAGAACTTTGATGATGCATATGCTTTTATCTAACAATCATCACAATTCTGCAACCATTCTTCTACTTACCCACCTACTCATCCTACCATTTTTCTTCTCTCTATTAGGGTGCACTTAAGCTGGAAAACCCTTATCAAAACATTTTCTTTTCTTTTACAAAAGTAAGCTATCTAAGTCTAACCTTATTATATCCAAGGACTCAGATTAAACTATTGAGCTCCTTTTATTTACTCTACCTAATCTAATTATCTGCCAAGATTAAACAGTTTGGTCAGATTTTATTTTCTATCTATAACATGAAATTCAAATCATGGAGTAACCAAGATTAAACTATTTGATTACCATGGATTGTGGCATGAATAACTAGCTACACACAATCATTATTATGCTTCATAAAAAGTAAATGGTAGTGGCATTTTTGGTTTGCACACTTTCATGGTCTTATTTTCTTTTATTGGGGTTCATATTTTTCATCTTTTTTAACCTTTATATTTTTTTTGTCCTTTCATTTTTCTTTTAGGACATACCCTCTTTACATTTTTAAATTTTTTCTTGAATATGGAAAAAATTTGCACAAGAAAAGGTATGTACATATTACAGGTTTAATCTTAGTCATTCAAAAATTATGACTCCTATTGGTATAGGAACCTAACAGACTACAGAAGAAATTGTCAAGACAAAATACTGAGATTTTAGCATTAAGGAAGTAGCTAAAATTGCCAGCTTCAGAGGACCCAATGACTAAAGAGATTGAAGAAACTGAAACTCAAAAATTTGACGTGATGAAGCTCATCATGGAACAAAATCTGCAAATAAAACAGATGGAGGAGAAAATGGAGAAACTTGTCAAAGAGAAAGAGGAAACTGTAAAAAGGGCCAACATTCCAATGGATGTAGTTCCTCTTAAACCAGTCTTTATAACTACACCTTCTGCCTCAGGCACATCAGCAACTATAGGAACAACAGTAAGAGTTGTGCAGAATATGTCTATTCAAACAAAGGAAATGAAGAAATTGCAAGATCAACTGAAGACATTACAACACATGAAAGCATTTACATACAATTCACATGCAACTGAGCTGCAGAGGGCAAAAAGTCAAATTGAGGTATTGCATAAAGAAATCAAAGAATCTTACCTTGGAAATAAATTGGGTTTGGTAAAGGAAATGTTAGGGAAGAGAATACTGAATCAATCAAAGATATCTCACCTTATATCAGGATAATCTTTGATCAAAAGGACTTGTTGGAAAAAGCTCAGGAAGCTATTGAAATCTCATTCTTCAGTTGGAGGATAAATGCAACAGTGTTAATGTTATAGTTCAAAGTTTTTTCAGTAAGTTGGAACCCTTGACCAATAAGGGTTTTCCCTCTATGCTGGTGATAAATGATAAATTAATGCCCATTGAAGACTATGTTTGAAAACTTGCAGAGGTTAGTACCAATGCTGCTGCAGTTTCAAACATAAGAGGTGAAGCAACACCAAGGTTTGTGTTGAATGCACTTAGAGATACCTTTTCCATCCTAAATGAAATTAGACATATATTTTTAGTGAAACCCACTTTTAATAAATATATAGAAATGGATGAGGTTTATCGAACGGTGACTAAGTTATCTATCCTAGATAAGAAAAGATGGGAACAGTTAATTTACTTGACTAAAAGGAGGATCAAACAACAATCATCAACAACTCAGCAGCATTCAACAGTTAAACACCAAAATAATCGACTATCAGTTCATATTCTTGATTTTGTATTAATCTATTTTTGTAAATTTGTTTAAGATATTTTCTTATCTCTAAGATTGTATAAATAACTCTCTTTAACGAGTTATTAAGGGTGGCACCCTTGAAGAAATATTTGTAATCACTAAATGTACTCAGCTTTTTCTGAATGATTAATACCAAAGAAAAGGATTCTAAATTTTGATTCATACAGTTTCGTATTCCTTGTAAGTTTTCCAATTTTCATTCACTTGTTTTCTTCGTATTCTTAAGTTTTACAAAGATAACCATATAGGAGTAGTTGAGTCTCAATTCACTCTTATAAGCTCTCTGAAAAGATCATATTTAAAGAGAATGAATTATAAAAACTGTTTGTTTAAGTAATTTCCTCTAAATAATAAAATCATCGGTATTTTTGTAATCTTGAGCATATTTTGTCAAACTTTCTGAACATTGTTTGAAGGTCTTCTTACTTATGGTTATTTAATTTTCTATTTGAAAACTATAATAGTCATAACATTTTTTTGTTTCTACTCATCACCATATAAGCTAAATCAGTGTGTGGATTTTAATAGCAGCCCTTTGGTTAATATTAGTATTATTCAACAACTTTAGTCATCAATGATTTAAATCTGTTTTAGACATTGGTCCTCCAAAAATTAAAACAAAACCCCCCAAAACAAATATCTTAGATACTCTAGCACGACAGCTAACCATTATCATCTCATGATATTTTGATATTTTTTAAATTAATTGATGAACATTTTAAGCATGTACATAAATTTAAACAAGTTTTCAAAAGTAGTGATTTAATTCTAAGCAAAAATAATATGGAAATCTTCCAAACCAAGGTTAAATTCCTTGGACACGTCATTGAAAATGGCGAGATCGCTCTCAGCATGCAATGGCATGTGCAGAGAAATTTCCCAAATGAAATAAAAGACAAAACCCATCTTTGGTTGTCTAAACTATGACTGTAATTTTTATAAAGACCCTTCGTAGGATAGAAAGGTTCTAAATCAAAGACTAAAAAAACCAGAACTATGGAATATGGAGCACTTAAAAAGATAAAAGAGAAGGTAAAAATTCTTCCTATCCTCTATGTTTATGAAAGTTTGCCAAAGATTGTTGAAATGGATGCGAGTGATATAGGATGGGAAGTAATCCTCAAACAACTCAAAGAAGGCTAGGAGTAAATTATTCAGCTTGACTCACTTGTGTGGAACCCTGGAGAAAAACTATTCAACCATTGAAAAAGAAGTGAACATTGCTTAGAATTGCATTGATAAGTTCGATATACACCTAATAAATAAAAGTTTTTTCTTATAACTGATGCTTCAGCCATGAAGAAGGTGTTAACCAAAAATATCAAGAAACCAAGAGAGTCAAATTTTGTTGGATGAGAAGCTCTCTTCACAAACTTTGATTTTGAAATTAAATAGGTCAAGGGAAGTAAAATTTACATTCCATATTTTCTAAGTAAAGAAAATATTCAGGAACAACCACATTTAATGGTTATAGCAACTGAATGGAATCTTATTCTTAATCCTGAAACTTTCATAGAAGTAAAATTTGCATTTCAGATTTTCTGAGTAGAGAAAATATTCAGTGACAACCACATTTAATGGTTATAGCAACTAAATGGAATCAAACTACTGAAAACCAACTCGGTAGTTGAGAAACACATGGAAATTTAGAGCATTTGACATATGGAAAATTTAGCAAAAACTACCTTAAATCTTCACTTTACTTTAAAAATATAGATATTATTTAGAGAGAAGAAAATAATAGACTTAATAGTTTTCACAAATATTTTGTAATAAACAAAGCTACACATCCAAATTTCCATCAAAACCTCTTGTGGCCGCACCATTATCTAGAGCCTTTGGTATTTACAATTAAAATAAGTCTGCATCCTCTCGAAAATAGAGAAGTCGGTTGTGGTTGCAACACACCCACCCACAACATACATCTCTACGTTAGTGTAATGTAAAGGGTATAGAGAGACACAAAAAATAGTGAAATTCTGATGGGTGACGGATAGTCTATGCAAACTCTGTAATGTTTGAGAAATGGCAATGAAGTGTGGATTTTGGATTTCTCTTTTCAGAAATCCGATGGACATTGTTTAGAATACAAATAAACTGATAACTTATCATGGCAAAGTCTGTAATGTTTGATATATTATTCGATAGTGAGAAATGGCCATGAAGTGTGGATTGTGGATTTCTCTTTTCAGAAATCCGATGGACATTGTTTAGAATACAAATAATTTTTCATGTAATGTTTTCTTGTACATTACCGAATGTGTGTATCGGATAATAATTTTTTCCCATTTAACATTTTCGTTACCTCGCAACGTTTAAATTGGAAAATCGAAATTAGTTGTGAAATGTTTTGAATCCCATAGAAACTCATTTCCGCTTTCACATGGATTTATTTAACCTAACTTCATTCTCTTTCAAACATATTCCTTTTAACTGAACTTAGTTCTCTTAAGGTGAAAAATGTTCTCTTTTGCAATTTGTTATGCTATTTCCACTGATGTTGTTTTACTGATGCTATTAATCCTCGACCATCCAAAAGTTGGAAATATTTAAGCGATAGACTTTGGGTTTAATATGCCATCCCAAAGTTAAAATTGTTGAAGTAATGGACTTTGGAAAAAAAAATTCGGAACCGTGCGACATAGTTTAGGAAAACAAATAAACTGATACCTCAACGGCAAGTCTTTCTGTGATTGGATTATATAGTACGTTCTCCTTTTAACCTTTTTTCACAACACACCAGCGAAAGAGAAAAACTAATTACGTTAAAAAAAATTATCGTAATAATAAAATTAATTATGTTTAGTTTCTATTGTAATCGGAATTTTCATGGCCTCTTTTTCTTTTCCGAGAGTATAAATCTGATGGACACTTTACCAAAGTTTTTTTACTATGGGTTGGGTTTTTTTTCAAAATTGTTTTTCATAGGATGTTTTATATTTATTTATGTTTGTCGTTTAAATGTTATTATTATATTTATTTTATTAGTTTTTTATTATAGTAAATTTTTTATTGAGATAAGTTTTATATTATTAATTTTAGTTTAGGCATAAACTAAATAAAATTGAGTGAAATCATAGATATACACATTAAAGAATAACATATTGAATCCTGTTAGTGATTGTGAAACTGATCAATAATTTAGGAAAATTATGTATATTCATTATTTATATAATTTCATAGTTTTTGTAAGTCATGTAGAATAATTCTCAATTAGCATGCTCAAACCCATTAGTTGTGTAATGTATTTTGAATAGGAGCAATTGATCTCAACATCCAACATGAGAAGTTCGATTGAAAAAAGATCTTATAAATAATAAAACAAATTTGATCCCATTTTTACTTTTAAATAGGGATTTGGAAGGATTCTAATATTTAAAACAATAATAATATACAAGGTATGTGTTATGAGGAAATCCATGATTGTGTAATAAGTAAGGATAGATCATTTTAGTAGGCATTCCAAGATTTGAAAGACAGGAATATGATCATGTTCAAATTGGATTATAAATTTAAGGAATGTTTTGAGATTTCCATTTCCAATCACTAAGTAGATCCATTTTTTTTTAAATGGGATGTATTATGAGCATGCTAAAGCTGAACAAACTACACAAAAACTCTCAAATCAAACAAAAAATTGTTATGTCATTTTTATTATTTTTATTGAACAACTAAAATACCCTTCAATCTCATTACTCTATCACTATAGGTTTTTTATATAGCATAAAGATGGGCCATGACCACATGAGTTTAAACCCCCAAGCTTGAGAGTTTAAGGTTCAAGGTGCATGATGTGAGTTAGGATAGAGACAAGCATTTTATAGCATGCCCAAAAACCCATGGTGTGTGTAGTAGCTAGCCTACTACTACACCATGGTTTATTTGAGAGTTTATAAGTACCATGCAATATGTGTTTATCTTGGAGTTTTATCTTGTATTTCCGCAATCCAATTGGGAGTTTGCTTATATCTAAGATATATTGTTATAAAAATAGATGCAAGAGATATATCTCTCTATCATGCAAACAAACATATAAAAATGAATATTTCTCACACACACATATATCAAATTTAACCATTGTTACCTCTTAACAAAACATCAAAAGCATATTTTTTAATTAGTGTTAATTACTGGAAATATCTAATTACAAAATATAATAAATTTAATATGCAGCATTGCTGCTTAGTACCTGCCTTATGCAAAAAATAATTGACAACCAAAGTTATTGGTCCCAGAAGTCAATATTTAAACACTTTTTACAATTTTATTAATTCCAAATGAAATGACCAAAATTATAGAAATACATAAAATTTATAATTATTAACACTTTACTAGGTGGGAGTTTCAACATATTTTGAAATTTCTTTGTAACTAGTAGAGATATAGTGAAAATAAAAATAATTAGGAATTCTTTTACAATAAATTTCTATGTAGATAGTGGCCACCATTTTTATACAAATATTTACTTAAATTATGGTGAGCAGTTATTACATGGCATTCTTGCATTAAAAAAATGGTGGATAGCTATCTACATAACATTCTTTTGTGCAAAATTGAATAGATTTTTTTTTAAATATATATTTTTATATCTTATTATTTAAATTAAAACCACTTAAAAATAACAACCCACTCATTAGGAAAAACAATTTATATTAAAAAGATTAAAATTTGTTTTTTAATTTACTACTTTTATATGAAAAGATTAAAATTTATTTTTTAATTTTCAAAGCATTTAGCGTAATATTTTTTTTAAATCTTAATAAACCTAGAATCGGTTTAAAAAGCAATTTTTTTATTGAACAAAAGAAAAAACAATATAATCTCCGGTTATTAGAAAAACATAATTTTAAAAACATCAAATGGCATAATTTCAAACCAGCCATTATAGGAAACATCCAAAGTCAAAATGTCAAAAAGATTATAATTCGAAGCGGACAAGTGCAAGGAAATGGAAACTTCGCATACCTGCTTTTCGATATCCACCGCACAGCGAAGGCGTAGTGGCTCGCTTTGATCTTCTCTAACAATACACCGAGCCATTTCCCGGACTTGATTGTGCATTATCGTTTTTGAACTGCGCTTCGTTAAAACTGCTGACAATGATTGCGATGCTTCCCGGACATGATATCCCGATGTCTCCCGCGCAGAATGTTCGAAACCTGACAATGATCGCGATGCCTCCAGCGCAGAATATCCCAATGTCTCCCGCGCAGAATGTTCGAAACCTGGTGGCAGAAACTTCGCTATAAGTTGATCCCACATTTTACGATCATGATGATAGTCCACGTCGTTCTTGAAGCTTATGAGGTAAGTTTCACAGAGCCTTCTGAGGGAGTAGTGAACGTCCTTCATATAATCTAATCCCTCTAACACTTGAACAGCCAGTTCCTTGTCTTCTCCCACCAAGAAATAAGCCACGTCCAAAAGCATCCTTCGCTGTTCGCTGTCCATATCTTTGCAACTCCATTTTAATAATTTCTTAATTACATCGTTTGCTTCGGGCAGACTCGCTCCTTGAGAGTATAATTTCAACTGCCGCTCCCAATGCGCTCTATCAGAATTGCTAGATACCTGCTCCCCCAGAACTTGTAAGCAGAGAGGCAAACCCCCACAAACTTTCAAAAAATCCTCCACCAAATCTGCGCACCCTTCAAGTGAATTTGATTGACGGGTGGCATGGTAGCAGAACAATTCTCGGGCATGCTTGTTCTTCAATGGCTCTACATCATACACGAATGAAGTGTTTGCATAAGAGGCCCTCACTACATCTTTATCACGAGATGTTACGAAGATCAGACTACCCTCCTCCACCGCATGTACATCCAGTACACATTCTATTTCGTCCCAGTGATCCACATCATCGAAAACAATCAAAATTTTTAATCCTTTTAGACTGTTTCGTAACATAATCTTCCCCTCCCAGCTACGTAACATATTTTTGCCCAGCAAATCACGACAGAGCTGCCCCTGCAAATCATGATCATCTGTTTCTCTGACGTTAAACAAATAAGAAGCCCTTCTAAACTCCGAACGGCTCAATTTGTTGAAGATATGTCTCGCCAGAGTTGACTTCCCTATTCCGCCTAATCCGGCAATTACTACCACCTTTTTGGAGCTTTGTTTCTTAATTTGATCATGCAAATCCTTCCAGGCCTGGTCTAGTCCAACTGCGTGAGGAGGGATCTCTAACGGGTCCCGTTTGACGTGTTCCATTACAGTGTTTTCAATGTTCCTCACAAGCTTTCCATAGTCATCACTGTAAACAAAAAAAATTATTTGCAGTCTATGATAGTTAAAAAGATTGATGATTCAAGATTCACCAAGTTGATAGATGATAAATAAGTAAAGTTTTTATTCACCTTTCCTTCCAATTGAACACCGTATCAGAATTGTCTGCGGCTTTTCCGAGTCCTTCCTTCCCTTTGAACACCTTACCAGAAATGTCTGCGGCTTTTCCGAGTGCTTCCTTCCATTCATCCACTACTTCCATGGATCCTCTTTCACGGTGTTTCTGAAAGGCTTCGGCATAACATCCCTTCTCAATGAAACGAAGCTCCCAAGGCTCAACGTCACAGAATATGGGAATAAACTTGGGCTTATGAGATGATGTCAACATCCAACAAAGCTCTTTTAAGCACCAGTGTGATTCAGCATAATTCTTCGAGAATATGGCAATGTGAACAGAGGAACTTCTAATGGCTCCACGGATTTCAGTCTCGATGGTATCTCCCGGGCAAAGTACGTACTGATCCAAAAAGACTCGCAACCCATAGGGTTCGAGGGCATGGTAAATGAGGCTGGCAAGAGTCAGCTTGGTATCCTTTCCCCTGTGGTTGATGAAAACCTGGTATTGCTGCCATGATGGCGTTGCTACTGGCTCCATACTTGATACCTTCTAGTGATCGGATCGGTTTGGAAGATGGAGGAAACCCTTGTCACGGCAATGAAGATGAAAAACTAGAGAAATGGCCGATCGAAAAGCTAATAGGGAGGTGGAAAAGCTAAGTCACCGTCGTCATGAAGGTGGGAGGTCGAAAAGTAAAGTCACCGTCGTCACGAAGGTGGGAGGTGTTAGCAAAAGATGTCGTATTATGATCGGCGCGTAGAGGGAATTCCACAAGTCTTCGAGGTGAAAGTCCCACTCTAACTGTACCATGCGTCACCCATGTGGGTTGTGGGTGTCGTATTATGATCGGCGCGCAGGGGAATTTCCAATAAATGGTACGATGCACCGGCCGACCACTCTTCTTTTCCCTTGGGCTTAATCTTCCGTAATCAAGTGGGCATGTGCAGGAATTGTTGACGCCTTCGTCGTGGCAGTTCATTGCCTACGAACATAGGCCTAGGCGCACGCGGAATGCTTATTCGCTAATACACTGAACATTTTCTAGCTTTGAAAGAACATGTTTTTGTTCTGTCACCATCTTCTATGATAGAAGATCTTCGGTGGAAATTCACATCTTACATCTGTCTTTCACCGATGGTGGGTCATCCATGGTGTGTGGACTTACTGAACATTTTCTAGCTGTGATGGAACATGTTTTTGTTCTACCACTATCTTCTAAGATGCGAATCTTCAAAGCTTGGGCATGGATAAAGTTTATGAGGGATGACCTAGAGTCACTAGCATGGCGTTAATTATGTTATTTAAGTACAGGTAAGAGTTTTTGATAAAATGTATAATGTAAATGCCTATATTTACACAACAACATTATGTACAAGATAAAATTATTATACATATTTAATATTGAGTATTTAAAACGTATTTATTATAAACAATTTCATGGCTAAATAATCATTTATGAGTATATTGCAAGGTTAGAGGAGATTGCTCTCACACCATCGTTTATCGTTGAAAGATGGTTGTAACAATAAATGGTATGGAAGAAATTTCACTAAACCCTGCAAAGAATGCCTTCTTAAGAAGTACAACTAACCCTTCCTAAGAAGTACGACTAACCGTGACCAACATCTTCGATGGTTTCTACTCCAAAAATATTTATTAAAAACACAGTTTCTACTCCAAAAATATTTATTAAAAACAAGTGTAGGTGTTTTATACTTGATGTTTCTTATCAAAGGCAATTGTTTAAAAGCCATTACACTGTCTTTGAATCATTTTTTTAGCACTTAGCAATTATATGTTTATATATTGTTAAACACTCTTTTAGTCTATATTTTTCATAAATTTGCATCCACATTTCCACAACCTAGTAATTGCACTCTTCCTATATCAAGTTGTTTTCACTTTCATGTGGGTTGTTGAATAAGTTTTCTTCACTTTCCATCCTACACGACTTTGTCCCACTTGACACACACAAATATGCTCATACTTAGCTACTTCACTTGTATGCAAATTCACTATATCCTATAATACCTTATATTCCCCCATGAGTCTCTCTTGCATGTCTCTCGTGCATAACCCTACACTTAATCATTTTAACATATGTTTTCTTTTCATATCCAAATGAGGGAGTCATTGACTCATTTCTCAACAATATCTTGTCTCGCCTCCTACAACCTACATTGAGCATCTTTTATTCATTATTCCTTTTGTCCTTTCAAGTTGCATTAATCACTAAAGCCAACGCATCCCTCGCACAACTAAAATTCTATGTTGTATTAAATAAGGTGCATTTCTCATTGAAATTTTATTATCTTTTCGAGTTAATGTAGTACTTGTTCTTTTTGAGCCACCTATTTCACACAAAACCACAAAACAAGAGTTAATAATACATTTAAATTTATCAAAGCTCTTAGTTTAGCTACTCATTGATTCATTCAATTTGTTTCATAAGTGTTCATAAGTAATAAATAAACATGTCAAATAGAGTACCACCCTTAACACACTTGAATGATAAGATCACAACTTTTAGTGGTCCATGGCGTACATATGGTATTCAATGGTTAACTTAGAAGAAAAGAACACTAACAAAGATTGGACTTCCTGTATTGTGCATGTTGGATGCATACCTAAAGTCTTTGAGTTTTTTGAATTAATCTTATAGTGCACAAATAAATTTAACACTAAGAAAGGGCATATGTAGTTTGTCGACTCTTCCAACACTCCCATTCCTTTGACCGCTAATGTGTTTAACAAAATTCTTTAGCTTTTAGAATCCAACTAAGTTTTTAGAGTAACTGAGGCCAACAATTTTCTGTTGAACTACAATGGAGGGAAGAATCATTTAAAGAAGTGATCCAAATTTATGAAGGGAATGAAATGAAATACAAATTTATAACCAAAACACAGACATACAATGACAATGGACTTGATTTAATAAATGGAAAATATTGAAAGTTTATACATGTAGTGTTAGGGTCCAACCCTAACCCCTTTATTTATGTAATAAACCAAATAGGGTTGAGTCACGATCATAGTTAGTTAAGGAGTCAATAAATCCCGTATTAATAATTGTAATTGGTTGACCTGCATTTAAGAAAGGGACGACAGTTAGTTGCAATGGGCCTTAATTAATAAATAAAGTGGTTAACCCTTGTTATGCAAAGGACCACTAGTCATTAGGCTGTTGAAGGTCATTTAGCTATAAAACAGTCGTAGTTAGAAGGGAAAGATCATTGAGTCTTATTTTCTGATCGAGATTTTCTCTCCTAGAGGTTTGCCCCCTCGAAGAGGCAAGTGAACATTGCTTTTATCTCCGAATAATAAAATACTTGTTGTTTTTCTTATTCTAATATGTGTTCTGGGTTGCATTTCTTCACATATCTGGTATTCTAGAATTTCTCGCAGGTCAAAATCATAACAAGTGGTATCAAAGCACTTTCCAAGATCGGTGGTACCTCCATTTTTGGCAGATTATTTTTTTAGGCTAGAGACGTGTTCCAACATATTTAAACCACGGGATTTGTCGTTGAGCGCATAAACCTGCGGATTTGGGGAGGCATGCACGCAGGAAATACAAGAGGTGGTCATGCTTGTTGGACTCCCTTGTAACTCCTGTGGGTACCCCTTCGATAAGTAGCACATTAGACAAACTCGCGCACGAACTGCCTCCCATGTACCCTCTGGGTATATTGGAAGCCCCCTAGGCTCACCTAAAACCTCGCCTTAGATAAGTTGTCGGTCATCTTGCTGCTACAGTACACTGAGAAAAGCACTCAGGGAGATTACTCGTGCATACGATAGGGTAGTCGGGTAATACGACTAAGGGTACGGTTGATCCTCCTTACTTAGTGCCCTGAAAAATTGGGTCGAGTACTATTGTTAGACCCTTATGTATATTTTGATTTGTAGCACCTGACACTCCTTTGTGACCATAGTCCCTCGAATCTCTGAAGATCACCCATTATACTATTTGCAAGATCAAATCCAGAAGTTGGGGTTCTACCGCCGCAGTATGATTCAGATCTAACAGTCAAGGTTTTGTTGTCGCCGCCACAATCAGATCCACCAGTTGGGGTTCTACCACCATAGTACCATTCATATTTAGCAGTTGGGCTTCTATTACCACTGCACCAATCATATCCACCAGCTAGGGTTCTTTTTCCGTAGGCAGATCTGGCCCTCTATGCAGTATGGCTTGTGGTTGCGATAGCCTAGGCCCAATTTTCGCAGGACATTAAGTAGGATCAAGTTTTCTCGAAATTAGCCACTGCATTATTGATCAGTGGGGAGTAAAACTCCTTTCGGAGTAAAAATAAATAAATAAAAAATTTGAGGCCTTGTCCGGACTCTTACAAGAGACTTAGCCCATAAGATTCAGGACGATGAGTTGATCGCAATGGTACCATTCACTTGTCAACTTCAATTTTCGGGCAGTCCAAAATTTTTTCAAAGTGACGTCAAGTGACAAAGATCTGTGTATGGTAGAAACTAGAGCTCAAGTCATGGCCAACGAGAAGATCGAGCACCTTGAACAAAAGTTGGATTCCTTCCAGGAAGAGATGAAGAAATTCATGGCACAATTCAATATGAGCATGTCAGGGTTGCATCTGGAGGCACATGGTATTAATGAAGACCTTGAAAGAGAATCTAGTCATCATATTCACTTCCATGGAAATCACCAACATTCGCACCCTTGGCCACCCAAGTTGGACATGTATAAATTTAATGGCTCTGGAAGATCTGGGACTTCCTCTTTCATATGTGATGGGGGTTTTAGAGGGAGATCCTTCCCCTTTGACAGTGGGTGAATCTTCAATTATAATAGGCACTGTTGAAGATGGCTGTGGTTTTCCTGTTTTTATCCTTGTGCTTTTCCGAGCCCTAAAATACATTGATGTCTGCCTCTTCCTCTTTTGTTTTGGTTTAATTGGGGCACTGAGGGCAGCAGCTACCTCTCTTTCTAGGATCTCGGGAGATACTTCTGTCTTTTCTGCCCCTTTTTCCTCTCCTTCTGTCTTTTTCTCTGTCTCTGCTGGTTTTGTTTCCTTTTGTTCTGTTTTGGTTTCTTCCTCCTCTGTCTTGGTGTCTTCCTCCTTCCCTTCTTGTTCCTCAGTTTCCTCCCCTTCTCCCCCTTGCTACTCTTCCTCTTCACTATTAGAAGGACTGAGATCATATGTGAGGGCCTTTATATCATCTTCTTCTATCATGTTTTTGAAGATTTCCCATGCTATGGGGATTGTGAAGGTATGGAGGGCTTCTTCCACTAACAGTTTAATTAACCCATGGTGAGCCAATTGATTTGGACCTCCTGCCTTCAACTTAATGCTGGAGTCTATGAGGGACTACAGGAGAAAATAGGGGATGCTGAGTTTCTGGGGTGTTGGAGTGTCCATGCCATATCTTAGCTCATGGAGAAGTCTAAAATGGTAGCCATAAACTATGCTATACCTCCCTTCATAGGAAATATATTTGATAATTTGGTAACTGACCTCATCCCAAGGGTAAGGTATGCTTGTCCTTCTAATGCCATTTTTGTCTTCTACAGGATGTTCATTGGGTTGGAAGAAGTTTTTCTTGGCAGATTGTCCAATTGGCTTTTCATCTTTGCTCCAAGGTATTCCAAGAGGAAGGGTGGTAACCCTACTGATAAATTCTGGGGTAATTTCCATGGAGAGACCTCTAAAAGTAACAGTGGCATGGGTCCTTGAGTGAGGGACTAAAGAAAGGGCAAACTCCTGAGCCACTTCTTCATCAAACCCTCAAAATTTTTCAAAAAATGGCATCCAATTTGCTCTGGTGAAAATGGCTACTACTTCGAGATGTTCATGGAGCCTGACTGAATTTGTGGGCTCCTTCCTCATGAATCCCCCTGTCATTGTGCTTATACCCCTTTGGAACACCCAAGGTAGAGATGGAGACAAGAATTTTGAAGAAATAGGAAAACAGAGAAAAATTGTGTTTTTTATAAGAAAACAGGAAGAATTTTTTTATGGAATTCCTCTTCTTTTACAAACTCAATTCCTCCTTAAAATTGTATCATTCCTTGCACATATTGATAATCAAGGTGGGTATGCGTAGAACCAGCCTCTTCAAGCCAGAATTCGAGCAAAAACCCTGTGTTTCCTCCTTAAAAACTGCTTACTACCCCTCCTATAGAACGCTGATAGCAGGAGGATGGATGAAAGCGATGGAGAACGATGGTTTCGAGGCTATGGTGGTGACAGAGAGCTTGCTACAGCTAAGTAGACAAGGGTGAAATGAGAGAAAAGGTGGTGAAGCAGTTTCGAGGAGGAATACTTATTTCTTCTTTTAGATATTTCTGGTGATGGGGTGAGCTGGAAAAAATGTACATTGCCATATTTGGACTGTTGGTCCCCACTACCTTTTCATCATGGCTCTTTCCCGTTTTCATCATGGCTCTTTCCCGCAATCACTTCCCATCATGTATCAGAGTTTGCATACCCTCCATACCTGTCCTTTAGATTTTTCTGTGAGTTGACTAGGCACACGTGTGGTGGCATCTCCGGATGAGCGTAGTCAACTCGATGAGGATGGCCAGTTAACTGGCCACTTTTTCTCGTTCAACCCTAACCATATCATTCGCTTATGCATATTTTTCAATTAGACAAATGCAATAGAGGAGAGGGTTAGTCACTTACCTGAGAGTCAAATGTATGAACTGTGAGGCATTTTGGTTCCTTTTGTTGCTGCATGCTTGTATTTCAGTTGCTGCATGCCTGTATTTCCTTTCCTGCATGCTTTCTATTGTTTGATTTGTGGCTTCTTTTCTTTGTGCAGGTATCCTCTGGCTGGATCTGGCTTCAGACATCCCCTTCAACCCCATGTTTTCACTTCTTTTGCTGTTGTGGCTTGATTTTAAGGGGATCAGTTGCTACAGGAAATCCTACTGGAGCTCTTGTAGCCGCCTCTCCCTTTAAAATTTTTAGCTAATTATTTTGTTGGGAGCTATGAGGATGAAACCAAAGATGCTAATGGAGATGGATAGGTACTTGGTAAGCTGCAGGTGAGATTTGGAGGTGCTGCTCCCTTTATTTTTTTTGTTTTTT
The DNA here is from genome assembly GCA_031772625.1 of Pinus tabuliformis. Lineage (NCBI taxonomy): Eukaryota > Viridiplantae > Streptophyta > Pinopsida > Pinales > Pinaceae > Pinus > Pinus tabuliformis. Next base: position 2,080,546,476 of record CM062818.1, read on the forward strand.
TTTTCTAAAAACTGGTTTCTGTGTTTTTCGACAAGAAGGAAAAAGATGATGATGATGAGGTGGTGCATATGTGGGATGGATGGCCAAGAGGGTGGATAGCTATAGGAGGGTCTACATGCTCTTCATGAAACTTCTCAGCCCCTCAAACTACTTTTTGGAACCATTTATGGCTCTCTGTGATTTCTACGGGAGCCTCCTGTAGAACACACAGTCTTCGGAATAAAAACACAATGAGGTGGAAGAAAGGTCAGAAATGATGGAGAAGAGTGCGGAGGAGATGAAATAGGCTTTGTGGCATCTTCTCTTGCTTCCTGTGGTCCATCTGTAACTTGCAATGCACATTAAAAGTCAAATTTCTTTTCCTTCTTTTCTATGTTTTTTCTTTTTTTTGAAAGATAATTAGGGCGCCCCAAGGAGGTTTTCACCCTAATTGCCTGCTCTGGGCGCCTCCAAGGGAGGTTTTCACCCAAGGATCTTATTCTCTCTCTTTTTTATTTTTGGCATCACTGGGCCGCCTCAAAAGAGGTTTTCAACCCAATGATGGGACTCAAGTGCCTCATGGAGGTTTTCACTTGAGTCCTTATTATTTTTCTTTTTTCTCTACTTCTTCAGTGAGTGGGTTAAGTGGAGGCTAAGACCTACTCCACTACCAACACTGTCTTATTCAGATCTTCAATGAACTCTCACTTGGAAAGGGGCTTCTTGTAAATTTTCAACCTATGTCCATTGACAAGCATGGGGATGGCTTCCTCATCAATGGTTCTGATCAGAACTGGACCATTGTCATTGCATTTTTCCATAGTGTAGGGCCCCAGCCATCTTGTCCTTAGCTTTCCTTTGAAGTCTTTATACCTTGAGTCATAGATCAGTGCTCAATCTCCCTCTTGGAATTGCTTCTCCTTGATATTTTTGTCATGCCATATCTTCCTTTGAAGTTGAACTACCTCTGTGTGGAGAAGGGCTTGCAATCTTTGTTCATCCAATCCATTGAGCTAGAGTAGTCTTTCCCTCTGTGCATGGTTGATATCTAGGTCCAGCTGAGCTGCCATCCTTAATGTATTGTATTCAAATTCTATTGACAATAAAGCCTTCTTCCCATAGACTAGTTCATAGGGTGTGAACCCTGTGGTGCTCTTCCATGTTGTGTTGTAGGCCCAGGTGGCCTCAACTAGTCTATCCACCCAATATTTTCTGTTGTTGCTCACTACCTTGGTCAAAATTCCTTCCAAAGCTCTGTCAGCCACTTCCACCTGCCCATTGGCCTGCGGATGGTAAGGGGTGGAAGTCCTGTGCTTGATTTTATGACATGTGAGCAGGTCTTCAATCAAATTGGAAGTAAACTGATTGCCTTGATCTGTGACCAGTTCTCTTGGATACCCGAACTTATAGAATATGTTTTCTCTTAAAAACTCAGCTACTTTTTCCTCTGTTTCTACCTTAATTGCTTTTGTCTCTGCCCATTTTGTCAGATAATTGATGCACACAATGATGTATTGCTTCTGTTTTGAAGGAGGGTTGATAGGACCCACAAATTCCATGCCCCACTTCTCAAATGGCTCAAAAGTCACTTGAGGTTCCATGGGCATCTCATCCTTTGGAGTAGGTTTCCCCTTCCTTTTGCACCGATCACATTGGCTGGTATATCTCTTCACATCTTGATGAAGAGTGGGCCAATAGTAGCCTACCTGCAATATTTTGAAGGCAGTCCTCTTTGCTGCAAAATGGCCTCCACAAGGCCCGTCATGACAGGTTAGGGGAATGTCAAAAACTTCCTCCTCCCTGACTCATCTTCTCTAGATCTGATCCGGGCCAAGTTTGAAGAGATTGCCCCCAATCCAGGTGAAAGGGACGCTTTTCCTCACGACCTTTCTCTTCTCTTTTGAGGACAGGTGTGGTGGGAATTGTGCTCAGACCAAGTAATTTGCTATATCAGCAAACCATAGAAAGAGTACTGAGATAGAAAATAGGTGTTCATCTGGCATTTGATCATCCACCATTCCTTCTTCACCTACAGGCAAATTTACTCTAGACAAAAAGTCAACAACAACATTTTCTTTACCAGGCTTATCAATAGTGGTTAAATCAAACTGCTGCAGTAAAAGCAACCATCTAATAATGTGAGCATTTACATCTGGTTTGTTGATTAGATATCTAATTGCAGCATGATTAGTGTGTAAAAAGGTTTGATAGCATGTGATGTATTTTTTGAATTTGTTTAAGGAATGCACTACAACTAGGAGTTCCTTCTCGGTTACCGTGTAGTTTAACTTTGCCTTTGAAAATTTTTTACTTATAAAGTATATGGCATAAGGTAGCTTTTCATCAATTTGTCCTAAGGCTGCTCCTATTGGTTTGTTCGAGACATCTGTGTGAATGTGGAAAGGTAGGGCCCAGTTTGGGCCTCTCAAAATTGGGGTAGTCACAAGTTTTCTTTTCAAGGAATCTAGGGCTTCTTGACAATTCTCAGTCCATATGAACTCGACATCTTTTCCTAAAAGACCAAACAATGGAGAGGCTAACTTGCTGAAATATTTAATGAATATTTTGTAATATCCAGCTAAGCCTAGGAAACTTCAGACTTCTCTCACCTTTTGAGGAGGTAGGACCCTTTGGATGATGGCAACTTTGTTGGGGTCCACCTGCAATCATTGTTGAGATATTGCATGACCTAGCACGGTCCCTTCAGTCATCAAAAATTCACATTTTTCCGGACTGAGGGATAGGTTCATCTCAATACACATGTCCAAAACTTTTCCCAGATTAGATAAAGCTTCCTGAAAGATAGAACCATAAGGAGTAAAATCATCCATATATATTTCCACCGCATCATGAACGAGTTCAGAAAATATACTCAATACTGATCTCTAGAAAGTGGTTGGAGAATTGCACAAACAAAAAGGAAGGACCCGATATGCAAAGGTACCCCAAGGACAAGTGAAAGTGGTCTTATCTTGGTCTTCCAGGCTGATTTGAATCTGATTGTACCCGCTAAACCCATCTAGGAAGGAGAAAAACTTTTTCCCCACTAGACCATCTAACACTTGATCTATGAAAGGCAAAGGAAAATGGTCCTTTTTAGTGGCTTTGTTCAGTTCCCGATAATCGACACAAATTCTCCACTTACCATTTTTCTTTGGCACTGGCACTTAAGGTGAGACCCATTCACTGTCAGAGATGGGGTAGATGAATCCTGCATCAAGTAATTTTTGCAATTCTTCCTTAATAATGCCTTTAAGGGCTGGATTCGTCATTCTTTGAGGCTGCTTGACTGATTTTCAATCTTCCTTAATGTATATATGATGAGTACAAATTGAAGGGTGCACTCCCTTCATCTCCTTATAACTCCAGGCGAAGGCATCAAAATGTTTTCTCACTAAGCTGCACAGTTCCTTCTCCTAGGAAGTGGATAGGGATGAATTGACTTTCAAGGTTCTTTTTGTGTCGAACTCTATATTCTTAACATGGAGAGAGGTCGGGTCGGCCACACAGAGATCAGTCAAGGGATTGTCTTGGGTTTCTTTCACTAGATCTTCTAATGGAAAAATACTGGGGGGTGGATTCTGAATTAAATTTTCAAGGATATCATCCTCATTTTACGGTTTCCCCCCTATGACAGATTCTACTGCGCATAATGGTGCAGAATAGACTTCATCCTCATCATCCTCCTCCAACCAGAGAGGTAGATCATGTTCTAGCAAGGGTTGAGCAGGAGGGTATATGATTAACTGCTTGGACATACGCCTATTCTTGATGGTCATGTTCTCAGCCCGACAACTGATGTAGGCATCAACAGTGGCCAACCAGGGTCTTCCTAGGATGAGAGGATACCTAGTGAGCTTTTCCTTCAGCTAGAGAACTAAGAAATCAGCTAGGTACTCCCAAGAATCAATGGAGACCATCACATCCTCCACAATCCCTTCAGGGGTCACGGTCGAGCGGTCTGTTAGCTGCAGTACTGTTGTGGTCTTCCTCAAGGAGCCCTAGAGGTTGAGTTTGAGCATGGTGTCCTTTATCATCACATTAATGGCAGCTCCCAAATAATCAAGGTATGTGGGATCATGGTGCCATTGATGTGGACATCAACTATTGGGCTTCCAGGCTCTAGATATTTCAGACAGATTACCTGCCCCAACATCAGGTCGGAAATTTGTCCTATGACATTGATGGTTGGGGCATCTCTCTTGCACCTGCTTGGATGCCTAAAGCACTTCTCCTTGATCATCTTATTGTATATAGGCACATCCTTTATGGCTTGGAGAAGTGGTATCTTTACACAACTGTTTCAATTCTCCCAGAAGTTCAGTTTCTTCTGGGGTGGGTTGTGTTGTCTCTCAGGAAAGGGTGGAATTTCTTTAGGTTCACTTTCCTCTTTATATTCCTCAACCTCCTTAGGGGGAGGCTGGCTATCTGGGAGAACCTTCCCAGATCGCAGGTTAATATCTTGAATCTCCACAACATAGGTTGGGCATGATGGTTCCCCAGTATATACTTGTTGGGCCTATCTGTTGTTCGAGTTTGGGATGGGGTTGCCTTGGTGGAGCAGGAGGCAATGGTTGTAGTTAAGCAGGTGGTGGAGACAAAAGAGTGGGAGGAGAGTTTTACTGGGGCCTCCACCCCTGATGAGTTGCATTCCACTGAGGTTGTGGCTGAGCATAGGATTAAAATGAATGAGTGGCTGGTTGGGCATGATCGTGAGATGGATAGGACCAAAGGAGGAGGTGTGGACCAGGAAGGATGAGCAAGAGGGCCCCAAGAATGTATGGAAGTGGCTTGGTTGGGGTTCTAGTATGCTTGGAATGTCCCTTGCATCCCCTGCTGGTATGGTCTAGGTCCATGCGGTCTCCTTTGGTTCATGAAATAGAGTGGTTCAGTGGCTCCTTCAGCCCCCTGGTATACAGCTTTAAGACCAGGCAAAGAAGGGCACTTATCTGTAGAATGATCTTCTTCACATACTTAACAAACCTCTATAGAGTTCAATGGACATCCGTTCCTAGGATGCCTCTTGGTGCACCTAGGACAAAAAATGGCCAAAGCCCTCTCTTCTTCCTCTTGTTTCCTTTTTATATGCAAGGTATCCATTTGCATGGCAAGAGTCTGCAGTATCTCACTCTTGAAGTCTTCCAACATGTTTCCAAGTTCATCTTTGAGGGATGAACTGGATGAGGAGGTACTTGCTATGGGTTGACTCCCTCTACCTCTCTTTCTAGCTGCCCTAGAATGGTTTCTAAAAACAGACTTTATGTCTTCATAAGGTAGTTGGTAGATGTCTCCCCCATCCAGTAGATGGAGGGTGCCTAGAAGGTCTTCTGAAATTCCCCTGAGCAGGACCAACTTCAGATATTCGAAGTCAAGTGTGCACCTAGCCCTTTTATAACTGAGCTGGAACCCCCCTTCATAATATTCCAAGGATTCATCACTTCCCATGGTCATTCAGAAGATTTCTTCCTTGGTGTCTTTTGACCTATAGTAGTCTTGATATTTGTTATTAAAGGCCTACTGCATCTGAGCCCAAGTTGTGATGCTATTGTCAGGTAACCCCATGAACTAGTGCAATGTTGCATCCTTGAGAGTAGAAGGAAATAGTTTCAACTTTTGATCATCTTCTGCATAGTCATAGGTTTGACATATAACAGGAAACTCAAACAGAAAGGTGTCAGGATCTTCTGTAGTCAAACCATGGAAGTGAGGTAGGACTGAAGGGCTTATTTTCTTCATCTTGGTTTCCCTATTGGTCTCTCGGATGGGAAAGGTACCCTCTACTCTTTCTCCATTCCCCCTAGCATTTTTGTTTTCAACCATTGTCTCAGGAGGGATGTTTTCTTTCTTTTCTTCCCCTATAGGTTCTTCCAATATCTCTAGTTGTTCACCTAAAGGTTCCTCTGGATCACTGCCACTGAAGAAGAGAGAAGGGTGGCTATGTGATGTGGCGGGGGTGCTGGGCAAGAATTTTCTTGAATTATCTCTGTTCCTACGAGGCATGAAAAGAAATCTTTGGGTTTTTTTTTTTTTTGCTTGTCCCTGCAAAACTGAAATTTATTGAACAAACAAATTGCAACTAACTAAAATGAACTTGCTGAAATGAAATTGCAGAACTGAAAAGGAAAGCAAATGAAATGCAGAATTGAAAGTAAGGAAATGACTAATCTACTTTTGCTGAAATGGAAATTGCAGAATTGAAAGGAAAGCAAGGAAATGACTAATCTACTTTTGCTGAAATGGAAATTGCAGAATTGAAAGGAAAGCAAGGAAATGACTAATCTACTTTTGCTGAAATGGAAATTGCAGAATTGAAGAGGAAATGCAGAAACTGAAAGAAACAACTACTCTACTTTTGTTGAAATAAACTACTTAGAAGAATGTTGTGATAGAAAATACAAGAAAGAAGTAATCACAAAATACTCTGACGCTTCCCCAGCAACGGTGCCAAAAAGTGGCAAGCACCAGTATTGCAGCGATAATGCTGCAACTCTTGGGCTGCCTACTTTACTCTTATCAACCCGGTAGTTCATAACAAACTTGGAAGCGACGGTGCTGTATGCACAAGTACTAGTTCTTACTGCACGTTGTCACTTTGTCAGCTAGCGCAAGATCACTAGGAGCTCAAGCCAACTTCTATGGATTCCAGAAGAAGCTCTATATGCGATGGAAAAAAGGAAAGCTTACTCTACAGAAGCTACCCTACTTGCAAAAAGGAAAAGGACTGAAATGTAAAGTAAACCTAGCAAACCCTACTTAACCAACTAATCCTACTTTTGCAGAAAGAGAGATGAAAAAACATGAAATGAATGCCATTACGTACTCAGGAAGTAAACAACATCTACTCAAGCTATTTCTAGAAGCAAACGAGCAAAAAACATCTTTTTGGATTTTTATGTATTTTTAAGTGAAATTATCTTGCATGTAAATTATTTATTTGTGTGTGTGGCAGGGATTAGGTGGCGATGGAGGCTGACTTTGGAATTTTTAGAGGTGTAGGAAGGTGTGGATGGGTCCTAGGAGGTCTCAGGTGGATTTTTGGAGGCTTTTCCTGCAATCGGACTTCAAAAAGACACCTATAAGAAAATCTACAGGAGGTCGCAGGGGATCTACAGGAGGATTCAAAGAGCAGTTTTGGAGGTTTTGAAGGTGGAAAAGTAGGTGGAAAGGGTATTTGAAGGCTAGGATGATGTGTTAAGGTGTCTAGGGTTCAACAAGAAGGATTAGGACAGAGAAACATGGTTGGACTTGTTCAAGGAAAGAGAGGAAAGTTTATGAGAAAAGTGCAAAAAACTAAGGCAAATTTGTGAGGGACTTTGGGTGACCTGTGGAACATAGATCAAAGAGAGATGGTGATGGCTGATTGGCTGACTTATTGTGAGAAGAGATTTGCTGCAAGAGAACTGAAAATCAAACAATGAGATTAAGCAAGCAAGGAAACTAGATACATAAAAAAATAGAACTTTGCATCAAGCTAATCTAAACTCTGATCTAGGAAAGTAAATGCTGAAAAATGCTACATGGAAAGAAAGCATGGAAGGAAACTTATTGCAAAGACAGAAATGAGCATGGTGAAAGAGATCTACAGCAAAGCATTAACCTTCTAACAAACTGCAACACTAGAAATCCTATGGAAAAGGCAAATCTGTGTTTTTGTGGCAGCAAGAGGGTCTTGGCCTCAATTCATGGTCCCAAAGGGAGGAAAGGAGGCCAAGGCTCTGTTGATGGCCTTTTTGTATCTTTTTCCTATCACTGTTCAACCTGCTACAGAAAAATGAAATGGAAACAACCTTCTAAATCACCAAAAGCAACCTATTCTTAACCAAGAAAGAAATTTATCTAACAACAACTAATTGATAAACTGAAACAAAACACATAAATACAAAACAAGAGGTGCTTGGTTGCTTGGATTGGGCCCTAACCCAAGATCTTCAGCCCTCTAAGGTAACTTAGTGCTAGCTCAAAAAACATCTCATCTTCATTACCAAAATAACAATAGGATTACATGAAAATGTCAACAAAAGTAAGCTTGAAGTTGAGCAGAGCAAAACTGCAACAAAAGTTCGAAAATTTGACTAACTTCCTAATGAAGCCCTAGGCCTCTCTACTTATACAACTGAAGCTTCCAACAGATTCCTTAAAATCAAGGAGGCTTGGATCCAAAAACTTGAGATAAACAATAGTTATCCTCCACTTGCTCAGCTGCCTCCTAGTGCATTGATTTGGCTGTTTGTGCTCCGAGCTTCATGAAGGAGAATTCGAAGTGGGGAGTCATAAATGAGGGGGACACCCTCCTATAAATCCTCTCCCTTGTCTTCTTCGAATATTTGCTGCCAATTGTCCATTAAATCTTTGACTTTGTCTCCAAAATTCAACAAAAATCTGCATTAAACACACATTAGACTCCATGGCATAATAACCAACCCAACTCACTCTAGAAGCATAAATATAATAAAAAAACATGCAATAAGCTAAGAGAATGGTGGATTAAGCTAAGTTAGGAGGCAAAATGAGCCCATATAATTACCCATTTATGGGGATCATCACAAGACATGCTGCTAAGGATGGTTGGTAGGGAGGCTCCAAAACGAAGCTAAGGAAAATTTTTGGAGGGTGGTTGTAGCCGCTACAACAAGTTTGTATCTTGTACTAGTGGATGTATGAGGGCCATTATCCCTACTACGGGAGCCCTATTCAATTGTATTATATTGATTGGATTAATATAACGAAGTTAGTTTAAAAATTGTAAAAAGTTGTCTATATTTTGTGCATGTGTGATTTAGTACTATTTATATCCCATTGTGCAAAGTAGTTCTAGTTGAGATTCTTTGTTTGATAGCATTAGAGATTTTAAGATTTTAACCTAGACCCAAGAATGTGGAAATTCAACAAAGCCCACACTTGATAACCAGGATTACCTTTCTGTCTTAACTAATGCTAAGAAGAGAATGAATATTGCAAGGATTAGAACTGATTCTCATGATCTATGGAGTGAAACCAAGCGTTGGTCTATTTCCAAGAAACCTTGTGACTAGAGAATATGCCTCCTTTGCGATACTAAGAGAGTCGAATATGAAAAGTACCTTCTCTTGGATTGTTGGGCCTTTACTCACATCCGCTTTCATTTCCAAAACATTTTCCCCATGACCAACCTCCGCGACTTGTTCAGTCAACAAAACTACAGTGACCTTAGAACGCTTCTTTCCCTCCTTTTGGATCACATAAATAAAATTTTAAATAATCTCAATTAATTGTTTTTTTCTTACAGTTTCGCCGCCACCGCCATCGTCATCGTCGTCATCATCATCAATTGTTATAAATAAAAATATTATTAAACTTCTATAATTTACTTATATATAATTTATATAAAATATTAAACAACTTCACAAACACCAAAAAGATTATATAGTAAAATTAAAAGATGAACAAACCTACATCATAATTGAGTATTGGAAATGCATCATTATCATCTAAAAATATTATTAAGCTTCTATAATTTATCATCATCAATAATTATATAAAAAAATATTATTAAGCTTCTATAATTTATTTTATATATATATTAAAATATTAAATAACTTCACAAACATAAATAAATAAATATATATATATATTAAAAGATGAACAAACGTACATCATAATTGAGCATTGAAAATGCAAAATAAATTCACAACCTTAAAAAAGAGTAGATAAATCAACATAGATCAACAATAATTGAGCTGTATTTTTTATCAATTAATTTAACCCTTATTATATGTTAAACAAAAGGTTTTACATAATGTTTCATTTGATATAAATAATTTAATGTTTGATTATAAATTGATGACTAAGATTTAGATACTAATAAATAAATTAAATAAAATTAAATAGTTATATATATAAAATTTTAAATGAAATTGTTAAATAAATTATTTATATATTTTAAAATTATATATTTTTATAATTAATATTATAATTATTAAAATAATTTAGACACTATTTTTCCAACTCCAACTTCAAAAATACGTTAATTATACACTGTAGTTAAAAAACAAAATAACAAAGAGGAAAATAAAAAAATTCATAAATATAAACCATAATAAAAAGATAACCCAGTCAAAAAAATGTACAGACGTTAGTTTTTTAAATGCATACTATCTATTAAAAAGTTAAAAAAAAAAACTAATTCTACCATTGTTTAGATATCTTCGGCAAAATCACATAACCAATCTTTTGTCGACGCGTTTCGAACTAACCAGTGTGGTTCATCGTCAGGACAAGTTGAAGCACCAATCTGGATTATGCTTGATTAAATAGAGTGTGCAGAGACTCCAACAGCTATAATGCTAACGGCTAAATTTTGACCCAATGATCCTGGTCAACCACAAAATTCGATAATTAATATTTTTATAAATAGCTTAATTAGATATATTAATATCTCAAATCTTAAGGGAATCCAAATATTATTATTTAAATTATAATGGTCATTATATCCCATAACATATAATAAATAATCTATATTTAATATTATTTAAATTAATAAATCATTATTATTTTATAATTTAATTCTTTAAAATATTTCTTATTAAATATAAAGGTTCATTAAAATAAAAATAATATATGTTTATTAAAATCTTAATAATTTATAATTTCAAGCATCATTATTCCTAGAATTTAGATATATTAGGTAAAGTCCACTAGCATAACTAATATTGTTGGTACATCATAATTTAAAATAATGTTTCAATACTTTTTAATAGGAAAATTAAAGGTAAATAAGCCCTTAGGTAAATATATTATTACCTATAGGGTTGATAAAGCCCAAGATTTTTTTACTAATAGTATAGCTAATTTTATCCTTTAAACCTAATGGTCAAATATCTATTAATAAACATTATCTAATCAGTATTCAATTATTTCAAAAAATATTAAAGTTCATTATGTTATTAATATATTATTATTTTAATTATAATGTTCGTTATATCTCATAATAAATAATAAATAATCTCTATTCGATATTATTCCAATACTATTTAGATACAAGGAATGATAATAAATCACTATTATTTTATAATTTAGTTACACTAGGAACTTGTGTAATAATCATTCAATGGTCCATTGGTAAGCTAGATCCCTCACTATTTAGTTCTTTAAAATATATCCTATTCCTTATTAAATATAAAGGTTCATTAAATTAATAAGTTATGTAAAATAATATATGTTTATAACAAATCTATATCTACTTAATAATTTATAATTTCAAACAAAACATTATTATTCTTAGAATTAAGATATACTAGGTAAAGTCCGATATTGATGGTCCAATATTTATTTATGTCATTAGGAAATATATTATTCTCTATAAGGTCTAAAAAGGGGTTTTTTTTAGACAATAGTTAAAGGGAAGACACAATTCTAAGGCTATACTAGAAATAATAATAAATGTTGACTTAATAACCATACATGAACTTAGAGAAAGCATGTGACATCTTCGTCTTTTGCGGAATTTGACTTAAACAAAACCACGAGTTGACTTTGACTTGCCTCAACCAAAACTGGGTTGTGGTTTTGTTGACTTGGCCTCCTTCAATTAATAAACACGTTGTATTCGTGACTCAAGCTTCCACTCAATTTTAGAAAGAGTACGCCCAAAGGAGGCCACTGGTGGTCACAGGTGATGCATCATTAGTGGGCCCTTCACCTCCGAGTTCTGTGAAATTCTACACTCTCAAATCCGACGGCATGATCCCAACTTCTAGTATGGACAGTCTGTGTGGGATAGTAGTCGCATTATACAATATTCCACTACATCGCAATAGTACACATTGTACAGCAAGGTGGATAGTGGCGACATTGAATGTGGGTACCCTTCTACATCATGCTCTACAACATTTAATGCCGTAGTTTATGATATAGAGGGTGTAGAATTTGAAATGGTTACCAATTTAAAAATATATGTATCAACTACCGTAACATTAAGGAATTATATGGAGGCATAATGAACACTATCGTTATGTTAGAATCTTTTATTAAAGTTTAGTTTTTAGATGTATTGATATGGGAAGTAGGCAAGGGCTATCGAGCCTGCCATAGAGCATTAAATGCCCGCTTAGTTGCAAGCTCGATAGCTATATAACACACGGTGGGGACGAAGTGCTTGGAAAGTCACCGCATGCGCGCTTGTTATATGGCTATCGAGCTTGCAGCTAAGCCGACATTTAATGCCCTATGGCAGGCTCGTTAGCCCTTGCCATGGGAAGTAGGGGTAAATTGTAGTGAATTAATATATTTATGAAAAAAATGATGAGATAAAATTATTTATATTAATGATTTTATTTTGATAGTGAAATGAAATGATATTTTAACGTTCACGAGATTACAAATAGTTTATGGGGCTATTAGTTCTTTTTTTGCAATTCAATCTTTTTTTTGTTCAAATTGATGATGAGATGGATCAACTTTCCAACAATCCCCCAATTCCAAGAAACTGATGTTAACATATTCCCATAACTTTCTCTGATATCTTTGAATGCATCACATTCCAAAATGAGATGTTTTTCTGATTCTATTGCCCCTAGACTTGTAAAATGTACAAACTCGTTCTTCTCAAGCTTCTTTAGGGTTTTTTCACCGTCCTCTTTCACACCAAAGTTGATGCGAGTTGGTTCTTAATTGAGCAATATGAACTTTTTCCCTCCACAGAATGCTAGCTCCAGTGAACTCTTTTTGTTGTAGATCACATGTAGGGTTGAATTCCTCAATGTAGTACTTCTTCTTTCTACCCAACTCTTTTCCACATACCTGTTTAAGAAACTTCTCCATAAAAAAATTATTTAGCTCCTTGGTATTTGTGGGATAGGCATTGAGCTAGATATTCCATTTTTGCATCCATATGTAGTTTTGTTTCATCCATGTTTTTTTTCTTTCACTCATGGCTTCTTTGAAGATAACATTAGGCCATCTACCAACTCCCATTTGCTCAATTCTGGTTAGATATCTTATGAGCCGCATCATAACAATTGCTTTGATGGGAGTTGATCATGTTTCACTTGACATTATCTCATAAGATACTTATTTTGAACTTGCTCAAGATCAAGGGTTCTTGGATTTTCTCAATTTGTTTCCATTTTGAGACGGGGTGCATGCTAGCCCACAATTCACACCCATATAACATCACTGGACAAATTAGGAGTCCAAAAAACATTTTAGTTGTTTTAGATAAACATACTATTTGTTAAACTTGACTTTTACGAAACCATGTGAATTTTCACAAGGCATACAAATATTCAAAAAATATATATATTAGAATGAATTTCAATAGCCATGAAAAATATATCTTTTCACATGTATTATGTTTTAAATGCTTATTTATAACCATCTTGACTGTTTGTAGTCCAGACAGTTTGTAGCACCTTTACCTTAATTTTTTATTTTTATTTTTTAATATATTTTTATTTTTAAAAAATTATTTGTAAATTCTATAAAAAATTTCATGTCAATTTTTTTTGCTAATCAAAAGATAGTAATATATTCTTAGAAAATATACATTTTTTTTTGCTAATAATAAATAATAATAATATATTTAGAAAATATAAAAAAAATGTCATGTTAAATTTTTTAGCCAATCAAAAATTATGGTCTCAATAACATAGGAGACCATAGACTTCCTAAGCTAGCTTTAAATTCCAACCAAAACCACCTAAGGCTTAAACGAGGTTGGTATAAAGACACCAGGATCTGGTTAAACCATTGGGAGATCGACAAAAATGTTGCATTGAAAAACATTAATAACATTTAAAATATTGTTACTTCTAAGTTCAAAGAAAAAATGTGGTATGAGAAAGATTTAGCAGCTAAAAGAAAATTAAGATATTATAAGGAGGTCATCCCCCACCCTAGAGATCAAAAGTATCTAACTCTAGGGTGGGGGATTCATTTATGATTTATGTCCAGCTCCTTGGCATTCATTTCTGCTAGGTGCTTTCAAGGCCATGATGTTTGTAACCTACTGATTTGCTCAACCTCAAGAGAGAATGGAAGCCAATGAATCAAACTCGTAATGATCTCCTAATCTAGGGTGGGGGATGACCTCCTTATAATATAGGAGGGTGGGGGATGACCTCCTTATAATATAGGAGGTCATCCCCCACCCTAACCTTAAGATTAGAACGAACTCTCATGAGCTCCATAGTGAAACGGGTCATTGGGGAATTCCTAAACACCGTGGATGCAAAGGTTCTGTATTTTAACTAACTCAAAGAAGAAAATTAATATATCCAAGATTAGAATGAACTCTCATGAGCTCCATAGTGAAACGGGTCGTTGGGCAGTTCCTAAAACACCATGGATGGAAAGGTTCTCCCATCTCTGTGAGAATAAGAACATCGAGGATGAAAATCACTTCCTCTTAGAGTTCCCTGCGTGCAACCACATTAGATCTCATTTTCAAAATCTTTGTTGCAATACTGACCTTCCTAGCCTTTTATGCTGTCAAAATTACAATGAGCTTGGGAGGCTTCGCTCCAAGATTTTTGAACATAGGAATAAAATCTTAAATCAAACTAAATAATTTGTTTCTTTAGGTCCGATAGACCAAAGTTTGGTCCGTTAACCATCATCATTAACCATCATCATCATTAGTAACAAAATTTTTAGAAAATAAAAATATATTTTTTATAATTATTAAATATTTAATTTAATTATGTGGATAGGTTTTCCTCTTTAATCATTTTACTCATTAATTATTTTCATTTAATGATTTAAATTAAAAGATATCAATATACTTTATATACCTAGCCACTTCATTAACAAATGAAATTATAACTCATAACTTTTTTACATATCTAAATCAAATATTTAAACCTTGTTTAAAATAATGTTTTACCAAAATATGATTAAAAAATATCACCACTTATGAAAATTAAAAAAGAAAAAAAACACTATGAAAATTTAGAAAAAAAATAGAATTAAAAATAAAATAAAAAATACTTTGAAACGTAGTTGGTTGTTAATATATGTATTAACTTAGATTGAAATTATCACATTGAGGTATCATCATTGGATCTGTTTGTGGGCCAAATGGCTTTGGCCATAGTTGTTGTAACCAATATTATTAATAACTCCATGCCCTAATGAACCCTATTAATAAAAGGGTTGAAACGTGGCTGTTTTGAAACGTGTGCGTTACATTTCAATCATTTTTTTCAAAAATCCTAATTGCCCAAATATCAATTTGATTAATCATTCATTACGAGTTTGATTCATTGGCTTCCATTCTCTCTTGAGGTTGAGCAAATCAGTGGGTTACAAACATCATGGCCTTGAAAGCACCTAGCAGAAATGAATGCCAAGGAGCTGGACATAAATCATAAATGAATGTGGCTTCGCTGACTTCCCTCTTACTGAATTGGAATAAAATAATTGTTTACATATCTGAATCTTTGTTTTTTTTTTCTAAATTTGATTAATTTTATTAATTTAACAAAAATTGTACAAGGAGGCACCAGCCTCTGCAGAGCAAGTCCCAAATTATTCCTTGTTTAACAACAAAATACTGGAAAGAAATTGACCGCGCCGGGGAAACCAGTTCAAAACTATAAGTGTTTGTTGCCCACGCAGGGGTAACAACCTGTAATGCCAGAGTGGAATAGTTTTTTGAACAGTCATCAAAATTAATAATATTGCATAAAAGAAACACAAGAATAGACCCATAATATTGGGAGTCGAGAACCCAGAACCTGAAAAACTTTTACTAGCTAGTTGTCATTAGGAGGAGGAGGTTCTTCCACTAGCAGACACCTGTATGCCTCCATGTCATCTTCTGCATCCTATTTATCTCTCGGAGTTGCTTCCATGTTCATGAAGCGGCCTGGATTAGTGCGTCCCTGAGATGCTTCTGTGCATCCCTACGCTGCTTCTAGGGGCTTTTCTCTTGCTGTTGGTGGTCCACGCCTGAGTATTGCGGGTTGGGTCTTCAGAGTTTTGTGGCTCCTCTCTAAGTGCCACCAAAATAGTCGTTATTATGCAGGGACATTCTAGCGTGCAGCGAAATTGAAATTGAGCAGAATGACTAGGTTGTAGAGACGAGACAGAGGCAGCAAGAGGCTGGGGAGCAGCGTCAACAGGTCGAGGACCTGCAATCTGAGCTCGCCCCCGATCGCTGCGAGTGGCTGGGTAACGTCCCGTGAAATGAGCTGTTGAAGGGGAGGAAGAGTCAGAAGGGGACGAGTCAGAGAGGGACAGGGGGGGGGGGAAATTTCTCTTCCTCTACTACTACCCCTCCTACAACACATCCGATGACGTAGATGAGGCATGCTCACCTGGGAAAGATTGAGCGGACGAGGACGAGGAGGTGTAGTGCCAAAGAGTGAGTGGTCAATGGGAATAGAAGGACCTATAATCAGCGGTTTAGAGTCGAGATTCAAGACTGAAGAACCAATCTGAAGGCAGCATAGAAGACTCTACGAGAAATGTGCACCATCCACCATCTCAATGCAGCACAAAATTTGGCAGCGTCTCCCCGTTGTCGTGCACGAGCTCGGCTCTGCAGCAGCAGGGAGACAATTGCAGTTCAGAGGAGGCAGAGCAGGGGGAAGACGGTCTGAAGAGGCCATCTTAATAACCAGTTTGATGCAGCCTCGACCCGCGCAGTGCATTAATATGCCATTAATTTCGGCGGTGACCTTCTGGGTGGAAGCGTGGGTGGCCAGGTGGCCTCGCCACTTTCCAACCCAAGGTCGCTACATAGTACCAACGCGCCTAAACACCCGCATCTGAGACATATCTGTATCTTTGTTGCGTGCTACTCCTCCAAGGTAATTGCAACTTTAAAAGAATTCCATTACTGAAACTATTTTTCACGCCTTTATATTTTATGTAGAAAAACTTTTGATGGTCCATTTTCCTAAATTGCTCTCTGTTTGTTGATGTGATCCAACTTGAAAGATACTAATTATTTGAAGAAACTCGAATATATGGGAGCAAATGAGAACACAGAGATTAAGGTGTCAAGTGATGTACGATTTATATTGGTTACACCACACAGGAAAATGTAGATGTGAAAAAATATTTAAACACGACATCATTGGATTCAGGGAAAACAAAGGAGGAACAATAGATTTAGGGAAAATGGATGAGGAAGAAACTAATTTAGGGAATTTCATTCAAGGGGAATTGGCATTGTTTAATATTTAATATGTTGTCTTTGAGAATAAGTCCCCTACAATATTTAATAGTTTTGGTTGAGGATACTTAATATGGTTTAATAGGCTGTAGTAGAGGTTTATAGATATATATATATATTAAATTAAGTAAATTAAAATTTTGTTTTATATTAATATTGGATGGAAAACTGAATTTTAGGTGGAAAGTTTTATATTTTGGAGGCATATAATGTATTCTTTATTTGCATAAAGTTGTGTTACAATTATTTCCATATGATGGATTGCATAGGAGGTCTTCCACCAAAAACAGAGGATTTTGCACCAAAAAGGCTTTACCAATTAATTCTAAATTTATTAACAAGTTTAACAAGACTCTTTTCTATAATATGAGTTGCAACATATGTACGTGTTCATTCATATTATTATGCTACCTTTTCTTTCTTTCTATGTGGAGATGAGAATAAGAGGGATTTTAAACTAGACATCCATAAAAGTAATAACAATATTTAGTTAAGAAGTTACTCTTTTGAAAAAGGTTTTAGATGTTAAGTTTTTACCGATAGGTTTACATCTTTAGAAGAAGGTTTTAAGGCACTAGGTTTAGCTTTATGGTTGGGAGTAGTATGTTTAAGTTTTAGGTCAGTAGGTTTAGGTTTAAGGTTTTTAATATTGATATTAAATGGTTATTGTGTTATTAAAATTGAAATAATTGATATTAAATTGTTATTATAAGAATGCCCCATCATATTTATCATCTCAAAATTTTTAAATAAAATATGCAGCTATGATCTTGAATGAATAAATTACTTATACAAATTATTTTCATTCTTATACCACTAAACTTAATCTTAATTATTATATAGTAATTTGTTTTGCTTCCTCAATCTTCCTTCAACATATCATTGACAGACTCTAAATGGTACTGATTAATAAAATCATAACACATACAATACCTTCTCCCAAAACTGCTAAATAAAAAATAGAAACATTAAAACCATTTATACAAAACAATCTTCAAAATTGTCAAGTCTCTGTGTAAACAGTACAAACAATGAAACGATGAATAAAATGATCTCTTATAAATCTTTCTTTTCCAACCACTTATTTATTGTTCAAATATTTATGCGTTATTGAAGCAAACTAATACAGTTTCCATATTTTTAAATTAGAAGATTCATAAAATTAAATGCTTTATAAGTAGCCAATGAATATATAATGGATTAATAGCTTGGACTTTTCTGTAAATTTATTTTTGCTTTGATTTCATTTTGATTGAAAATGAATATTTCCATATTTTTAAATTTGAAGATTCAGAAAATTATATGCTTTATAAGCAGCCAATGAGCATATAGTGAATTAATAATTTGATTTCATTTTGATTGAAAATGAATATTTCCATATTTTTAAATTAGAAGATTCAGAAAATTAGATGCTTTATAAGCAGCCAATGAACATATAGTGAATTAATAACTTGGATCTTTCTATAAATTTATTGTTGCTTTGATTTCATTTTAATTAAAAATGAATATGTAAATTGATCTAAATGACAAACCATGAAAATAATAGTTTTCAATTTATACTAATATGTTTTAATTTATTGATGTATGAAAATTTAGAAATATATAAATTTAATTGTAAAAAAGAAAAATAACATATAACAAAAAATCTGCCACATCATACATTAAAATGATGAAAATTAATCATTATAAACTAATTTAAATTTTTAAATACAAAATTATGTTTAAAAACATATTGAAACAATCACAAAACTAAACCATTAATAGAAAAATTAAAAATTAATCTGCCACATAATACATTAAAATGATGAAAATTAATCATCATAAACTAATTTACAATTTTTAAATACAAAATTATGTTTAAAAACATATTGAAACAATCACAAAACTAAACCATTAATAAAAAAAAATTAAAAATTATGTTTAAAAACATATTCAAACAATCACAAAACTAAAAAAATATGTTAAAATGATTTCCATTTTTATGAAATCACGTTTGAATTTGTTGATGTTTGTTTTATGTATAGTAATCTGATTAATAACACAAATTCACAATTGCCCGTTGATATTTGTTTTATTTATAGTAACCTAATTAATAACACAAATAATGTAATAATAATTGACAGTATTACTAAATCCTAATAATATATAATCTTAAAGCAGGGAACGCAGATAATGTGGCGTGAAACGTAGGCTACAGAAAGAATCAAATTTGAGAGGAGCCACAAGACAATGAATAATTTTAAGTTTATACTATTAATATTCTTATTTAAGAAAATTATGTTTTTAAACATATAATCTTTTCTTTTAATTTACTAAATCTTAATATTATATAATCTTAGGGCAGGGAACGAAGATAATGTGGCGTCAAACGTAGGATACAGAGGGCATCAAATTTGAGAGGAGCCACTGTGCAATGAGTAATTTTAGGTTTATGTTATTATTATTTTTATTTTAAAAATTTGTTTTTAAAATATATTTTTTTTTTTTGAGAAATGTTAATTTTTTTTTTTTAAATTTAACCATAAATATGTTAGATTTTAGATTTTTATGATTCATATCGATAAAATGATTGTTTTTTAGATTAATCATATTATTGAAATTTGGTTGATGTTTTTAACTAATTAATGAGTCATATTAGTTGATTCAAAACGTAAAACAAATTTCAATAATGTAATTAATCTGAAAACAATCTTTCCTTTATCAATAAATATGTTATTTATTAATATTAAATTTAATCATATTAATAATAAACATGCTATTTATTAATACTAAATTTAATTATATTAATAATGATATTAATATAAATATCAATATTTAATAACAAAATTAAAGTGTAATTTTATTAAAATGATGATGATGGTGGTGGTTAACGTCCATTGAGACCAAACTTTGGTCTATCGGACTTAAAGAAACAAATTATTTAGTTTGATTTAAGATTTTATTCCTATGCTCAAAAAGCTTGGAGAGAAGCCTTCCGAGCTCACTATAATTTTGACAACGTAAAAGGCTAGGAAGGTCAGTGTTGCAACAAAGATTTTGAAACTGAGATCTAATGTGGTTGTATGTGGGGCACTCTAAGAGGAAGTGATTTTCATCCTCGATGTTCGTATTCTCACAGAGATGGTAGAACCTTTCCATCCATGGTGTTTTAGGAACTGCCCAATGACCCATTTCACTATGGAGCTCATGAGAGTTCGTTCTAATCTTGGCTATATTAATTTTCTTCTTTGAGCTAGTTAAAACAGAGAGATACTTTTGATCTTCTAGGGTGGGGTTGATGACCTCCTTATAATATCTTAATTTTCTTTTAGCTGCTAAATCTTTCTCACACCACATTTTTTCTTTGAACTTAGAAGTAACAATATTTTTAATGTTATTAATATTTTGCAATGCAACATTCTCATCGATCTCCCAATGGTTTAACCAAGCCCTAGTGTCTTTATACCAACCTCGTTTGAGCCTTAGGTGGTTTTGGCTGGAATTTAAAGCTAGCTTAGGAAGTCTATGGTCTCCTATGTTATTGAGTTTGTGCTTGTACAATAGAAGCCTAGTCATAGCTAGGCTCTCGATAGGGGAAAGACCCACTTCTATAAGGAGAATAGGATAGGGTGTGTTGCTTTTAATTTTGAGGTTATACGTTATAAAATGCTTCTGGATTTTCTCAATCTTTCTCCAGGATTCTCTAGAGATGTTACAACCCCAAGCCTCACATCCATATAAGATAATTGAAGTGACTAAAGTTTCAAAGACGAACTTCTTTCTATCCCACATTATGAGGTTTTCCGTTTTACAATTATTTTCAAGACCAAAATAAGCTTTCCGTCCCCCATTAGTCCTTTTCTCAATGCCATAGTTCCAGTTGAGTTTGTGGTGAATATCAATTCCTAGGTACTTGTAGGAAGACACTTCTTCCAAGTTACTATTGTCATACATAAAATTAGCGTAAGTGTCCTTCTTGGATTTGATAATCATAACTTTTGTTTTGTCAATGTTAACAATCATACCCATGGTAGAGCAGAAATCCTTAAGAAGTATAAGTTGTTTATCAAGATTAGATGGGCACCTTGCGAGAAGAACAATATCGTCAGCATAGAGAAGAAGGATGATGATTATCCCAGTTAATATCGTGCCAGCACATCCTGCTTCCTCTAAACAACCTTCTAGCTTGTCGATGTAAATTCCAAATAGGGTAGGGGAGAGGGGGCAACCTTGTTTAACTCCGATATTACAATTAATATCTTTCAACCACCCCTCATTGTTCTTTAACTTGGAAATTACATTTTCGTATAACCTTATAGCGACAGCTCTCAACTCAAAAGGAACCTTTAGCTCTTCTAATCTGTTCCAAAGGTTGTTTCTAGGAACCATATCGAAAGGATTTCTAAAGTCCACAAAGCAACAAAAGATATTGGATTTATCATTGCGACATTCCTCCACAATGATCCTAAGTGTAACGAGGTGGTCTATTGTTGAGTGATAATTTCTAAAACCCACTTGGCCTTTAGCCCGGTTACCTTCACTTTCAAGCCATATGCTCAACTTCCTTTCCAAAATAATACCATATAACTTGGCTAGGAGAGGGCTGATCATAATTGTTCGATAATTAGAGGGGTTATTTGTATCCCCACTTTTAAAAATAGGGATAATGAGGCTTTGAGTCCATGGTTTAGGGAACCCTTGCTTGACCGCTTGATTGAAAAGCTTGTGAATGTGGGGGATGAGGATAGGACGTCTAATTTTTAAGATTTCCGCCTGGTAATCTTCAATGTCCTTAGCTTTCCCATTAGCCACGCGATTAACCTCAAAATCAATGTCTTCTAATGAGAAAACTTATTTCATTGTGAGCAAGGTTTCAAAGTTATCCATGACATTTGGAGATTCATAAAGCTTTTTAAGATAGGAATTCTAGTCGTGTAAATCAATTTTATTATTATCTTTAGTTTTCCTAGTTAGAATCTGCCTCCAGAATTTCTTAGGAGCTACCTTAGAGAGGTGTAAGAGATTCTCTTGTCTTTTACAAATATACTGCCTTTTTTCCTTTTTAGTTAGGGCTTTGTATATTTTTATCTTGCCAATTTTAAGAGATTCATCAACAACTTCCTTGATTGCTCTCCTCACACTTTTACAATCTTTATCATACCATGGGTTGGTTTTTCTATTTCTTTTATTACTTGAAACTTTAATTGAGAAATTGTTAACATAATATGAGAGGGTTGTAGTAAAATTATGATAGAGATCTTCTATGTTGTCTATACTAGATAAAGGAAGCAAATTAGTTTTAAATTCATTTAGAAAGAGATCTTTTTTATTTCTATCAAAGATTAACTTCTTTTGGCTATAAGGATTATCTTCTATGGGATCTCTATGCATGAAAAAATTGAGAGTTATAAGTAAAGGCTTATGATCCGAGTCACGCTCATGGTCATTTAAGATGTCAAAATTTGTTATTTCGTTGCATAGAGGGAGATCAGAGATAACATAGTCTACCATGCTACTACCAATCCCATGGATGTAGGTCATCTGGCTAGAATTGGGCGACTTCTTTAGACCGTTGCAAATTTTGAGATCCTAAGCACTACAGAGCTTGACTAGCTCCAACCCAAACAAATTCTCCCTGAGGTCTTCAGAGCTCCTTTTGTACCAGCTAGCTAGACGAAGGTCTTCGTCTAACCAAAGAGGATTAGAGTTGGAATGATTGCTTAAAAGAATAGCTTGGTTGCTTGAAGTTCGAGCAATTATGTCACCCATTAAAAGGATATTACCTTCATTCCTTAGGCTAGAAATATCATTCTCTAAACCATTGCAAGGACTATTTTTATCTAGATTCTATTTCTTATAGAAGTTAGAACCGATGGGGGGAAATAATAGATTTCCATGTAGGTCTTTTTATCATAAATGTCCATAATTTCTATCCAACTATATTGGTTGTAAGGGTCATTTTTATAAATCCTAGCATGGGGAGAGATTTTCTTCTTAATATAACAAGCTATACCCCTAATGCCTCTATGAGAGGATCGCTTATTCCAGGTAGACCATAATGTAAAGTCATCTATGTTAGGGACCTTAGATTCTTCGTGCTCCCAGGTTTCAACAAGAAAAATAATATCAACATCACTTAAGATCCAACTTAGCTTGGGGCTTTTATTCCATGGAAAGCCCTAACAGTTCCAAGAAAGAATTTGGAGCATGTTGAATTGCTACTTATTATTATCTTTTTTGTTTCTATCTCGAATAACGGATTTTCTATTTCTGATTATTGCCCATTTTCCTTCCTTCCTAGCTTCCTTTACCTTTTGAACTTCCTTTCTCAATTCTGCTTGATCTTCTGGAATGAGATCTTCATTTATAAATATTCTTGTTCCTTTTAAACTTGAGGTTTTACTAAGTATGTAATACTTATGGTCAATAGAGCTCACCTTTATTCAGATCAACCTTTCTTTATTCTCAGTTAGTTTCCCCAACCTTGTTGCTTATGTGAGACACATTATTTCATTTTGTAATCTGTTATGTAATTCTTTCTGGGTTATGGCTAAAGTATCCTCGTCTACCTCCTCTTTCAAACCGAAGATTATAATGTTCAAGGCCCTTTTGTTACACTCATGGTCTAATTCTATCAATTTTTTCATTTCATCTTTGATTGGTTTGATATCTAATTTACCTGCCACACTATTTAGGGTGAGACAGCTATTAACTTTTTCTTCTATCTCTTTAATCATGTCCTTCATTTTAAGACTCTCTAAAGTATCAACATCTACTTGCTGGAATGTTGGGTTCATATCTTGGTTTTGTTTTTCTATAACCTGCAACCTAGTCTCCATTGCCTCCATCTTATTCTCCAATCGTTCTATTTTATTTTCTATTTGTTTCTGGATCTTGTCTTCAAGAGATGTGAATTTATTTTCCAACATGGCTACTAACTCTGTTTGTAGCTTGACTTCTCTTTCTTCTCTACGTTTCTCTAAAACTCTGTATACTCATAGAGGCTTTGTAGAGTAACTGTGATAGGTCTACCTTTGCTAATCTTTGGTAATTGTGGTGAATTATTCATACTTGAAAATATATGAGTAGATATGTATTAGAAAAATATAAGGAATGTGTGCACCTGATATCAGCAAGCCGAACCGCAGACGCACACGCCCTAGTTCGTTTTTCTATTACTGTAGAGAGATCGTGAATTATTACCACAGAGAGATCATAAATACATCACCCTAAATTATTACTGCAGAGAGATCGTAAATACATCACCCTAAATACATCACATAATATTAATTTATTTTGATGTTATATTAGGAGTTAATGTGTTTTGATGTTATCTTAGGTTTATATTATTAAGGTTTAATATTCCATTATTTAATGTTTTTAATATTGGATACTTTTAATATTAAGACTTATAATATTAAGTTATATTGAGTTTTAATATTAGGTTTAATTTATATTTATAATTAATGAAGTTTATTTACATGAACATCAAAATTTGAGTTAATAATAACAATAAAAAGTTAATCATAATATAAACTCGATATTAAGAAAATAATAATAATTTTATAAAATTATTATTTACATTTACAAAGTTAATATCATCGATGTCAATAAAGTAGATATATAATTAATAATACTAATATAATAAATAAATATAATGTAATTAATTTCAATAATAATTAATATATTAATTAAAAACATTAATTTAGTAATGGTTTGTTTATTAATATAACTTAATAATTAAATATTTATTAATATATTATTAATATTTAATTATGATATTAATATAAAATTAAGAGATATATAACATCAATAACATTTAAATCACATTAATAAATGTATAATGCAATTTTAATGACATTAATAAGAAATTATTTTACACATTTATAATGTTTTAACTATAAGTAAATCTACACATTAAGATATATTCACTATGGTTGAAACCATAGTCATTATTGTTAACTATAGTCAAATAATCATTAACCATAGTGAAAACATGGTCAATGATGTTTAACAACAGTCAAACATTGTCAACCATAGTCTAACCATGATAAACCATCATCAACTATGATTGCCATGGTTGATTGTGATTGATCATAGTTAGCTATGGTCACCATGGTCAACCATTGTCAACCATAGCTGACTCTATTCAACATGGTTGACCTTTGTCAACCATAGACATTCATGTTCTACCACAGGAAACTAGGTCAACAATGGTTAATCATGGTTAGATTTTGTCAAATATGACCATAATCAATGTTCAAAAACTATTGTCAACTGATGCTCAATATGGCTAGCCATTGTTAATATTGTTAAATATGGTCAACCTAGGCTACAATGGTAAAACATGGTCAACATTAGTAATTTTAGGTTTAATATTGGGGTTTATAATATTAGGATTTATGGTTTAAAATATTAGGATTTATAATATTAGGTTTAAAATATTACATTTTATAATATTAATTTTAAAATATGAAGTTTTAATATAATGTGTTATAATATTAGTGTTTAATATTTCGTTTAACATTAGGGTTTATAATACTAGGTTTTATAGTATTGGGTTTATACTAATAGGTTTAATATTAGGGTATTCATGATATTGAGTTTATAGTATTATTATGTTACTAATTTTAGGTTTCATACTAGGGTTTATAATATTAGGATTTATTATTTATAATATTAGGTTTGCCAAAGGTTTATAATATTAATTTTAACATTTATAATGTCTATTTTATGGTTTATAATATTTATTATGGGATTTATAATATTAGTCCTAGGGATTATAATATTAATCGTAGGGTTTATAATGTTGGCTTTTATAATGTTACAATTTATAATATTTTCTTTAATATTAAGGTTTAATATTGGGATGTTAATATTGGGATGTTAGAATGGTACATAGATCTATCCAACCATATTTACCAATGCAACACGCAGTGTGACAATGTGCCAAGCATTGTTGCAGTGCGACAAGTAGTGTGACAATCATTGACACAATGATACATGACATTGTAATTTATTCAATGCCCCATTGTGGCATTGAATAAATTAGGGTTTAATATTGATATTAATCTCTTGCATTTATAATATAAATCCCTCGGGTTTATAATATTAATAATTTGTTGGAGTTATTAATGTCTTAGGTTTATAATATTAATCCCTTGGGTTTATTAAACCTTTGGGTGTATAATATTAATCTTATGGGTTTATTAATCTAGGGTTGAACCATGGTCAAGCATGGTCCAACATCGCATTAGTTCAAACATGTTTATTTAAGGGTTTAAAGTATTTAACTTAGGGTTTATTGTCTAGGGTTTATAATCCATTGGGTTTTTAGTACTATTTCCATGTGTTTATTATTCCATTTGCTTTAAAATATCAATCATGTTGAACCATGGTCAATCATGGTCAGTGAATGTCAATTTTTGTCAGGCATGGTCAACCATGGCCAATCATGTGATGTGAAATCAATCATGGTCAAACATGGTCCAATGTCACATGGTGATGAAGATTTTGGTGAACCATAGTCCAACATTGCATTGTGATAAATATTGTGTCGATATGGCAATCAATAATGGTCAAACATGGTTGACCATCATCCTACGTCGCATTGTGACAAGGATTGTCTCAATATGAAAATCAACCATGTAAACAATGGTCAACCATATTTATTTTAGGGTTTATAATATTTATCTTGGGGTTTATATACCTTGAGTTTATAATATTTATCCCTTGGGTTTAATATTATTCCCTTGAGTTTATAATCCCTTGGGTTTATTGATATAAGTTCTCTTATTACTAGGGTATAACACTATTCGTAGGGTTTATAATATTAATCATTGGTTGTAATATAAATTCCCCTAGTTTATGATCATGGCTAGCCATGGTCCAATGCCACATTGTGACAAAGATTTTCTCAATATGAAAATCAACCATGGTCCAACATTACATTGTGACAAAGATTGTATCCATATGAAAATCAATCATGGTCAACGATGGTGCAATGTCACACTATGACAAAGGTTCTCTCAATATGAAAATCAACCATGGTTAATACGAAATAATATTTATAGGGTTTATAATATTAATCCTATAGTTTAATATAAATCTCGTGGGTTTATAATCATGGTTAATCATAGTCAACCATGTTCTAATGACACTTTGTGACAAAGATTTCCTCAATATGAAAATCAAGCGTTGTCAACCATGGTCCAATGTCACATTATGATAAAGATTATTTCAATATAAAAATCAACCATGGTCAACACAAACATCACATTGTGACAAAGATTGTCCCAATATGAAAATCAACCATGGTTAACCCTGTTTATTTTAGGGTTTATAATATTTATCTTAGGGTTTATATACCTTAGGGTAACAACAATAAAAAGTTAATAATAATATAAACTTGAAAATAAGAAAATACTAATAACTTTATAAAATTATTATTTACATTTACAAAATTAATAACATCGATGTCAATAAAGTAGATGTATTATTAATGATTTTAATATAATTTTATAGAATTAACTACATTAATAATATCAATATATTATAAATAAATATAATAAAATCAATTTAAATATTAATTAATATATCAATTAAAAAAATAGTAATGGTTTGTTTATTAATATAAAAATTAATAAATGATTAATATTTAATATATTATTAATGCTTAATTATGATATTAATATAATATTGAAGGATATATAACATTAATAACATTTTAATCACATTAAGAAACGTTTGATGTAATATTAATGACATATTAACAAGAAATTATTTTACACATTTATAATGTTTTAACTATAAGTAAATCTCCACATTAAGATATATTGATTATGGTTGACATTGTTGACACCTAATCATCAGGATTGGGTGAATAAATATAATCAATGTAAATAAATAATAAGAGATATGAACAGTCATCGGGAGATGAAGTGAACAGTCTCCCTCATGTATATAATAAAGACCAACCTAAAGGAATATCATGAACTGATTTGTGTTGAGGAGTTACTGCCTGGTCTGACATGGTATCAAATCCAGCTCCCAAAATTAGTTGTAACTCCCTTCTGCCATTTTCTTACAGTCTGTCCCCCTGTGGAGTCTATCTACTATGCTCTCTGTCTGCCATAATCATCATCTGCCATCTTCTGCGCATAATCATTGTGGCTTCTAGAATTGAATGAGAGTTTTTCTTGCTGCCTAAATTCAGAGACCATTCCGCCCTTTGGTTTTTCAGCTACCCATGCCTCAATATTGATCCACAACTATTCTGCGTTGAATGATATTGTGGTGAACCTGATGTGAACAAATCCTGCAATTTTTAATAATTGTGAACTGGTATGTTGCGTATGGCAAGACTGTTGAAACCAACGGGAGCATAAGAGAGAGGGACAACTTCGATGTATTTGCAAATCCATTGCAATGGCCTCAACTTCGAAAGAAACGACGATATGCTTCCAGTCAGGCGCATCCTCCATGGATTGGGTTGCAAAGGCCTGAGTGTTTTTGAAACCTTATGTGCGGTCTCTCAGTCATTGAAGAAAACATAAGGTGACGTCCTCTGAGCACTAATTTTTTATGTTTGTAATCATTCTTAGTTGCACCAGACCTGGAAAGAAGAAGAAGCCATAAGCTTGAATAGTCAACACTTAATCCAGCACCTGCTACAGAGAAGAAGGCGCTCCTCCATAGCTACGCTACGACAGTAGCCGGGTAAGAAACCTTCTGGTTGGAGAAGATTACAGTCCTGTCTATTATATGGCCTCGACCCATTTTGGACTCTCTGTTTATCTTTAAAGGCATGCTATCGCTGTTTGTTTTGAAGGTTCTCTTTGTTAAATAAGAGTGTTCCTTGTTTTCTTAAGGGTTTCTCTTACGTGGGTGGAGGGCTTAGTACCCACTAAGACCTCTGAGCTTCCCAATAAACCGCTTTATTAAAAATTTTGCTTTTTTACGCTTAGAAGTGTAAGGGGTTATAGCCTCACTTCCTTTGATCTCAGAGTCCAGTGGCAGCCAAGTCTGCTTCAGGGATTCTGGTCACCGGTTTGGGATTCTTATATGGACTAATGGGAACGAACTATCTGGTGCCTCCATGCAGGAACGAGGAACGAGGTTGTGATATGGTCGAATGTTTTTAAGAAAGAATTTTGTATGTGCGTTTCAGACTCACTGACTGATTTCTTAAATGCTGCCCATATATATTGAAGTCTATTGTATTTACACTGCCTTAATACACAGTCTTGGTGTATTACAGTCTTGGTGTTGTACATTTGTTGTCCAGTCATATCAGAATTATATTTTTTTGCCCATTAAGAGTAAAATTTTGAGCAAAAGTTTTTGTTACAGTATGCATTTAATCATATCCATTGTGGGAATAGTTCTCACTGGCAAAGAGAACTATCGTGAGTGGTCTCGGATGATAAAACACACCCTCATTTTCAATGAGTTGTGGAAAGGAGTGTGCATTGGAGACAAAGACAAAGAGCTCGCCATTTGGGAAAAAAAGAACATCAAAGCCTATGCATTAATTGCAGCATCTATAAGTGAAGAGGTGAGTCACCATATTACGCCATTTTCAACTGCTTTCGAAGCCTTACAAAAGCTAAAAGAACTCTATGACTCACATTTTGCACTTGAAGTTGTTCAACTCAAGATTAAACATTTTACTCTTGAATTGCAAAATAATGATCCTCTTTCTCTTACATCTAAAGTAAAGTCTATAATGCATGATATCCAAGCCACTAAGATTGATTTGGATATTCCTCTTATCGCTTTTCTCAAGGCATTTTATCCTACTTACTCCAATTATCTTGAGTCATTGCAAGCAAATGGAAATCTTAAAGACATTACCTTTGACTCTCTTGTGAAAAAAATTGCTAAAAGAGAGAAAGCTTTTGGAAAGAAGACAACCCCTGAATCTTCTGAAGAGGTTGTGTGCCTTTCTCATAAAGAAAAGCATCCTGTTCAAGATTCTTCCATAGGAAGAGGTGGTCGAAGAGGAAGAGGAAGATATTTCAGAGGCAAGGGGGGAAGACACTATCAAGGAGAAAAGGCAAATTTTCACCTCATACACTGCAAAAGAAATGGATCACATGATGCCTCTACATGCAAGTTACCATGGGACAAAATTGAGCAGCAAAGAAAGAAACAGAAGGTAAAACTGATGATACAGACAAAGGTAAAGCACCTGAATCTGCTCACTATGTTGTGGCACAAGTAATATTGGAGTAAATGAATATTTATTTAATGGTTTACTTGCTTCTTGGAAAAATGATTGGTTGCTTGATTCAGGAGCAACCTGCCACATGACTCATAGTAAAGATTTTTTTGAAGAATTTATTGACAATGTTGATGAAGCTGTATACTTTGCAGACCAATAAAAAATCAAGCCATCAGGGCTTGGCACAATCAAGCTTAAACTACCTGGTCTTCTAGACTTTCTTCTACATCATGTTCTATATCTCCCACAGCTCAAGAGAAACTTGCTGTCCTTGGTCCACATCTGCCAGCAAGATCATTCCATTCATATGTTTGATGGCAAGCTTGAGGTGAGAAAAGCATCTGACGACTCACTTGTCATGAGGGGAATAGAAGAAGAAAGGCTTCTCACGCTGCAAGGTACCTCTGCTCATGCACAACATTTCTCATACAATTCTCATTATGAAGAAGGTACACTCCCTTCAAGTTTATTATGGCATGCTAGATTTGGACATTTGAACTATGACAGCCTCTACTTGTTGAAGAAAAATGGTGTTGCTGGTTTGCCTACAATTCCTAGGAAATTTAAGCAATGTGATGCTTGCATTCTAGGAAAGCATAGCAAATAATCTTTTCATGATTCACATTCAAAAGCACATAGAAAACTTGAACTCATTCATTTAGATTTATGTGGTCCAATGCCTGTTCCTTCTACAAATGGAAATAAATATATGACGACATTTATTGATGACTACACCAGAATGTGTTGGGTTTATTTATTGAAGAACAAATCTGATGCTTTTCAAACATTCAAGAACTTTCATAAATGGATTGAAAATGATGCACAATCTCATATTGGGTCTATTCGCACTAATAATGGAAAAGAATACACATCAAATGAATTTGAAAACTATCTTCGCCAACATGGGATCAGACATCAAACAATTGTGCCTTATAATCCCCAACATAATGGTGTAGCTGAAAGAATGAATAGGACAATCTTAAATATGGTACGATCCATGGTCTTCTTAAAAAATGTAAAGATAATGTTTTGGGCTGATGTTGTTCTATGTGCTGCATATATAAAGAATAGATGTCCATCTAATGTTATTAGAAACAAGACTCCATATGAAATGTGGTATGGACATGTTCCTTCGGTAAAGCATCTCAGGGTCTTTGGTTCCACCTATTATGCCTTGATACCAAAGGTAGATAGAAACAAAATTGGTGCAAGAAGTCATAAGTGTATCTTCCTGGGGTATTCAAACACCTCCAAAGCATACCGTCTCTATGATGAAGTCAATAAAAAGTTTGTTGTATCTAGAGATGTAATTTTTCTTGAATCATCCAAAACTGACAATGTTGTTGAGCGTCAACTTGATCGCTTGGTTTGTCATTTTACAATTATTTTCAAGACCAAAATAGGCTTTCCACCCCCCATTAATCCTTTTCTCAATGCTATAGTTCCAATTGAGCTTGTGATGAATATCAATTCCTAGGTACTTGTAGGAAGACACTTCCTCCAAGTTACTATTGTCATACATAAAATTAGCGTAAGTGTCCTTCTTGGATTTGATAATCATAACTTTTTGTTTTGTCAATTTTAATAATCATACCCATGGTAGAGCAGAAATCCTTAAGAAGTCTATGTTGCTTATCGAGATCATATGGGCACCTTGCGAGAAGAACAATATCGTCAGCATAGAGAAGAAGGATGATGACTATCCTAGCTAAGATTGTGCCAGCACATCCTGCTTCCTCTAAACAACCTTCTAGCTTGTCGATGTAAATGCCAAATAGGGTAGGGGAGAGGGGGAAACCTTGTTTAACTTTGATATTACACTTAATATCTTTCGACCACCCCTCATTGCTCTTTAACTTGTGAATTACATTCTCGTATAACCTTATAGCAGAAGCTCTCAACTTAAAAGGAACCTTTAGTCCTTCTAATCTATTCCATAGTTTGTTTCTAGGAACCGTATCGAAATCATTTCTAAATTTCACAAAGCAACATAAGAGATTGTATTTATTATTGTGGCATTCCTCCACAATGATCCTAAGCATAATGAGGTGGTCCGTTGTTGAGTGCTGCCTTCTAAAACCCTCTTGGTGTTGAGTCACGAAATGGGTATGTATTTACCATTAATTTCACTACCTTTTTCCTTGTTTCTTATCTTTTTCATATCTTAACACATTAATATATTGATTGATTATGATAAGAAACGACTGAACTGCTCGCAGATAAGATTTAGCTATAATAAGTAACTTTTACCCCTCTTTATGCAGAAAAATGACAAAAGGAATAGTTGATGTTCCCTAACAATGGAACAACATAAACTAACAAACGGAGGGCGGAACGCATTGGTTGCGGACAAGGCTAAGGGCGAATCAGGAGGATCAGCGCAAAAAAGGAAAGGTGTCTGAATTTAGAAATCAGTTGCAAATCCCTCAAGATCGGGAGATCCTGAGGGATCGCATTTATCTTTTACCCTTTCCAATTATAAAAGAAGACGATTGTAGAAAGAAAGGGGATGGATCTCTATTATTTCAAATTGTGATTTTAATTTACAGATTGGTGTTGTCGAGATAATGTGATCATATTGTAATATTACTCAAGTTCAATGATTAATATATAATTTGAGGTTGTTGTTCATTTGCCTTATCTAAAGTAGCTCAGCAGCATTCGCTGGCGGCTAAGGGCCCGACCTCTGGTGGATTAAACTGCTTCTCTGTATTATATCTTTCTGATTTTCGCAAATTTGATTGATTTGTTAATTTTCTCATCTTATGCGCTTTTCACTGTTTTCCTGTATTGAAGTAATATCTTTGCTTTATATGATTTACAACACTGTCGTTTGATTCAGTTTACATTCATTGCAGATTAAATTATTTAGATAGTGAATCGTATTGATTTAATTAACTGTAAGCGTTTGGTTATTGGTATCAAACTCTCATATTGATGTCATTGCTTTGTAGAGATTGAGTATGATTTAGATTGAATCGACTAAAAATAGATGAGTTATTGCTACTGTTCTCTCGGCTGATGCTATTGTTAATTGAATTGCTTGTGCGAGATTTGATTATGATTTCAGCAGAGGTTTGAGTCTTGAATCTTAGATGTCATATTTCCTTTAATGATTGCAATTTGAGTTTATTAGATGCATCCGTTTACTCTTGTATCATAGGTATATCTTTCATTTATAAAACATTGCTCTCTTGATTTATAGCATGCACATATTGTGTACACTCTTGGAATAAAAGGACTTGCTCAGGTTGATGATTAATGTGGGGTAATTAGGAGTTTTAGAAGACACCTGTTATCAGCCAACATTTTGGCGCCGTTGCCGGGGAGAGTGTCGCCATTTTACAAAGAGTGATGTATATTTGATAATTATTGTTGGGAAAGAATTGGGTATTGAAAATGGAAGGTAAGAACCTATGTAACGAGCAAGTAAAGTGCTTGCTCCTCTGCCCGCTTTTCAGCACAATTACAGAAAAGTGAAGTAGGTGTTTGATGTTTGTCTGTTGAGAAAGAACTGGGTATTAAAAATAGAAGGTAAGAACTTGCATAAGGAGCAAGTAAAATGCCTGCTCCCCCACCCGCTTTCCAGCAGAATTTCTATGAACTTAAGGTAGAAATAAACATTTGAATTTTTGCGTGAATGACTAAGAAGAAAAGACCAGAAAACAATATAATTCCACATCCCAAACCTAAAAAATCTAAGGGACCGGTGACCCTTTGACGATCAATTTTTATCGATGAAATCTTAAGAAAAGTTGAATCTTAGCCATTAGTAGGTCCCCGAACCATTGCTTCCAGACAACCTATTGTCTCCCTTCGAGCCACAGGCTCACCATCTGTAACCTACGCTGAGGTCCATAGTAAAACTGAAGGGACTGAGCAGAGTTTTCAAGACATTGAAAATTCGCGAACAATTCCCTCACAAGAAGGGAATTCTTGTAACATTCATGAAGGAGGAGGAGAAATAGGGGAAACAGAGGAACCAAGATCCCCTCAGGTAGTAATTGAACAAAAGACACCTAGTGTCCCAGATCAAGAGAGTGTTGTTAGGATCATTCCTACCTCTTCTAAACAACCGAGGAATAACTCTCTAGCTCCAGAAATCTCGGAAGGGTATTGGCATATCTTTGATCAAATGGCCAATAATCCACAAGCACCCCAGACCTCCACATTAAAGTATCCTATTATTGACACAATTGTCAATGCACCCACGAAAGCTATCCCTCTAGAAAATATTCCCACCTTTCATGGACTCATGTCAGAAGATCCGGACGTGTTTCTGTTTGAATTTGATGTCCTATGTCGGGGTTATGATTACACCACCGATCCCCAGAAACTGAAGCTATTCCCCTCTATGTTAAAGGGAGCAGCCCTGTGTTGGTTTATGGAACTAGGTGGGGGCACCATAAATTATTGGGACCAAATGAAAACTGCTTTCCTTAAAAATATCAGGGTTATTGCAAGTCTAGAGAACTAAAATATGAGATATTCCAAATGGTAGCAAGACCTAGTGAAACGCTAGAAGAGTATGTGGAGCGTTTCCAATGTAACCTCCAAAGGTCCCCCTATACAAATCTACCTTTACTGATAATGTGCTAAAAACCACACTGATTAACGGGATGAAAGACCAATGGATAGAGACATTAAATATTATGGGTAAAGGTGATATCTATCAAGAAGAATATGCTAACATTATTAATTTGTGTATCAGGTGCTCGAGGGGTAGTACAAGACTAAAACCAGCTGAACACGATATGATCACCAAGGACAACAAAATCTCTAGTGGAAGCACTACTTGTACTGAAATCGGCAACCTGCTGGAAGATTTCAAAACAGATATCCTCAGAAATTTGACAACACAATTAGACATCATGGAGGCCAAGCAGAAGCAAGCCGAAGCAGAACAGAACCTGGAAATTTTTTGCCCTCGGTGTAGGAAGAAACATAGTCATAAATAATGTCCACTAGATAGGGTACAGACCTGTGCCATATGCACCAAAGAACATGCCACAGAAGATTGCCCATCGCTCCCAGGATTAAAAGCGGTCTTCAAAGAGGTCCAAGAAGAAACAGAACCAGTCTACCTATTAAATCAGCATCGCTAATGGTAAGCACGACAAAAAGGTATGCCTACCGACCCATCTTCATTCTTTCAACCCTCACAATATAATTCTCAGCAATACACAGGAGCTACATGGCAGAATCAGCCACCTTTTCCTAATTTGTCGCCACAAGCATTTTCTATGCCACCTTGGTCCAATCAATAAAATATAAACAACAGTTGGCCAAATTCCTCTTACTTTCCACCATTCTAGCAAAACAATCCATATCCATCTCAATGGTCCCCCTCCACTTCACAAAACCAAAATTGGCAGTCAAACTGGCAAAGACCTACAAACCAGCCAGCAGGAAAAATCCCCCTACCTCAACCTACGCTACCAGCACCTTACACATTGCAACATAATCCTCAACCCAATTTACGACCACAACTCCCAGCCCAGCCCAACCCGAATCCCAACAATAGACCAGTCCAGTCGGTACAAATTATTGAAGGGCTAGATCCAGAAACTGAGTTGAGAGAGTGTAATGAACTCAAATTGAGGTCTGGACAAATAATTGAGTCAGAGGAAGATAAAAATATACAAATAAAAGAACCACTACCTATGGAACAAACACCTCAAATGGAGAATACGGTTAAACAGAAAAGCCATGATCAGACTATTGCCCCTTCTCCACCATTCCCATAAAGATTGATTATACCCCGCCCAATCGAATATCCCGATTTCGATCTCCTTGGAGAATTAAAAAATATTTTTGTAAAAATACCCCTCATCCAAGTTATTCAGGACATTCCAATCTATGCAAAAACCATTAAGGAATTGTGTACCAAAAAGCCTACGAGGAGAATAAAAGCAACACCAACTATCCACATAGTCACAACTTTGTCTGATTTATTATCAGGCAGAGAAACACTGGTGAAATATGAGGACCCAGGAAACCCTATAGTCATAGTACAAATAAATGGATGTTCCTTTCCCAAATCATTAGTCGATCTAGGGGCAGCCATTAATATCCTCACAACAACAACCTGTCAAAAACATGACATCATAACCTTAGATCCAACTATGATATTGCTGGAACTTGCTGTTCGATCAGTTGTCAAACCAGAAGGGACATTACAGGATGTAATGGTGTCTGTAGATTCCTGGGAATACCTAGCAGATTTCTTGATTATTAATCCTGGAAACCGGCTAGATGGACATCTTATAATACTAGGAAGACCTTGGCTAGCGACCGCAGATGCTTATATAAGCTGTCGAACAGGCAGTATGACTATATCAAGAGGAATCAATGTGAAGAACCTAGCTTTAAATCCTCCAGCTCAGCCAAGGTTAACTATAATAAAAACTAGGAAACAACCTGTAACATATTTAACTGAAAATATTCTATCACCACTAACTATAGCAGATGATCTTGAATTTAAGAATCAAACAAAAGATGACATTATTAATATTTACATTAACCACCCAGCTATTGTATCTAATCTAAAATGTCACATGATTGAAGCAACCCTGGATAACGAAATTGAAGAAGCTCCTTTAAAAGATATCAATGACCAAACAATACCAACAACAACTGTTTATAACAGAAAACCCATTGAAATTGAGCCGGGGAAAGTCCTAAACATCAACAAAAACCTGACTGATGACCAGCAGTAGAGGCTTATTCAACTCCTTAGAAAATATAAAGAGGCTTTCACTTGGGATTACCCCGATATTAAAGGGATTGACCCCTAATTATGTATGCACCACATTTATACTGAGAAAGATGCGAGGCCTATTCGACAACCTCAACGAAGATTAAACCCTCACCTAAAGGATGTTTTTAAAGCTGAACTACAGAAACTGTTAGATGTAAACTTCATCTATCCTATATCTGATAGCAAATGGGTTTCTCCATTAGTTGTGGTTCCCAAAAAGAATGGGAAGTGGCGTATATGTGTCGACTATAAAGAGCTTAATAAAGCAACATGAAAAGATCATTTTCCCCTCCCGTTCATTGACCAGTTGCTAGACACATTGGTAGGTAAAAAATTCTTCTCTTTCTTAGACGACTTCAGTGGCTACAACCAAATCCAAATTGTCCCTGAAGACCAAGAGAAGACTACCTTCACCTACCCCTGGGGAACGTTTGCCTATAGGGTACTACCTTTCGGACTATGCAATGCACCTGCCACATTCCAGAGAGCCATACTCAACATTTTTGCAGATTTGATAAACGAGGGACTCGAGGTGTACATGGATGATTTTACACCCTATGGAGATGACTTCGAGCCGACAATACAAACGTTGGAGAAAGTCCTGCAAATATGCATTACTACTAGGCTCTGCTTAAGCCATGAGAAATGCCACATGATGATGACCGAGGGCCTCATCCTGGGTCCTTATATCTCTGTAGCTAGAATACAGGTAGATCCAGCGAAAATTTAGATAATCCTCTAAATACCTATCCCCTGCACTCAAATTGAAGTACACAGTTTTTTTGGATTTTCTAGATATTATCGAAGATTTATAAAGAACTTCTCCCAAATTGTTGCACCATTATATGCTTTAATAGGAAATATCAATTTTATATGGACTAACAAATGTGACATTGCCTTTGAAG
This sequence comes from Pinus tabuliformis, assembly GCA_031772625.1. Taxonomy (NCBI): domain Eukaryota; kingdom Viridiplantae; phylum Streptophyta; class Pinopsida; order Pinales; family Pinaceae; genus Pinus; species Pinus tabuliformis. The sequence goes on from CM062818.1 coordinate 2,080,584,482, forward strand.
AATTAAAACGGCTAGTACCAACAACCCCAATATTACGGGGCCCGAACTGGGATCTACCATTCCAGCTTTCCTCTGATGCATCAAATACGGCCATTGGAGCAGTTCCCGACCAAGAGGAAGATAAGAAACCTTATGCGATATATTACATTAGCAAAAATTTAACTCCTGCTGAGTTAAATTACACCGTGACCAAGAAAGAGTTTCTAGTTGTAATCTATGCTATTAACAAATTCAGACACTATATAACAGGATACCCTGTGGTTTTGTATACTGATCACTCTGCTATCAAATATTTAGCTAATAAACCTATTACGAATGGAAGAGTGACAATATGGTTAATCCTTTTGCAGGAATTTGACATAACAATCAAGGATCGACCAGGAATGGAAAATATGGTGGTAGACTTCCTCTCATGTGTGCCAAAAACAGATGACGCAGTGGTAGTAGAAGACCAGTTTCCCGATGAGCACCTATTTGTTGTAACTGTGAAAACACCATGGTACGCTGATGTTGTGAATTACCTAGCAATGGGAAAATTACCCAAGCACCTAATGTCCAGAGAAAGAAAATTAATAGTGCAACGCAGCACTCAGTTCTCCTAGATCGGAGGATATCTCTTTCACATAGGAACATATATTCATATCTGCAGGTGTGTTAGGGAAGACGAAATCTATGACATCTTAAAAGCCTACCATGATGGACCTTGCGGTGGACACTTTGCAGACCGTAGGACTGGACATAAAGTCTTGCATATGGGCTATTATTGGCCCACCATTTTTAAGGATGCCAAGAAATTTGTCTAGGCATGTGATAGCTGCCAAAGAATGGGCCGCCCTAGCCAGTCTAATGAGATGCCTCTGCATCCACAGTTAGTCATCAAACCTTTTGAACGTTGGGCATTAGATTTCATTGGCCCAATAAACCCATCATCTAATCAAAAGACATATATACTGGTTGCAACGGAATATGTGACTAAATGGGTGGAGGCAGAAGCATTACCAAGGGCCACAGAGGACACAATAATCCATTTTATTTTCCAAATTTTCGTGCGGTATGGCTTGCCTAGAGAAATAATTACGGATGGAGGGCCACAATTTGTAGGCCATAAGATGGCTGCTACATTAAAAAATCATCACATCTTACACAGAATCACATCTCCATACCACCCGCAGGCAAATGGCCAGGTAGAAAGTACCAATAAAGTAATCGAGGCCATACTAACAAAGACAGTCGCCTCACATAGATGTGACTGGGCTACCCGATTGCCAGAAGCCCTGTGGGCATATCGCACGACTTGGAGGAATACCACAGGATACTCCCCATATTAGCTAGTGTTTGGAAAAGAACCTATCTTCCCAATAGAATTTGAAATTCAGACATTGAGGATAGCCCAAGAAGTAGGTCTGGATCTCAATGAAGCACAGGTTAACAAACTACAAAAAATTAATGAACTGGATGAAATCCAGCTATCAACTCTTCAGCACACTACACTGATCCAATAACAAAGATCAAAATGGCATGATGCCCTCATCACGAAAAAGATATTCCATGAAGGTGATTGGGAACTTCTGTATGATTCTAGGTTCCAGGATTTCCTAGGTAAACTCCAGACTAGATGGTTAGGTCCCTACGAGATACAAGAGGTGCACGATAATGGCACCTTTACATTAGCCACCATTGATGGGTCTGGCTACTCTTTTAAAGTGAATGGACATTGAGTACGCCTCTATCACAAACCACTTACAAGGGAATCCTTTTGCCAACAGATACTTGAAGACTCTACGATACAAATTCTCGCTGAAGAGGGCAACTCTTCAACAGCACCAGTCCAATGAAGAATTTATTTTTTGAAACATGTACATAAATTTGCTTTTATGTTTTCTTTCTATTTGATTGAATTTGCTTAGAATACTAGATTGCTTATTAGTTTTTTTTCTATTTTTTCTTTGTTGTTCCCTACAGGGAACAGCTATTGTTCCCTATAGGGAACAACACCTTTTCATGAGTATTTTCCTTTGTTGTTCCCTACAGGGAATAGACGTTGTTCCCTATAGGGAACAACAATTTTGCATATATATTTTGCTTTGTTGTTCCCTATATGGAACAACACGTTTAGTGACCATTTTTTCTTTGTTGTTCCCTACAGGGAACAGATGTTGTTCCCTATAGGGAACATCACTTCTCATGTTTATTTTGCTTTTTTGTTCCTTACAAGGAACAACCGTTGTTCCCTATAGGGAACATCACTCTTTTCGTCCATTTTTCTTTGTTGTTCCTTACAAGGAACAACTGTTGTTCCCTACAAGGAACAACTGTTGTTCCCTATAGGGAACATAAATTTTTGTGTGTATTCTCTTGCTGTTCCCTATAGGGAACAACACCTTTTTGCGTGTGTTTTCTTTGCTGTTCCCTACAGGGAACAACTGTTGTTCCCTACAGGGAACAACCGTTGTTCCCTATTTGGAACAACACTTTTCTGCGTGTATTTTTCTTTGTTTTTCCCTACAGGGAACAACTGTTGTTCCCTACAGGAAATCACTGTTGTTCCCTACAGGGAAAAACTGTTGTTCCCTACAAGGAACAACACTTTTTTAGCATATTTTTCTTTGTTGTTCCCTATAGGGAACAACTGCTGTTCCCTATAAGGAAAAAAACTTTTTGTGTGGGTTTTATTTTGTTGTTCCCTTCAGAGAACAACACCTTGTGAGTATTTTTGAGAACACCCTTTTTCTCTTCCTTGCATGATCATCCCTAGACCATCCCAGTTTACTCTTTATGATCCTCTTTATGGCATAAAAGTACAAATACATATTTAAGGACAACAAGTATGGAGTTTACTGGAATAGGCAAATATCTTGAATATTATCATCTTTAACAAGATTGATTTGTATTGATCGAAAAAGAAAGGACAAAACTATCTATATCAATTCACTATCCTCATTTCCACTATAAATCAAACTGATTGATTATCCGTACCATGCTGGTTCTCCCCTGTCCCGTATAACTCTCTCTGTTTATTATCAATAAGATTATGGGCATATTTTTTTCTATTGATATGTTTAAACTTCTTCTGCCATCCCTACTCTTAAGGAGTGCTGAGCCACCCTCTATATATAAATGGGAAGTGTAAAAAATAAATAAATAAATAAATAAATAAGTAAATATATATATATATGTATATGTATATGTATATGTATATGTATATGTATATGTATATGTATATGTATATGTATATGTATATGTATATGTATATGTATATGTATATGTATATCTATATAGATATATATAATTATTAATAATTGTATGATTTTTTTTTTCCACAAATGGAGGATAGGGGGTCTCATCATGAGCCAGCCTACCATGATCATAAGGAAGTAGCAAAGTGGCATTCCCACTATGGCCACCACACCAGGGATATGATCCAATGGATGCATCAAGAAATAAAGTCCTTGGAACAAGAGGTCTCATTACGAGCTGGCCTGACCACTTTTCGCTACTTCCCAATGAATGGAAATGTGTTCATCTGGTTACCATGCCAGCACATTGGTCTCTAGTCTGGATATCATAATGCACTTCCCCAATTATACATAGAGGACCATGGTTCCAAAGGGTTAGAAAGCAACTCTGTCGAGGCTATAGATGCCTGCAGGCAACAGAAGCTCTGCTGATGGTATTGGAGTTTTATTTTACATCAATAATTATTATAATGTCCTCTTCTTATGTTTTCATATTTATACAGAGAGACTATTCTCCTACTTTACCGTGAACCTTTATGCATGCATTAATCTTTTTAATCAATCACAACAGTTAAGTGGAATAAAGGCGGTAAAGCATTTTTCCTGCGTATGTTGTCCTTTTTCTTTATCGCATCACCTCATGGCATCTTATCACTTATGGATAATTCTCGTTACACGCCTTGTTTTCATCACTCCAATATTCTTTATGATCCTTTCATTAATATGCGTACCTTGCCACTTTCATTACCCAATACATCACCCCTGTACTTCGCCGCCAGCACGCTATCCTTTCATTCATTCGGTCGTAGGCGACCTATTATTTCGAAGGGGGGCGAGGACCTCCAGTATACTTACGCATGCACTATCATCTTTTCATTTGGTTTTGCAGAACAATACGACATCCCATGATCACAGAGCATGTGGCATTATAATAGTCCTTGATAATGGTATTAATGATTATTTATCTCCTGATAGAGTCATTACAACCATTTGTTGTTCCATCACTCGGCTCTATTCATTGTTGTGCTATCTCCGCTACACTAATCGTTTCCAGAATTCAAACACCATGGGAGGAAGAATAGTGTGCCGAGAACCTTTAATACTAGCTGTCTTTGATGAAGCCAGGGAAATTCTGGCTTGTGCAGGATGGATAGCATACTTTACGAGATTTCAACCCCCCAATGAGGAAATTGCTATCGAATTTTTACGGAATCTACAGAATGGACAATCTGTGGTAAGAGGCAGGAAAATCACTGTATTAGACACTGTGATAGCAGAAGTATCTGGGTTGCCGGCAGAAGGACCAGTATGGGCTGGCAAGCGATTGAAGCTGTAGGATGCTATCGAGGCTTTTAGGGATGAAGGGCAGGAGCTAATTAAGAAGGGAAAAGGCATTCGACCATCTTCCCTTGGAGAGCCATGGGGAGAATTGGCATGAATCGTCTAGAATTATATCACCTGCGATGGGCGTAAAGACATGGTAAGGCCACGACAACTCAAACTTTTAGCAGTTCTAAAATGAAAATTCTCTGTTAATTTACCTCAATTATTGAGTTCATTACTGCATGAAACTGCTGAGAAGCTGAGACGGTCCCAACACATAGAAGCAGTATTCAACCACCATTGTTTGATCAGGTTAATAATTATCTATAACCTTGCCCAGCAGCAATCAACCTGGGATGATCTAATATTAGCCCTTGAAGGAGGTATAGCCCTACCAGCACCTAACCCTATTCCAAAAAGAAAAAGGACTGCCCTTTCAGGGAGCATACCTCACAAGCGCAGATGATCCACAAGGTTGAGGTCAAAATAGGGAGCATCTGAAAATCCCCAAGGCAGTGCTAGTCAACCTATAGAATTATCCAGCCCAGTAAGTGAGCAACACTTGCAGCTAGAGTTAGAAGGACAGGATAGCCTTGAATCAGAACCTGAGGAAGGAATAGGGCATTCTGAAGAAGAACAAAGAAACGAATTGGGGAATTCCCCAACACCAAATATGAGCCCCCAAGGCGATTTGTTGCACGATTTCGAGATGGCCCAAGTCTTGGCCAACATGAATGTCTACATGCAGTCTGAAGGACTGCTCAATGTAACTTAGGAGAAACCCAATCTCCTGAGAATTTTGGTCATACCAGAATTCCATATCCCTAAAAAGACGCGAAGTGGAAGTAGATGCAGAGGCCATTCAGGAAGAAGAAAATCAATCTGGTGACATGCTCCTAGTGGAAAACAGCTAGGTAGGCCTAAACACAGAAAACATAGGTCAAGAAGAAGAAGCAAAGACAGGGATTATTCATGAAACCGATAATCAATCTAGAGACACGGTCTTATTGGAACAGAGCCAAGATGAAAAACTAGACTCTTTACAAATAGAAGCTATTAAGGAAACTACCAGCAGGACAGTTACTCCTCCGAAAAGGTATAGAGCCAAATTGAAAAAAATAAGGAAAGAATAGCAGAAACTTCGCAAAACGGTCAAAAGGATCGGAAGAAAAATAAGAAAAATTATAGCGGGAAAGGTTCCAGACAATATCCTGGAGACAGTAAACGTGGTCGTACAAACAGATTTATATGAAGGTAGGGCTACAGGAACCCAAACCGAGCCCATACTTACTCAACCAGTTATCACTCAAGAGGAAATCACTCAAGAGGAACAACATGTAATTCTAGTAGACGTAGCTATTCAGACAGAGGATGTACCCTCTTGTAGCATGGCTACTAAAACAAAGGTTTGGACCTCCCATGATAAAGAAATTCAGATAGAAAACATTCTTTCTCATAGCATAAGCACTCAGACAAGCTTACAAGCGAAAGATGTCATGACACACAATGACCCCATCATACTGAATCTTCTAGAAGAATTAGCACAAGCTCAGCTCGCGTTAGAATGACTTGAGCAAGAAACGGTTTCCCAACAGAAGTATCAAGAGCTACATAGACAACTTCGGGAAATGAATGCAACAAAGAGCGAGACTTTTGACAAATACAGAAAAGTGGAGGAAAGAATAGAGATGATCAAGCTCAAACTAGACATGGTCATAGGTCAGATGGACACCATCTGCTCATTATATACAGATGTCTTGGCATGCAGGTCTCCAGCCAATAATTATGTCTTGTTTTTGTTAGAACGATACTTGCTGTTGAAAATTAAATCCGTGAGAGCTGGAAAACCAATTTAATTAAAAATAGTTGAAGATTTTATAAATTGCTGCAAACAAGATGGTGTAAAGGTTCAAAGGCTTCTTTGTAAATTTTACTTGCACAATTTTGTATTAGAAAATGATGTAGAAAAGTACCCTAACCCTTTTGTGGGAGATGATCAATTCCGGGCCTTTATCTCGTTTGCAGTAAACCAACTCAAATGGTTTAAAGCTCATAACGCTTTTCAAAGGTAGGAACATGAATTGGATCTTTGGGTAAGAAGTGAACCCACGCACCCTTACAAATTCTTGCCAAACATAAGAGTCTGATGACACAGGAAGGGGTGATTAAAATTCTAGGACCTATTTAGAAGGAGATTGCACGAGAAGGAGTATCATACTTCCTCTCCATTCAAGAAATATCTCTGGTTGCATCCAAACTCAGGTGGTCAGTTTCCTCTAGTTGTGTACACGATAGGGAGCCATTTAATTATATAAATTTTAAAGTAGTTGCGGCCCATTTTTTCACCTATAACAATCTCATTTTAAGAGAAGGCCCTTATTGGTTAGGATGTCGGTTTCGTAGCCCCATCATTTGGTATCCTCTTGAAGGTTATAAGGCTATCTATGAATTTCTTGAAGGAAAGGAAGGACCCGCCTTTGCACTCCTAGCTCAACATCATGGTTTTAGATCAATTTTTGATGCTCCTTCTCTAGCCTACTCTTTAACCGTGTTTCATAAGAACTACTTACTTTTTGTGAGGACATGAAACATGGTAAGCAGGGGAGTATGTTGAGTCACGAAATGGGTATGTATTTACCATTAATTTCACTACCCTTTTCATTGTTTCTTATCTTTTTCATATCTTAATGCATTAATATATTGATTTATTATGATAAGAAACAGTTGAACTGCTCGCAGTTAAGATTTAGCCATAGTAACTGAGTTTTACCCCTCTTTATGCAGAAAATGACAAAAGGAACAGTTGTTGTTCCCCAAAAATGGAACAGCATAAACTAACAAATAGAGGGCGGAACACATCGGTTGCGGAAAAGGCTGAGGGCGAATCAGGAGAATTAGCGCGAAAAAGGAAAGGTGTTTGAAGTTAGAAATCAGTTGCAAATCCCTCAGGATTGAGAGATCCTGAGGGATCACATTTATCTTTTACCCTTTCCGATTATAAAAGAAGAAGATTGTAGGAAGAAAGGCGATGAATCTCTGTTATTTCAAATTGTAATTTTAATTTACAGACTGGTGTTGTCAAGAGAACATGATCATATTGTGAAGTTGTTGTTCATTGGCCTTATCTGAAGTAGCTCAGCAGCATTCGCTGGTGGCTAAGGGCCCAGCCTTTGGTGGATTAAACTGCTTCTCTGTATTATATCTTTCTGATTTCCGCAAGTTTGATTAATTTGTTAATTTTCTCATCTTATGCGCTTTTTACTATTTTCCTATATTGAAGTAATATCTTTAATTTATATGATTTATAGCATTGTCGTTTGATTCAGTTTACATTCATTGCAGATTAAATTATTTAGATAGTGAATCGTATTGATTTAATCAACTGTAAGCGTTTGGTTATTGCTATCGAACTCTCAGATTGATGTCATTTCTTTGTAGAGATTGAGTATGATTTAGATTGAATCAGCTAAGAAGAGATGAGTTATTGCTACTGTGCTCTCGGCTGATGCTATTGTTAATTGAATTGCTTGTGTGAGATTTGATTATGATTTCAGCAGAGGTTTGAGTCTTGAATCTTAGATGTCATATTTCCTTTAATGATTTCAATTTTAGTTTATTAGATGCATCCGTTTACTCTTGTATTAAAGGTCTATCCTTCATTTTAAGAAACATTACTCTCTGGATTTATAGCATGCACATATTGTGTACACTCTTGGAATAAAGGGACTTACCGGGGTTGATGATTAATGTGGGGTAATTAGGAGTTTTAGAAGACACCTGTTATCAGCCAACACTTGGCCTTTAGCCCGCTTACCTTCACGTTCAAGCCATATGCTCAACTTCTTTTCCAAAATAATACTATATGTTGGCATTATGATGCATGTGTTGTACTTGATGGCAAACAACTCATAGAAGATCAACTCACTTAGATATATCTAGATGAATCTACGGAAGAGATATCAGATGACAATTCTCAGTATGACAAGTCCAAAGGGGGAGATTGTTGGCATTATGAGACAAGTGTTGTCCTTGATGGCAAATCACACAAATGATAAATTATAGTGCAACAAATTTATTTGATAAATTATAGTGCAACAAAGTTTCCTTCATGTAGAGAAAAGTTCACGCACTTTTATGCAGAGAAAAGTTTATTCCATGTAGAGAAAAGTTCACGCACTTTTATGCAGAGAAAATTTTATTCCATGTAGAGAAAAGTTCACGCACTTTTATGCAGAGAAAAGTTTATTCCATGTAGAGAAAAGTTCACGCACTTTTATGCAGAAAAACGTTTATTTCATGTAGAGAAACGTTCATGCACTTTTATGCAGAGAAGAGTTTATTTCATGTAGAGAAATGTTCACGCACTTTTATGCAGAGAAAAGTTTATTTCATGTAGAGAAAATGTTACGCACTTTCATGCAGAGAAAAGTTCCCTTCATGCAAGTTTATTTCATGTAGAGAAAATGTTACGCACTTTCATGCAGAGAAAAGTTCCCTTCATGCAAGAGAAAAGTTCACACACTTTCATGGTTGGTTCATGGTATTAGTCCGACAGTTTTTGATCCTATGGTTTTGGTCCGTGGTATTGCATCCAAAAGTGTTGATCTCACGCACTTTCATGGTTGGTTCATGGTATTAGTCCGACAGTTTCTGATCCTATGGTTTTGGTCCATGGTATTGCATCCAAAAGTGTTGATCTCACGCACTTTCATGGTTGGTTCATGGTATTAGTCTGACAGTTTTTGATCCTATGGTTTTGGTCCGTGGTATTGCATCCAAAAGTGTTGATCTCACGCACTTTCATGGTTGGTTCATGGTATTAGTCCAACAATTTTTTTTGATCCTATGGTTTTGGACTGTGGTATTGAGAAAGGACTAAGGCTATAAAAGAGGAAGGAGATCATTTGGCAAAGCATCATCGAATGAATTCAATATCTAATAAGTGCTAGATTTGAAATATTTGTGATTAAGTTATGGTGCAGATCTGGATCTGAGCTAAAGAGGGATCTCACCGGTTGATGGAGAACAAGATCTAAGGATAGATTGGGATCAAATGATTTGAAATGAACTATCTCTATATATTTGATTATGCTTATTCTAGATCCGTGTATTGAAAAATGATCTGAACTGGGTATAACTTAAGTTTGAAATCGCTGCAAGTCATGTTTGAATATTTATAGATCTGTACGTGGGTTGGCTTTGGTGTAAGCGCGTATATATGCAGGTTTGGTTCATTGTAGTAGCGTATACAATTTGAGCTATGATATTTGAAGTCACAGGTGGTTCTGGTTGTTGATGGGTTCTGATGACAGGTTAAAGGTGTCAGTATTCTGCATATCCTGTTTGGTTGATTGTGTTTAGCTTCAGTATTGATGGATGAGAACTAATATTAGATCAGGATCATAATGACTCATATTTATGTGATCTGATGGACTAGATCTGGGTGCTAACACATATATTATCCTTGTATATGTATTGATCTGGTGTTTGGGTGATTCAGAAGATTGATTGATTATGTGCTTCAATGATATTAATAGGTCCAATATGAAAATCGGATGAAACGTGGCCTTTCAGATTATGTGTTGTGCTTCAGGAGTATCCAGTGTGAAAATGTATGAAACGTGGTACCTGGAGGAGAGAAGATTGTAGGCCGGCGCCTACGTACTAGTATCTTAGCTAGTACAAGAGCTAAGGGGGTGGTAGCTCCCTTCCAGTAGCAGTTGAAAACTTTGGAGCTTTGTAGCAGGTAGCAGCCTGCGTACTAGTAAATGGATCGGCTAGTACAAGAACTATGGGGGTTGTAGCTCCCTTCCAGGAGAGACTGGAGAATGAGAGAGGGTTGTAGCTCTCTGCAGGTAGAAGCCTGCGTACTGGTATAAGACTACACCAGTACATAAATATTGTAAAAGGATTTTCTTATTAAGAAGAAGATTGAGATGACTTGTAGCATGTGGTTTTCTTCCACATTGGGTTTCCACCTTATATCATGGTGTTCATGTGTGTGGCTTATGTGTGATGATCTGTTCTATTTTACTGCACCTGTTTACTGTTAATATGGTTGATAATGTTCTAATGCACTCATTAAGGATCAACTAACTGAATCATAAGAAGTTGTGGAAGTAGCATATATGAATCTGAATATGGAAATGAAAAAGTTTTATTGATGTGATAATATTGATTCACCCCCCCCTCTTAGTATTATTTCCAACAATTGGTATCAGAGCAGGTCCTTTGGTAGAAGCTTGATCGCTTGAAGGAGATCCGTGGAACAATGGGAATGAAGCTTAAGAAGAAAGCGCCTAAGCAGAAGAAGACATATCAGAAGAACTATGACAGTGGAAGAATTGATTGGGGATTATGTGGAAGAAGCACTTCAGATTCAGAATCATTTCAGAATGAAGATGAACTATCAGGTATGAATTTGTTATCCTCTGATGTTCCAGCTATCTATCCATTTGGAAAAGATGAAAGTGATAGCGAAACAACTGAATTTTCTTTTATGGGTGACCAAGAAAGATATCAAATAGAGGCATAAATTAAAAGGCTTACAGACAAAATTAGAGATCAACAAGATCTATTGAACAAAAGGGAATGTGTCTTCAAAGAAGAAGCTGCCAAACTAAAAGCTCAACTAGAGGAAGGAAACAAGGTAAGGAAGTTATTCGAGGACAAATATCAAAAGTTGCAGGATGAAGTAACATCACTAAGAGATGAAGTCAATGAAAGAAGCACAACCATCAAGAAACTCAGAGATAGATCCAGTTACTATGAAAGTCTTGAAGCCACAATTCGCTCGCTAAAAGAAGATCTTGAAGAATCAAAGAAGCAGAATAAAGAACTACTCCAAGCTCATGAAAATGAAGTTCTTGAACTAAGACGTCAGTTGGAAGAAGAAATAAATGCTCAAGAAAACGTGAAGAAGCAGTATCTTGAAAAGGAAGAGCAACATCAAGTTGAGGTAAATATTCTAAAAGATAAATTAGAAGAAAAGGATAAACTGTTACGATTTCAAGATAGTACTAAAGTCTTGGATGATATTCTTAATAGTCAAAGGTCTCCTGCTATAAAAACTGGTCTTGGTTTTCATGAATCTATTGAAGGTGAATCTAGTTCACAAAGTAAGACAAGGGACTCTACTGCAAAACCTAAAATGCTCAATAAGGATATGAAAGGTCAATCTCATCATCAACCAAGGAAAGAAATTCTTCAAAGAAAATCTTTTACTCCTCCTGTGAATAATGTTGAATGTTATGTATGTCATAATCTTGGACATCTTGCAGCTAGATGTAGAAGAAGAAGGGTTCAAGACCATCATGCAGAAAGATCATCACATTCAAGGTACTTTAATGGATATTGCTTTACTTGCAATATGTTTGGTCATAGAGCTGTTGATTGCTATAAAAGAAATATGAGACATGTAAGATGTTACAAGCTTGGACATATAGCTAAGGAATGCAGGAACAAAGTATGGGCAACATACCAAAAGGAGAAAACATCATCATCACACTTGAAGATGTGGAAGAAGATAGAAGTACAGTCAGAAAGAGGCGGCACGGCACAACATACAGACATAACAAAATTAGAGGGAGCTGGAAGTGTAAAACTTCAGTGTCCTAAATCTCATACGCAAGTTTCTTAAAGAGAAGTCACGTATATACGCGAGTTGGTTATGGCATAGTCGCGTATATGATTGTTTGAGGAAAGGCAGTAGGGACAGGTTCAGGAAAAGGATCAGTCATGATTCGATTTATTATTTGCGCTGTTTGATAATGGTTACAATTTGCTGATGATGTGTGGAAATGACTTGATGGTTAGAAGTGTTTTGTTTCTAACTTGATAATGATGATGTATTGATACTTCTTGATGATATGAATGATCAGATCTGACAGTAAACAAGATGGCACAGGTTTAGGGGGAGCATATGCTTTTAATGCATTGTTGGCATTATGGTTAATAGTCCTTGGTGATGATGCTTATATGGATAAATGATTCATCTTGCTATGATATGGTTATGAGTTGTTCAGATGATTCTTGGGGTTACATAGTTGATATTTAGATCAGATTTGTGGTTGGTCCTCTAATGGTGCTTACATGGTGATCTTCATAAGGATAAGGAGAAGTACATAGCTTGAATTCACATCTTCTTTACTTGATGATGAGTCACTCATATGTTGTTGTCGTCATATGCATAAAGATCATATATTACAGTTATGATGCAGGATTCCTATTGTTCTTGGCACATATATGGATGAGGATTGTTGGCTGGATACATGGATGATTATTCAAAGTTGCATTGTTGGAGACTTGATGATGATGAGTTCTTACCTATATAATGATAGGTTGTTTCGTACATATGTTGATTGATATTCCAAATTGATGATACTTGCTCCATGCAGATCTGGATGGCTATGGTGTTTCTCACATATGATAGAATGATTCTGTATATACAAAATTCTGTTCAAAAGGATGAGTTGATACGGACATACCTTGATGATTCATGCACTAATACAAGTTGCTGGTGACAGATGCTATGGAGCAGATCATTCAGTGTCGTTGCTGATGTTTATCATGATCTTATTTATGTGTTTGGTCTATGTTATAAATGTCATGTATATCATTCGATGTAAAGGTCATATCAAGACTCATGATGTAATAGTGTGTCTCTATCTATTGTAGTCATTTGATGAAATATTTGAGTCATATCAAGGTCATGTAACGGCCTATGTTGGTTTCCCCACTATGCCTGGGATGAATGATGTAATGTACTTGGTTGTCATTTTCTGGTATATCCCCACTTGGTTGGGAGATGGATGTATGTATGAGTATTTGGTGCTAGGAAGGTCACGTATGATGTATAGAGTCATGTTCTTGTAGAACACCTTTTTGCAGAACTTGCTTACATACAGGGGGAGCATGAACAACACAATTCAGCAAGAGTAGAGCTTTCAACATGTAGCATGGACATATTGGTACACCTTGGCATATACAAAGGGGGAGCTTATTCAGAGATTTCAACAGGTACTCAGGGGGAGTATGAACAGCGGAATTCCTTTCTAGGAAAGAGAATATCTTGGTTCGCCCTTTGCCCTTGATGTCAAAGGGGGAGAGTGATTTGGTATTGTTGCCATCAAGTCCAAAGGGGGAGATTGTTGGCATTATGATGCATGTGTTGTACTTGATGGGAAACAACTCATAGAAGATCAACTCACTTATATATATCTAGATGAATCTACGGAAGAGATATCAGATGACAATTCTCAGTATGACAAGTCCAAAGGGGGAGATTGTTGGCATTATGAGACAAGTGTTGTCCTTGATGGCAAATCACACAAATGATAAATTATAGTGCAGCAAATTTATTTGATAAATTATAGTGCAACAAAGTTTCCTTCATGTAGAGAAAAGTTCACGCACTTTTATGCAGAGAAAAGTTTATTCCATGTAGAGAAAAGTTCACGCACTTTTATGCAGAGAAAAGTTTATTCCATGTAGAGAAAAGTTCACGCACTTTTATGCAGAGAAACGTTTATTTCATGTAGAGAAAAGTTCACACACTTTTATGCAGAGAAGAGTTTATTTCATGTAGAGAAATGTTCACGCACTTTTATGCAGAGAAAAGTTTATTTCATGTAGAGAAAATTTTACGCACTTTCATGCAGAGAAAAGTTCCCTTCATGCAAGAGAAAAGTTCACACACTTTCATGGTTGGTTCATGGTATTAGTCGACAGTTTTTGATCCTATGGTTTTGGTCCGTGGTATTGCATCCAAAAGTGTTGATCTCACGCACTTTCATGGTTGGTTCATGGTATTAGTCTGACAGTTTCTGATCCTATGGTTTTGGTCCGTGGTATTGCATCCAAAAGTGTTGATCTCACGCACTTTCATGGTTGGTTCATGGTATTAGTCCGACAGTTTTTGATCCTATGGTTTTGGTCCATGGTATTGCATCCAAAAGTGTTGATCTCACGCACTTTCATGGTTGGTTCATGGTATTAGTCCAACAATTTTTTTTGATCCTATGGTTTTGGACCGTGGTATTGAGAAAGGACTAAGGCTATAAAAGAGGAAGGAGATCATTTGGCAAAGCATCATCGAATGAATTGAATATCTAATAAGTGCTAGATCTGAAATATTTGTGATTGGGTTATGGTGCAGATCTGGATCTGAGCTAAAGAGGGATCTCACCGGTTGATGGAGAAAAAGATCTAAGGATAGATCGGGATCAAATGATTTGAAATGAACTATCTCTATATATTTGATTATGCTTATTCTAGATCTGTATATTGAAAAATGATCTGAACTGGGTATAACTTAAGTTTGAAATCGCTTCAAGTCATGTTTGCATATTTATAGATCTGTAAGTGGGTTGGCTTTGGTGTAAGCGCGTATATATGCAGGTTTGGTTCATTGTAGTAGCGTATACACTTTGAGCTATGATATTTGAAGTCACAGGTGGTTCTGGTTGTTGATGGGTTCTGATGACAGGTTAAAGGTGTCAGTATTCTGCATATCCTGTTTGGTTGATTGTGTTTAGCTTCAGTATTGATGGATGAGAACTAATATTGGATCAGGATCATAATGACTCATATTTATGTGATATGATGGACTAGATATGGGTGCTAACACATATATTATCCTTGTATATGTATTGATCTGGTGTTTGGGTGATTCATAAGATTGATTGATTATGTGCTTCAATGATATTAATGGGTCTAATATGAAAATTGGATGAAACGTGGCCTTTCAGATTATGTGTTGTGCTTCAGGAGTATCCAGTCTGAAAATGTATGAAACGTGGTACCTGGAGGAGGGAAGATTGTAGGTCGGCGCCTACGTACTAGTATCTTAGCTAGTACAAGAGCTAAGGGGGTGGTAGATCCCTTCCAGTAGCAGTTGAAAACTTTGGAGCTTTGTAGCAGGTAGCAGCCTGCGTACTAGTAAATGGATCGGCTAGTACAAGAACTATGGGGGTTGTAGCTCCCTTCCAGGAGAGACTGGAGAACGAGAGAGGGTTGTAGCTCTCTGCAGGTAGAAGCCTGCGTACTGGTATAAGACTGCACCAGTACATAAATATTGTAAAAGGATTTTCTTATTAAGAAGAAGATTGAGATGACTTGTAGCAGGTGGTTTTCTCCCACATTGGGTTTCCACCTTATATCATGGTGTTCATGTGTGTGGCTTATGTGTGATGATCTGTTCTATTTTACTGCACCTGTTTATTGTTAATATGGTTGATAATGTTCTAATGCACTCATTAAGGATCAACTAACTGAACCATAAGAAGTTGTGGAAGTAGCATATATGAATCTGAATATGGAAATGAAAAAGTTTTATTGATGTGATAATACTGATTCACCCCCCCCCCCTCTCAGTATTATTTCCAACACTATATAACTTGGCTAAGAGAGGGCTGATCATAATTGTCCAATGATTAGAGGGGTTATTTGTATCCCCACTTTTAAAAATAGGGATAATGATGCTTTGAGTCCATGGTTTAAGGAACCCTTGCTTGACCACTTGATTGAAAAGCTTGTGGATGTGGGGGATGAGGACAGGACCTCCAAGTTTTAGGATTTCCACCTGGTAACCTTCAATGTCCCTAGCTTTCCCATTAGCCAAACGATAATCCCAAAATCAATGTCTTCTAATGACAAAACTTCTTTGGTAGTGATCAGGATTTCAAAGTTATCCATAACATTTGGAGATTCATAAATCTTTTTAAGATAGGAATTCCAGTTGTGTAAAGCAATTTTATTGTTATCTTTAGTTTTCCTAGTTAGAATCTACCTCCAGAATTTCTTAGGAGCTACCTTAGAGAGGTGTAAGATATTCTCTTGTCTTTTATGAATATACTGCCTTTTTTTCCCTTTTAGTTAGGGCTTTGTATATTTTTATCTTGTCAATTTTAAGAGATTCATCAACATCTTCCTTAATTGCTCTCCTCACACTTTTACAATCTTTGTCATACCATGGGTTGGTTTTGTTATTTCTTTTATTACTTGAAACTTTAATTGAGAACTTGTTAATTGAATTTGAGAGGTTTGTAGTAAAATTATGATAGAGTTCTTCTATGTTGTCTATACTAGATAAAGGAATCAAATTAGTTTTTGATGATGATGATAATGGTTAACGTCCACTGAGACCAAATTGGTCTATCGGACCTATAATTTTCTTAGTTTTTAATTGTCTGTCTCCTCATCTTTCTTGGCGAGATTTGTGTCTTTTTTTTCTCTACGGTCTTCCAACTTCCTTTATCTTGCATCTCCTTCATCTATTTTGGTTCTTGGGACATTGGTGTCTTAGCTTTGTGATCTATTGTGTTCGCCCTTTTGAAGATAGTCGGAGAAGAAGTTTGGTCTAGGAGATCTGCTTTGCTGTTAAATGAAGATTTATCTTGTGCGGTATTTGAATCCTCATAACTGTTGATGCTTGAGGGGTTGTCGAGTTCACTTTTTTGTTGTTGGGCGGGGCTTTCTCCCTCCTTGTCTTGAGAGTTGTTTCTTTCTTGCCAATTTCTTGTGATTTAGAGTTTTCTCTAGAGTATTCTTCTTTGATGACAGCGTAGTGTTCGTTTTTTGCTCCTTCCCACCATGTAGATCTATGGTGGTTTTTTCTAGCAGAATTTTTCTTCAAGGCTTTTGGACAATTTTTGGCTAGATGGCCTGTCTCAAAGCAGGATCGACATCGGAAGAGGACACTTTCATAATCGAGTTTCTGGTTCCACACATAGTCTTTACTTATTAGGTTTATTTCAGCTGGGAATTCGGCGCTGAAGTCCATTTCCACACAGATGCGTGCATAGGTGGTTCTGGCATATTCCTCTATTTCTGGGCCCTTGCAGTAAAATTTCCCAATTGCATTTCCAATGGCTTTTAGCGAGGAGAGATTCCAGAGATGCAAGGGTAGGCTTGGAAATCTCACCCAAACTGGTGCTAAGGTTATCACTACTGTTGAGGGATAAAATGATGGGTTCCATGGCTTCATGAATAGGCCGAGTTTTCCCAAATCCAAGGGCCAGAATCTAGAATACATTGTCTGATTTCAGGATTTTCAAAATCTACTATAAAGAAACCACTAGCACAGGGGTAGATATTAATTTCATCATAAATGAAAGGCTTCCATACCTCCAAGATCCAATTGTGGAGAGCTATCAGCCGCGGCCAAAAACCATTGAACCAACAGATTAGGGCACTTTCAGAAAACTTCAAAGCCTCATCAAGTGAGGCCTAGACCACCTGGACAGTGGGAGCTTTCCCTTAACACTGACGATATGGGTAGGAGCTTTCCCTCCAGAAGTGGACGAAACTGAGCCAGCAACTATTTTCGCGAAGATGGGTGCCATATTTTACTTGCCCGTAGAACCTAGCTGCAGAGAAATAAGGTAGAAGATTAGATATAGATCTAGCCGCAGAATATTGAACAGGTGGTTCATCTATGAAATTGGTTGTTGCCTTTGATAACCCCTCAACGTGAGACAACGGAGAGTGCCGAAACACAACGTGGGAGGCGAGACCCAGGAAATAAGAAATAAGATTAGATTTAGATCTAGCCGCAAAAGATTAGATCTAGAACCGAGCTGCAAAGAAATAAGGCAGAAGATTAGATCTAGAATCCAGCTGCAGAGAAATAAGGCAGAAGATTAGATCTAGATCTAGCCGCAGAAGATTAGATCTAGAACCCAACCGCAAATAAATAAGGCAGAATATTAGATCTAGATCTAGCCGCAGAAGATTGAACAGGTGGTTCGTCTATGAAATTGGTTGTTGCCTTTGATAACCCCACAGCGTGAGATAGTGGAGAGTGTCGAAAAACAGTGTGGGAGCTGCGACCCAGCCGCAGAGAAATAAGGCAGAAGATTAGATCTAGATCTAGCCGCAGAAGATTAGATCTAGAACCCAGCCGCAGAGAAGATTAGATCTAGAACCCAGCCGTAGAGAAATGGCGCTCCTGAGACAGAATTTTCTCTCAATAGAAAGCTCCCAAGTCAATACTCTCTGATTTCCACAGTCCAAACAGAATTTTCTTCTTCTTATTGGGGTTTCAACCCCAAAACCCTTTTAACAGTTCTGGTTTAAAAGCTGTACCAATGGCGGCAGCGGATCCCTTGTTCGATTCTCTCCAAAGTACACAGTCGATGATGGAATCCTTCGACAAGTCTCTGTCCGAGCTCTGCAAAGAGATCTCATTTAGAAAGAGATCTCTTTTTTATTTCTATCAAATATTAAGCTCTTTTGGCTATAAGTATTATCTTCTATGGGATCTCTATGCATGACAAAATTGAGAGTTATAAGTAAAGGCCTATGATCATAGTCAGGTTTGTGGTCGTTTAAGATGTCAAAATTTATTATTTTGTTGTATAAAGGGAGATCGGAGATAACATAGTCTACCACGCTGCTACCAAGCCCATGGATGCAAGTCATCTGGCTAGAATTGGGCCACTTCTTTAGATTGTTGCAAATTATGAGATCCTTAGCACTACAAAGCTTGACTAGCTTTGATCCAAACAAATTCTCCCTATGGTCTTTAGAGCTCCTTTGATACCGGCTAGCCAGAGGAATATCTTTGTCTAACCAAAGTGGATTAGGGTTGAAATGATTGCTTAGAAGGATATCTTGGTTGCTTGAAGTTCGAGAATTAAAATCACCCATTAAAAGGATATTACCTTCATTCCTTAAGCTAGAAATATCATTCTCTAAACCATTGTAAGGACTATTTTTATCTAGATTCTTTTTCTTATAGAAGTTAAAATTGATGGGGGGGAAATAACAAATTTCTATGTATGTCTTTTTATCATAAATGTCAGTAATTTCTATCCAACTATATTGGTTGTAAGGGTCATTTTTATAAATCCTATCATGGGGAGAGATGTTATTCTTAATGTAACAATCTATACCCCCAATGCCTCTATGAGAGGATCACTTGTTCCAGGTAGACCATAGTGTAAAACCATCTATTTTAGGGAACTTAGATTCTTCGTGCTCCCAAGTTTCAACAAGAAAAATAATATCAACATCATTCGAGATCAAACTTAGCTTGGGGCCTTTGTTCCATGGAAAGCCCTGACAGTTCCAAGAAAGAATCCGGAGCATGTTTAATTTCTATTTATTATTATATTTTTGGTTTCTATCTCGAATAACGACTTTTCTGTTTCTAATTATTACCCATTTTCCTTCCTTCATAGCTTCCTTTACCTTTTGAACCTCCTTTCTTAATTTTGCTTAATCTTCTGGAATGAGATCTTCATTTATAAATATTCCCATTCCTTTTAGACTTCAGGTTTTACTAAGTATGTCATACTTATGGTCAGTAGAGCTCACCTTTATTTGGATTAGCCTTCCTTTATTCTCAGTTGATTTCCCCAACCTTTTTGCATATGTGAGACACGTTGTTTCAATTTGTAATCTGTTATGTAATTCTTTATGGGATATGGCTAAAGTATCCTTGTCTACGTCCTCTTTCAAACCGAAGATTATAAGCTTCAATGCCCTTTTGTTACACTCATGGTCTAATTCTATCAATTGTTTCATTTCATCTTTAATTGGTTTGATATCTAATTTACCTGCCATACTATTTAGGGTGAGGAAGTGTCAGACCAGGTAGTAACTCATCTTCAAATCAATTCATTTAGTCATTCAGGTTGATCTTTATTATATACATGAGGGAGAGACTGTTCACTTCATCTCTTGGTGTCTATTCGTATTTCTTATTATTTATTTACATCAGTTACTTATTCACCCAATCCTAATGATTAGGTGTCAACATTCCCCCCCTAATCTGAAGGGATGTTGGTGAGTCCAAGCATCGTTCAAGCTTTTCTCTTCCAAGGGATTTGGTGAAAATGTCTGCAATTTGCTCATTAGTGGAACAATGGCGGAGATGGATTGTTTTGGCCTCAACATGATGTCGGATCAGATGATATTTAGTATTGATGTGCTTCGTTTGATCATGGAACTTTGGGTTCTTGGCCAACTTTATTGTCGAGGTATTGTCAATCATGAGTGGAGTCGATTGTTCTTGTTTTACTTGCAAATCTTCAAGAATTTTCCTGAGCCACACAATTTCTTTTGTTGCCTCAGCTGCTGCCGCATATTCTGCTTTTGTTGTGGACTCTTCTGGAACTAATTGTTTGCATGATCTCTAGGAGACAACTCCTCATCCAAGACTCATAACATAACCTAAAGTAGATGCCCCAATTTCTTTGTCTCCATCGAAGTCTGAATGAGAGTATCCAATCAAGCTGAAGTCGTCCACCTGTGTATACTTGATTCCAAAGTCTTGAGTTCCCTTCA
Organism: Pinus tabuliformis; assembly: GCA_031772625.1. Lineage (NCBI taxonomy): Eukaryota > Viridiplantae > Streptophyta > Pinopsida > Pinales > Pinaceae > Pinus > Pinus tabuliformis. Next base: position 2,080,605,331 of record CM062818.1, read on the forward strand.
AGTACCTTAGAACTCTTTTTGCATTAGACCAATGTCCCTCACAAGGCTTTTGCATAAACGTGGAGAGGATTCCAACAGCAAACGAAATGTTTGTTCTGGTAATAGTTAGGTAGTTGAGACTTCCTACAAGCTGTCTATACTTTGTTGCATCCTCAAATTATTTTCCTTCAATCGATGTGAGCTTTAAGTTTTGTTCCATTGGAGTAGTAAGAGGATTGCATTCTGTCATGCCAAACTTGTTCAACAGATCTCCAATGTACTTCTTTTGGGAAAGGAATATGGACTTCAGATGTTGAGTTACTTCAATACCAAGATAGTAATGAACATAGCCCAAATCAGTCATTTCAAAACCTTTCTTCAATTCCTTCTTTATGGATGCAATGTAGCTTTCATTTTTCCCTATCATCAAATGATAATCTACATATACCACAAGATATACAACTATTTTTCCAACTTTCTTGAAAAATAAAGTTGCATCATCAAGATCATAATGTTTGAAATTGAGTTTCAGAAGATGCTCAGTTAGTTTTTCATACCAGGCTCGCGGTGCTTGTTTGAGGCCATACAAGGATTTCACAAGTTTTCATACTTTATGTTCATGTCCTTTCATAGCAAATCCTTCAGGCTGGGACATAAAAACATTCTCTTTTAGATCTCCATTCAAGAAAGCAGTTTTTACATCCATTTGATGGACTTTCCAACCGTTCTGAGCTGCTAGGGCAAAGAGTGTCCGGATGGTAGCCCATTTTGCTATGGGGGAAAAATTCTCCTCATAATCGACCCCTTCCTTCTGTGCAAAACCTTTTTCCACAAGCCTGGCTTTGTGCTTGTCAAGTGAGCCATCAGCTTTATACTTGTTTTTGTAGACCCACTTGCAGCCAATTGGTTTGGTTCCTAATGGAGGATCAACCAGCTTCCAAGTGCCATTCTTTATCAGGGCATCATACTCTTTTTGCATCACTTCTTTCCATTCATCATGAGAAGCAGCTTCTTTGAAGGAAGTTGGTTCGAAATCTGTAAACAAATTCAATTCACAATCATAAGAAACATCCATATCAACAGGTGAATCAGAGTCATCTACATCACCTCCATTTTGCCGGTTTGAATTTCTAGTTCCTGTCTTTCCAACCTCATCAGGATGAACACTTTCAAGTGTCTTTATCAGCCACTTTGGGGGACCTTTCTCAAATGGTCCAGGCTGCTCCGTTGATTGAGTTGGGACTGAATCAAGATTGAGTCTCCCAATTCTATCAATCACATCACTTAAAGCATCATCTGTTGTTGGAGTTTCATGCGGGGAAGAGAGTTCTTCAGAAGAAGATTCCACATGTTGATCTAGTATAGGAATCCCCCCTTCAAGATGTGGAATCTGATTATCAAATTCTTGAAATGATTTTGCATTTGCAAATCTATCCAAGTGATCAAGTTACTGCTCAACAACATTGTCAGTTTTGGATAATTCAAGAAAGATTACATCTCTATATACAACAAACTTTTTATTGACTTCATCATAGAGATGGTATGCTTTGGAGGTGTTTGAATACCCCAGGAAGATACACTTACGACTTCTTGCACCAAGTTTGTTTCTATGTACCTTTGGTATCAAGGCATAATAGGTGGAACCAAAGATGTAATAGCCCCAAAATTAAAACATGTAATTAATTAGATTAATCATGCGATTTATAATCAACATGCAATTTATCAACTAATTGACAACAAATTTCAAGAAATGAGTAGAGACTACTTACCTGTGGCGACGATGTTTCTCACTTGTGATTTTAGGGTTGAATGCAAGTTTAATTCTGCTAACTGCAACAAAGTTTTGGGGACGAATCTCCACCCAACCGTAGGCTCAGTTGCACAAAATCTTGCTACAACTGGCCACCCCCGAGCCCTTAATCAACATATTACTACCAGGGAATCCTTTGTCTCACAACATTATTCTCCCAAGAGAATGGATGATGGAATGCCTCTCATCTTCCTCGCCATCTATTAAATAGAGCAAACATTGGAAGGGGAACCACATTCACACACTCCATGTGTCAACATGCAACTTTATTGTTTTCTTGTTTTATTTCTTTTGTTTTTACTTTTTGATAGCTTTACTAATTTTTACTGCTTTCTTGTTTTATTTCTATTTATATTTATTTAGAGCTTTAGTATTGTTATTTATTATTTATTTACTATTACTAATTTTTATTTATTGTTTATTATTTATTTTCTTGTATTTTAATATTATATTATATTATATGATTTATTATTTATTATTTTGTTTTTATTTTAATTATTTATTATTTATTATTAAGGGACATTACATACTCCCCCACTTTAAGGAACTTCGTCCCGAAGTTAAGTTGAATAATTATACATTTTATTTTGTTATTTATTTCTTCATGTTGCTGACACCCTCTGCTGAACTAGTATAACCAACAAGCATTGAAAGTTTCACAACACTTGGGAAACCCCAAGGAATCTCTGTCCTTTTTCTCACTTTCAAAACCAGGCATAAGCCTCCCTGGTTTGTATCCTAGTCCAAGGCTGGCCGTAAGTCTCGCGCTTGACTCAGACCTCATCTACCCCAAGGCAGGCATCCGGTACGGTACTCAATGACTCTGGGCATCTCGCAAGGTTGGCCCACTCCCTCCATATGGCGCACAACCCCAGGCATCAAAGTCCTTACACCCCCACTAGACTTCAACGTCCTAATCCAATAACAGACACCTAGCTTAGAACCTCAAGCACTTGGCCTCCTCAAGATGGTCCCATAGCCCTTCAAGAGCTATCCATCAAGAGCTACACAAGACAAAGGAACCACTGGCATATGTAGTGTTGATTGAGTTTGTCCCCAGCCCATTTGGTGTTACTTATTCTCCCTCGTGCATATGGGCTCACACGAGATCATCAAATAAATCGACCTTCTTGGCCCATTTGTGGAGTCCTGTCAATCATCACACCTCAACATGCAACCAATGCATTAACTATACCATCATAGTATCATAGAAAATAATCCACATGCCAAGTCTTGCATGTCATCATGAGAACATTCATCATTGTTAATCGCAACATTATGAATAATAACGAACTGCATGCTCGTGCATGTCATAAATTTGGACGCAACTATCACATGCTTCACCTCATGAAATACCATCATAAGTTATAACATCAACATATTTGCATCAAAGACATATCATGACTTCACATAATAAATGAACCACATGTCAATAAACCTCATATTATAGCATCATAGTTCTTATGCCATGTTATTCATTTCACATCCGTCATGAGTATTCAACATTAAATACCTATAATCACGTAGTAAATGAATATGTCAATATACCTTGACATAACATCATAATGCCTATGCATATCATCATCATCATAAGGATACATCATCACTATAAGAACCACATGTGCATCATTATCCTCCTACCATTATATCACGAAACCTCATGTAACATTATACTCAACATCATAACAGTTAATTAAACTAAACTGAAATCATAGTGTATGATTTAGATGTATCATAAAGTTTAAACAATAAAACATGATTTAGATGCTCCATAAAAGTATCTGTCTTAGCTAAGTAAGCACTCCTAATTAGTTCACCACATCTTAATCATCAAGGATTTGTTGTCATCGTTAGAAGATCATATTTAGAGAGTTGTGTTCTTGCAATAATAGACCAGAGAAATGCCAAGCAAACTGCTATCGCTAAAGGACAATCCAACCCAAATAAATAGTGAATAATATGATCAACATTCAAGGAATGTTATCTCTATGTTTTTAGATCAGATTGAAACCATAAAATAATGAACAGATGCAAGTGGACAGAGTCAGCAATTTTTCCACATAAACAACGATCATCTAAAGGTAATAAGATATCAGAGTTTATACCATTGTGAATTGGAACAAATTTCACTATTTTAGAGCACTTCAAATGGTGACGATATTACAAATGTCAACATCAATTATCCAAATACTGTGTTGTAAAATGAACCAGTGGTGAGTAGTTAAGAAAATACACCAGTATTAAAGATTTGTTCCTCCACAAAAACATGCTAGTATACCATATCAATAGTGCTCAAAATTTTTAGGGAAAATGCCATCCAATGTGGATCGAATCATGTCAGTTGGCGTATTGTTCAATCATAAGAAATGAATGTTTAGGATGTGAAATTCAGTTGTTTACAATGTTTAGAAATGACCATCATTCAAGATATGTTTAACATCATAGCATGGTATCACATGATTCTCAAGGAAAAATTCATGTGAAAATAAGCTGATAGACAGAAAATATATTGATCTTTCAGAGAATTATACATCATCAATTATGGGTAGATTACCACCATCCACGAGTTTATTAAGTGTGACCATAACTAGAGAGCAAGAATTCAGAATTTATAGCCCATGAGGATGTAGGAAAACATGCACCTCAACTACCCTTTTAATAATTCGCAAATAAAACCAAATCATTCACAAAAAAAAACTCTTGGACAGTGATTCAGCAGGCCTAAGCAAATTTGGTGGGTGACATCAGGCTCAGGAAGTAGGACATCCAGATGAAATCTACATCAATCCACAATATTAATATGTGAAAAGTGTGTTCAATGTGAAAACATCTCTAGGATTGAGAGAATAAACTATATGACCTTGACTTTTTTTTCTATTCCTTAGACTTAGATGTTGCAGTCCTTAAAGAAACAAACAGTCACTTGAACCAATCAATTGTTAGCATCCATTAAAAGGTCATTCAAGCATTATAGGGTCTGTTTGATTCTTAATGGTGTTTGGATGGAAGATGTTGCTGAAAAGTATGAGTTAGAACATGAACATCCATTCAGAAATAAATTACTGAGCTCAATGAGGAACAAGACCAGTATTCACCATATTTTTCCAAACTTGAATAACAGTAACTCACTTGAAATGACAGCAGACTATGCATCCTGGACTTATCTTATTTGATAGAGGGTAGATCCGGAAATGAGTAAAAAAAACGAGATCTACCCTAGCCTGTGCCAAATTTAATTGGTTTGTCATGAAAGGACTAGTTAGCAACGATATAAATCAAAGTTTTATAAGATATAACAATTTAAATAAATTGAGATCTGGCAACCTAGTTAGATAAAATGGAGCAATGAAAAATTAGATTAATCATGCGATTTATAATCAACACGCAATTTATCAACTAATTGACATCAAATTTCAAGAAATGAGTAGAGACTACTTACCTGTGGTGACAATGTTTCTCACTTGTGATTTCAGGGTTGAACGCTAGTTGAATTCTGCTAACTGTGACAAAGTTTTGGGGACGACTCTCCACCCAACTGTAGGCTCAGTTGCACAAAATCTTGCTACAATTGGCCACCCCCGAGCCCTCAATCAACGTACTACTGCCAGGGAATCCTTTTTCTCACAACACTATTCTCCCAAGAGAATGGATGATGGAATGCCTCTCATCTTCCTCACCATCTATTAAATAAAGCAAACACTGGAAGGGGAACCACATGCACACACTCCATGTGTCAACATGCAACTTTATTGTTTTCTTGTTTTATTTCTTTTGTTTTACTTTTTGATAGCTTTACTGATTTTTACTGCTTTCTTGTTTTATTTCTATTTATATTTATTTAGAGCTTTAGTATTGTTATTTATTATTTTATTATTATTTATTATTTATTTACTATTACTATTTTTTTTTATTGTTTATTTTTTATTTTCTTGTATTTCAATATTATATTATATTATTTATTATATATTTTTTTATTTATTATTATTATTATTATTTATTATTTATTATTAAGGGACATTACATACTCCCCAACTTTAAGGAACTTCATCCGAAAGTTAAGTTGAATTATTTAACATTTTTTATTACTATTTATTATTTATTATTAAGGGACATTACAAAAGACCCTGAGATGCTTTACCAAAGGAACGTGCCCATACCACATTTCATATGGAGTCTTGTTTCTAATAGCATAGATGGACATATGTTCTTTATATATACAGTGCATAGAACTGCATCAGCCCAAAACATCAACTTTACATTTTTGAAAACATCATGGAGCGCACCATATTTAAGATTGTCCTATTCATTCTTTTAGCTACATCGTTCTGTTGAGGATTATAAGGCACAGTTGTTTGATGTTTGATCCCATGTTGGCGAAGATAGTTTTCAAATTCATTTGAAGTGTATTCTTTTCCATTATCAGTAATAGAGCCAATATGAGATTGTGCATCATTTTCAATCCATTTATGAAAGTTCTTGAATGTTTGAAAAGCATCAGATTTGTTCTTCAATAAATAAACCTAACACATTTTGGTGTAGTCATCAATAAATGCCACCATATATTTATTTCCATTCATAGAAGGGACAGGCATTGGACCACATAAATCTGAATGAATGAGTTCAAGTTTTCTATGTGCTCTTGAATGTGAATCATGAAAAGACTGTTCGCTATGCTTTCCTAGAATGCAAGCATCACATTGCTTAAGTTTCCTAGGAATTGTAGGCAAACCAGTAACACCATTTTTCTTCAACAAGCGGAGGCTGTCATAGTTCAAATGTCCAAATATAGCATGCCATAATAAACTTGATGGAAGTGTACCTTCTTCATAATGAGAATTATATGAGAAATGTTGTGCACGAGTAAAGGTACCTTGCAGCTTGAGAAGCCTTTCTTCTTCTATTCCCCTCATGACAAGTGAGTGATCAAATTATTTTCTCACCTCGATCTTGCCATCAAACATATGAATGGAGTGACCTTGTTGGCGGATATGGATCAAGGACAAGAAGTTTCTCTGTAGCTGTGGGAGATATAGAACATGACGCAGAAGGAAGTCTGGAAGACCAGGCAATTTAAGCTTGATTGTGCCAAGCCCTGATGGCTTGATTTTTGATTGCTCTGCAAAGTATACTGCTCCATCAACATTGTTAGTAAATTCTTCAAAAAAAATCTTTTCTATGAGTCATGTGGCAAGTTGCTCCTAGTATCTTGATGGTGCTCCATTTCGAGTTTGCTCTCGGTTTTAAAGCTCGTCTCCAGCGACCTCACCTGTTGGATTCTCAGCCTCCTCTTTTTCGAATGAAGTCCTCTGCTGATATCATCGTCATCGCACAGCTCGAACTCCTCGCTGCTGCTTGGATATCAACCCACGCCGTTTCGGACCATAACCTTAATCTGGTGTAAACGTTGGTGTTTCAGGGCAATGATCTGCCACCGCATCTCTTCTACTTTCACTCATTGTATCTATTTGCATAAGATGACCTCCTTTAGCTCTTATCTGAATACGGGGTGATCGAATTTCTGTTTCTGATCCAATTTGCTTAGCTACCTATCTTGAAGATTTTGAAGATCCTGATTGTCTTGATTTCATATCAATTTCAGGCTTCTTCCTTTGAATTTTTGTTGTAGAACAACTTGGGTGGCTATTCTTCACACTGTTAAGAATCTCTTTAGAAGACTGTTGATTTCGTGTGGAAGGACTTGAAACTGGGGATAATGGATGAGGCCTACCTGATTGTTGATCCTTGAGGGCTCTATTATTGCCCATAGTTGATCTCTTGGTGCTTGAACTTCCAGCCACATGCGCCACCCTTGGTTCATGCATCAATGTCAGCACCACTCTCATCACCGCGCTGAATGTCCACCAGCAGAAGCATAGTGTAGAGGAGTGGCTCCATGGAAATTCGGGCCCAACGCTGATGCATCCAGCTACTTTGTAGACAGCCTTTTGTTTTTCTCAAGTGATCGACTCTCGTTGTTTTTGCAATATGTTTTAATACATATTAGAAAGTTGTTAGTGTATGCTGATGGACTGATTGTCTGCACATAAAATGGAATTCAGTTAATGGTAGGGGATAATCAGAAAGTTGATCAGATAAATGGATCATTATTTGTTGCAGTGTTGGTCTGCCTAAATGTTGGTTGTGCTCCAAATGGATTGGAACTTGGTTGTCTGACATGATATTATTCATTGTTTTCCAAAAGAAGCATTAGAATATCCGTGCAGTTTGTTTCTTGGTTTTCATAGGAATTCATAATATTGCTACTACAATGCATTTTTTTCCATCAAAAGAAGAAGTATTTTTTTTACAGTATGCATTCAATCATAACTATTGTGGGAATAGTTATCAATGGCAAGGAGAACTATCCTGAGTGGTCCCGGATGATAAAACACACCCTCATTTTCAATGAGTTGTGGAAAGAAGTGTGTATCGGAGACGGAGACAAAGAGCCAGAATAGCCTACCTTAGAAAAAGAGCTCGCCATTTGGGAAAATAAGAATAGCAAAGCCTATGCATTAATTGTAGCATCTATAAGTGAAGAGGTGAGTTGCCATATTTCACCATTTTCAATTGCTTTCGAAGCCTTACAAAAGCTGAAAGAACTCTGTGACTCACATTCTGCACTTGAATTTATTTAACTCATGATTAAACTCTTCTAGTTCTTTAATCATGTCCTTCATTTTAAGACTCTCTAAAGTATCATCATCTCCTTGCTAGGATGTTTGGTTCATATCTTGGTTTTGTTTTTCTATAACATGCAACCTAGTCTCCATTGCCTCCATTTTATTCTCCAATAGTTCTATTTTATTTTCTATTTGTTTTTGGATCTTGTCTTCAAGATATGTGAATTTATTTTCCAGCATGGCTGCTAACTCTTTTTGTAGCTTGACTTCTCTTTCTTCTCTACGTTTCTCTAAAGACTCTATATACTCATAGAGGCTCTGTAGAGTAACTGTGCTAGGTCTACCTTTGGTAATCTTTGGTAGTTGTGGTGAATTATTCATACTTGAAAATATATGAGCAGATATGTATTAGAAAGAGATAAGGAATGTGTGCACCTGATATCAGCAAGCCGGACCGCAGACCCACGTGCCCCGAATTGGATCGAACCGCAGCCCGCAGAACGGATTGGATCTCTGATCTCTGGTTGATAGAAATTGATACCAAATATCTTCACTAAATCTGCAAAAAAAACATTAAATTTTTATTCAGGCACAGACGTGGAGATTTGGATAGAAATTGAATGATCATAATCTTCCTTGATCCTAGCAGTCAATCTTCACCAAAGAGAATGGCTAGGGCTTACGCAGGTTTCACTTTTCTCAAAATATTAATTTATTATTCCTTCAACTTGCGGCAGAGATGAGTGAATCTAGACGACAAAGATAATATCCAAAATGCAGGTACCTCAGTATTTCATTTTCCCAACACCCCTCATGCTAAGTTGCACCATTCTCTATCACAATCCCAAACCCTTGCATAAACCCTAAATTACACGCCTATGCTTTAACTGTCATGCTCAGAAGTTGGAGACAGTGCTTGCATTGGTGGCATCTATCCAAATATGATGAGGCTGTGATACAATAACCAATGAGTATATTATCCAGACAGATCTATCGGTGCGGAAAATTCTTGGCAAAGGTTTGTTCTCTTTCGGACCATGACACGTGATGGGAGGAAGTGATTCTCACTTTTTCAATCCAGTAAACGGCTCACACTGCAGAGGCTAGAACACGTTCCATCGAATTTTATTGTGATATTTTGGCAAGGATTTTATTGTGATATAGTATTATTATGTTAGTAATTTTATATTTTATACTAGGGTTTATAATATTATGATTTATTATTTATAATATTAGGTTTGTGAGAGGTTTATAATATTAATTTTGTCATTTATAATGTTTATCCTATTATTTATAATATTTATTCTAGGATTTGCAATATTAATCCTAGGGATTATAATATCTTAAAGTCTATAATGTTGGGTTTTATAATGTTACAATTTATAATATTTTCTTTAATATTAGGGTTCAATATTGGGATGTTAGAATGTTACATAGACCTATCCAACCACATTTACTAATGAAACAAGTAGTGTGACAATGATTGGCACAATGATACATTACATTGTAATTTATTCAATGTCACATTGTGACATTGAATAAATTAGGGTTTAATATTAATATTAATCCCTTCGGTTTATAATATTAATCCCCTGGGTTTATACTATTAATAATCTATTGGATTTATTAATGCCTTGGGTTTATAATATTAACCCCTTTCGTTTATTAAACCTTTGGGTGCATAATATTAATCATGTGGGTTTATTAATTTAAGGGTTGAATCATGGTCAAGCATGGTCCAACGTCGCATTGTGACAAAGATTGTCTCAATATGAAAATTGACCATGGTCAAGCATGGACAAACATGTTTATTGAAGGCTTTATAGTGTTTATCTTAGGGTTTATATACCTTGGGTTTATATTGTTTCCTTTGGTTGAATGTTATTCCCTAAGGTTTATAATCCATTGGGTTTTTAGTATTATTCCCTTGTGTTTATTAGTCCCTTTTCTTCAAAATATCAATCATATTGAACCATGGTCAGTCATGGCTAGTCATGTTGTGTCAAATCAGTCATGGTCAAACATGGTCCAACGCCGCATTCTAACAAAGATTCTCTCAATATGAAAATCAACCTTGGTCAACCACGATCCAACGTTGCATTCTAACAAAGATTGTGTCGATATGGAAATCAATAATGGTCAAACATGGTCGACTATCATCCTACATCACATTGTGACAATGATTGTTTCAATATGAAAATAAACCATGTTAAACCATGATCAACCATGCTTATTTTAGCATTTTTGATATTTATCTTAGGGTTAATATATCTTGGGTTTATAATATTTATCCATTGGGCTTAATATTATTCCATTGGGTTTTTAGTATTAATCATTTTGGTTTATTATTCCCTTGGGTTTATTAATCTAAGGGTTCTTATTCCTAGGGTATAATATTGTTCAAAGGGTTTATAATATTAATACTTAGGTGTAATATAAATGCCCTTGGTTTATAATCATAGTCAACCATGGTCCAACATCACATTGTGACAAATATTTTCTCAATATGAAAATCAACCATCGTCCAACATCACATTGTGACAAATATTGTCTCCATATGAAAATCAATCATGGTCAACCATGGTGCAACGTCACAATGTGACAAATATTGTCTCAATATGAAAATCAACCATGGTCCAATGTCACATTCTCACAAAGATTGTCTCAATACGAAATATTATTCATAGGGTTTATAATATTAATCCTACATCTTAATATAAATCCCTTTGGTTTATAATCATGGTCAACCACGGTAAACCATTTTCCAATGTCACTTTGTGACAAAGACTATCTCAATTTGAAAATCAAACATTATCAATCATGGTCTAACGTAACATTGTGACAAAGATTGTTTCGATATGAAAATCAACAATGGTCAACCATGGTCGATCAACCCATTATGAAAAAGATTGCCTCAATATGAAAATCAACCATGATAAACCATGGTAACCATGGTAAACCATGTTTATTTTAGGGTTTATATACCTTGGGTTTATAATATTAATCCCTTGGGTTTAATATTATATCCTTCGGTTTATAATCCCTTGGGCTTTTAGTATTAATTTCCTTTTGGTTTTTTATTCCTAGGGTTTAATATTATTCATAGGCTTTATAATATTAATGCTTGGGTCTAATATAAATCCCATTGATTTATAATCATGGTCAACCATGGTCAAATGTCACATTGTGACAAAGATTTTCTCAATATGAAAATCAACCATGGTCCAACATTGGATTGTGACAAAGATTTTTTGCATATGAAAATCAATCATGGTCAACCATGGTGCAACATCACATTGTCACAAATATTGTCTCAATATGAAAATCAACCATGGTAAACCATGATAATTCTAGGGTTTACAATATTTATTTTAGGGTTTATATACCTTGGGTTTATAATATTAATCCCTTGGGTGTCATATTATTCCATTGTTTATAATTTTTTGGGTTTTAGTATTAATCCCTTGGGTTTATTATTCCAATGGTTTTATAATATCAATCCTTCTGGTTTATTAATATAAGGATTCATATTCCATCGTCAACCATGCTAAACCATGTTCCAATGTCACATTGTGACACAGATTGTCTCAATATGAAAATCAAGCATTGCCAACCATGGTCAACCATGGTCCAACATCGCGTTGTGAAAAATATTGTTTCAATATGAAAATCAACCATGGTCCAATGTCACATTGTGATAAAGATTGTCTCAATATGAAAATCAACAATGGTAAACCATGGTCAACCATGTTTATTTTAGGGTTTATAATATTTGTCTTAGGGTTTAGATACCTTGGGTTTATGATATTTATCCCTTGGGTTTAATTATTCCCTTGGGTTTCTAGTATTAATCCCTTTGGTTTATTATTCCCTTGTGTTTATAATATCAATCCCTTAGGTTTATAATCTAAGGGTCCTTATGCTTAGGGTTTAATATTATTCACAAGTTTTATAATATTAATCCTTGGGTCTAATATAAATACCCTTGGTTTATAATCATGGTCAACCATGGTCCAACATAACATTTTGACAAAGATTTTGTCAATATGAAAATCAACCATGGTGAAATGTTGCATTATGACAAAGTTATTTTTCATATAAAAATCAATCATGTTCAACCATGGTCAACCATGGTCAACCATGGTGCAACGTCGTATTGTCACAAAGATTGTCTCAATATGAAAATAAATCATGGTTAACCATTGCCAACCATGATAATTCTAGGGTTTACAATATTTATATTAGGGTTTATATACCTTGGGTTTATAATATTAATCCATTGGGTTTATTATCCCCACAGGTTTACCATATCTATCCCTTGGGTTATCAACCATCTCGTCACTCTCAGGATAATTGCCGAGGAATGTCACAATAGTAAAGTTGGCTTATTTTGTTGCTTTATTGACATGAAAAAAATCCTTTGACATTGTTCCCTAGGATAAGCTTTGGAAAAGGCTTAATGAGATCATGATTTCTCCTGAATTGAAGATTTTTGTGATTCACCTGTACGAGACGGTTGTATCCAAGATTAAAACCACCGAAGGGTGGTCTAAAGATATTAAATGAAATATCGGGGCTAAGTAAGGGTGTCCCCTTTCCCCTACCCTTTTTGGTATTTACATCGATAAGTTAGAGGAGTGTTTGGAAATCGATGGGTGCAAAGGAGCTGAGCTCACTGGTATTATCATAATTCTTCTCCTCTACATCAATGATATCATTCTTCTTGCTAGAAGCCATGAGGACCTAGACAAGCAGCTTAAGACCCTTCATGACTATTTCCCCAAGATGGGTATGACAGTTAATACCGACAAGACTAAAATCATGATAATTAAATCCAAAAAGACCATCCACGGAAATTGCGTCTATGATGACAATTGCTTGGAACAGGTCTCTTCTTATAAACATTTGGGTATTGACATCCCTTATCATCTTAACTGGAACTACAATATTGAGAAAAGGATTATTGGAGGCCGGAAAGCATATTATGCGCTTGAAAACAATTCTAAGGCTACCGATATTTGTATTTAGAGTAAAAAAAGGTTCCTATTTAAGACCCTCGTCACCCCTGTTGTCCTATATGGTTGTGAAGTCTCGGGTTGCAGTATATCTAGAGAGTCTTGGAGAAAGATTGAGATGATCCAAAAGCAATTCATAACCTACAACCTCAAGATCAAGGGAAATACCCCCTATCCTATCCTCCTGGTCGAAGTTGGCCTCTCCCCTATTGAAAGCAAGGCTATGTTTAAATATTTAATGTATAAGAAGAAGCTTTACAACATGGAATCCAAGAGGCTTCCTAAAATTTCTTCTAAATTTAGTAAAAAACCCCACCTTCGCCTCAAGCATGGGTGGCATAAGGATGCCCAGTCTTGGCTCAACCACTGGGGGATAAATGAGGAGATCATCCTGGGAAGAAAGGATAGTGTCAAAGATGTTATCACCTCCAAATTTAAGGATAAGTTATGGGATGATAAAGAGTTGGAGGGTAAAAGGAAGCTAAGATATTATAAGGAGGTAATCAACCCCACCCTTGAGAACCAGAATTATCTTTCTATTTTGACCAGCTTGAAGAAAAATATGAGCATCGCTAAGATTAGAACTAACTCTCATGAACTTCAGAGTGAAACCAGACGGTGGTCTACTCCCAAGACTCCCTAGGATGATAGAATTTGTCAGCTTTGCGATACTAAGAAAGTGGAGGATGAAAAACACTTTCTTTTAGATTGTCTGACCCTTACACACATCCGCTCTCATTTCTCTAACATCTGTCACACTTTCAATCTTCTTGATTTACTATGTCAGCCCAACTATAGTGATCTTGGTGCGCTTCTTTCCCTTCTCTTTGAGAAGAGAAATAAGATCCTAAAGAATTACAATTAGATTCTCCTTCTTAAGATCTAATAGACCTCGAAGAAGAAAAAGTGTTAGCATACGATATTATTCGGAGCTCTGAACTGGTTTACAATGTCGGAAGGTTAGGGTTTGAAGAAAGAAGTTTGCAGAGGACGAAAGGTGCAGGAAATCGTGACGGCGACTGATAGCAGAAGGTCCTCGCGTGCAGTAAGAGGGAAGAAAGCAGTTCGTTTTGGCTGGGCAGGGAGCAAATAAAAGCCAGGAGAGCTGAAGGAAGCCATGGAAAGCCGGCAGGGGAGGGGAGAGATCCCCTCCTATAAAAATGTAGCAGCAGGAGAAGCAAGCGGGAGCAGAACGCAGGGCAACCCAAAAGAGAACAACAGAGAGGCTCCAGTAATGGGAAATCAATGGCAACTGAAGACAAGAGGAAGATGCTTACCAAGGGCACAGAAAAAACCAAGGTACGTAATACCCAATAACAAACTTGAGGAATATAACTGCTACATGAAAGATCATGCTTTGATCTGCAAGTTTGTAGGGTTTTGGCCAACAGAAAAGGATTTATTCAAATGGATACAACAGAGATGGAGACCAAAAGGGCATATCGAGCTAAAACTAGGAGCTAAAGGCTTTTTTATAGTCATATTTGCAAATTTGGAAGATAAAGATAGAGTTTTTGAAGAAGGACCCTACTTCATGAACAATGCAGGCTTGTTTATGAAATATTGGGAGGAAAGATACAACCCTGAAAATGAAAAAATGTTAGCAGCACCAATCTGGGTCAGACTATTTGGCCTACCAGTGGAATTTTGGGATCCCGAAATCATGGAAGGAATTGGTAACACAATTGGAGACTTTGTGAAGGTAGCAGAATCCACGAAAAGAGGGAAATACACATCTTATGCAAGATTGTGCGTCTACATGAATATAGCTGAACCGCTGCCTGAGTACATAGAACTAGAATATCATGATGAGATATGGCAACAACCGATAGACTATGAACACATACCTTTTAGGTGCAGAAGATGCCATGAATATGGCCATCTATATAAGCAGTGCCCGATAAATAAGGAAGAGGAAATTATAAGGCAACAAGAAGCAGAACAAAGGAAAGCAGGAAGAACAGAAGAAGAGGAAAAGGGTTTCCAGCAGGTAAACAGAAGAAAGAAATCTGGAAACGAAGGAATAAAAATACAAACGCAAACAAAACCAATGGATATAGAGAGCCATAATAAATTCAAAATTCTATAGCAGGATAACGAAGAGAAAGAAGATAAAATAGTAGAGGAAGACGGGGCAGAGGACGAACCAATGGAAATAGTCAAAGAGGGGAAGGATAAAGACACAACAAAAGTAGGAGAAACTGAAGAAGGAACAGGAGAAAGGTTGGAGATAATAACAGAACAAGTTCAAATGGAGACAGAAACACCAAAAGAAAATGAGGTAGAGGAGGAAAGAATCATGAGAAAACTAATACAGGAATGGAAAAACCTAGACGAAAGATTCATACCAGAAGCTCAAAAGCAACTATACAAGGAGGCATTTCAAAAATATAAAGAAAAAAGAGGCAAAATTATGGATAACCAAACATGCATAGCAGGGGTTCAGGAAAATAATTCCATGGGAATGGACAGTACTGGCAAAGGCAACAGAAAGAGAGGCAGAAAAATGATGAACGAAACAATCCAAATTGTTGGAGAAATTTTGGTTAACTCAGGCAAAGTCATACCTCTGTCAGAGGTATTTCACCAACCCCTCAAGAAGTTTTAAATGATAGTTATAAGTTGGAATATTAGGGGACTCAACAGTAAGGGAAAGAAACGATACCTAAAAGAGAGGTTAAAAAAAGACAAACCAGGGATTATAATAATCCAAGAGACAAAGATTAGTATGCAGCAAATGGAAGAAATAATCAAAATTGGCAGAATACAATATGAGGTAATGGGACAAGACGCAAATGGATCAGCAGGAGGTTTAGCAATTTTGTGGAACCCAAACGAGATAGTTTTTGAAAACTGGATAAGTCTGCCCAGAGTTCTCACTGGTATAGGTAGGATTATAGGGACTAAAGAAACAATCCTCATTTCAGGAGTCTATGGCCCTCATGTACCAGGAGAAAGAGAAAGGTTCCTCAGGAATGTGCAAGCAGCTAGAAGGATCAACCCGGAATTACCATGGATAGTAGGGGGAGATTTTAATATGATTAGAACTGTAGAGGAAAAAAAAGGAGGAATAAGGAGAGCAGATCAGAATATGGAGATATTTAATGAAATGATAACCGAACAAAGATTGGTAGATATACCAACCATTAATGGGGTATATACATGGAATAATAGAAGAGGGGGAAAGAACCAAATAGCCTCCAGATTAGATCGATTCCTATTATCAGAATCAATCATGAACAGAGATGTCTTTATAGAAGCGAAAATAATGCCTATGCTAGGATCAGATCACTGGTCAGTCAGATTAGAGATAGACATTAAAAAAAGTTCAGGCAAAAAACCTTTCAGATTTGAGGCCTTCTGGCTAAGAAATCCACTTTTTTACAAAAAGCAGAGGAATGGTGGACTCAAAGCACAGTACAAGGAAAAGGGAAGATGCATACCTTTCAGTTAAAACTCAAGGAATTGAAAGGGAGGATAAAGAAATGGAATAAAGAAGAATTCGGGAACATAATGGAGGAGAAACAGAAATTAGAAAAAGATATGGAAGTATTACAGCAAAGAATAATTACGGAAGGAAGAACAGAGGAGAGCAGCGAAGAGGAAGGGATCATAATAGCCAAAATGGAAGAGAGAAGGAAGCAGGAGGAGATCTTATGGAGACAAAAATCCAGAATTAAGTGGCTAAGGGAGGGAGAAAGGAACACAAAGTTCTTCCATCAAGCTATGATACAACACAGGCAGAGAAACATGATACTATCTATCAGGAATGAAGGTGGAGAAAGGATTGTTGAGCAGGAAGGAATAGAAAAAGTCCTGGTAGATTATCATAAAAAGATTTTGTCTGAACCACATACAAACCGGTCAACAGCTATAGAAAACATATGCCAGGTAATCCCTAAAATAATAACAGAGGAGCAAAATAAAGCTCTGATGAGAGCCGCTACCTTAGAAGAAGTAGAGGAAATAGTAATGAATATGAAGAAAGGTACAGCTCCGGGGCCTGATGGATACACGGTGGAGTTTTATCAAGCAGGATGGCACTTTCTGGGTAAAGAAATCCTGGAGCTTGTAGAAGAGTCTCGCATGAAACAAAAGGTATGGCCAGCTATAAACTCAACTTTCTTTACTATGATTCCTAAGAGTGCAAATTCAGAAGATGCTCAGGGCTTTCGACCAATAGCACTATGTAATGTCATATATAAAATAATTGCAACCCTGATTGCCAAAAGACTAAAGCCCCTTCTGGTCAGCCTAATCTCCCCTGAGCAAACAGGCTTTGTAGAAGGTAGACAGATTCTTGATGGACTAGTTGTCTCGCAAGAAGTAATTCACTCATTAAAAATGAAGAAACAGAAAGGAATGATGATTAAACTCGATCTATCTAAGGCATATGATAGATTAAATTGGAACTATTTGAAAAAAGTCCTGGAGAGTTTTGGTTTTAACAACAGATGGATAGAATGGGTGTATAATCTAATATCAACTCCAAACTTCTCGATTCTGGTCAATGGGACTCCATCAACAACTTTCAATGCTACTAGAGGAATCCGACAAGGGGATCCTTTATCCCCGTTTCTTTTTATAATGGCAGCTGAAGGCCTGGGTAGATATTTTAAGAAGGAATTACAAGACAATAAAATCAAGGGTCTAAGACTATGGGGAAACAATCTGCCCATAACTCACCAGCAGTTTGTAGACGACATCATGCTATTTGGAGAGGCCTCACTTAAAGAGGTAAGAAATATAAAAAGAATCTTGGACTTGTTTGTGGAAGCATCAGGGATGGAAATCAACAAGGAGAAGTCGTGTACTTTCATCTTTAACACCATTGACTCAATCAAAGTTCACTTAACCAGGACTCTGGGATTCAGGCAGGGGGATCTCCCAACCAAATACTTGGGAAACCAGATAGACATAAATCCTAAGAGATTGGGTAATTGGCAGAAGGTTATAGAAAAGCTCAGAAATAAAATGGCAAGCTGGTCATTCAGATCCTTAAACATTGCGGGAAGGATAGTCCTCCTGAAAGTTGTGCTTCAAGCTATACCTATTTACCCCTTATCAATAATGGCTGCTCCCCAAGGAGTATGTTCTAAAATCAGAGATCTCTACCGGAAATTCATCTGGGGAGGTCCGAATCAACAAAGGAAATGGGCCTTAGTATCTTGGAAAAATCTTTCGAAAAGAAAGGAGGAAGGTGGACTAGGATTGAGAGACCCTGAGAAATTAAACAGGGTGCTTGGAGCAAAATTATGGTGGAGATGGATGAGGGGAGGTAATGACCTGTGGAAAGAAATTTGGAGACAGAAGTACAACATGCCAAGAACTACGGAGGAAATCCTTCGTGTGGAAGAAACCCCGAAAGGATCTGCAATATGGGACTTAGCAAGCCAAAACAGAGACCTGATAAGCAACAATGCCTTTTGGGAAATTCGAGGAGGAAGAGAAGCCAGATTTTGGGATGAGAAGTGGCAACAGCGAGACAAATTGAGTAGCATACAACCCCTTCAGAATTTACAGCACAGAGCACTTAGGGATAACAGGAAGTACGTGAAAGACTTTTGGAAGGAAGAGGAAACAGATGGAATATGGCGCAAATGGAAAAAGCCAGAAGAATGGGATGTAGACATAGATCAAGAACAACAACGAACTTACCTAAAGGAGGTGGAATCAAGAAAAATAAAAGTTAGAACTGGAAAAGATATTCTCAGATGGGGAAATTCAACAAAAGGAACTTTCATTGTTAAGGAGGCCTATTATCTGATGGGGCAATAGGAGAGAACAGAGGATAATTTGGAATGGAAGATTATTTGGGATAACAAATGGTGGCCAAAAATAACCCTATTTGCATGGCTAGTGGCAAAAGAAAGAATCTTGACATGGGATAAAATTCAAAGGAGAGGAAACTTCGGGCCGTCAAGATGCAGCCTATGTCATTCAGAAGCAGAATCTCAGGAGCATATACTGAACGATTGTCTATATGCAAAGCACTTATGGATTGAGACAAGAAACCTGTATGGAAAATCTAAAAGAAATCCCAGGGACATAAGACAAACCATATTCCAATGGCATAAAGAAAATTTTCACTGTAAGGTAGTGGGGAGAGCATGGAGGCTGACTATAGGTTTTGTGATCTGGCTATTGTGGAAAGAAAGAAACCGTAGGATATTCCAAGATAAGAACAAAAACCCTGATGTCATATGGAAAAGAGTCCTAAGATCGGTAAGAGAAACGATCCTAGCCGAAGAATGGGACGAGGAGGAATGGAAGGCAGATCAGAATGAAGAACAAATCTTAGCAAAACTAAACCTGAAATATGAAATGGTATATACCAGGAAAGTAAAGCGAATGGGCAAGATTACTCAAAGTTCAGATCAATTTAGATACCCTAGAGGGAAATTTGTAAAATTAAATTTTGACGGTGCCTCAAAAGGGAACCCAGGGAATGCAGGTTTTGGGGGAATTTTTAGAGATAGCGAGAAAACTACCAGGTGGATCTTTGCAGAATGGGGAGGCGAGATGACAAATAACGAAGCGGAATTGTGGGCAGTACACCAGGGCCTGAGAATTGCGGTAAGAAATAGCTATAGAAATCTGGAAATTGAAGGGGATTCTCAGATAGTAATAGAAATGCTGAGAAAACTTAATAATGGGAAAAACTGGGAACAAATAGCTGTAAGTTGGAGAACGGCGGGGATAGTTCAAGAGCTGGCAGAGCTGTTGAAAAGGATTGACTATAAATTGTTAAGTCATGTTAGAAGAAAAGGAAATCAGGCGGCGGATTTTCTAGCCAATTGGGGAAGTAATAACTAGGAAAACCGGATCGATAATAAATGGCCATTGGTAATACACAACTCGAAATGGGAGGAGCTGACAACAATTATTAATCATGACTATGTGGAATCTATACAACAGTAACAAATCTTGCAGATCCCAAAGCGGAATGATGGAGAGACGAGGTAAGATAATAAATGTAAGTCAGGAGAGGCCAGGGAGCAGTACTGCGATCAGACAAACCATAATGAATAAGGTACATACGAGCAGCAGAAATAATCAAACAGTACAACACTTTAAAAGAAAAATGGTGGTAAGGAGAGGAGGAAAAGACAGTCCGTCAGAACATAGAAACAAAAATGATAGTCGGAAAGAGGTAGGTGAAGAGGTAGGTGACCAGCAAGACAACAGGTGGCAGAATCAATCAAGCATGACAGACAGGCGGAACGAGGAGAGGGAAATCATTAAAGAAAAGGAGCAAGGCGTGCAAGGACATAAGATCCCCGCTGTAGACGGGATCGAGAATAGAAATAGAGTGAGGACGGATAACGATAAGGACGAAGGCAAACTCCAAGCTCAGGAAGACAGAATTACAAACAGAGAGAGTAAAAACAACATGGAGACCAGGAAAAAAGGGAGCCACGAGGAAGATGCGGTGACTATGGAACGCAGAAACCGGGAGCGAAAAGGAAAAAGCGTGGCGAAAGAGGAATTAAAGGAGGAAGTTCTTGTGATACAGGACGACTCTGAAGAGGAGCAGGGAATGCATGATGTGGACAGGGCAGCGGCGGACCAGTATCGGGCGAATGGAGGTAAGGGAATTAAGAGAAAGCTAGAGAAGAATCAAGAGCGGGAAGAAATCAAAAAGCGTCAAGGCCGTGGGCTGAAGAGAACCAGAGCTGAAGATAGTATGTCAAGGCTAGAGAACAGAGGAGGGGTCGGACAGTATGGAAACAAAGGAGGTAGGGGAAGAGGTCGGGGACAAAGAGGAAGGGGTAGAGGAAGAGCAGGTAAACCTGATAAAAAGACAAGAAGATCCATAGACAAGAAAGTGCAGAAAGCAGAAAGGGCCTACAGTACTAATACCAACCCAAAAATCAGAAGAATAATACAGCATATGGAAGAGGAAGCCATCCAGGCACAATCAGACTCTGAAATGGAGGACTGGGAAGTGCTTCTTCCTAACCCAAGCGATACTAGGGGTAGAATGACCCTGTTCAAGCAATCGCTACATATATATTGGGTAATGAAGAGGTTACTGGCGAAGGCTATAGAACAAGCAACAACGGAAATGGTAGAGATAGCGCAGGGGATGCCAAACCTAAGGAGTGAACTGAGGACTATACAGACTACCTTGGAAATGCAGGACAAAAAGTTAGTGGAAATCCAGAAGCTGATAAAAGAAGGCCATTCGGATACCAGAAGTGGAGCAGAGTAGAAGGAAACAACAGAAGCCCCATAATGGGAGATAGGTACCAATTTTGATGGGCCTACAGAGTCCAGTTAATTTCAAAATTCTTTTTGTACTAGATAGGGAAAGACGATATATACAGGCATGTAGTGATAGAAACTGTCATGACTGTGCAGTCTACTTAGCATGGGTTAACAGAATATGGACATATTATTTTTGGTTTGCTGTAAAAGACCTAAGGTGGACAAAAACTCGGTTTCCCCATGGGGCGGGTTAAGTCCACCTTGACATTATGTTGTTTTCTTTTCAGTAATAGGAAAAAATGAGTACCTTCGCAGTTTACAAAAAAAAAAAAGATCTAATAGACCTCATTGGTCTTAGTGAACGTTAATCATCATCATCATCATCAATTAATTAACAATAATTAATATAAATTTAAAAAAATAATAATATTTTATAATTTTTAATAAATAATAATAATTAATTAATTAATATTAATATTAATATTAATTTTTATTAATTAATAATGATATTAAATTTAATTAATAATAATAATAATAATAAAATTGTAATAGCAATAATTATTTTAAAATGATAATAATAATAATTTACTAAAATTAAAATTAAATATTAATATAAATTAATAATTATAATAATAATATTTTTACTATAATAATTATATTTTAATATTGTTTTTATTATTGTATATTCATCGTTATGAATATTAATTTTATGATAAATATTTGATTTGTATGACATTTACTAATGTGATTGAGTTTATAATATTAATTTTATGATTAATATTATATTTATACGTGTTTTTCAACCACATTTACTAATATGGTTGGGCTTATAATATTAACAATCCCCATGGTGGTGCTGGAAGGCATTGGAAACAGCATAGGGAAGTACATCAAAACAGACATGGACAGGATCGATGAAAGGATCTACACCTACGCACGTATCTGTGTGGAAGTAGACTTAAGTAAAGGACTGCCGGAAAATATAAGGCTGATCTACAAACAACATAACTGGTTGCAGGTACTGGATTATGAAAACACCGCTTTCAGATGTAGGATCTGTAGGCAGACAGGTCACTTACAAAGCACGTGTCCAGAAGCAAAGAATAAAAAGAAGCAGAAAGGGAAGCAGAGGAAAGGTTGGAACTTTTCTCCCCCAGATTCAGAGGATGAAGAATCAGAAGCAGCAGAGGAAGAACCTCTAGAAGAGAAAACTGAGGCAACCCACGAAATGGAGAAACAGGAAGGAACCCCGTCAGACAAGAAAGAAATCTCATCAGACAACAAGGCTGTGGAGTCAAGCATGCAACCTAGTACGGGCGGCATAAAACGACACCATCTCTCAGATACTTCAGATTCAGACAAGGAACCTGGTCCACAGAATACAGAAACACAGCTAGTTTTGGCTTCGATTGAGCCCTCTCAAGGAGTGTGGCGTAAGGTCGAAAAGAAAAAGGGGCGAAAAACTTGATGCGTGAGTTCTACTCACTGCCGGATTTCAGTTTTTGCCTCACTTTCTCTCTCCTCTTTTCTTTGTTCTTATTCTTAGTGCACGTTAGTTTGATAACGTTGCGTGGGGTGCGAAAGCACTCGGGCCCTTGCGACAGCATTCAGATTGCTTAAATGCATCTCTATGGAATGTTTACTCATTCCTTTTTGTAGCTTTTTTATCTCTGATTAATAGAAAAGCGCGGTTTTTTTCCTCGGAAAAAAAAAAAAAACAATCCCCATGGTTTATTAATACCTTGGGTTTATAATATTAATAATCTTGTGGGTTTACTAATCTCTTGGGTTTAAAATAGCAATCCCTTTGGTTTAAAATATTAATTCTTAGGTTTATAAATACCTTGTGTTTTTAATATTGATCCTTTGGGTTTGTTGATGCTTAGGCTTATAGTATTTATCCCTTGGGTTTATTAATTCCTTGGGTTTATAATATTAAAATTTTGGGTTTATTAGTCCCTTGGATTTATAATATTATTAGTTCATTGGGTTTATAATTTAATCCCTTGGGTTTATAATAGTTATAATCCCTTGGGTTTATTAATCCCTTGAGTTTAAAATATTAATTCTAGGGTTTATTCATCCCTTGGGTTTAAAATGTTAATTGTTAGGGTTTATTAATCCCATGTGTTTTTAATATTGATTCATTGGGTTTGTTGATCCTTTAGGTTTATAATATTTATCCCTTGAGTTTACTAATTTGTTGGGCTTATAATATTAAACCCTTGGGTTTATAATATTAAACCCTTAAAGTTTATTAGTTGCTTCGTTTATAATATTAATAATTCCTTGGGTTTATAATTTAACCCCTTTGGGTTATTAATCTGTTAGGTTTAAAATATGAATACCTAGAGGTTATTAATATCTTGGGATCAATATTTAAAACACAAAGGATTAATAAACCCGAAGAATTAATAAACTATATGAGTGTTTAAACCTTAGGTTTTTCAATAGTAAACACTAGAGTTTAAATTTTATAATATATTATTACTACATATTATATTAATAAATAATATATTATTACTACATATTATATTAATAAATAATATATTATTATATAAAATATTATTATATATTATTATGATGATGGCGGTGGTGGTGGCTAACGTCCACTGAGACCAAACTTTGGTCTAGCGGACCTAAAGAAACGAATTATTTAGTCTGACTTAATATTTTATTCCTATGCTCAAAAGGCTTAGAGAGAAGCCTCCCGAGCTCACTATAATTCTGACGTCGTAAAAGGCTAGGAAGGTCAGTATTGCAACAAAGATTATGAAACTGAGATCTAATGTGGTTGTACGCGGGGAACTCTAGGAGGAAGTGATTTTCATCCTCGATGTTCATATTCTCATAGAGATGGCAGATCCTTTCCATCCATGGTGTTTTAGGAACTGCCCAATGACTCGTTTCACTGTGGAGCTCATGAGAGTTCGTTCTAATATTGGCTCTATTAAGTTTCTTCTTTGAGCTAGTTAAAACAGAGAGATACTTTTGATCTTCTAGGGTGGGATTGATGACCTCCTTATAATATCTTAATTTTCTTTTAGTTGCTAAATCTTTCTCACACCACATTTTTCTTTGAACTTAGAAGTAACAATATTTTTAATGTTATTAATGTTTTGCAATGCAACATTCTCGTCGATCTTGCAATGGTTTAACCAGGCCTTGGTGTCTTTATACCAACCTCGTTTAAGCCTTAGGTGGTTTTTGTTGGAATTTAAAGCTAGCTTTGGAAGTCTATGGTCTCCTATGTTATTGAGTTTGTGCTTGTACAACAGAAGCCTAGTCATAGCTAGGTTCTCGATAGGGGAAAGACCCACTTCTATAAGGAGAATAGGATAGGGTGTATTGCTTTTAATTTTGAGGTTATATGTTATAAAATGCTTCTGGATTTGCTCAATCTTTCTCCAGGATTCTCTAGAGATGTTGCAACCCCAAACCTCACATCCATATAAGATAACAGGAGTGACTAAAGTTTCAAAGATAAACTTCTTTCTATCCCACATTATGAGGTTTATTGTTTTACAATTATTTTCAAGACCAAAATAAGCTTTCCACCCCCCATTAATCATTTTCTCAATGTTATAGTTCCAGTTGAGCTTGTGATGAATATCAATTCCTAGGTACTTGTAAGAAGACACTTCCTCCAAGTTACTATTGTCATACATAAAATTAGCGTAAGTGTCCTTGGATTTGATAATCATAACTTTTGTTTTGTCAGTGTTAACAATCATACCCATGGTAGAGCAGAAATCCTTAAGAAGTCTAATTTGCTTATCAAGATCCAATGGGCACCTTGCAAGAAGAACAATATCATCAGCATAGAGAAGAAGGATGATGACTATCCCAGCTAAGAGCGTGCCAGCACAGCCTGCTTCCTCTAAACAACCTTCTAGCTTGTTGATGTAAATGCCAAATAAGGTAGGGGAGAGGGGGCAACCTTGTTTAACTCTGATATTACACTTAATATCTTTTGACCACCCCTCATTGCACTTTAACTTGGCAATTACATTTTCGTATAACCTTATAGCGGCAGCTCTCAACTTGAAAGGAACATTTAGCTCTTCTAATCTATTCCATAGGTTATTTCTAGGAACCATATCAAAAGCCTTTCTAAAGTCCATAAAGCAACAAAAGAGATTGGATTTATCATTGCAGCATTCATCCACCATGATCCTAAGCATAACGAGGTGGTCCATTGTTGAGTGTTTCCTTCTAAAACCCGCTTGGCCTTTAGCCCGCTTACCTTCACTTTCGAGCCATGTGCTCAACTTCTTTTCCAAAATGATACCATATAACTTGGCTAAGAGAGGGTTGATCATAATTGTCCGATAATTAGAGGGGTTATTTGTATCCCCACTTTTAAAAATAGGGATAATGAGGCTCTGAGTCCATGGTTTAGGGAAACTTTTCTTGATCGCTTGATTGAAAAGCTTGTGCATGTGGGGGATGAGGACAAAACCTCCAATTTTTAAGATTTCTGCATGGTAACCTTCAATGTCCTTAGTCTCTATATATAATTAATATTATTAATATACTACAAATAAATATATAAAATATATTGACAATTATATTAATAAATGTATAATAATTATTCACAATAACATAATGGTAGAGGTAAATACATAATATTAATAATAACTAAATGTGATTATTATGTTATATGTGAATTACATCATAGTTTTAAATATAACTATTAATATATTATATTCAATAAAGATTTTGGCAAAAATCACATAATAAATAAAATTATATAAACAAAAAATAATATGAATATTATTATTTATATAGTTATTAATAATAAGAAATAATTATCAGTTAACAAAATACGCCTAACACTTATTAGTATGGTGGGCGGTGGATATATGAATATGCCGTCACCAAAATTAAGAAATGTGATTAACTAATATTGTTTATATATATATATATATATATATATATATATATATATGTGTGTGTGTGTGTTTTATTTTTATTAATATATGTAATTGTTTGTAATTAAATTTATTAAAATATGTTTTTAATATAAGAATAAGTCACCTTAAATTGAAAATATTGTAAAAAAAATATAATTCATGAAAATATAAATAATAGAAAAAATCAAAATGTTAAATAAAAAGGAAATAAAACAAAAAACAAAAAACTAGTAATTAATATAAATGGAAGTTACTAAAGAACCCATAATAAGACCTTAACAAATCACCTTACAAACAAAGAAATTTAAATAATAATAACAAATAATAAAAATTGAATTTCTAATGTTAAACTATGTATAAGTGTCATAATTTTTTTGTCGAAGACAAACTAATACCCAATCAAAACAAAACTGAATGCTTTATACCATACCTCAGGCCAATATAATAATGAAAAAATTATAAACTTATTGATAATAAAATATAAACTCGATGCAGGTTACAAAATTCCTGAGCAATATATCTTTAGCAAAATAAGCAAAATTCCTGAGCAATTTTGAAAAGTATATTTTAAAAGGAGCATGAATTTTGAAAAGGGTATTTTAAAAGGAGGAAGGTCATTATTACTAAATTTTAAAGAGTAATAATTAAAGTTTTATTTTTAAGTGGGTTTTTTTTGTGTTTTGGGGCGTGAATTTGATTGAAAATGGAGACAACAGTTACAGATACGGAGAAGTTGAGCGGGGCTAATTTTGCCCTATGGAAATCACAGATGGAGGATATATTGATTTTAAAGGATCAGTGTTTGCCGATTGAGTGCACAACAAAGAAACCCTCATCGATGACAAATGAAGAGTGGAATAAGCTAGATAGAAAGTTGATTGCAACAATCTGCCAATATTTAGCAAAGAATGTTTATTTCAATGTGTCTGGAGAAAAGATGGCAGAAGGATTATGGAAGAAGCTCCATGATCTATATGAGGAGAACACGACATCAAACAAAGTGTTCTTGATGAAGAAGCTTTATAATCTCAAAATGAAGGAGGATGCTTCAGTCGTTGTGCACTTGAATGCATTTAATATTATTACTAATCAGCTTGCCTCTGTTAAAATCATTTTAGATGATGAAATTAGAGCTATTTTACTAATGTGTTCTATGCCAGACAGCTAGGAAAATTTAATTGCAGCTATGAGCACTTCAACAACTATAGGGACCCTGAAGTTTGATGATGTCGGCAGTAGTTTAATGAATGAGGAGCTGCGATGCAATTCAATTGCGGAAAACCAGGAAGGAGAGGCTCTAACTCTAGCTGATCATGGTAGGAGAATGGATCGAGGCTGGAAAGGGCGATCAAGATCGAGAGGTCGATCAAAATCAAGGAGAGGTAGAATCATTTGTTTTCATTATGGCAAACCCGAGCACATGAAGAAAGAATCTTGATTCTGGAAGAAAGGACAAAAGGATCAGAGACCGTCTAGTACAAATCACAAGTCATCCGGCACAAATGAAGGTGAGACTACTGCTGTAGCCACAAATGGTGATGTGTTGTTTACTATTTCAATAGAGGATGCATGTGTATATACATTTAGCAATAGCTTTGATTAGATCCTTGACTCTCGGGCATCTCACCATGTAACCCCATGCAAAGATAGTTTTGTTTCATATAATCCTGGTGATTATGGTAGAGTGCATTTGGGGCATAATTATTTTTGCAGTATTGTTGGAGTGGGAGATGTCCAAATCAAGATGAAAAATGGACAAGATATATTGTTGAAACAGATCAGGCATGTACCAGAAATGCGCATGAGTTTAATCTCTATGGGACGACTGGATGATGAAGGCTATTCGACAAGCTTTGGAAAAGGAGGCAGGAAAATTAGCAAAGGTGCATTGGTCATGGCCAAAGGACCTAAGATAGGAACATTATACACATTGAAGACACTGATAGGAAAATCAGATTTGGCTGCTGTCACAAAAGAAGGAAAGTCAGCAGATCTGTGGCATAAGCGTTTGGGTCACATGAGCGAGAAGGGCTTAAAAATCCTTGTTGGTAAAAATTTATTGCCAGGTTTGAAATCCTACAATCTTGACCTTTGTGAACATTGTATATATGATAGACAAAGAAGGGTTTCATTCCTTAGAGGTGGCCATGACAGAAAGAAAGATGTGTTAGAATTGCTACACTCATATGTGTTTGGGCCTGTTAACGTTAAATCATAAGGAGGAGCATCATATTTTGTAACATTTATAGATGATGCATCGAGGAAGGTTTGGGCATATCCTATGAAAAGTAAAAGTGAAGTGCTTGGAATATTTCAAAATTCCATGTTGTTGTTGAAAGAGAGACTAACAAATTGCTGAAGTGTTTAAGAACAGATAATGGTGGAGAATATTGCTCAAATGCATTTAAGGAATATTGTAACAGGTTTGGCATAAAGCATGAGAAGACTGTGCGTGGTACTCCTCAACAGAATGGTGTCGTGGAAAGGATGAATCGCACCATTATGGAAAAGGTACGAGGTATGTTGTCCAATTCTAGTTTGGAGAAGAATTTTTGGGCTGACGCAGTCAGGACCACTTGCTACCTCATAAATAGATCTCCAACTATAGCCTTGAATGGCGATATCCCTGAAGAAGTTTGGACTGGTAAGAATTTGAATTATTCTCACTTGAAAATCTTTGGATGTGAAGCATTCATACATATTCCCAAAGAAAATAAAACTAAGCTAGATGATAAATCTATGAAATGCATTTTTTTGGGATATGCGGATGAAGATTTTGGTTATCGTCTATGGGATCCAGTCAAACATAAAATTATTAGAAGCAGGGATGTTATATTTAATGAGTCAGAAATGTTCAAGAGGACTGTAGGTGAGTTGGAGGTCAAGAAGGTTATTGACAGGTTTGAAGAGCAGTAAGAAAACATACCACCAATACAAGAAAATGAACAACAAATTCAGGAGCATGAAGAACAACAAGTGCAAAATGAT
This sequence comes from Pinus tabuliformis, assembly GCA_031772625.1. Classification (NCBI taxonomy): domain Eukaryota; kingdom Viridiplantae; phylum Streptophyta; class Pinopsida; order Pinales; family Pinaceae; genus Pinus; species Pinus tabuliformis. The sequence continues at coordinate 2,080,634,873 of CM062818.1, forward strand.
GAACAACAAGAAGAAGGAATCTTGCAGGAACCTTACAAGAGATTCAACCTGATAATGCACCACCACAGTTGGTTCGCAGATCTTCTAGGCTTCATAAGCCTTCACAAAGGTATCCTCCTTCAAACTATATTGTGTTGACTGATGAAGGTGAACCTAATTGTTTTCAAGAAGCTTGTAAAGTCAAGCACAATAAAGAATGGAAGAAAGCAATGGAAGAAGAAATGAAATCTTTGCAGCAAAATAAAACTTGGGAGTTGGTAAACCTCCCAAAAGGTAGAAAGGCTCTACAAAACAAATGGGTGTACAGGATTAAGCATGAAGGTGATGAAAAGAAGGAGAGGTATAAAGCAAGGCTGGTGGTGAAAGGTTTTGCCCAAAAAGAAGGTATTGACTTCACTGAAATTTTCTCACCTATTGTTAAAATGTCATCCATTAGAGTCATTCATGGTCTAGTTGCTGCTTTAGACCTAGAATGTGAATAGTTAGATGTAAAAATTGCATTCCTTCATGGTGAATTGGAGGAAAAAATTTATATGGAGCAGCGAGAAGGCTTCATAGAAAAGGCAAAGAAGGCCTTCTTTGTAGATTGAAGAAGAGTCTCTATGGGTTGAAACAGGCACCTCGACAATGGTACAAGAAATTTGATTCATTCATGTTGGAACATGGTTTTCAGAGGTTGGAAGCTGACCATTGTGTCTATATCAAGAGGTATGATCAAGGAAAGTATATCATATTATTGTTATATGTGAATGACATGTTGATTGTTGGGCATGATAAGAATAAGATCAATAGACTGAAGAAAGATTTGGGTAGAAAATTTGCAATGAAGGATTTGGGACCAGCACAACAGATATTGGGCATGCGGATTATGCGTGACAGGAAAAGCAAAAGGTTGTGGCTGTCACAAGAAAAATATATCAAGAAGGTGCTTGACAAGTTTAATATAAAGGATGCCAAGCCAGTTGGTACACCCCTTGTAGCCCACTTCAAGTTGAGTACTAAATTATGTCCTAGTAATGACAAGGAGAAAGAAGAGATGAGCAAGATTCCTTATGCTTTAGCAGTTGGCAGTTTGATGTATGCCATGGTATGCACATGACCAAACATTGCATATTTAGTGGGAGTAGTGAGTAGGTTCCTTGCCAATCCAGGCAAACAACATTTGCAAGCAGTAAAATGGATTTTGAGGTATCTCAAGGGTACTAGTCATTATTGTTTATGTTTTGGTCATGATGAGACTATGCTTGAAGGATTTACAGATGCTGATATGGCTGGAGATATGGATACCAGAAATTCCACTATAGGTTATTTGTATACATTTGCAGGTGCAGCAATATCTTGGGTGTCAGGGCTACAAAGAATAGTAGCCCTCTCTACAACAAAAGCAGAGTACATAGCTGCAACAGAAGCTTGTAAATAGATGTTGTGGATGCAGCGATTCCTAGGAGAGATAGGAATAAAGCAGGACAAGTATGTGTTATATTGTGATAGTCAAAGTGCCATTCACTTGGTGAAAAACCCAACATTTCATTGAAAAACCAATAACATTGACTTAAGCTACCATTGGATCCAGCATGTGTTGGAGGAAGAATAGTTATCCTTGGAAAAGATCCATACAGATAGGAACCCTGCTGATATGCTCACTAAGATTCTACCACGAAATAAACATGAGTTATGTAGAGGCATGGTAGGACTCGGTGTGACTTGATGACTCTTATTTGGCTTCAAGTGGGAGAATGTTAAGTGTGAAGCCAAATTCATGCAGGATTCTAGATCCTTCTACACCGCTAGTAGTTTCTAGAATCACATGCAGGATTCTAGATATTTCTACACCGCCATTAGTTTCTAGATCATTCCAGATCTCCATCTGAATCACATACAGGATTCTAGATCCTTCTTCTGCCTCTATAAATTTGTAATTTCTCTGGCCAAGGAAAGCAAGCAAGCGAAGGCCCAAGCCTGTTATGTAATGCTAAGTGATTTCTGTTCTCCAGTGATTGTTTTATCTATTCCGATGTTTCTGACTAAGTAATCTTGTTGTTTCTCCATTTATCTGTCTCCGTGAATTATTCTCTCCTATTGTCATCTAAGTCTCTGAGTATAAATTCGTTGTGTGTTATGTATGCTCTGATCTAACATAATTTTTTTGTCAAAAACAAACTAATACCCAATCAAAACAAAACTGAACGCTTTATACCATACCTGAGGCCAATATAATAATGAAAAAATTATAAACTTACTAATAATAAAATATAAAATCGATGCAGGTCAAAATTCCTGAGCTATATATCTTTAAAAAAATAATCAAAACCACAATGCTTTACCATTCTTGCACGAAACTTGCAGATGATAAATATTTGACCCGTGACCTTAGCTAATCCAAACACTGCTCCACTTCCGCCGAGTGATTTATGATTTGATTACAAACATCTAAAACATGGTTTTCGCTTGAAAATGTCAGTAACCATCCCCTTTCACCACCGTTCAGAATGAATCCACCCATTTTGTAAACACTCACACTGTCGTAGAAATGATCTTCATCTCTAAATAATCTGGAGCGTTGTGTCCACATATACATATGTACCTGTGCTCTGCTTCCGTACTGACGAGTTCCAAGCGCTTCACATTCGTCACCACTATTGCACGATTCAAATCTCATGTAAGGGACCTTTTTTGGTTGTGAGAAAGCACATCAATATTGCAGTGTGTGAATGTACATTCCTTACCAACAGCGGAGATGCATGTGTGGTTGTAAGAGGGACCTTCAGCAGTGTCACATCATCAAAACTATTCAATAATTTCTCAAGCTCCTGCACAAATTTCACCATAAATAAGTTTACGGAGATATATTAGTATAAAAAAAAATTAAAATTAAATTATTAATCTTTAAAATAAGTATTTTCATGTTTAAAAAATAAAATTTAAATTATTTTATTTTTATTTGATGATTAATCTGTTATTTACAATGATCGTAAAAATTATTGTTATTACCCTTACCATTACTGCCATGATCCTGTTCCTGCTCTCAGAGTACTTTGGCCATCTCATCTACCCACAAAAACATATCTCTCCATCACAACAATAATGGATATATAGTTTCTGTATCCATAAAGCTTCCATAAAATAAAGGAAATCCATGTTTCTTCTCGACATAGAAAAGGTATAAGGTGATTTTATTTTAAATAAATATTCATTAAATAATTTAACAGGTACTCACAAAAAAGTTCTCAAAATCTTGTGAAAACGTGAAAAAATTTAGCCGTTCCAACTGATTCCATGCTGGCCGTTCCAACTGACTCCATGATGCTTCTATCGTGAAATGACATTCCTCCGCCATAATCTCTTCCAATGACCGGCATTCTGCAACATTCTGGATTGCGACATAACCACACCTGTTTATGTCCAGAAATTTAAGACAACCAAGCTTTGGAAGATTGATATGCTGCAAATTCTCGCAAACATCCAGATTCAGTTTTACAAGTGTTGATTGGGAGAGTTCAACCTGGCTCAGACGACAGTTATATGAAAGACCAACAATTTCCAGCATAGGGCATGCACCGACAGGAATGCTTATGACTGATATGTGTGTGCGGCACAAAGTCAAATCTGTTAAAGCATCCAAGACATTGTTATCCAAGGTAAATTTTTCTATTGGACTACTGTATATATTCAAAACTTTCAGATGTTTAAGCAGTGCAATCCCTGCTGCTAAGATGGGCACATTGGAGCCATATATTTCTAACCTTTCCAAACATGTTAACCGTTCAATAGGTGTGCTGATATGCTCTAAATTGAAGCGTTGGACCAGAATCAACTCTTTTAAGTGCACAAAACAGGCCAGAGAATATGGTAACTCTCTAAATCTTTGGCTCCCTATTATTAGTTGTTCTAACTCATATGGTGATTCTAAGGTCAAGGGCAATTCTAGTAGGCGAGTGTGTATTAGATTCAAGTATCTTAAACGCCTCTAGGAGGCGATTCCCTGTGGCAAGTGTACCAGTTGAACACAACCTTTGAAGTCGATATGCTCCAGTGTTGAAATCTGTCCCAAAATACCCACTGGGATGCATAAGTTACTGCAGTCTCGCAATGTCAAATGTTGAAGTTGCAATAATTGAGAGAAGGAATCGGGCAATGTGGTTAGATTAGTAAAGCCAGATAAATCTAAATGTGTTAGGTGTTTAAGTGCCGAGAAGTCAAATGGGAGTGATTGTGAAATTATGACATTTTTCAACACAATCTTATTCAAGTTTTTGATCAAATTGCCTATCGATTGAAGAAAACGGGAAAAAGATGACATGATGCTCTGCCGGGTTCTACAGATATTTCCATCAAATGATTTCCAGGAATGTTGACGATAAACTGGCTGGGCCCTGCTGGAAGTACTAGAAGATGCGCCCTTCTCCCTCACATCGATGTTGACCTCACGCAACGTCAAAGGTATCTGCAATGACCATAATTAGTTACCTACGGGAATTGAATGTAACAATCATGGATGCATACAATCTATGAACAATGACGAACTGACTACATGATTTAACGTTAGTGTGGGAAAAGATACTTTTAAAAAGATTTAGCGTTATTTACCTCATCAATAGAATCGAAGAACTTTTGGAGTAGGCGACGGTTAGGAGCTTGAAGTTCCAGAACTCTTCAATTCCTCAGTAAAATGGTACAAGGAAGGGAGATGAATGGAGAAATACGCCAACGAATCCATACCAAATTCCCAGAGATGCAGGAACCAAGAAACCAGGAGGAGTGTATTGTATGTTCAACAACTAGCACACGTACACCCCAAATGCTTATTTGGTCAGGGAGCTTTGGTGGACTCCTATATTTACTAAAGCAAATGCCTCTACACAGCACTGATCTGCTCTGGCAACCACATTCAAATCCAAAACAACTCTGCTATGAATACTTTATTACGGAATAAATAAATGGGTTGCACAGCATCGGCAAAAATGCCCGTCACAAGGCATTTATAAAATATAAATTTTACTAAATCATTTAGGCATGCGTAGACACCAAAAACGTTTCACCCATAAAAGTGTTGGAAAAACAATAGTGATTTGAACCACCACCATTAATGTTATGTCTAGCTTTTTTTAGAATATGGTGGAGCTGGATAGCTTCCTAGAGAAGCCACGGACTCCAGAAAAACTTCATAAGGTTCTTTATTGTGTATAAAAACCTGTTCAGCCATCGAATGAAGACAAGTTTTGAGTTGTATGTTTAGTGTATGATCTCTGATTTGGTCTCAGAGCAAGGTGAGTGTTGCAAGGTTCTTCCGAGAGGGTGCATTCCAGAGAGGCAGGAGCTATAGAAGAACGTTGTGAGAAGCCTGCCTATGAGAGCCGAAGGTTTTCGCTTAGTTTCACAGCTCAAGGCTAGTCTGCGCTTGGAGGAGAAGATTGATTGTGTGTTGTGAAGACTAGTGTGGAGCGCAGGTTGGAGCGTTGTTGTGAATAGAAGTGTTGGCGTATTTTTTGTTTGCAAGTTGTTGCAGTTGCAGTGTATCACTACGTGTAGTTTGGATGTTGGAGCTGGAGTGGCTTTAGCGGTGTGGAGATTCAAGATTGTGGCAGTCGTGTGAGGAGACAGTGTTGATTCAAAAGGCGCGGAGGAGCCAAGGAGAAAAAATGAGAAGCGGTGGCCTTTGAGATGTGCGCTGGTAAGGAGAAGGCCTCAATGAAATTTCCATGTTCCGATGGAGGCATTCTAGCTGCTGTGAATAAGACTGTGTTAGACAACCATGGAAGGTAAACCCGTTCAAGCGATGTTTGTTATTTTTTCTTTCCAATACTGTTGAGCCGAGCTTCGAGAAATGTATGGGGTTGTATTTGAGATTGATCTACATGCCTGAAGCTGTAGATATGTGAAATTTACAGAGTCCTAGATCATTTCCACCCACAGGAAATGTGGTTTGAAGGTTCCAGCAAATTTTGATCGGATGAGCCATTGCAAAGATTAAGGAATTTTCGTTAAAGTTCTTTAAATATGGTTTAGTGTTTTCAAATGCTCTTTTATTTTTTTTAAAGTGTTGCATGAAACAAAAAAAGAAAGGAGGGTCGATTAAATAAATTTAAAAAAAAAAAGAGAGAAGAAAGAAGAACGCAGCCATATTATCCAATAATATTGGATAATTTTTTTTGCTTGAGGATTTATATTTGTAAAAAATTTGTATCTTGGTGGTTGGTAGCTAAGGATTTATAAGCTTATTGACAATGGCTAATATATTGGAAGAATATTATTTATCTTAATCTAACAAGTTAGATGGTGAAAATTATGCAAATTGGAAGTTTAAGTTGCAGACTTTGATGGAACGCAACAATACATGGGCGATTGTGTCTGGAGCTGAAATTAAGCCAGTGTCCCCTCAAGCCACAGATGTTGCAATTCAAGATTGGGAACGACGGGAAAACAAAGCAAAGGTGCTTTTGCGGATGACGGTTAAGGACAAGAGTATTCCACACATTAGAGAGTGCAAAACATCCAAGGAGACATGGGACACTCTCAAAAATTTGTATGAGACGAAGACTACAAACAGAATATTGTATTTAAAGAGTAAGCTTCTTTCAATTAAGATGGAAGAAAATGAAAGTGTTAGTGATTTTATTTCTAGAATTAAAGATCTAAAGGATAAATTAGGTGGCATTGGTGAATCAATATCTAGTAAAGACTTGGTTACTATGACATTAAATGGAATGCTTGATGAATATCAAATGTTTATAACTGGTCTTTCAACTAGAGAGAAGGCTCCTACTTTTGATGAGTTGGCAAGTATACTTATGCACGAAGAAGAGCGGAGAAGAAGCCTTAAACAAAAATCTCCCAATTCAGATTTGGCATTGATGGCCAAAGGGAAACAATCCTTCAAAGGAAAACAATGGGAGAAAAATAAAGGCAAAAATCCACAGGTAAAATCATTTCAAGGTACCCCTTTACCAAGGACAAATGTGAAATCAAGTAGAGATGATGTGTGTCATTACTGTAGAAAACCTGGTCATTTTGCTAAGAATTGCATGAAAAGGAGGTCTGATCAATTTAAACAAAGAAGGCATTCAAGAAATTATGTTTATAGAGATGAAGCAATTAGTCAAGATGTTAGCAATCTTAAATTGTTTGTGTCCAATGCTGCTTTATTAGAAGAAAATGATGATGATAATGCTTGGTTTATAGATTCTGGTGCATCAATCCATATGTCATGCAAAAGAAATTGGTTTGATACTTATCATGAGATTAATAATGGTGGACACATCTATTTAGGAGATAATAGATCACATGAAATTAAAGGATATGGTAATATAAGTGTTATGATACCTAATGGACAAGAAAAACAAATTCAAAATGTGGTGTATGTTCCAGGATTAAGGAAGAACTTAATTTCAATCTCTACTATCACAGATCAACATTTAAAAGTTGAATTTGTGAAATCACATTGTTTGGTAAAGGATGTGCAAGACAACTATAAGGTTGTTGCAAAAGGAATGGGAGTTGGAGGCTTATACAAGTTGGATGTAATGAAGAATGGGCATCAAACTTTGGCATCAACAGGCATGCCAACTATAGAGCTTTGGCATCAAAGGTATGGACATTTAAATCATAATGACCTAATGTTACTACAAAAGAAATTGATGGTAGAAGGTCTTCCAATTATTAAGGGTGAACACTTTGAATGTGAAGGTTGTGCAATAGGAAAACAACATAGGGAGGAATTTCCTGTGCATGAAAATAGAAGAAAACATGAAATACTTGAACTAATGCATACTGATGTATGTGGTCCAATGCAAACTAAGTCACTTGGTGGAGCATATTACTTTCTTATATTTATTGATGATAGCACTAGATACACCTAGTTGTACTTTATAAGAAACAAAAGTGACGTGTTTGAATACTTTAAGGAATTCAAGAGTATGGTTGAAAAGCAAACAGGAAAGAACATTAAAATTCTTCACTCTGATAAAGGTGGTGAGTATACTTCAGGAGATTTTATCAAATATTGCAAACAAAATGGAATTATGCAACAATTTACAGTGCCACATACACCTCAACAAAATGGAGTAGCTGAAAGAAAGAATAGAACATTAGTTGAATGTGCTTGAAGTATGTTAAAAAGTAAAGGAATTTCTAATAGTTTTTGGGCTGAAGCCATTAATACAACTGTATATCTTAAAAACAGAATCCCTACTAAGTATCTTGAGCACAAAACACCATTTGAAGCATTTTATGGTTTTAAACCTAAAATTAGTTATTTAAGGATATTTGGATGCAAGGCCTTTGCTCATAATCCTAAAGAGGATAGGAGAAAGTTAGATGCCAAAGTCATCAAATGTATTTTTATTGGATATTGCACTGATCAAAAAGCATATAAAATGTATAATCCAAGTACTCACAAGTTCTTTGCAAGTAGAGATGTAATATTTCATGAGCATGTAGATAAACAAATGAAAGAAGATGAACATAATACATGGCAGTCTTCTTATGAAATCTTTAAGGAAGAAGAAGAAGTTGTGGAATCAACTCAAGAACAAGTGTCAAGAACACATGGACATTCCAAAAGACACATCAAGGAATCAAAGTCCAAAAATAAGTGATGAAGGCACTCCACAGAGAAGAAAAGGAGAAGGCACTCCACAAAGTAATGAACCTCTAAGAAGGTCAACACAACAGATTCAAGCCCCCATCAGGTATAAATATTATGCCTTAATGTCTCAAGTAATGACTGTTTTTGAGCCGTTAAATTATGAACAAGCCAAAAATCATAAAGAATGGATGGAAGCTATGAAAGAAGAATATGATTCTATAATGAAAACTGAAACTTGGGAATTAATAAATTACCTGAAAATAAAGTCCCTATAGGATCAAAATGGTTGTACAAGACAAAATTTAATGCAGATGGTAGCATAGACAATATATTATGAAGATATCTTTGCTCCGGTTGCAAAAATGAATACAATCAGAAGTATGATAGCGTTGGCAACTAAATATGATTGGAAGCTACATCAATTAGATGTAAAGTCATCTTTTCTAAATGGTGACTTAAAGAAGAGATTTATCTTGTTCAACTAGAAGGATTTGTAAAGAAAGGTCAAGAACATCTTGTATGCAAGTTAAAAAAGGCCTTATATGGACTCAAACAGGCCCCCAGATATTGGTATGAGAAAATCGACAAATTCTTCTTTCAGAAAGAATTTAAAAAGAGTAAAAATGATCCTAATTTATATGTCAAGACAGAGATAAATGGGGATATAGTATTACTTTCTATATATGTTGATGATCTAATAATAACGGGGAGTGCTAATAAATTAATTACAGATATAAAAATGAAGTTATCACAGGAATTTGAGATGAAGGATCTTGGTGAGATGCACTATTGTCTAGGTCTTGAAGTATGGATAAATGATGGAAGAACCTTAATTACATAAAGCAAATATACAAATGAAGTACTAAAGAGATTTCATATGAATGGATGTAAAGCAGTGAGTACTCCATTGGAACAAAATATCAAGTTAAGAAGTGATGATGGAACAAAACAGGTGAATGGAACACTGTATCAACAAGTAGTGGGAAGTCTGAATTATCAACAAGTAGTGGGAAGTATGAATTATCTCACTACCACTAGACCAAACATTGCTTATGCAGTAAGCATACTTAGTCAATTCATGGCTAAGCCTCATGAAAGCCATTGGATAGCTGCAAAAAGGGTCCTTCGATATTTAAAGGGAACTATCAATTTTGGTATTGAATATACTAATGCTTGTTATGTTGAATTGACAGGTCATTCTGATTCTGACTCGGCTGGAAATCCAGATGACAGGAAATCCACCACTAGATACGTCTTCAACATAGGATCGGGAGCTATATCATGGAGTTGTAAGAAACAGACAACAATTTCCTTGTCATCAACTGAAGTAGAATATAAAGCATTATGTAGTGGCACCTATGAAGCTATTTGGCTCAGAAGAATACTTGAAGATGTTGGTGAAGGTCAACAAGAACCTACAGTGATCAGATGTGATAATCAAACCACCATCAAACTAGCGAACAATCCTGTATGTCATGCAAGGTAAAAACATATAGACACACAATATCATTTTGTAAGAGAAAAGGTCCAATCAAAAGAAATTTCTCTAATGTACTGTAATACAAATGAGAATGTAGCTGACATATTCACTAAGCCTCTTGGGAAGGCAAAATTTGAGTTTTGTAGAAGTAAGTTGTGTTGTAGAAAATCAAGATTATATTGTAAGCCTAGCTGAGACTTAGACCAGCAGGCATGTCAATTAAGAGTATGTTTACAGTGTCTTATATATTGTATATTTGTCATATGGTTGGAATTAAGGGGGAGTGTTGGAAAAACAATAGTAATTCCAACCACCACCATTAATGTTGCGTCTAGCTTCTTCTAGAATTTGGTAGAGCTAGATAGCTTCCTGGAGAAGCCACTTACTCCAGAAGGTTCTTTATTGTGTATAAAAACCTGTTCAGCCATCGAATGAAGACAAGTTCTGAGTTCTGTGTTTAGTGTATGATCTCTGATTAAAAGACCCTCTCGAAAACATTATTTATGTCTCTAACTTCCAAACTCTGAAGATTTATAGCAGTAACACAGTGTCTAACTAAATCTGAAGACCATAGCAGTAAGAGACTGTATACTTGAATTCAAAGAACAATGTACAATTGATGAAGGAAATCAGTAGACTCAAAGTGCTAACACAACATGATGGAAAATTAATAGGCTTGACTAGTTCAGAGAGGGCGTTTTATTTCAATTTTTAAAAATAATATTCTTGTTTTGTATAAATATGTGGTATAAAGGTGAAGCTTAGGCTAAATGGGATCCCTAAATGGTTTTGAAAACTTACATCGCCAATTGTACCACATTACCTAACAAAAATTTTAAAATTTAAAATAACAAAACCTAAAACTTAAAACTTATGTAATAAACTATCAATAGTAAATGAAATCCACTTCATAAATACAAATATTTTATAATTTGAAAATAAAATGTTTTATAATTTGACAATCAAATTGTAATGGATGGTTATAATTAAATTGTTAAAATATACTATCCAATTTACATTTTTGTTAGAATTTATTTCATAAAAAAGTATAAGTTTGCAATTTCCTATAGTATTTTCACTCTTATATTAGAATTCCATGGATAAAAGAACATACTAGTTTGCAAATTGACATGCTATTTTCAGTGGAGGGTTATAATTAAATTGTTAAAATACACTATCCAATTTACATTTTTGTTAGAATTTATTTCATAAAAAATATAAGTTTGCAATTTCCTATACTATTTTCACTCTTATATTAGAATTCCATGGATAAAAGAACATACTAGTTTGCAAATTGACATGCTATTTTCAGTTTTGTAATGTTGTTTTGTAGGAGGTATAAATCCTTGACTAGTGGAAAGTTAGAAATGGACAATGTTGATGTGACATATTTTGGTTTTTGCTTTTTGCAACAAGGTTTTATAGGAGATATAAATCCTTGACTAGTGAAAAGTTAGAAATGGATAATGTTTAAGTGGTGATGAATAAATAGCTTACTCGTAATATTTTATGTAATGTTTTAATTTACAATATCAACTTTATGTTTAGGATAATAATTTATTTTCTTTTAATGTAATGTTTTATTTTTAGTTGGAATTTTAGACTCTTTACATCTCTGAACCTTGTAGAAGGTTTTTTCTTATTAAATTGATTTTGAAAGTAATATTTCTATACTTATTTTATGTCCTTAATAAAATAACTATTAAAAGAATTTAGGAATTTAGAATATTTAGATAAAATGTGAAGACCAAAAATAAAGTAAAGGAGGCCTGGATCTAAGAGATCCAAAAGTTTGAAATAAAATCTTAACTTCCAAAACCTAAAGATAGATCAACTTTCCTAGGGAGAGTTATGGAATAAATTATGGAGGAAGAAATGTACTCCCAACAAAGATGAACACAACCTAATAAGAAAAGAGGGAGAAATCAAAGGCTCATAAATTTAAAATATTGCAAACAAAAAATTGCTTCCTAATACAAAACCATAGCTAGAGGCAAGGAAAAGCCAACATGTTTCAAGAGTCCTGGAACCAAATGTCAAAATTACAAGATGAGGACAATATTCATAAATTAAAAATAGTCTCATTGAACAAGAAAGAGTTAAAGTCTTGAACTATTAGCAAATTCAATTTGAATGCTTGGTTCCCTAAATAATAGTGGTCACAATCTACAAGAGATGGCAAAGAACAATTTCTAGACTATGCTTCAAGAAACAAAAAGAAAAATCCGATATAGTGGAGTATAAATAGAGTGGAACCTACAACTTGAAGGAGGCTTATAACATAGTCATTGTGGTGTCTTCACTTCCATATGAGAAAATATGGAGCAAAATTTGGAGCAAGTTACAAGAAGAATCTTTCAAGGCCTCACTCTTTGTTACATTTGTCTACAAGATTCTAAAATTTAGAGCACTTACTCAACTCATGCTCGAGCGCTCTTATATTTTAACATTGGGCCAAAATGGAAAACAAAATGGAGATGCTTTGTTTTTGCATTATAAGGGAGACACAGAAAGAACAAAATAGGTCAATTCTCAAAAAAACTATTCACTCTAAAAATGATATTTGGAGGATATCATCAAAGGTATCAAGGAAACAATCCTCTAATTGGATTTCCCAATATTGCATCTATGATACTCAAGAAGCCAAAATTCTTCATTCATCAAACATTTGTATCAAGGAAACAATACTCTAATTGGATTCCCCAAGATTGCACCTTTCATACTCAAGAAGCCAAAATTCTTCATTCATCAAACATTTCATAATCCCCACTTATCACTTCTTTTCATGTTCTTCATTCAAGATGTATTAATCCTAGGTGGAGTCATCTATCTCCTAAAACTATCAAATTAAACTTCGACAGTACCTCCAAAGGTAACCTTGGTCCTAATTAAATCAAAATACCTAGAATTAGCACAAGCCTATTTTCCTCCGCCCACTACCTGAGAACATTTCATCTGTCTAGATGGTAATCATGCTATACACCATCAAAGTAGGTGGGGGATTCACCCAATACCTAAATGTTGTCCTGGTTTAAGTTGTTAGGATATTTTGTCATAGTCTCCTTGGACAAATGCTAATAAGGCATTCCAGTCTTTAACACAAGATGCAACTTTTTTCCTTAACAATATCTCATAATATTTTTCATTTGGCTTAGTTTATTTATCTAGTCTAAAATTGATACAAAATGGACTTTGGATAGACTCCTAAGTTTAAGTGTTTCTCACAGAGGAAAATGAAAGTCCAAGGAAGTTCCTGGAAATAGCTCCATGGCAGAGATCTTTTCATTCTGAATCTACTGCAACTTGAATGGGAAAAAATGGACTTAGGATGCAGAAGTTATCACAGAAAGAAGATGCCCTTTGTTCTTTGGAAAAAGAGGCAAAATCCCCTAAAATGGCCAAAAACCCTTATAAAGGGAAATCGCATCGGAAAAAGGAAAAAGAGGCAGACTTAAGCGAAGGCGGGAGACCCCTTATTGGTCGATCTGATGTATCGAGTCGGAGACAGACATGTATGCGATATCGGGACCCTGGACTTGGCAATTGCGATTATGCGATATGTCAATTACCGATGATCGGATCGGCGAATCGACATTGGCGATGGACAAAACCCCTGGGCCATTCCAAATGCCATATGCAATAGAGATCATGACGTGCAATCTCAGTCATCGGATTGGGAAAGGAATGGACGGCCAAGATTAAATCGACAATCACTGGACCCAATGGGATTTAAAAGCTCGATTTCATAAAATTTGAAATCCGGGATTTTTGGATTTTCTGTGTATTTGCGCATTTATGCTAAAACCGAAATACAAAGGAAAACACCCGAAGCGATAAAGCCAGACCCGAAAGGGGAATTATAGGCACAATTCATAAGATTTGAGTTCCGTAAAGGCGGGATTTCGGGTGGGCCTTGTTGGAAATAATACTGAGAGGGGGGTGAATCAGTATTATATAATACTTTTAATAAATCTTCTTTATTTGTTCTTTGAATTATCTTTGCATGTCAGTACCATAAAATAATGAGCATGAACAAAAGAAAACAGATAGTCACACCAAAGAACACAAGATGTAAGGTGGAAACCCAATGTGGGTGAAAACCACCTGCTGCAATATGTCTCTATCTTCTTTCAAATTAGAAACTCCTTTTACAATGGTTTTGTACTGGTGCAGTCCTTTACCAGTACGCAGGCTGCAACCTGCAAAGAGCTACAACTCTCTCTCGTTTTCCAGTCTCTCCTGGAAGGGAGCTACAACCCCCTACTTCTTTTCTTACAAGGACCACTTTTCATAAATTTTCAAACTGGATCCATAAGCATCAATTGATCATCAAGTATGAGAGAATCACCCAATCAACTGTAGTAACCAGATCAACAGTAATAGGACCAAACCCAGAACACAACAATGATAAACAAAGATTTTAAGAGAAGGAAGCACCCTGCTCCACTGCTTGCCTGCTTCCCGGACGCACCCTGCTCAACTGCTAGCCTGTGTCTCGGACGCACTCTGCTCAACTGCTAGCCTGCGTCCCTCGCTCTGAGTCTATTGAACTGCCTGCGTCCCAGCGCACCTGAACCCTTCTGCGCTTGCGTCCCGGCGCACCTGAACCCTTCTGCGCCTGCGTCCCGGCGCACCTGAACCCTTCTGCGCCTGCGTCCCGGCGCACCTGAACCCTTCTGCGCCTGCGTCCCGACGCACCTGAACCCTTACTGCACCTGCGTACCTCCGGGCATAGATGATTTCAAGACTTTAGAAGTAACCCAGACAGTCAGATCTACAGATCTGAACATGCGCCGAAGAGATCTCGGTCCATCAGTAGATTCGCCTTGTTTAGATCTAGACCAGATCTAGCCCTCATAAGATATTCAACCAAAACCATACATAAGCCAAATGATCTCCTTTGCTTTATATAGGCAAGCTCCTCCTAGAATCATGGAACAATACCACGAGCCGACACCATAATAACCCAATACCGTCGGCTAAATACCAAGAGTAAAACATAAGAAACCCCATGTGTGCTTTTCTCTGCCTTGAAATGTGTGCATTGGGGGGACGCACCTCCTGAATGGCTGCCCTGCGTACCTGGACGCAGTCCCTGCATGGTGTACCTGCGGGTACACAACTTCTGAACTGCTTTCCTGCGTCCTTCTTAATTTTCAACAAATTGAGAGCCTTGCCACGGGAGTTGCCATCAAGTACAACATCTGTAACATATAGCTATACCAGAAACATAATGCCAACAGGCCTTAGGCGGAAAGCGGTATTGGGCTGGCTCTGTCCGATCCCACACACTGGTCGACATGTGGTTGGCGGAGTAGAGAGGAAAACCGCCTTTTTGGGCGGGTAACCTCCGTACTCCTAAGCCGCCTGAAAATGGATATCAACCGTTGGATCGGAGATCCTGCAGATCAATGGTGGGGATTGTGAAAGCGGCCAAAGGCGAATCTGATGCAATATTAGGGTGGATGCAATAAATTTTGAAGTCCGATAGAAGGCATTTTGTCAGGTTTTCCACATACTTCCCATGTATTTGGGATTTTACCCAATACGTTAATGCGATGTGATATAACACCTAATGGTGGACCCGATAGGGATTTTAGGGGCGACTGAAAGGAATTTCATGTCCGATAGTGTATTTTGCAGGCATTCTCGGTGTAATGGGATTTTCTCAGCTTTTGGGTTTTTGCCTATAAGAAGGCCCTGAAACCTCTGTAACCACTCCTGATCATCATGTCATGCTGCAAGCAGGAGTTTTTACAGGCAATGATGCATTTTGAAGCCACAGAGCCGCAGAGCCAGATGGTCAGTCTAATTGACAGGGAGTAGAGAAGCCGCAGAGCCACAGAGGGATAATGATTCGCGGAGAAATGGCTGAGGTAGCTGAATAGCCGAAAAAGTACCTCAAAGAAGCCAGAGAGCACGATTGAGGGGGAGGCGAGAAAAATCGGGCAACAAAGCTACAAAAGGTCGCTGGAAGGTTGCTAAAGGTCGTTGGGAGGTCTAGCAAACCATTGATGCATGCAGAGGCCAAGAGAGAGCTTAGAGAAGCCAGAGCCAAGAGCCAAGAGTCAAAGCCAGAGCCAGAGCCAGAGCCACGAGCCAGAGGCATAGCCAAAGCCAGAGCCAGAGCCTAGAGCCAAAAAGCTGAGAGCTTCAAAGCCAGGGGATAAAATGGTGTTCTGAACCCATTGTGTTTTGTGTAAACCAGTGGAGTTGAGTGTGGAGCTTATGAAAGAACTTAGACCATAATCCCAGAGAGCTTAGTTGAGTTGACTAGAGCTCAAGGAGACGTAACCCAAGAGTTTTGGGTGAACTCCATATTAAACTTGCTCCCTTATGTGTAATGCTCATTTGCTGCATTATTTCACGGTTATATGTTTTATACCAGTTTAAGTAAATCAATTTACAACACATAAACAGTTTTAAAACCAAACACAAGTATACACCATATTTCAAGCATTATTAATTCCGCAATTGGTTAATCATAAAGACTTGGGAATATTTAAGCTTTGGAAGTGGGAGAGGTTCTTGTAAGTTCACAAGAAGCCTTAAGTGCCCCATTTTCAGATCAGGTGGTATCGGAGCTTGAGATTGATTAACCACACCTTCAAAGAAGGTTATATCAGAATGCTTGATTGACAGAGCAAAGATTGCTTGTCTGAAAGGTGTTTAAACAATCAGAGGTTTATTGTATGCTTGTTTGCAGACTGACTCTTGTTTGAGTTTGCAGAGGTGAAGGGAAAGTTGTTGATAGCTCAGTCTAGGGAGGACAAGAAGGAAGAAGGGCTGAAGGAATTCTTCTATCCCAAAGGACCTCAAGGCAATCCTTGAAGCACAAGAGGTTTTTTGCAAAAGGTTACTGAATAAGCTCTTTATTAATCTTGTTTGAAGTTCTTTTGTTCATTAGCATAATGACTACTTTTACAAGTGAGTCCTCAAATTCTTCTTTCTTCACCATAAGACTCTTTGATGAAGACATGAAGCGAGACTTGTCCACCATGATGGATATGGTGAGAGAAATGTCTGAGGATGGAAGGAAGAGTAGCATACTTAGAGAGCACTTAAATTCCATGGAGGAAGAGAAGTTGTTTCTTTCTGACAAATTGCATGAAATGGAGAGGCAACTTCATATTGCAAATATGAACCTGAGAAGGATGCATGAGTTGGAGACACAACCCTTTGTTGCCTAAGAAGCCTTAGTCAAGTATCAACTTGAAGAAGAGGTAAACCATTCCAGTTTGTCTTCAAATTGCTCTAAGAATGCTTATATTGGTTCTTTTGAAAAACATACTAGAGGCATAGTTTCCAAGCTAATGTCCAAGATGGGCTATGAAGGAAATGGCTTCGGAGAGCATGCACAAGGTATTGTTGAACTAATAATGGTTGAGGAAAGGCCTAAGTATTTGGGTCTTAGCTATGGACAATCTTACGGAAAGAGTTCCAAAGCTGCCATGAAGGCCATTGAAACAACTCTAAGAAGATTGTATTCAGGAGGAATGCAATGGCTTGAAACATCATTTGTAGGATGCAGGTGTTCAGAAGCACACACCTGAACCAGAGAGTTGTGGAGACTCAAACAGCCTTGAAGAGATTGATGGTGTTCCAAATGGAGCCACTTCTTCATTTGATTCACCTCCTCATGAAGGCAATAAAGGTGAGAGAGAAAAGTATAAATATGGTTCTAAACATTTTCCTTTTGATTGTACAAAGCATGATAAATTTCCACATAGATATGGGAAAAGAATTACATATTCCTTTTGTGGTTTGGATAACCATAATGATTCTAAATGTTGGAAGAGAATGGCCACATACATGAAACTTTTTAAGGAAAGGAAGAAAGAAGCCAAAGGTCCATTGGACAAGGCAAGTCATGCTATCAAGAGAATGCACATGCAGTGCACTTACTGCCATAAGCAAGGGCATCTTGCTGAAAAGTGTTGGACTCTGAATCTAGCAATGCTTCCACAAAAGTTGAAGAAAGTGGAAAGAGAAGATGGCAGAAATGGAAAGGAAGATTCCATGGATGATGTGTCTTAGGATGATTCACATGTTGATGTTGATGTGCAGACAAAGGTAGTACCTTTGAAAGGGATTGGTAAGAAATGGTTAGAGTTCTTATCCGATTAAGATCCCATGTCTATTGATGCATTTGTTTGCATTTCTTTGTTAATGGAGTGCAATTTGCAAGATTTTACCAAGAAAGTGAATGGAGAAGTTGAGTAGGAGACTCACTTTGTTGCTGCAACATTATATTTCATTTCAGCTTCAAAAGTACAGTGTGCTTAAGTGAAAGTTGAAGGATGAAATGCATGCATGAGCATGAGATGCATGAACATAGGGATGCTGACGATTTCCTTGTATTTGAACATGTATGTGTAATTAACTTGTAGGGTTGATTGCTTTCACATGCATGTGATGCAATGTTGAATTGGGAGAAGTTAACTTGGTCTCCAAGATGGAGATAGTGATGAAATGTTTCATCTTTTTGAAAAGAGTCATAATGATCTTTTTCTACATGCTTGATTTGAAGGGTCATTTGTCTTAAAGGAATGTTTTGTGAGCTTGTTATCTAGTCCATCATTTGTATGCATGTAAGACATGGAGGTGTTCACAAAATGTGAAATCTATTTCTTTTGTTGAAGCAGGAGTTTAGGCTATCCAGTTGTTGTATGTGTTTATGTGGTTGTTAATAGTTGTTGTTGACAGCTTGTCAAATACGTACAAATAAAAGTTTTTGTGAAGCAGAAGTACTTCACTTTTGTTTGAGCCACCTTGGATCAATGATCAAGGCAGATAAGTTCAAACTACGTCCTATGACCATTTCAGCAGGAGTTCTACAGGAAGGCATGGAGGAAGACAATTCTTCCCAGGAAGACCAACATATCCAGGAAGGAAAGTGGTCAAAGGATTTGGTTCAAAGGCACTATGTAAGGCAAGTGTATGGAGGCTGAAAGAAGAGGGTGCTGTTACTCTCATTTACTTTTCAGATCAGTATATCAGTCTTTTGGAGACCAAAAGTTCTTTTAGTGGGAAGGTGTGATTCAAAATGGATTTTGGATATATTCCTAAGTCTAGGTGTTCCTCACAGAGGAAAATGAAAGTCCAAGGAAGTTCCTGGAAATAGCCCCATGGTAGAGATCTTTTCATTCTGAATCTACTGCAACTTGAATGGGCAAAAATGGACTTAGGATGCAAAAGTTATCGCAGAAAGAAGACGCCCTTTGTTCTTTGGAAAAAGAGGCAAAATCCCCTAAAAATGGTAAAAAAACCCTTATAAAGAGCAATCACATCGGAAAAATGCAAAAGAGACGGACTTAAGCGAAGGCGGGAGACCTCCGATCGACCGATCCGATGTATCGGGTTGGAGATAGGCATGTATGCAATATCGAGACCTTGGACTTGGCGATTTCGATTATGTGATATGTCGATCGCCGATGATCGGATCGGCGAATCGGCATCGCCGATGGATAGAACCCCCGGGCCATTCCAAATGTGATATGCGAATATTTAATCATAAAGACTTGGGAATATTTAAGCTTTGGAAGTAAGAGAGGTTCTTGTAAGTTCACAAGAAGCCTTAAGTGCCCCATTTTCAAATAAAAAATATCTACCTAGTCTAAAACATTAATGTTATGTTACTTGATTAGTTTCCTCTTTGACAAACTAGTGAGCAAAACTATTATTGATATATTTTTTATACAATCTAATGTAAAAATTCTACCCAATTTATACAATAACAATAGATTATTTCTTTTTTAACATTTTTAATTACTATACAACATTTTATAATCTATTCCCTTCTAACTCTAATAATTTATTTTCTTTTTAATATGTTTCATTAAAATACAACACTTCTAACCATAATAATTTATTTCTCTTATTAACAATTTTCTTTATCATATAATATTTAAAAATTTATTCACACATGGAACAACTCAATTGACATGATCATGTTATAATATTATGTAAATCCAATATTCAAACCCTCCCAAATCAATCTAAACAAAACATTTAATAATATATATATATATATATATATATATATATATATATATATATATAACACAGCATACCAAAACTACGCATACCTACAACTGCAACATCTTTTCTATATCTACGGAGCAACTAAGGCGTAGTTGCTTATCCATTGTGCGTGAATCTTCTCCAACAATACGCCGTGCCAATTCCCTCACTTGATGTTGCATTATAATTTTTGAACTATCTACTTTTACTGCCCACGATATTGAATCGCTCCAGACAGAAATATCAAAGATTTGGTACTCCACATTGTTGTTGAAATCTATAAGGCACTTCCTGCGGAGGCTTTTCAGGCTGTTACGAACGTCGTTATTATAACCTAATCCCTCTAATACCCGAACAGCTAGTTCTAGGTCTTCTCCAACTAAGAAACAGCCCACGTCCAAAAGCATCTCCTGCTGTTCAATCTCCATTGCTTGGTAACTCCATTTTAGAGCATTAATTACAATGTCTGCTTCAATCGGTGGCCGTCCTTCAAAATACAATTCCAAATCCTGCTTCCAATACGTTCTTGTTGAAATTATACTTTCAACTATTGTACAACAGCATTAAAACAACGACTGTAAAACTACTCCAGAAAACCCCTGAGCCTTATCGCACCGCCTTTCACGAGTTAGTGGCTTTCCTCCGAGGGGCTCCGATACTGTACACCTTTCGATGCATGTCCACAGTACTTTTCCAAAACCACCTTTTCATCGGGACGTAACATTCGTTTGGTTTGGGCAAGTGATATCCGTTGGATTGGAATGAAGGTTGTCCACCATCCAATTAAGCCAAAGTTGATGTTCAGGCCTGCACATGAACATTGCGTGAAGTTTTTGGTTTGACCGCCATTTACTGCAGTGAAGAAATTAATGGTATTTACTCCTGTTTGTAGATTATAGGTAAGTTTTTTTAATTTTATTATTTGTTTAAGTCACGAAAGTATGGGCATGGCTAATAGTATTTTAATTATATTGTTTTTAATTTTATTCACGGGTGTAGTTTTTAGTGTGCACGGCATATGTATTGTAAAAACACACAACAGTGTGAATATGAAAAAAAATGCAGCAGCATGAAGATATTTTTTTGAAGAAACAAAATGTAATGGGAAGCAGCACATGTAAAAGAATTTTTTTTTCTTTACAGCAGTAAATGTAAGATTGTCCTTTTTACAGCAGTGAATGTAAAGAAATTTTACACACAGTAGTGTAAAATTTCCAGAAGAGACAGAGTAATATTTTTGTATGGAACTGGAAGTTCTTGGTGAATCCCTCTATTAAGAGGAAGAACCTTTTGTAACAGGTTGTCTTATTAATGAATACAAAGAGTTTTTATGAGTGTGTAAAACTCTGTCTGCTCAGAATTTTTTTTTTGTGTTAAGATCCTGGAGAAATACAGAGCATTGTTCTCTGTTCAGTTTATTTGTTTTGGAATTTACCAGAAAATTCCCAACAGTGGTATCATTCAGTTTATTTGTTTTGGAATTTACCAGAAAATTCCCAATAGTGGTATCAGAGCTTGTCCAGGCTCTTTGAAGGTGTCAAAGAAGCTGAAGGAAGGATTTTTTTGCTGCAGCAGCTTCTCCAGCAGAGTGAAGACTCAGTCAAGAAAGGATCCAGGTATTTCTCAAAGTTTTTTTTGTGTTGCTGTTGAAGACACTCAGTGATTTTTAAATACACAGTCAAATATTTGAAGCATAGCTGAGAGTGCAAGGAATGGCTGGCTCCAGCACCAGCACTAGCATGGGTATTTTTAATACTCAGCTCCCACAGTTTAATGGGAAAAGCTATGACTATTGGGAAATAACCATGAGAGCCCTATTTGCTTCTCAAGATTTATGGGAATTAGTTGAAGATGGATTTGAAGAACCAGCAGATGAAGAAGAGTTTAATAACTTGACACAGGCAGAGAAAGATCTGTTGAAGAGCTATAAGAAGAAGGATTCAAAAGCCCTCGTATTTTTGTATCAAGCAGTGCATGAGAGTGTGTTTCCAAGGATAGCAGCAGCCAAGACATCCAAAGAAGCATGGAAAACTCTCAAGACAGCCTATCAAGGCATGGAGAAAGTGAAGACAACAAAACTACAGTTGCTGAGGAGAGATTTTGAGAACCTGTGCATGAAGGAGTCAGATAATATTGACTCATTCTTCACACATGTGATTGGTCTGGTCACACAGATAAGGTCTCATGGAGAAACTCTTGAAGAAAGGAGGATTGTGGAGAAACTATTGAGGGTCCTACCCTCAAAGTTCGATGTGATTGTCACCACCATAGAAGAGACAAAGGATCTCACAAACTTTTCAGTTGATGAACTTCATGCATCACTGATAACACATGAGCAGAGGTTGAGTAGAAATGAAAACTCATCTCTAGAGCAAGCCTTCAAGACCCAGATGTCCTTTGGAAGAGGAAGAGATCAAGGCAGAGGAAGTAAGAGAGGAAGAGGCAGAAGCCAAAACAGAGGTGGAAGGAACAGTCCAGCAAATGCTCAAGGAAGAGGCAACAATCCAAATCAGAACCAAGGCCAAGGCAGCAGTCAACAAAGTGGACAACATCATGCTCAAGGACAAAGGTATGAAAAATCCAATGTCCAATGTTATTATTGTAAAAAATATGGGCATTATGCAAATGAATGTAGGAAGAAGCAGCATGATATGAGTAATAGATCTAGTGCAAATATCACTAGAGAAAATATCAGCCAAGATAATGTGCTTTTAGCTTGTAATATGGCTGAAACAAAGAGTGATGATATATGGTTTCTAGATTCCGGTTGTAGTAACCATATGACAGGAAACATAGCCCTGTTTTCTGCTTTAGATCAGAGTGTGAAGTCACAAGTCACACTTGGGACTGATAGTAAAGTTTCTGTTATGGGAAAAGGAGAAGTAAAAATATTTACAAAGAAAGGTGAAAAGAAAACCATAGCAGATGTCTATTATGTTCCTGGAATGAAGTGTAACCTCTTAAGTATTGGACAACTTGTTCAAAAGGGTTACAATGTTTTCTTTGAGAATGATGTATGCACCATCATGGATAGAGCACCCAGCAAACGATGTATTGCTGAAGTGAAGATGATGAGGAACAGGATGTTCCCTCTCAGAATAAAGGCAGATTTGAAAAATAAAGAAGTAATTGCAGCAGTTACCCAAGAGGTTTTCCAAAGCGTACCAAAGGATGAAAATTGGTTGTGGCACTTGAGATTTGGACATCTCAACTTTGGAGGTCTTAACCTGTTGAGTAGAAAAGGAATGGTAAGAGGATTACCATTGATAGAGAAACCGGACAGCCTTTGTGAAGGTTGTATCTTAGGGAAACAACACAGAGAAAGTTTTCCATCAGGGAAAATCATAAGGGCAAAAGCACCCTTAGAGATTGTCCACTCAGACTTATGTGGAACAACGCAAAATCCATCACTAGCAGGCAGCCAATATTTTCTAACATTCATTGATGATTTCACCAGAAAGACTTGGGTTTATTTCTTGAAGAACAAAATTGAAGTGTTTGAAAAATTTCGAAATTTCAAAGCACTTGTAGAAAACCGAAGCGGGTTGCATATCAAAGTCCTAAGAACTGATAGAGGAGGTGAGTATATCTCCAAAGAATTCCTACGGTTTTGTAGAGAAAATGGAATACACAAACAGTTTACCACAAGGTACACTCCGCAGCAAAATGGAGTAGCTAAAAGGAAGAATAGGACAATCATGGATATGGCGAGGAGTATGTTAAAGGCAAAGCATTTGCCAAATGATTATTGGGCTGAAGTTGTACATTGTGCAGTATATATTTTGAATAGGTATCCTACAAAAGAAGTCATGAATAGAGTGCCGAAAGAAGCATGGAGTGGGAGAAAGCAAGGAGTCACCCACATGAAAGTTTTTAGATGTGTGGCTTATGCACACATTCCAGATCAGCTAAGGAAGAAGTTGGACAGCAAAGGGGAGAAATTTATTTTCATTGGATACAGTGAGGAATCCAAAGCTTACAGGTTGTATATCCCATCTACCAAGAAGCTTTTTGTGAGAAGAGATGTTCAGTTCATTAAGGAGGAAGCTTGGGATGGAAGCATAGAGAAAACAGTGAATGTTAAAAACTGTTTGTCTCATGATGAAGATGATGAGGAGATGGCTGAAATACATCCCCAAACAGCAACACCAACACAAGGACAACAAGAGACACCCTTGAGGAGAAATGAAAGTGCTTCTCCAAGCACACCACAAGGAGGAAATTCAAGTGCGTCTTCAAGCACTTGTACACCAAATGAAAGAGGTAAGAAATTGAGAAATTTAAGTGACATTTATGATGAAGGTATGAATTCTTTGTTTGCATTATATTGTCATGTTGATCATCCTATTCATTTCGAAGATGCAATTAAAGATAGGAAATGGATAGAAGCTATGGATGAGGAGATTAATGCCATAGAAAGAAACAAGACATGGGATTTGGTTGAACTACCAAAAGGAAAAGAAGTCATTGGAGTTAAATGGCTTTACAAGACCAAGAGTAATGCTGAAGGAAAAATAGAAAGACACAAGGCAAGACTTGTTGTCAAAGGATATAAGCAGCAGTATGGGAGAGACTTGTTGGAAATAATACTGAGAGGGGGGGTGAATCAGTATTATCAAATTCTTTTCAATATATCTTCCTTATTTATACTTTGAATAATTCTTCAAATATTGATCATTACTTTGTATGTCAGTATCATAAAATAATGAGCAGGAACAAGAAAAGCAAATAGTCACACAAAAGAACACCAGATATAAGGTGGAAACCCAATGTGGGTGAAAACCACCTGCTACAATATGTCTCTATCTTCTTTCAATTAGAAACTCCTTTTACAATGATCTTGTACTGGTGTAGTCCTTTACCAGTACGCAGGCTATAACCTGCGGAGAGCTACAACTCTCTCTCTCGTTTTCAAGTCTCTCCTGGAGGGGAGCTACAACCCCCTACTTATTTTCTTTCAAGGACCACTTTTCATTAATTTTCAGACTGGATCCAAGAACATCAAATAAACATCAAGAACATGTGAATCAACCAATCTCCTTATACAAACAATCCAATGAGCCACCCAAACTTCTCAGAATGCTGTAAACAGAAAAACAACACCAGTAACCTAAACCCAGAACACAACAGCAAATAGAAAACAGGCAGCCAACAAATATTTCAAAACAGGTCCGCAACTTCACCAATATACACCTGCGGATACCCGCACTTCACCTTTAGCTGCGCTGCGTATACCCGCACTGTGCCTTCTTCTGTACTGCGTACCCCGCACTGTGCCTTCAGCTGAGCTGCGTATACCCGCACTGTGCCTTCCTCTGTACTGCGTACCCCCGCACTGTGCCTTCAGATCGCCTGCGAACCTCTGATTAGGGCCAAATTAACAGTCCTCCAAGGTACCACAAACAGTCAGATCCACAGATCACTATTCCAGCCTTAAGATTTTGACCCATCAATAGAACTTATCCTTCTCCTTACGCTCAGGTTCCTTCTTCATTCAGATCCAGATCTGCACCATAACCCAATCACCGTATTCCAGATCTAGCACTTTATCAGGTATTCAATAATTCAGAAGATGCTTTGCCAAATGATCTCCTTCCTCTTTTATAGCCTTAGTCATTTCTCAATACCACGGTCCAAAACCATAGGATCAAAAAAAATGTTGGACTAATACCATGAACCAGCCATGAAAGTGCATGAGATCAACACTTTTGGATGCAATACCACGGACCAAAACCATAGGATCAAAAACTGTCGGGCTAATACCATGAACCAACCATGAAAGTGCGTGAGATCAACACTTTTGGATGCAATACCACGGACCAAAACCATAGGATCAAAAACTGTCAGATTAATACCATGAACCAACCATGAAAGTGTGTGAACTTTTCTCTACATGAAATAAACTCTTCTCTGCATAAAAGTGCGTGAATTTTTTTCTCTACATGAAATAAAATTTTCTCTGCATAAAAGTGCGTGAACTTTTCTCTACATGGAATAAACTTTTCTCTGCATAAAAGTGCGTGAACTTTTCTCTACATGGAATAAACGTTTCTCTGGATAAAAGTGCGTGAACTTTTCTCTACATGGAATAAACTTTTCTCTGCATAAAAGTGCGTGAACTTTTCTCTACATGAAGGAAACTTTGTTGCACTATAATTTATCAAATAAATTTGCTGCACTATAATTTATCATTTGTGTGATTTGCCATCAAGGACAACACTTGTCTCATAATGCCAACAATCTCCCCCTTTGGACTTGATGGCAATAATACCAAATCACTCTCCCCCTTTGACATCAAGGGCAAAGGGCGAACCAAGATATTCTCTTTCCTAGAAAGGCATTCCGTTGTTCATACTCCCCCTGAATACCTGTTGAAATCTTTGAATGAGCTCCCCCTTTTTATATGCCAAGGTGTACCAATCTGTTCATGCTACATGCTGAAAGCTCTGCTCTTTCTGAATTGTGTTGTTCTTGCTCCCCCTGACTGTAGGAAAGATCTGCAAAAGATGTTCTTCAAGAAGAACCAAGACTTATACATCATGAAAGACCTTCCTATCACCAAAAGACTCAATACATACATCCATCACCCAACCAAGTGGGGATACATCAGAAATATGACAACCAAATACATTACATCTTCATCCCAGGCATAGTGGGGAAACCAAACTTGCAGCAATATTCAGACCAGCATCCATGATCTCCTTCTGTACTTCCTCCATAATGCCAACAATGCATGATATGCTCCCCCTGAACCTGTGCCATTCGATCTTCGACCAATCCGCAACCAGCTCATGTACGCATATACTTCAGATGAACCTTGCATACAACCAACAATTAGAAGAGATTCAACAACAAGATGATGCATCAACAACCCCCAGATTTTGCCTGAGGTATTCAAAGGTCTCCCTAGGCAATGGTTTGATGAGTATATCAGCAACTTGTTCCTTAGAAGGAACATACTCCAACTTGACCTTTTGTTCAAGCACTTGTTCCCGGAGAAAGTGATACTTGATTGGTATGTGCTTGGTTTTTGAATGCATGACTGGGTTCTTTGAAATGCTGATTGCACTTGTATTATCACATAAGATGGAGATAGGTGGTGTACAAGTGATTTGAAAATCCTGCAAGGTCTACATCATCCAAAGGAGTTGAGCGCAACAAGATGCAGTAGCAACATATTCTGCTTCAGCTGTAGACAAGGCAATCGAACTCTGTTTCTTGCTGAACCAAGATACTAATATGGAACCCATAAAGAATGCACCACCACTTGTGCTCTTCCTGTCATCCACGCTTCCGGCCCAATCTGCATCAGTATAAGCATGAAGTGTGAGATCTGTATCTCTAGGATACCATAAGCCATAATTTTGAGTCCCTTGAAGATATTTGAAGATTCTCTTTACTGCCTGAGGATGAGTTTCCTTTGGATTTGCCTGAAATCTTCCCACTATTCCTACTGTATGCATGATGTCTGGTCGGGTACCTGTCAAATAAAGTAGACTTCCAATCATAGATCTGTAGGTTGGTTGATGTACTGCTGTTGATTCATCATTTGCACTGAGGCTACATCCTGTGACCATGGGTGTACATACTGGTTTTGCATCTTCCATGCCATATTTCTTCAAAATCTGCTTGAGATACTTGGTTTGAGACAAGAAGATCCCTCCCTTTTGTTGGATTTGCAGGCCAAGAAAATATGTCAATTCTCCAAGCAAGGACATTTCGAATTCTTTCTGCATCACCAAGGCAAAGCTTTGACTCATAGATTCTTCATTGCTGCCAAAGATAATGTCATCTACATACACAACAAGTATTAGCAATTTATCATTTTCAATTTTTATATAAAGATTGCTATCTGCTGATCCTTTTGAAAAACCTTGTTGATGAAGATATTTGTCCAAACGATAGTACGAAGCCCTTGGAGCTTGTTTAAGACCATAGAGAGCCTTTTTTAGTCTGCATACAAGATTTGGATCATTTCCAAGAATGAAACCATCTGGCTGCTCAATGTATACTTCTTCTTCTAAGTCTCCATTCAGAAAGGCTGATTTCACATCCATTTGAAATACTTTGAACTTTTGAAAGCTTGAGAGAGCAAGGAACATTCGGATGGCCTCAAGTTTTGCAACAGGAGCAAAAGTTTCCTCAAAATCTATTCCTTCTTGCTACGCATACCCTTTACAAACAAGTCTTGCCTTGTTTCTAATTACTTCCCCATTTTCATTCAACTTATTTTTGAAGACCCATTTTGTCCCTATAACATTCTTATCCTTTGGTCTAGGAACCAACTCCCAAGTGTTGTTCTTTTCGATCTGCTCAAGTTCTTCATCCATTGATTTGACCCAACATTCATCTTTGCATGCCTCTTTTACATTTTGTGGTTCAGTGGAGGAGAGTAATGCCAAATAGCTTGAAGCTTCTGCAATTGTTCTTCTTTTTTTTACACCTGCTTCTTTCTGCCCCAAAATCTGAGATTCTAGATGATTCTTCTGAACGTACTGGGATGGAGTCTTCTCTTCTATCCTTATCTGTTCCTCTGGTGCTTCTTGAGGTTCTTCTTCTTCATAATTCTGTCTTTGAGGGTAGTCTTCATCTTCTTCAATATTTTCATGATTTACTTGCCTAGGAATGTATCCCTTTTCATCAAACACTACATCAATGCTGTCAACAATTCTTCCAAGTCTTTTATTATAGCACTTATATGCTTTGCTGTGTGGAGAATAACCAAGAAGAATGCCTTCATCTGCTCTAGGTTCAAGTTTTCCAAGTTGCTCATCAGTATTCTTAATATAGCATTTGCTCCCAAAGATTTTGAAGTGCTTTACCGAAGGAGTCTCACCATACCAGAGCTCATGAGGAGTTTTAGTGCTGTTCACTTGGACATTTGTTTTGTTGAGAATAACAACCGCAGCATATGCGGCTTCACCCCAGAAAGTTGTGGGAGTTCCAGACTCATCCAGCATAGCAGGAGCCATTTGTTGGACTGTTCTGTTCATCCTTTCCACCACTCCATTTTGCTGAGGAGTTCTAGCTGTAGAGAATTCTCTTCTTATCCCATGTTCTTCACAGAAATTGAAAAATTCATTTGAGGTAAACTCCCCACCTCTGTCAGACCTGAGGCACTTAATTTTGTAACCTGATTCATTTTCAACCAAGGCTTTGAAGGATTTGAATTTCTTGAATGCTTCGTCTTTGTGCTTCATAAGTCCTAACCAAACAAACCTGGATAAATCGTCAATGAATAATATCAAGTATTCTTCTCCTCGAGGTGTCCTTTTCCTAAGTGGACCACATACATCTGTATGGACTAGCTCAAGAGGCATGCTAGCTGATCCTTCCTTCTTTGGAAAGTTAGTTCTGGTTTGCTTTCCAAACTGACATGATTTGCATATGGTGTTGTCTGGAATTTTGATATCTGGAAGACCACGAACTGCCTGATATTTGCATGCTTTCCTTATTTGTGAAAAGCTTAGATGCCCCAACCTCCGGTGCCATAACCAGTGTTCATCATCCTTGCTCAAATAGCATTGTTGTTGTCCTTCTTCAAATATGTATAGATTATTTGGAGTTCTTCTACCTTTGATCACTGTTTCACCTGTATCAAGATCACGAACACGACATCCGTTTGATCTAAATATCACCTCGGTTCCTTGATCACACATCTGGCTGACACTTAGAAGATTATGCTTCAATCCATCAACATATAAAACATTTCCAACTTTGACCTTTTCTTTTAACTGAGCACTGCATTTTCCTTTTATAGCTGCAGGAGTATCATTTCCAAAAGAAACTTTCTCTCCCTTTTCTAAAGCAGAATATGATTCAAGTTTTTCTTTATCACCTGTCATATGTTTCAAACATCCACTGTCAATGTACCATAGATTTTCTTGTCCTTCTCCATAAAATTCTATCCCACATCTTTCTGTTTGTGGTTCCTTTATTCTCCATGTTCTGGTGCTTGAGGCTTGTTCCTTTGTCTGCTGAAACCTGATCTTGCATTCAGAATCTTCATGACCAAAGTTATTGCAAATAGAACATTCAACTTCATTTTCAAGAGCCGAAAAGTTGTTATAGGTCCTTTTTGTAATCCCGATCATACTTCTTTGTTTTTGAGCTTCTCTAGTCATGATTGTTTTATATGCAACACATTGAGCTGCTTTGTGACCAAAGTTATCGCAGGAGAAACATTGCCCATTGAAGAAACTTCTGCGATTATCAAATCTACCAGCCAAATGATTGTAATTTCTATTGTCATCCATTCTTGAAGCAAATTGAGAAGATTTTACCTGTGGCTGGTTGTAGCTTTTGTTCATCCATAAGACAGATTGCCCCTGGTTTACCTGATAGTCTTTGTTCGTTCTTGATGTAATTCGTCCCTGCTTTACCTGGTGATCTCCATTGTGCTTTTGCTCATTCATTCTTGCTGCATCAAGATAACTCTTTGAGGTGGATGCTTGAGATATTTCTCCATTATACCCCAGACCTGTCTTGTTTAGCGGAGAACGTTGTACATTGATGATCTCATCCAGAGTTTCAGATCCTTTGACAAACTTAAGATTAATAGCCTTTTTTTTCTCAATTTCTTTTCTAAGGCCAACAATTTCACCTTCTAACTTTTCAAGATATTTTTCTTTTTCATCAATTTGAAATTGTAGAGTATCAATGATCATATTCTTTTCTTCTATACATGTCTTAAGTCTAGAAATCTCTTCATAAAAGCTATCCACATCTATAGCATCCATGTAATCATCATCTTCAAATGCCATTAAAAGTTTATAGTCATTACCTCGTTCATCTTCATCACTATTTGATAGACCATCATTGTCTTCATGAGTGTAGTAGCTTTTCTTATTTGCATTCTGTTTCTTGTTCCATCTAGTAGGTTCCTTTCCTTTGTCAATCTTATCCTTATGAAGACATTTGGCAGCATAATGACCTACTCTTCCACAAGCAAAACATTTAAAAGGTAGCTTACCTCTGAACCTTCCAGTACCCCGTTGAAGATTTCTGACAAAATTTGATTCTTCTTCTTCTTCTGGTACGTGACTTGATTCATAGTAGTCTCCTTTGCCTGAAGCCTTAAAAGCAGCTTCTCTCCTGTCTGATGGACCTCCTTTTCTCATTTCATAAGCAGTTAGGATTCCGTGTAGCTGAGACATAGTAAGAGTTCGTAGATTTTCCTTTTCTTCTATTGTAGACACTTTAGATTCAAACTTGGGGGACAATGATCTTAGGACTTTTTCAACCACAACAACCTCTTTTATTTCTTCACCCAAGTTTTTCATACAATTAACAATCTCATCTACCTGAAGGAAATAGTTAGCCACACTTTCATCATTATACATTCTGAGATTCTCATACTGAATCTTGAGGGTTTGAAGTTTTTCATGTTTTACCTGTTCATCTCCTTCGTAGCTCAAAACAATATTGTCCCATATTTCTTTTGCGGATTTATATTGCATAACCTTCACTAATTCAGATTGAGATAGACATCCTAGAAGAGCATTAACCGCCTTTGCATTTGTTTCATATTGCTTCTTCTCAGCCGAATCTGTAGGAGTAGATGATGGAAAAGTATACCCTGTTTCTATAATGTCCCATACTTCTGTACCCAAAGATTGAAGATAGGCAGTAACTCTTACCTTCCAATATACGAAGGTTGTCCCATAAAAAATTGGTGGCCTGATTGATGCTTCCCTCTCGTAGTTGCTCATGATGTTAGATCTTCCTTCAAGCGATCAAGCTTCTTCAGAAGGACCTGCTCTGATACCAATTGTTGGAAATAATACTGAGAGGGGGGGTGAATCAGTATTATCAAATTCTTTTCAATATATCTTCCTTATTTATACTTTGAATAATTCTTCAAATATTGATCATTACTTTGTATGTCAGTATCATAAAATAATGAGCAGGAACAAGAAAAGCAAATAGTCACACAAAAGAACACCAGATATAAGGTGGAAACCCAATGTGGGTGAAAACCACCTGCTGCAATATGTCTCTATCTTCTTTCAATTAGAAATTCCTTTTACAATGATTTTGTACTGGTGTAGTCCTTTACCAGTATGCAGGATACAACCCGCGGAGAGCTACAACTCTCTCTCTCGTTTTCAAGTCTCTCCTGGAGGGGAGCTACAACCCCCTACTTCTTTTCTTTCAAGGACCACTTTTTATTAATTTTCAGACTGGATCCAAGAACATCAAATAAACATCAAGAACATGTGAATCAACCAATCTCCTTATACAAACAATCCAATGAGCCACCCAAACTTCTCAGAATGCTGTAAACAGAAAAACAACACCAGTAACCTAAACCCAGAACACAACAGCAAATAGAAAACAGGCAGCCAACAAATATTTCAAAACAGGTCCGCAACTTCACCAATATACACCTGCGGATACCCGCACTTCACCTTCAGCTGCGCTGCGTATACCCGCACTGCGCCTTCTTCTGTACTGCGTACCCCGCACTGTGCCTTCAGCTGAGCTACGTATACCCGCACTGTGCCTTCCTCTGTACTGCGTACCCCCGCACTGTGCCTTCAGATCGCCTACGAACCTCTGATTAGGGCCAAATTAACAGTCCTCCAAGGTACCACAAACAATCAGATCCACAGATCACTATTCCAGCCTTAAGATTTTGACCCATCAATAGAACTTATCCTTATCCTTACGCTCAGGTTCCTTCTTCATTCAGATCCAGATCTGCACCATAACCCAATCACCGTATTCCAGATCTAGCACTTTATCAGATATTCAATAATTCAGAAGATGCTTTGCCAAATGATCTCCTTCCTCTTTTATAGCCTTAGTCCTTTCTCAATACCACGGTCCAAAACCATAGGATCAAAAAAATTGTTGGACTAATACCATGAACCAACCATGAAAGTGCGTGAAATCAACACTTTTGGATGCAATACCACGGACCAAAACCATAGGATCAAAAACTGTCGGACTAATACCATGAACCAACCATGAAAGTGCGTGAGATCAACACTTTTGGATGCAATACCACGGACCAAAACCATAGGATCAAAAACTGTCGGACTAATACCATGAACCAACCATGAAAGTGTGTGAACTTTTCTCTTGCATGAAGGGAACTTTTCTTAGCATGAAAGTGTGTGAACTTTTCTCTACATGAAATAAACTCTTCTCTGCATAAAAGTGCGTGAATTTTTTTCTCTACATGAAATAAAATTTTCTCTGCATAAAAGTGCGTGAACGTTTCTCTACATGAAATAAACTTTTCTCTGCATAAAAGTGCATGACCTTTTCTCTACATGGAATAAACTTTTCTCTGCATTAAAGTGTGTGAACTTTTCTCTACATGGAATAAACTTTTCTGTGCATAAAAGTGCATGAAATTTTCTCTACATGGAATAAACTTTTCTCTGCATAAAAGTGCATGAAATTTTCTCTACATGAAGGAAACTTTGTTGCACTATAATTTATCAAATAAATTTGCTGCACTATAATTTATCATTTGTGTGATTTGCCATCAAGGACAACACTTGTCTCATAATACCAACAAGACTATGAGGAAACTTTCGCACTGGTTGCTAGAATGGAAACCATGAAAGCAGTGATGTCCATAGCAGCACAAAACAAGTGGAAAGTTTACCAAATGGACGTGAAGTCAGCATTTCTAAATGGAGTGTTAATAGAAGAGGTTTACATTGAACAACCTCTAGGCTATGAAAAGAAAGGCCAAGAGCACAAAGTATGCAGATTGAATAAAGCTCTTTATGGGCTGAAGCAAGCACCAAGAGCATGGTACAGTAGGATAGATTCCTATCTACTGGAAAATGAATTTGCAAAGTGTGAGGGAGAACCCACCCTCTACATCAAAGAAAAAGATGGTAAAATACTAATTGTTGTGTTATATGTTGATGATGTTATCTTCATAGGTAATGATGTATACCTTATTGAAAAATTAAAAAAAGTCATGAAAGAAGAATTTGAAATGACTGACATGGGTTTGCTGAGATACTTCTTAGGAATAGAAGTAGATCAAAATGAGAATGGGATTTTTATCTCACAAGCAAAATATGTTAATGAAGCGTTGGAAAGATTTAACATGCAGGAGAGTAAAGCAGAAATCACTCCCACAGTGATGGGATTAAAACTCAGCAAAGAGGACAACAACAAGGATTTTGATCCTAGTTTGTACAAGAGCATAGTTGGTAGCCTCATGTATTTGACTGCAACTAGGCCAGATATAATGTTTGCTGTTAGTTTAATTTCCATATTCATGGAGAGGCCAAAAGAAGCACATTGGCAGGCAGCAAAAATAATTTTGAGGTATGTTAAAGGTACTAAAAGGTTTGGCATTTTATATACTGTCTCAGAATGTTCAGATTTAATTGGATACACTGATAGTGATTGGGCTGGAAGTGTAGATGATCGGAAAAGCACATCCGGTTATGTTTTTCACATGGGTTCAGGAGCCATTTCATGGGCTTCTAAGAAACAGCGTATTGTAGCATTGTCTACAGCAGAGGCAGAATATGTGGCAGCTACAGCAGCAACATGTCAAGAAGTTTGGATGAGAAGAATGTTAAGGAGCTTAGGCCAAGAGCAAGAAAAAGGAACAATGATTTTTTGTGACAATAGCTCAGCTATTGCATTATCCAAGAATTCGGTGTTTCATAAGAGAACAAAACACATTGACACAAGGTTTCATTACATCAGGGAATTGGTGAACAATGGAGAAATTGTTTTAAAACATTGTAGGACTCAAGAGCAGGTTGCAGACATTCTGACCAAGCCATTGGACCAGAAAAATTTTGAATTTTTGAGGAAGTGTTTGGGTATGACTGATAATCCAGCAGTTGAAATTAAGGGGGAGTGTTGAAATTATACTTTCAACTGCCGTACAACAGCATTAAAACAACGACCATAAAACTACTCCAGAAAAACGATGAGTCTTATCGCACTGCCTTTCACGAGTTAGTGGTTTTCCTCCAAGTGGCTCCGATACTGTACACCTTTCGATGCGTGTCCACAGTACTTTTCCAAAACCACCTTTTCATCGGGATGTAACATTCGTTTTGTTTGGACAAGCGATATCCGTTGGATTGGAATGAAGGCTGTCCACCGTCCGATTAAGCCAAAGTTGATGTTCAGGCCTGTGCATGAACATTGCGTGAAGTTTTTGGTTTGACCGCCATTTACTGCAGTGAAGAAATTAATGGTATTTACTCCTGTTCATAGATTATAGGTAAATGTTTTTAATTTTATTATTTGTTTAAGTCATGGAAGTATGGGCATAGCTAATAGTATTTTAATTATATTGTTTTTAATTTTATTCACGGTTGTAGTTTTTACGGGACAAGTAAAAACGAATGTATTGTTATGTTTTTAGTGTGCGTGGCATATGTATTGTAAAAACACACAGCAGTGTGAATATGAAAAAAAAATGCAGCAGCATGAAGATATTTTTTTGAAGAAACGAAATGTAATGGGAAGCAACACTTGTAAAAGAATTTTTTTTCTTTACAGTAGTAAATGTAAGATTGTCCTTTTTACAGCAGTGAATGTAAAGAAATTTTACACACAGTAGTGTAAAATTTCCAGAAGAGACAGAGTAATCTTTTTGTATGGAACTGGAAGTTCTTGGTGAATCCCTCTATTAAGAGGAAGAACCTTTTGTAACAGGTTGTCTTATTAATGAATACAAAGAGTTTTTATGAGTGTGTAAAACTCTATCTACTCATAATTTTTTTTTGTGTTAAGATCCTGGAGAAATATAGAGCACTGTTCTCTGTTCAGTTTATTTGTTTTGGAATTTACCAGAAAATTCCCAACAGTTCTGTCAAGCTTGCCAGCAAGTTGTCCCCCAAAAACTTCTAGGGAGAGAGGCAATCCCCTAGACATTTTCATAAAATCCTCCACCAAATCTTCGTATTTTTCAGGTGGATTTAATTGACGAAAGGCGTGATGGCAGAAGAGCTCTCGGGCATGGTTTCGCTTCAATGGCTTTACATCATATAAAAAAGTGCTTGCAGATGAGCCCCCCATTATATATTTATAACGAGATGTTATTAAGATGAGACTACCAGGTTTCACTTCATCCAGATCTACTACACTTTTTATTTTCTCCCTGTCATCCACATCATCCAAAACAATCAAAATTTTTAATCCTTTTAGGCTATTTCGTAAAATAGTCTTACCAATGAAGGTAATATGAATGTCTCTGTTTAACCCACGCAAGTCATTCGGTAGCTGCCACTGCAAAGACGTTGAATCACCTATTTCTCTGACGTTACACAAATAAGAAGCCCTGTTAAACTCTGAACGTCTCAAGTTGAAGATATATTTTGCCAGCGTTGACTTCCCTATTCCGCCTAATCCAGTAAGCACTATCACCTTTGTGG
The DNA here is from genome assembly GCA_031772625.1 of Pinus tabuliformis. Lineage (NCBI taxonomy): Eukaryota > Viridiplantae > Streptophyta > Pinopsida > Pinales > Pinaceae > Pinus > Pinus tabuliformis. Next base: position 2,080,671,336 of record CM062818.1, read on the forward strand.
AGCTTTGCTTCTGAATGTGATCATCCAAATCCTTCAACGTCTGCTGCAGTCCAACTGGGTGAGCATCCACCTCTAAGGGGTCCCATCTCACCAGTTTTATTACCATGTTTCCAATTTTCTCCACAAACTCTCCATAGTCACTGTAACCAAAAATAATTGTAGTCTACCATCGTTAGAGAATGGATGATTCTACATCCCAAAGCTAATTGATGATAAATCAGTGGCTTATCTATTCTGAAAGATGATGAATAAGTAAAGTGTGTATTCACCTTTCGTTCGTTTTGAACGGCAGACCAAAAATGCTTGCGGTTGCTTTGAGTGCTTCCCTCCATTCATTCACGACTTCCATGGGTACTATTTGTCGGTGTTTGCTAAAGGCTTGGGCATAAGGTCCCCTCTCAATGTGACGAAGGTCAACGGGCTCAACATCATAGAATACGGGTATAACGCTGCTATCATGAGATGGTATCAACATCCAAGACAGCTCAACTAAGCACCAGCTTGAATGAGCATAATTCTTAGAGAAAATTGAAATGTGAACGGAGGAACTGTCGATGGCTTCTTGGAGTGCAGGGCAGATATTATTTCCGGTGTGCAGTTCCTCCTTGTCCCAGAAGACTTGCAAACCATAATATTTGAGTTTATGGTAGATAAGGCTTGCAATATTTCTCTTCGTATCTTCTCCCCTGTGGTTGATGAAAACCTGGTAGTGCTCCGCCTTCATTCCTTGCTGCATACTCGATACCTCTTTTCTAAGATGAAGGAAATGGTTGTCCTTTGGGAGAAAATAGAAATGAAAGCAACGAAAATAAAGATGACCAATCAAGAAATGCCCACATATTGGCTATATATGAATTTTAAATATATTGCAGATTCTGGAAATATCCCCGAATCTACACTTCCTTATGTCGACCTGTACTAAAATTTAATTCAATCGAAATAGCTACGAAGGGACGGGTTAGGGTGTTGGGACTCCCAGAAAACGCATAGGTGAAGGGCCCCACTAAGTGTAATTGCATCACCAATGTGCTTGTTCCGTGTTCAGATTAGAGAGCCGGGACTTCCAGAAAACTAGGAGGTGAAGGGCCCCACTAAGTGTACATTGCGTCACCAGGGTGCTATGTCCGTGTCGTATCATGATCAGCGTGCAGGTAATTAATTTATTGTTTCTTGCTTCTTCATGCCAGGATCCTAGATCCTACAATGTTGAATGCATATCTTGAGGTTGATATTTTATCATTAGAGTTTTCAGCCTAATCTAAATTAGAATACTCTGCAAAATCAACATCAATATCATCAATATATTTACTACCAAAATTAATAGTCACTTTGAGATATCAAAGGACTCTCTTGGCTTCTTTCCAATGGAATTCAAGCAGCTTGATTATGAACTTACTTATGATGCTAATTGAATATGATATGTTGGTTCTAGTGAGATAGTTTAGACTTCCCACCAACTTACAATACAGTGTGAAATTCACCTCCCTTGTTCCATCATCACTATAGAGTTCGACATTTTGTTCTAAATTTATTGATACTTCCATATAATGATCCATTTGAACCTTTTGAGTATCTCTCTTGCATATTTTCTTTAAGCAATCAATTTCTGACCGACTTCTCTCTGTTAGCCTGAGGTTGTTCCCTTTGACTCCTAAGGGAATACGGCCGAGGTAACCACAGACCAATCTTTGGATCACAGGTTCTAGCCTACCTACAATCAGAGAGGGCTCTCTCTTTAGAATTTAGCTTTGTTTAAGTAATTTTTTTAGGCTAGTTATGATGCACTGAATTTTGTTTAAAGTTTTGGTCGAATGATATCTTCTAATAGCTAAAATGTAATCTTCAGGAGTTTCAGTCCATTGGGCATTGGAGTCTGTGATTATGTGTTGTTTGAGGTGTTGAGTGAGAGTGATGAAACTGTAGGGCCATATGGGTACTCATGAAACAATTTTCAAATTGTGGAATATGGACTATTTCTAGCCAGTGAAAGGCAACTAAGAATCTTTCACTAAGCTGGTGATATGGAGAAATGAAATATTACTCAGGAGCAGATCAGAATTCCTGAACAGTATTTACTATGAAAGATTCAGTGTAAATGTGAGCAATTAAGAATTTCACATTCATAACTAATTCTGAAGAAGACATTCATAATAGCAGAGATTGAGTCAAGGGTGTTCAATGAACAAATCCTGGACTATTCTTTTTCTCTAATGCTAAGCCTATGAAACATACAGCATAAGTGGATCATGAAAGAGCGGAATACATAATAACTTGGTTCAGGAAACTTATTGTGACATGAAATAGCGCAGGAATCCTGTAGCAGCAAGCAAGCCCATCACAACACTTCAAACAACTCAGAACTTCAGAAATTCCATTAGCTTCTTGTATTAAAAGTCTGAAATTACAGTATAGCTCTTTAGAAGAAAAATCAACAACCCCAACAAGTTTGTGCGTGGGGATATATATACAATCATTTTACAAAAATTTCTTAACAATGAGTCATTTGCTCAATAACTGTCTTTACCAAGTTTCAAAAATAGCAGATGCAATAGTTATTGCTACTTTAAATTAAAAATGAATGACTGTTCACTTCTGTTAGAAATCTTTTGACTTTTGGAGGCAACCAGGTCGGTCGGGTGCATCGCACTGATTTGAGGAATCTGCCCTTTACTGCCTTGTCATGGTATGGCTGCCTTAGCCCCGTCATCTGCATCTGTAGGCATATGTGGGTCCTGCTTTTGTTGCCAGATTCGATTGCTGAGTTGGCCCTGTCCACTCCTTTCATAGTCAGAGCAAATATTTCAATTTTCTGAAAATGCCAACTCGCGATCGATGCACAAAAATTTGGTGATAAAACCTTTTTCTTCACAGCAACGTTTGTATCATGCCCGTCCACCATTCCTGTGTAGGCAATTGGTGTCTTAGGATTATGCCAAAAGTCTCATCTGCCTCAGTATATTTGTAATAGTTTGGAGGCACTTCAAAAAGATGTCTAATCTCATTCATAATAAAAAATAAATTCTCTAGTTTGTCATAGAGACTTTGCCCAGATGGAGGCCCTGTTTCCTCTGGGGCACTTGCTGATGCAGTGATCTGGTTTGTGGCATATGTATTGACTCTTTTGGCATAGTTTTCATGAGATAGTAACCTTCCTGCACTGGTTACCAAGCTGGGAAGACCTCTGTTATGTAATGCTGTAATTTTCTCAATGAATTTGTTCACATCTGCCTGCATTTCTTGACACCTTCTGTCCAATGTCTGTACATGATTTCTCAAGGTAAGCACTCTCTTTACTAGTAAAATGGTATCAGTTCTGTTAGTGATACCCATTGCTGCCAGCTGGGGGCCAGTGCGATTGTTAAGGACATTGATCATCCTGTTGGCTATTTCAGGCATATTGCCTAGAGATGCTCTTGCTCTTTGACTTTCTAATTGGGCCCTGCCTATGAGATCCATATGTTCATGGATAGTTTCAATGTATTGCCACTGATCTGTAATAGATTGACCAATGTTGGCCCATAGGATTTTCTTGATTTCAACTACAACCTTATCAAGAGAGAGCTCTTTCTCCAGTTCCTTTATTCTCTTCTCAAGAGCCATTACCTCTCTTGTTTTTTCAGCTATGCTCTCCTTTGATTTATCATACTTTTCTTCAATGGAAGCCAATTTATCCTTGGTCTCTTTTAGTTCATCCATCTGTGCTTCTAAAGCCTCAAGCTCCTTCATCATGTTCTTCATGCTTAGGCTGGGTCCCTGTTCTGGTGTTGTTGCTGGCGCTGATACTCCTGTAGCTGGTGCTGAGGTTGAAGGGCCTGCCTCTGATGTTTGTCCGGTGGGAGGAGCTGTTGCAGATGTCTGTGCTGGCTGCATTGGTAATTCAGCTTGTCTTGTTTTCAATGCTACCTCCAATGCACTCTCTATTTCCATCAATCTTTTGTATAAACTTAGCAGTAAAGCAACGACATCCTGATCCTTGTTTTTCTCTACCACCTCTACAGTCTGAGGGTGAAGGGTAGCTGGCAGCTTGATATGCTTTCTCATAGCTGCTATGTCTTCATCTCTTTTCTTTAATAGTGCTTGCACACCCCTAGGGTCCTTTGGATCATGACCCAATTCTATAATGATCTCTTCCAAGGACTTGATTCTGATGTCCTTGGCTTGAGATGATGCCTTTTCCAATTCCAATTGAGCAGCAGTATTGTGTAAAGAATTTTGTAATTGGTGTGCCAGTAGGGTTTTATCAGCTAATGTGGAATAGAGCATCTCCCCTGTTTGCCTGTGTAGCTCGATCTGGTCCATGGGGTGGATGTCTTTGGCAAAAATTTCCAAATTAGTTCTGATATAATCAGCAGCTGTTTGAGCTTGCTGCATAGTAGGCCTAAAATGACTAAGAGTCATTTTTTGCTCTTGAATGTCATAAGCAGACATTAATCTTTGTTGATTAGTTGGTGCCATTTTCAAGAGTCGGTTGTAGATTTGGTACTTGAGGGGCTCATTCCTTTTCTTTATATCTATGAACTGCTACTTGATGCTAGAGTCTGCCTTAGATCGCTGCCTTGAAGAGCTCACCTCTGCCCCATGTGGCATGTCCTGTCCTTGCTGTAAGGAACTGGCCGATGTTTCAATGCTAGGGGGGGCATAGTATCAATTGGTCTCTCTGGTAATTCCTCCTCTGAAAACGGATTTAGCCTCTGTCTTTTTTCTCCTTGCTGATCCGCTGAAGTAGTTGGAGGAGTGTCCTCTTGCCTATCTCTTTTCCTCATTCTTTCCTCATTAGCAGGTGTTTGTAAAACTGAGGATTCAACTGTTACCTCCTGCCTCGGAGGGATTTGCTCTTGCGTTTGCTGTTCTATGGAGGCAGGTTCCTTGGCTGTACCTTCCTGATACTCTACTTGTTGTTCCACATTTGGAGGCGACTCCTCTTGTTGTACTGCTTTTCCTTTGGCCATGTTTGCTGCTTGATCAGTTGTTTTGGTAGGCTGCTGGGGAACGGTGGACGAAGAGGCAGCTTCTCCAAGATGCTGAGGGGCTGAAGACCAAACCTGTCCAAAATATTCCAAGTCAAATGCCTTTTCTAAAGTTTTAATGCCTCTTTCTGCTAATTCTTCTTCAGAATAATCTTCCACTAAGGTGCCTTCCCTCCACTCTAGTTGGTTAGCATGTTTTTCAATTTCCGGAATGCTAACATGATCATAGGTGGCAAGCCTATACTTGATTCTTCTGAGGCTTATGAAATGGTTAGGGTCATAGGGTGCCCAATAGAAGCTAGTCTTGAGGGGGAGGCCTTTTAGCATTTTGTCTACTTCTTCCCAAGCTTCTTCCCTCTTGTTAAAGATAAATGGACCCAATTGATGATTAATTTTCAGCTGTGCTTTCTTGTTTCTGCTATGGAAGTGAATCATATCTGCATTGCCGAACTACTTGAAGTATTCTAATGCAAAAGAGTCTCATGGGCACATACTTTGGTAGCATGTATGGTGCTAACTCACAGCCATATATTCTGATCACTGTGTGGTCTTGGTAAAGGTACCAATCTCCAATGCTATAGTTCTTAGAAAGTTGGAGGATTTTCTGCATATCATCAATGAGTCTATGAGGAGGAGAACTCTGCGGCTGGGACAATGCTGGGTGAATGAAGAGGTCAATAAATTCACAGTAGTTGTATGGTGAATAATGAATATGATGGCAGACTGATGTCCAAAACATTACAGATCTTATGTTTCCCTTTGCATCTAAAATCTTCAGGACAACAGGAAAACTATCAGGCTGATTATACAATAGGAGATGATATATGTAGGAAGTGTACTTGAATACTCTCTCTCTCTCCAAGTTCATGAACTATTCATGAATCTTATCAGCTATAAATGTAGCATAGTCATACTGGACAACAGAGGGTTGTCTTGGGGTGAACATGGATAACATTACCAAGGTTGTCTCATCCAAAAACTCACTGGTTTTGAACCCTAAGATGGAGGATATCATGTCTACTAGCAGTCTCCCTATCTCATTGAACCAAACATGTAGATAAGGGGGAGGCTGCTTAGGCTGAAATTCTGGAAGCATAAACAATTGGCCAATTCTTGTAACTTGTGAGTTGGAGAGCTTGGCACCTTGTTCTAGTAAAAGCTGCATAGTAAGAGGAACAAGTGATTTTGTAGGTTCAAATTGTAGCATTTGGTTGATGGCTTCAGGAGTGACATGGAATAAGATAGAGCCTGAAGGACTCATAACAACCCTTTGATTGGGGTCATAGTTTTTGCAGCACTGGTGAATCAAGTCAGGGAACTCATTGACCTAAGGGAGATAATAGATTGGCAAATGGGATTTCCAGATTCCCAGGAGGTCTGTACCATCTCTGTGTTTCTTCCTTAACTCACAAACTGTTTCTATGTGGTATTTGTTACACAGCTCTACAGTTTCTCTCATCTGATAATCTCTGTCAGCAAGGGCCAACCATTCTAGGTCCTTATGTGGGGCATTCAAAGGTGCAATGTTTAATGCCACAGGGGTCTCCATGGTTAACTGATACTTGAAGTTGTTTTTGAACTTGATTTTCTGGGCACAGCAATATAGAGCAGTGAATTTTCAATGAGCAGGGCAATTTGCAGAGAGGACAAGGTAAATTGGGGTGAAACTGAGTTGAAATGCTCCTGGGAGAGATTTAAAGAGAAAATGTTGGGACTGAGAACTGAGAATTTCTTTTTCGGTCGATTTGTTTGGCAATGGTTTAGATTCGCAAATGTGCAATAGGCAGTGAATTTGTAATAATTAGGCACAATGGGGGACCTCTGTAGATGAATTTGGGATTACAGTGGGGAAATGAAGCTCCAGTTATTGAGGATTCCTAGCAGTTCTTATGTTTTCGCTCTTTTCTTGTTTGCTTTAGTGAATTATGCAAGGACCAAGGTATGCAGAGGGAATCTGATAAATACCTGGGCATAGTATGACGACGATGTTGAAAGTCAGGTGGACACATGGCGCCAGCAGCGAGGGAATAAGCTTAAGAGTTGGCGAACAAGCAACGTAAACAGTCATGCAGGAGTACAGTGTGTATTCAGCGAAAAAAAGGGAAAAAAACGATTTTTGCGCACTTATATAAAAAATTTGGTATTTGGTGCCTTTTAGTGGATGATGTCATCATGATGTCATTGGTCCGACAAGGTACGGAGGAGTGACATGGCGGCTGGTAATTGGGAGTGACGTGGATGGGCGATGTGGCGGACATATCTGAGGAATGGCGGGAGTGGGGTAAAGTAGCGCTGATGCGGAGATGACGTGGGGAGGGAGCAGGACAGCGGTAACAAAAGCGGTTAGTGGTATTTATCGGACCGCTAAGAGTACGGGCCCGGTAATGGTCAGAGGTCGCCCGCTCCAATAACAGGCGGGCACGCGTCCCTGGCCCTATGTCACCCTCTAACAAATTTCGGGCGGTAAAGGGTGGACGGAGGGAGTGGTCCAAAATCGTTGTGGGCCATCGGATGGGAGGGCCCGGATCCGACGAACGACGGGATGCGGATGTGCGAACGCGATACGGCGGGACCCGGTAGGGATTTTTTAATATTTTTTGTTTTTTGTGGTGGGGCGCGCCGAAATACAGACTTTGGAAAAGCGGATAAAAGTGGGTTTTTACAAAATTTATACAATGGCGGGGATAATGCAATGTTGTGGCTTCGCAAAGCGGATAAGGGCAGGTATGGGTTATTAAACTAACCAAGTGTTAATTCAATCCCCAACTTTAAAATGAACCAAATACCAGAAACCTTTGATTCTGTAGCATTCTCCAAACTTTGAAAAGATGGCTATAATGCCCAAGGGGGGGGTATTTACATATTTTTTGGGCTTTTCTCACAATAGTGCTATAGTAGTAGGGGAAAAGGGGAACTTAGGGATTTAGATAATAAAGTTAGAAGTCAATGTGAATTGGGGATATGAAATATTGAAAGTGAGGAATAGAAAACTAAGTTTAGTGAGTAAACCTAGATTTTAGAAGTAGATGGGGAATGATTTTACACAAGAAATGTGGCTTCTTTTTGGAGAAGAAGGTGAAAACCTGTCATGAATTTTTCCAAGGAGAAATACAAGGAGGACTATTTTAGGAAGGTCCTAAAGTCCTCCAGGGGATGTTAGAAAGAGATTCTTTGGGGAAAAACAGGGGGAGTTAGTCATGCTTCTATACTTTGCCTTCAAAATGTTGCGTAGATACCTCTGCAATTGCTAACATGTGCCTTCTTGATCAAGGCAAAAACTGAATAGGATCAGGATTCTGCAACTTCTGGCTACCTACCCAATCTAGTACCTAGAATTTTTTGTTACTTCAGGGAGGGTGCACTTAGACTTGCAAACCCTCATATGCTCTTTTCTTTTTGCTGCCCTCCTATCTAGATTTACCCTTATATCTTCCAAGGGCCCAGATTAAGCTGGTGGGCTCCTTCCTTTCTCTATCCAGCTAGTCATCTGTCAAACTTGAACTGTTTGAACAGGTACTCATTACCTACTCTAAAACAAGAAATTTAAAACATGGCATGGCCCAGCTTGAACTGTTGAGCCATACATCAAGATAGCAGTGGCATTTTGATTGGCCACTTTCCTGGTCTTTCTTTGGGGTTCATTTCAATTATTTTTTCTTTTGACCAGTTCATTTTATTTCCTTTTGATTATTCTTTTAAGGCATACCCTCTTTACATTTTTTAACGTTTTTCTTTGTCCACTAAAAATGGAACCTTTGTATCACCAAAGATGAACATTTTTAGCACTTCCACTGTCAATCATGAAATATGAAACCCTATTGGTATAGGAGGCTAACAGTGGCTCCACTTGGGGATGACTTTTCCAGATGAAAAGTCAAGATCAGCAGGTCAGATTGCCTTCTTTTTTCACCCTTTTGTAGTTTAACCTTTCCATTTGTTAAAGTCTGCCCATCTGAATCCATGAAATTTGCATGCAATACTCATTAAGCTGATCTGCTGTGAAATTACAGTACTGTTGTTACCCTGTTTGTCTGAGTGCTTTTCATCTCCTAGATAGTTTCCAAGTACCTTCTCTTATTTTCCCATGACAAAGTGAGTAATATACATCAGGAAGAATGCAACATCTTAGTCTTTCTCAAAAATTTACTCCATTTGGACCCTTATCTATCCGCTGTAAACACACATACTGGAAATATAAATACTTATGTACAATATACAATTGAGCAGTGCTTTGATCAGAGGGGGTCAAAATAATGCTTCAACATCCTCCCATTGACTGGGCCTTCCTCAGTGTTTGAGCCATCCAAGCTCTTTAGAAAATAGGTGTTATTACCTTGTACAACATAAATTACATAAGGTCCCTTCCATAAGAAATCAAATTTCCCATGTTTTCCTTTGTCCTCCCTCCTGGAATCCCATCTCAGCACTTTGTTTCCTATAAAGAAGTCCTCAGCTTTGGTTCTTTTGTCAAATATTCTTTTGAGTTTTTCTTGCAGTACTTGGGTTCTTTCATAAACTTCCTCTCTTGTTTGTTGTAGGTAAATTGTCTGATTGATCCTTCTTTGAATATCATTGGGCTCAGCTTGTATTTCTTGTAGTAACTTGATTACAGGAACACCTAAAGATGAAGGAAACCTTGCTTCCATTCCATAAACTAGTTCATATGGACTTGTACCAATGGATCTCTTGGTGGTCAATCTATCTGCCCACAGTGCATTCACTAACTTCTTATGCCAATTCTTTTTGTTTTCTTCCAAAACTTTCTTGATGATGTTGATGAGGCTTTTATTAGAAGACTCAGCTAGGCCATTACCTTGAGGATAGTAAGCAGTGGAATGACCTAGGGTCATATGATACTTGTGACAGAAATTGATCATTTTTTTGGACTTGAAAGCGACAACATTGTCTGTGATAATTTTATCTAGACAGCCAAACCTGGACATGATGTTGGTTTCTAGAAATTTTATGATAATGGAATCATTGGCCTGCCTACAAGGGACAACCTCTATCCATTTGGTGAAATAGTCTGTAGCAGTCAGAATCCACCTATGCTGGCCAGAGGATGGGGGATGAATTCACCAATAAATTCTAAGACCCATTGCTGGAATGGTCTCTCAGTTGAAACAGGTTTGAGTGGTAAAGGCAATAGCTTTCTTTTGCCTTCAAAAATTTGACATTTGTGACAAGACATTACAAATTTCTTTACATCAGTAAACAAGGAAGGCCAATAAAATCCAGCCCTTAGGATTTTATCAGCTGTGGATTTCTAGTATAAGTGTCCTCCACAGTCACCTGCATGAAATTATTTGAGGACATTGTCAGTCTCATCCAATGTTAAGAAATTGAGTAAGATCCCTTCATGATTTCTCCAAAACAAAACATTGTCAATAATACAAAATTTTGATGCTTTCATTTTCAAGAACCTTTTCTTAGTTCTGGACAACCCTGGAGGAGCTTGCAGGTTTAACAATAGAAAACATATATCAGTATACCAGGGGGATTGCATAAAGGCTTGGTTGATCTGTGGAGTCGCCATCTCCTGATCGTTGTCCAGTTCATTAATGTCAAGGGCTTGGAAATTGGTTTCAGCCATCAGCTTGGCTAGACCTTATCCTTTTATCAGTTTGGTAGGCTTGATTTCCATGTCATACTCTAAGATTTTGGCAATCCATTTACCCCTCCTACCTTCAATTCCTTCTTGGGTCAAAATGTCCTTCACCACTGCATTTGGGACATAGGAAATGATGTGGGAGTACATGATATAGATTCTAAAGTCTTTGATTGCTTTTACCAATGCATAGGCTTGTTTTTCCATAATCTGATATTTCAAAGGGGAATCTCTAAGAGCTCTGCTAAAGAATGCAATAGGTTTTTCACAGCCTTGGTCATCTTTTTGTAGCAGAACAACAACAATTGTATGCTCAGATGCAAAAGAAAAAATGATGAAATCTTTCTCAAATCTAGGGCTTGTTAGGACCGGTGTGTTTGTCAATGCTCTTTTAATATCCTCAAAGGCTTGTCTCGCTTCCATGGTCCATTTGACCTTTGAGTCCTTTTTCAGTATATGGCTTAACAGTCTTGTGAGCTCGGCTAAATTAGGAATGAACCTTCTCAAGAAATTGATTTTTCCTAGAAAGATTTGTAGTTCTTTGATGTTTCTTGGATGTGGTATTTGTAGGATAGCTTGAATTCTGTCTGGGTCAATCCTAATACCATCTTTTGAGATTATATGTCCTAGGAGTTTACCTTCCTCCAGACCAAACAGTGATTTCTTTGGGTTTAAAGATATGCCATATCTTCTACAAATTGTGAAAACCTGCCTCAAGTGCTCTAAGTGTTCTTGGTCTGATTTTGAAAAGGCAGTAAGATCATCCAGGTAGACCACCAGAAAATCATGGATTTCCTTGGCGAAGGCTATATCCATTGCTCTTTGGAAGGTGGCCCCTGCATTCTTAAGCCCAAAAGGCATTTTGACATATTTGAAAGTTCCCCAAGGTGTTGTGAAGGCAGTTTTGTCTTGATCATCCGGGTGTACTAGAATTTGATTGAATCCTGAGAAACCATCTAATAATGAAATCCTAGAGGCTCCCACTACCCTTTGCAGGATATGATCCTTTTTTGGTAAGGGGTAATGGTCTTTGAGAGAGACTTTGTTCAAATTTCTTAGGTCAACACACAGTCTGATTTCTCCTGTCTTTTTCCTAGTAGGCACTAGGTTTGAAATCCATTCTCTACGCGAGGTAGGTCTCCGTGCTACTAGGATGCGTAGCTTGTTCGACCTTGAGTTACTTATTGGGTGAAGGGCCGAATCGACACACATCGAATGAATGAATGAAAAAAATGAAATGCATAATGACATATATAATATATGCATTCAATCTCTCTCGATCGAATAATGAATTCGAGACCGTAATTACATATATAATTACTCTTTTTTGATCACTCATTTCGAGTCATTGCAAGAGGGAGATTCCGTAATATAATTATATACGAGTATCCAGCTGAGGTATTCCTTCCTTTAAGGTGAGGAAATATAGAGGGCTCCAAGGCTAGAGCCAAATGCTTGGGAGTCCCCGTAGAACTGCTTATATGGTGAATTTCACCACATAAGTAATTTATTGCTTGTCCGCATCGGACAAGGAGCTCACCCAGAAGGATTTGGATTTAGAATAAAGAGGTTATAACCCTGCTCATCACCCTTTTGTATATCTAATCAAAATAGATAGGTGGATGATTAACAGTGAGAGGAAAGGGTTGAATGACCGGTTACTTACTCTTAGATGGATACTTCAGGAATAGAACTTAAGATCAATATTCTTTCCGTGGGTAAGGTATGGTTATCTGGGGCGTGACCTTTAGTACCTGCCTTGGCTACGCCCACCATCCCGGATGAGGGGCATCATACGTAATAGTAAGGAAAGTGATAGTCTCGCTAACGCTCGAGTTGTTCCTTGTCTTGGCTACGCGCACCACTCCGGATGAGGGGCATCATTAGTAGAAATCATATTTTAGTATCTGCGAAGATAGTCGGTTAATAAGTGATAGGTAAGGGTCTCGCTAACGCTCCTGACTCTGACTGACTCTTGCCTTCACTTACGAGTTATTTCCTCATGAGTTTCTAAAGGGAGGTTGTCTTTCCTCTCCGGAGCAATGATTCCTGCTTGATACATACGTTTCACCTCTTTTTCAATGAGGGGAAGGAGCACCGGGTTCACTCTTCTAAGTTTTTGTTTAAAAGGCTTTTGGTTTTCTTTTAAAGGTATAGTGTGCTGGATGACTGAGGTATCATAAGATTTGAGGTCCTCATAGCTCCAGGCAAAGACATCTTGGAACTCTTTAAACAACTCAATGTATTTCAATTTCTGATCAGGTGGTAATGCTTTAGATAACTTTATCATTTTGGGATTTTCTGTAGTTCCAATGTTACAATCTTCAATTTCAGCATTCAGTGGTTGCATTTTTGGTTTTCTTGAGATATCATTTGAATCAAACAGATCCTCCAAAGGGGTTAAACCTGTGGGCAGAAAATTATCTTTTAGCTCAATTACCTCTGCTTCTGTTTCGGCCAGTTCATCTCCATCTATCTGCTTCAACTTTTGTATGGTTTCGTTGTTAAAGGTGGTAGGATGCAAAACTAGATTAGCTGTTTCAGCTGATATATTCTGTGTAATAGTGTGTGTCTGTTGTTGATCATCTCCAGTGATTGAGTCAATGTTAATGCCAGAGAATTCCTCTTTTAGAGTGAGGAAGTTATTTATCTATGCGTCACTCTCAAAGACTTGCTAGTTTTTGATGTTGTCTAGAACTACAGGTCTATGTTTGATTTCAGCAGTAAAAGTATGATTGGGTTTGAAAGGCAGCTTACAAGTGCTGGAAAAGGTTGCCAAGCTGTGAGCATGTAGATTGAGTTCTCTAGAAATTTTAGTCAACTGTGATTGTGAGAAGGTATCAAGTACCTGTATAGCTGCTCCCTTATATGCTCTCAACCTTAGATCATTCGTGGTAAAGTTTCCTTTCATTTGTTGTATGATCAGATCTGAATCTCCTAAGATTGAGACTTTGGTTGCACCCAAATTTTTTATGAGTTTCAGACCTAACAACAGGGCCTCATACTCAGCCATATTGTTTGTGCACCGAAAGTTTAGTCTGTATGCATGACCCTCAGCTTGGTCATTGTGCATATTATGGATCCAGACTCCTGCCCCAGCTCCTAACTTGTTTACAGAACCATCAAATTCTAAATACCATAAGGTTTCATGATCAAGATTTGGATTGAGGTCTTTAGAGAATTGTATCATGGGAAGATTGTTTTCTTGCAAGTTGCTTGATACATCATACTCCTTCTTTATATCAGTTATGCCTAAAGTGTTTTGGTGTTGGGGGAAAATTGTTCATTTAATTCCTCTGTCTCTGCTGCCATTACATGTTCGGAATAAACTTTGTTGCAGATGTCAGTATTATAGAGAATAAATGAATCCATGTCAGAGTGTATTGAATAGATTGGGAAGTTGTGGGGCTTCCCTTGACTGCTTACCACATATTTCATCAATGTCTCACGGTATAATCTCTTTGGCTGCCCAAAGACTAAAATGGTAGCATAGGACATGTCTAATTGCAAAGATCCTTGGAGTTTGGCCCCCCAGGATCTGGACAAGAGCATACCATACTTAGGGGGTATGTCAGCTACTACTACATCCATCAATATTGTCTTGGTTGGGTATTGGACCAGAGAGACACATAAGTCTTTAATCAATACTAAGCACCTGACTTGGCTTGAATCAAATGAGAATAGATCTTTATAAGGTCTTGTGATGTCTAAGTCGAGTTTTTCCATTACATATTTGGGCATTAAGTTGTGTGAGGCCCCGGAATCAAACATTGCATTATGTAGAACCTTATCATGAATGTTTAAACTGACATAGAAGGGTGGAACCCCTCCATTTTCTGTTTTTCCATTAACCTCAGGGCCAAACAATAACTCTGGTTGATCATCTAGGACATTCACAACATCTTTATTATCTGATACTTGGAGTGACTTGTTAATCTGCTGTCTATATACTTGATGTTTGGCCAATTCCGAAAGAGGGACTGATATCTTCAGCTTACTTATTTCAGTTTCTAAGTTAAAAGGCTTTTCTATTTGAATCTTGGCATTAGGTGCAGCAGGTTTTTCTTTTTCAGCTGGGTTGTCAGTGGTCTTTTGTTCATAGTTGGCATGATTTTGAATGAAACTGGTACCCTGTTTGTTTCCCGGGGTGGTATCTGCCCTTGCCTTTGCGGGATGGAGTGGGGCTGGCTGGTTTTCAGGGGTCTGTTGTTCTGAAACATCCTCCACAGTGACTTCTGTGGTGTGTGGGTTTGAATTGCCAGCTGATTGTGGAAGAGCAGTCTTGTCATTGGTCTTTTTTGGCTGCTTATTGTCCCTTGGTTTAAGAGGTTCAGGTACATCTATCGTTCTAGTCCTTAGTTTATACTGTTTGTGTACCTCATAAACAACTGCATCATAACCTTCTCTGGAATCGAGTGATTCTCCTGACTTAGTGTGGCATTGATTGTTATTATAAATGTCTTGATCTTCTTGTGTTAAAAAAACTTGATGTTCATTGTCCAAACCCATTATATTGATGTGAGGTTCCTCAGTTGGTTCATTAGATGTTGAAGCCTCAGCATAATTTTCTTGGAAAGGAGGTCTGATATGTTGGTCTGGGTCAGTCCTTCCAACATTAGGATTTTGATTCTTTCTAAAGTTTGGGTTTCTAACATTGCCTGGTTGACCTTCCCATGATGATTTTCTTTCTATGGTTTCCACCCTGTCCCCAAGTCTGTCCATACCTTTGATGATTGCATCTAGCTTTTGCTCGAATGATGAGGGTTCTTCCTTAAAAGTGGTTCTTCTTTCAGCTCTTGCCCGGTTCCTTTTAGCAATTAAATTTTCTTCAACACTTACAGCTATGTTTTGCATGTCTACTAGGGTTGCAGGGGCTCTTTCCCTTAATTGATATGCCATATCAGCATCAAACCCATCCGGAAATTTGATTAAAGCTAGATCAGGTGGAGGTCTAATGTTTTGAGGAATGGCATTATAGACAGTGTTGAATCTAGTGCAATAGTCCAAGACAGTTTCTTGTGGGCCTCTCCTTATGGTCTCATATTCAGATAGAATGTGCAGAGGATCTTTTTTCTTTTCCCATCTGTTCAGGAAGGACTGATAAAGAACACCTGAGTCAGGTACATAATTTGCAGCAAGTGCTCTGAACCAAGTTCTTACTTCACCTGTTAATCTTTGTACAAAAATTTTCATTCTCACATCATCATCGTCTATCTCATAATTTTCAAAGTAATCTTGCATTTTCTTGGTATGCTGTAAGGCAGTGTATGTATTAGTTCCATCAAAATAAGTAATCTTACTTTGGTAGTCCTGAGGCATAGCTCCAGGATTACCAGGTAGCTGAAGAGGAGCATAACGATTAGCCATATTTGCAGGGATAAATGAGGCAACAGGTAGAAGGGGAACAACTGGAACAATAGGGATAACAATAGCAGTTTGTGTATTGGGTGGGGGTGTGAATAGTATGTTTTGGGAAGTGGATGAGGAAGAGGGGGAAGAATGAGTTATCTGAAGATGAACTGATGGTTTGGCAGGGGTTGGGATATAACTTTGCTGAACTGCCTCAGGGCTGGACTCAGCAGATTCTTCTGGTTCCTTTTGGTTCTTGAGTGTCCTGGGAATCAAATTAGGATTATCGAAAAAAGGTGAAGGATTTGGGTCAGGATTTGACCTGGTATGCCTAGTTCTCTTTTTAGGAGCCAGCTTCTGAACTTGTTTTTGGTATTTTTGAGAATATTTTTAGAATGGTCAAGGGATTTCTTAAATTTTGGAACCACTATCTAAAGCAGACAGCAGTTGAAACATTCGTTTTGTCCCCAATGGAGTCGCCAGTTATGTTAGCCTCAGGTTGTTCCCTTTGACTCCTAAGGGAATACGGCTGAGGTAACCACAGACCAATCTTTGGATCACAGGTTCTAGCCTACCTGCAATCAGAGAGGGCTCTCTCTTTAGAATTTAGCTTTGTTTTAGTAATGTTTTTAGGCTAGTTATGATGCACTGAATTTTGTTTAAAGTTTTGGTTGAATGATATCTTCTAACAACTAAAATGTAATCTTCAGGAGTTTCAGTCCATTGGGCATTGGAGTCTGTGATTATGTGTTGTTTGAGGTGTTGAGTGAGAGTGATGAAACTGTAGGGCCATATGGGTACTCATGAAACAATTTTCAAATTGTGGAATATGGACTATTTCCAGCCAGTGAGAGGCAACTAAGAATCTTTCACTAAGCTGGTGATATGGAGAAATGAAATATTACTCAGGAGCATTTCAGAATTCCTGAACAGTATTTACTATGAAAGATTCAGTGTAAATGTGCGCAATTAATAATTTCACATTCATAACTAATTCTGAAGAAGACATTCATAACAACAAAGATTGAGTCAAGGGTGTTCAATGAACAAATCCTGGACTATTCTTTTTCTCTAATGCTAAGCCTATGAAACATACAACAGAAGTGGATCATGAAAGAGCGGAATACATAATAACTTGGTTCAGGAAACTTATTGTGACATGAAATAGTGCAGGAATCCTGTAGCAGCAAGCAAGCCCATCACAACACTTAAAACAACTCAGAACTTCAGAAATTCCATTAGCTTCTTGTATTAAAAGTCTGAAATTACAGTATAGTTCTTCAGAAGAAAAATCAACAACCCCAACAAGTTTGTGCGTGGGGATATATATACAATTGTTTTACAAAAATATCTTAACGATGAGTCATTTGCTCAATAACTGTCTTTACCAACTTTCAAAAATAGTAGATTCAATAATTATTGCTACTTTAAATGAACAATGAATGACTGTTCACTTCTGTCAGAAATCTTTTGACTTTTGGAGGCAACCGGGTCGGTCGGGTGCATCGCACTGATTTGAGGAATATGCCCTTTACTGCCTTGTCATGGTATGGCTGCCTTAGCCCCGTCATCTACATCTGTAGGCATCTGTAGGTCCTGCTTTGGTTGCCAGATTCGATTGCTGAGTTGACCCTGTCCACTCCTTTCACAGTCAGAGCAAATATTTCAATTTTCTGAAAATGCCAACTCGCCATCGATGCACAAAAATTTGGTGATAAAACCTTTTTCTTCACAACAACGTTTGTATCATGCCCGTCCACCATTCCTATGTAAGCAATTGGTGTCTTAGGATTATGCGAAAAGTCTCATCTGCCTCAGTATATTTGTAATAGTTTGGAGGCACTTCAAAAAGATGTCTAATCTCATTCATAATAAAAAATAAATTCTCTATTTGTCATAGAGACTCTGCCCAGATGGAGGCCCTGTTTCCTCTGGGGCACTTGCCGATGCAGTGATCTGGTTTGTGGCATATGTATTGACTCTTTTGGCATAGTTTTCATGAGATAGTAACCTTCCTGCACTGGTTACCAAACTTGGAAGACCTCTGTTATGTAATGCTGTAATTTTCTCAATGAATTTGTTCACATCTGCCTGCATTTCTTGACACCTTCTGCCCAATCTCTGTACATGATTTCTCAAGGTAAGCACTCTCTTTACTAGTAAAATGGTATCAGTTCTGTTAGTGATACCCATTGCTGCCATCCGGGGGCCAGTGTGATTGTTAAGGACATTGATCATCCTGTTGGCTATTTCAGGCATATTCCCTAGAGATGCTCTTGCTCTTTGACTTTCTAATTGGGCCCTGCCTATGAGATCCATATGTTCATGGATAGTTTCAATGTATTGCCACTGATCTGTAATAGATTGACCAATGTTGGCCCATAGGATTTTCTTGATTTCAACTACAACCTTATCAAGAGAGAGCTCTTTCTCCAGTTCCTTTATTCTCTTCTCAAGAGCCCTTACCTCTCTTGTTTTTTCAACTACGCTCTGCTTTGATTTATCATACTTTTCTTCAATGGCAACCAATTTATCCTTGGTCTCTTTTAGTTCAGCCATCTGTGCTTCTAAAGCCTCAAGCTCCTTCATCATGTTCTGCATGCTTAGGCTGGGTCCCTATTCTGGTGTTGTTTCTGGCGCTGATACCCCTGTAGCTAGTGCTGAGGTTGAAGGGCCTGCCTCTGATGTTTGTCCGGTGTGTGGACCTGCTGCAGATGTCTGTGCTGGCTACATTGGTAATTCAGCTTGTCTTGTTTTCAATGCTACCTCCAATGCACTCTCTGTTTCCATCAATATTTTGTATAAACTTAGGAGTAAAGCAAAGACATCCCGATCCTTCTTTTGCTCTGCCACCTCTCCAGTCTGAGGGTGAAGGGTAGCTGGCAGCTTGATATGCTTTCTCATAGCTGCTATGTCTTCATCTCTTTTCTTTAACAGTGCTTGCACACCCCAAGGGTCCTTTGGATCATGACCCAATTCTATAATGATCTCTTCCAAGGACTTGATTCTGTTGTCCTTGGCTTGAGATGATGCCTTTTCCAATTCCAGTTGAGCAGCAGTATTGTGTAAAGAATTTTGTAATTGGTGTGCCAGTAGGGTTTTATCAGCTAATGTGGAATAGAGCATCTCCCTTGTTTGCCTGTGTAGCTCGATCTGGTCCATGGGGTGGATGTCTTTGGCAAAAATTTCCAAATTAGTTCTGATATAATCAGTAGTTGTTTGAGGTTGCTGCATAGTGGCCGAAAATGACTAAGAGTCATTTTTTGCTCTTGAATGTCGTAAGAAAACATTAATCTCTGCTGATTAGTTGGTGCCATTTTCAAGAGTTGGTTGTAGATTTGGTACTTGAGGGGCTCATTCCTTTTCTTTATATCTATGAACTGTTGCTTGATGCTAGAGTCCGCCTTAGATCGCTGCCTTGAAGAGCTCACCTCTGCCCCATGTGGCATGTCATGTCCTTGCTGTAAGGAACTGGCTGATGTTTCAATGCTAGGGGGGGCATAGTATCAATTGGTATCTCTGGTAATTCCTCCTCTGAAAAGGGATTTAGCCTCTATCTTTTTTCTCCTTGCTGATCCGCTGAAGTAGTTGGAGGAGTGTCCTCTTGCCTATCTCTTTTCCTCATTCTTTCCTCATTAGCAGGTGTTTGTAAAACTGAGGATTCAACTGTTACCTCCTGCCTCGGAGGGATTTGCTCTTGCGTTTGCTGTTCTGTGGAGGCAGGTTCCTTGGCTGTACCTTCCTGCTGCTCTACTTGCTGTTCCACATTTGGAGGTGACTCCTCTTGTTGTACTGCTTTGCCTTTGGCCATGTTTGTTGCTTGATCAGTTGTTTTGGCAGGCTGCTGGGGAACGGTGGATGAAGAGGTAGCTTCTCCAAGATGCTGAGGGGCTGAAGACCAAACCTGTCCAAAATATTCCAAGTCAACTGCCTTTTATAAAGTTTTAATGGCTCTTTCTGCTGATTCTTCTTCAGAATAATCTTCCACTAAGGTGCCTTTCCTCCACTCTAGTTGGTTAGCATGTTTTTCAATTTCTAGAATGCTAAAATGATCATAGGTGGAAAGCCTATACTTGATTCTTCTAAGGCTTATGAAATGGTTAGGGTCATAGGGTGCCCAATAGAAGCTCGTCTTGAGGAGGAGGCCTTTTAGCATTTTTTCTGCTTCTTCCCAAGCTTCTTCCCTCTTTTTAAAGATAAATGGACCCAATTGATGCTTAATTTTCAGCTGTGCTTGTTTCTGCTATCATGTCTACTAGCAGTCTCCCTATCTCATTGAACCAAACATGTAGATAAGGGGGAGGTTGCTTAGGCTAAAATTCTGGAAGCATAAACAATTGGCCAATTCTTGTAACTTGTGAGTTGGAGAGCTTGACACCTTGTTCTAGTAAAAGATGCATAGTAAGAGGAACCAGTGATTTTGTATGTTGAAACTATAGCATTTGGTTGATGGCTTCAGGAGTGACATGGAATAAGACAGAGGCTGAAGGACTCAGAACAACCCTTTGATTGGGGTCATAGTTTGTGCAGCACTGGTGAATCAAGTCAGGGAACTCATTGACCTGAGGGAGATAATAGATTCGCAAATGGGATTTCCAGATTCCCAGGAGGTTTGTACCATCTCTGTGTTTCTTCCTTAACTCACAAACTGTTTCTATGTGGTATTTGTTACACAACTCTACAGTTTCTCTCATCTAATAATCTTTGTCAGCAAGGGCCAACCATTCCAGGTCCTTATGTGGGGCATTCAAAGGTGCAATGTTTAATGCCACAGGGGTCTCCATGGTTAACTGATACTTGAAGTTGTGTTTGAACTTGATTTTCTGGGCACAGCAATATAGAGCAGTGAATTTTCAATGAGCAGGGCAATTTGCAGAGAGGACAAGGTAAATTGGGGTGAAACTGAGTTGAAATGCTCCTGGGAGAGATTTAAAGAGCAAATGCTGGGACTGAGAACTGAGAATTGCTTTTTCGGTGGATTTGTCTGGCAATGGTTTAGATTCGCAAATGCGCAATAGGCAGTGAATTTGTAATAATTTGGCACAATGGGGGACCTCTGTAGGTGAATTTGGGATTACAGTGGGGAAATGAAGCTCCAGTTATTGAGGATTCCTAGCAGTTCTTATGTTTTCCCTCTTTTCTTGTTTGCTTTAGTGAATTATGCAAGGACCAAGGCATGCAGAGGGAATCTGATAAATACCTGGGCACAGTATGACGACGTTGTTGAAAGTCAGGTGGACACACGGCGCCAGCAGTGACGGAACAAGCTTCAGAGTTGGCGGACAAGCAACGTATATAGTCATGCAGGAGTACAGTGCGTATTCAGCGAAAAAAAGGGAAAAAAACGATTTTTCCACACTTATATAAAAAAATTGGTATTTGGCGCCTTTTAGTGGATGACGTCATCATGATGTCATTGGTCCGACAAGGTACGGAGGAGTGACATGGCGGCTGGTAATTGGGAGTGACGTGGATGGGCGATGTGGTGGACAGGTCTAAGGAATGGCGGGAGTGAGGTAAAGTAGTGCTGATGCGGAGATGATGTGGGGAGGGAGCAGGACAGCGGTAACAAAAGCGGTTAGTGGTATTTATCGGACCGCTAAGAGTACGGTCCCGGTAATGGTCAAAGGTCGCCCTCTCCAATAACAGGCGGGCACGCGTCCCTAGCCCTGCGTCACCCTCTGACAAATTTCGGGCGGTAAAGGGCGGACAGAGGGAGTGGTCCGAAATCGTTGTGGGACGTCGAATGGGAGGGACCGGATCCGATGGACGACAGGCTGCGGATGTGCGAACGCGATACGACCGGGATTTTTTAATATTTTTTTTTTTGTGGTGGGGCGCACCGGAATACAGACTTTGGAAAAGCGGATATAAGTGGGTTTTTACAAAATTTATACAATGGCAGGGATAATGCAATGTTGTGGCTTCGCAAAGTGGATAAGGGCAGGTATGGGTTATTAAACTAACCAAGTGTTAATTCAATCCCCAACTTTAAAATGAACCAAATACCAGAAACCTTAGATTCTGTAGCATTCTCCAAACTTTGAAAAGATGACTATAATGCCCAAGGGGGGGGTATTTACATATTTTTTGGGCTTTTCTCACAATAGTGCTATAGTAGTAGGGGAAAAGGGGCACTTAGGGATTTAGATAATAAAGTTAGAAGTCAATGTGAATTGGGGATATGAAAGATTGAAAGTGAGGAATAGAAAACTAAGTTTAGTGAGTAAACCTAGATTTTAGAAGTAGATGGGGAATGATTTTACACAAGAAATGTGGCTTCTTTTTGGAGAAGAAGGTGAAAACCTGTCATGAATTTTTCCAAGGAGAAATACAAGGAGGACTATTTTAGGAAGGTCCTAAAGTCCTCCAGGGGATGTTAGAAAGAGAGTCTTTGGGGGAAAACAGGGGGAGTTAGTCATGCTTCTATACTTTGCCTTCAAAATGCTGCATAGATACCTCTGCAATTGCTAACATGTGCCTTCTTGATCAAGGCCAAAACTGAATAGGATCAGGATTCTGCAACTTCTGGCTACCTACCCAACCTAGTACCTAGCATTTTTTGTTACTTCAGGGAGGGTGCACTTAGACTTGCAAACCCTCATATGCTCTTTTCTTTTTGCTGCCCTCCTATCTAGATCTACCCTTATATCTTCCAAGGGCCCAGATTAAGCTGGTGGGCTCCTTCGTTTCTCTATCCAGCTAGTCATCTATCAAACTTGAACTGTTTGAACAGCTACTCATTACCTACTCTAAAACAAGAAATTTGAAACATGGCATGGCCCAGCTTGAACTGTTGAGCCATACATCAAGATAGCAGTGGCATTTTGATTGGCCAGTTTCCTGGTCTTTCTTTGGGGTTCATTTCAATTATTTTTTCTTTTGACCAGTTCATTTTCTTGCCTTTTGATTATTCTTTTAAGGCATACCCTCTTTACATTTTTTATCTTTTTGCTTTTTCCACTAAAGATAGAATCTTTGTATCACCAAAGATGAACATTTTTAGCACTTCCACTGTCAATCATGAAATATGAAACCCTATTTGTATAGGAGGCTAACACTCTCCATATTTCAAGGCCTAAGAAATAGTGCAATTCACCAAAGTATTTCTTTTTAAAAACCTGTGACAATTGTCTTTTAATTTCCTCAATTAATTTAGAATAATTGCATGTTATAATAATATCATCAACATATAGGGAAATCATAGCAACATGGCACTTTTGATCTAACTTGATATAAAGGTTAGGGTCACTATTGTTTTTCATAAAACCTTTTTAAGAAAGAAAGTGACAATCTTCAAATACCAAGATCTCGGTTCCTGTTTCAATCTATATAGATCTTTATTTAATTACAAATAATATGCTCTTGACCCTTCTTTACAAATCCTTCTGGTTGAACAATATATACTTCTTCCTTTACTACCCCATTCAGAAAAGAATATTTAACATCTAGTTAATGTAGTTTCAATTTATATTTTGTAGCTAATGCAATTATTAATTTAATTGTGTTTATCTTAGCTACAAGAGTAAAGTTTCTTCATAATCAATTCCATTTTTTTGTAAGTAAATTTTTGCAACCAACTTGGCTTTATATTTGCCTATACTTTCATTAGTATTAAATTTGGGTTCAAACAACCATTTTGATCCTATGGGTATTTTATTTTCAAGAAATTATGTTAATTCCTAGGTATCATTTTTAATTATGCACTCATATTCTTTGTTCATTGCATCTTTCCATTATTTATGTTCATTACGTTGTTTGAAATGTTCAAAATGCAACAAGAAAGTCTTAAGTTTGATTTTTGCCTTAATTAAAATTGAGAAAAATCGAAATTCCATATCAGCGTAGGAATTTACAGGGTAAGTTCCACAGACAGAACACCAAAGGACGCCGCTCACAAACAGATCACAGATCAATACACCAGTATTTTTGACATGGTTAAAACCCTCAAAGAGGGAAACAGTCCACGGCCTGAGCCAACACGGCCACTTCAGGCAATTTATTAATAAAAGAATGAAAATTTACATAAACTTCTCTCATGGACGGTTAACCTACAAATGACCCTCCATGCTCTTTAAATAGTGATCATGGACCAATCGGGTGTTAAGCCACGGATCAAGTGTTGGTAATACCGAGGAGGGAATGAACCGTCGGATTGTAAGTTACAAAATGTACATAGTAAAGAAACACACTTTACCTAACTCTATACTAGAACAAGTTATACTTAACTATTTCCTATGTGTTGGAATATCCTAACATCCCCCCTTAAGAACAACTTGGGTTAGGGTTGAAGGATTTACAAATCTGACACAATAGGAGAAGGAAGGAGGCACTAGAGCCTATCCCCCCTTAGTGACAACTTCTTGAACTCCAACCATAAATCGAATTTTAGTAAACTTTGCCTCTGTGAGAGCCTTTATAAAGATGTCTGCAACTTGATCATCTGTTGAACAATATTGCACTTCAAGAACATGGTCGTGAATGAGCTTTCTGATGAAGTGCATGTGTAGTTCAATGTGTTTGCTGTGCTGATGTTGGACTAGATCTTTTCATAGTTGAATGGCACTTTGATTATCACACCAAAGTGTAGTCGGATGCTGCTACTGAAAGCCAAACTCTGACAGAGTTTGACGAAGCCACAAGGCTTCCTTACTAGCTTCTACGGCACCACGATACTCTGCTTCTGCTGAAGAAAGAGAAATGGCGCCTTGTTTCTTGCAAACCCATGTAATAGGTCCTGAACCAAGAGTGAACACATAACCTGCAGTAGACTTTCGATCATCAGGGTCACCAGCCCAATCGGAATCAGTGAAACCAACCAATAGAGGAGATGCTTCGGCACTGTAATGAATCCCAAACTGAACTGTACCTCGAACATAATGAAGTATTCTTTTAGCTGATTTCCAATGACTTTCATGTGGGTTTTGCATAAACCGAGCAACAAGGCCAACAGCAAAGGAAAGGTCAGGATGAGTATGGGTTAGATACAAAAGTTTTCCTACAAGTTGACGGTATAAGGTAGCATCAACTTCAGGAGAAGTACAAGTGACTGAAAGTTTGACTCCAGACTGAAAGGGAGAAGGGGCTGGCTTACAGTATTCCATGTGAAAATTGTGTAGAATATCACAGGCATTGTTGTGGAGGTAAATACTCTCTACGGATAGAGACGATCCCTACTAGCCCAGACCGGGTCTAGAAACAATCACACAATGCTACCACGCAAGTTCCTAACTGCAAATACAAAGTAGATGGCCAGAACCTACTTGGATTTCAACGCTAGTGTTCGTCGAAGAGATGTCGCCTTCGTTCCTTTGCTTTGGCCGGTCACGATCCGCACGATCTCCATGCTTGGACACCTGCACATGCAAAGAACAACACGAATACAAGCATAAAATCTAGTAGATGCAATTATATATCAGTCAAAAAAGATATAACTCAACATTAAACATAAGACAATGAGAGTGGAACCATAATGATAGTCATCTACTATTAATAAATAACAAAGAAGAATACAACCATTGTTCTGACGTCAAATCCTCCTTCGGCTGGGTAATCAGCTACACAAGTCTTGCAAAGCTTGTTGGGATGAGGAACAAGCCTCTCTCTCTTTGGGTGACAAGAATCTCCTTACTTAGATTTGGCCTTATGGGTGCAAAGAAGGCTCTTGCAGCTTCAAACTCTTGAACTCTTGGAACCACTGACTATTATGACTGTAACTAGCTTGCTCAAGGCATAGAGGCAAGCTTTTATAGATAGAGAGGGAAAGAGATAGGATCAACCACATTATTCATGGGATTGGCTTTATCACTTGGAAACTTCCATGAAATGTGGCAAACCACTTTCCCTTCTATGGAGATTCGAAGCCAAACCATCCTAGCTCAACATAGATTCAGTTGGTGAATGGGTTGAAGAGAACCTTCGGGAGTTTGGTCGTTGAAAACTTTACTCAATTCGGTTGGCATGAGTGCAACTCTGGGACAGAGCGCCAATGGTGTGCCCTTTATAGAGGATTTCCCTCATTGGCGCGGGCAATGAACTGTGAACCCGCACTAATGGAAAAATAGCTGTTTTCATGAATATTTTGCAAGAGATGTCTTCAGGGCAAATAAAGCTCATGCTTAGAGGAATATAATGCAAGTGGTTTCAGGTCATGTCACTTCTCACAGGTCCCGGAATGAGTCCTCCAGTGTATAGGTGAGGGGTAACAGGGATGGTGACAAATGGTGACAAATTGCTGTGTAATAGATGCCCCCTAAAGCATGAGGCCCGAGAGAGAGGGGTGAAATGCTTTACAAGAACATGCGTGACTGAAAACACGGCCGCCAGAGAACCTGCGTAAAGAAGTGCAACTGATATCTCAAGTACATGATATAAGTGGTATGGGCACAGCCATCCATAACAGAGTACATAATAATCTAGATCCAAGGTATGGACGCAGCCATCCGGAGAGGATCAATAAATAGACTCAGGCATGGTCACAGCCATCCAGTAAATGAGTCATGTAATAATCATAATAATCCACAAATCGCAGCCTGGATCTCAATAGACAAAATCCAGGGTCTTGCGCTCCATCTCGACCCATACAAAGTACAAGTTCAAGCATGCGAATGTATGTGTTGAAGTCGAACATGCATGAACATCGTCTGATTACCAGTCAATAATGAAAACTGTCAACAGACGCAAGAGGTACCACCAATAATGACAATGGCCCTCAAGGTACTATAGGTACAACCTACCGCGTGTGAATGAATGAGCTGGCGTCGAACACCCGTAGATTGATTCGATCGGAGGCCAATGATAAAAACCTCTCTCGAACACGAAGAACCTGCCATTGAGGCATGCAGGCTCCAAGGTACCAAAGGGAGTCTCTAGATCAGCTTCCTAGATAATGAGCTGAAGTCGACAGGAAGTGATCTTGATCAAAGGTGGGCCATAATGTTTCCCACATCATTGACACGAGACAAATGAAAGATGTTGTGGTGATGGAAAATTATGTGAGGTATCAGAGGAGGTGGTATTGCTGCAGAGGTCAACTTCTCTTGAACATATCGGTGACACGACAGTGGATTTGGCAGTATTTGACATCAAATGAGCAAAGGTCATGGTGACAAGGCAATGAGGAGATGAGAGGTTGAATAGGATAACCCAAACCCATGGAGGCTAGTGTAAAACAAGATGAGATGTCCCCACCCCGACACGAATGTAGATGAGTGCCATGTTCAAGAGCAACATACTGCCAACACGACGACAATTGTGGATCCATTTTCCCCACCATTTCTGGTGAGTACCCCAGTTATTTTTATCAAGCTTGACGGGGATAGCATATGCTTGTGAGCGTCATTACGATGGAATCTGATGTCATTAAGTTTTAACGAGTCTGACAAAGGAAAAACTCGGCATCTTTTCCTATTTAGAGAGTCTGAAAAGACAACAAAAAGAAAAACTCCAGGGCGGTCCTTTTTTGTAAAGTTGTGTCTCTCAAGCCCAAAAAAGTATAAAACAATGCTCGAAAGAACTGCCTGACCGTTACGATCGAGGAGTACTTTTCAATTACAGTGACATCGATCCGAAAAAGTAGAAAAGCGATCAACATCACGTCGTTTCGTAACCATTTACGAACCGGAAACGACAAGGGTCCGACGATCTTTTCATTTTTACACGGTCGGAAAAGGGTTTAAAGACGACCGCCTCTTATTTACTTTTAACGAGTCAAGAGGGGCAACTCGGCAATCTTTTCACTTTTAACGAGTTAGAAAAGAGCTGAAAGATAACTCCATAATGACTTTTTCGTGTATTTACCGAGTCCGAAAAAGCATAAAACACAACTCATTTCACCATCAAAGTTGCAAAAAGGACCTATCATAGCACCAGAAACAAGCGTAAAACCTGTTTTCGACCAAAAGTACATTAAAATATTCAAAAATCAACTTTTTAAACCCTATTACAAGTCAAAAAGTCTATAAATGTGGTGAAAATGTAAAAACAAAATTACTTTTACCTTTTTACCTTGTGCATAGTGGTAGTGGTCCATTTGGAGTGCAAACTTCGAGCAGCGATTACCATCAATCCGGGCAACCATTTGAGATTCCGCTAGTTCCAGGTAAGAGGCGCTCTCTTAAGCTTCATTTTCATACCTGTTTTTATGCATTTTGTTCCTGATTTAAGCCTCCACAAGGGGGATTTTAAAATTTAGGGTTGCGCCCCATTGGCATGGGTATCCGGCACGGGTCCGCGCCAATGGGGTGATTTACCCAAAGGTGTCGCGCCATTGGCGCGACTGTTTTAGAAACAATCGCGCCAACCGCACGACCTAGGTTTTCACTTAAATTTTCCCATCATTTTTGAAATTTGTCCGGTGTATATGCTTACCAGGGTTTCATTAATGATTTATTCATTCTTGTGGGTGCAGGAAACACGCAAAAATGCCAGTGGAATGGAAAGAACGAGAACATGATGCCATAGATGCCTTAGCCATCGCAGATGAGGGATGCATGAATGCCTTGAGAGACCGTGGTCTCAAGAAATTCTTTCTCACCTCCTATCTGCGAGCTCAACCAGAGCTATTACAGTTCATAGTGGATGCTTGGGATGTCGACGACCAAGTGTTTCGACTACGGGATCAGACCTTAGAGCTAGATGTATCTGACGTGTACTTCATTACTGGGCTGTCACGGAGAGGGGAAATCCCCATTCTGACCGGAAGCAGGTCTTCCGCAGAGAAAATAGGTGAAGGAAAGGCTCGTGTGTGCCCAGAGGCACAATTTGGGAAGAACAGTGCCAAGGTGGATATCACCAACATCCATGATTTGGTTCTCAAGGTGATACTGTTCACCATCACATGTGCAGTTGGGGCACAGGCGCCCCATGAGGCCAACAAGAACCATCTGTTACTGGCGATAGAATGTCTTAGCCCCACCATTTTTGACTGGGCTACAACAGCGACCACAAATATCAAGAGGTAGCTTACAAAGTGTAAGCACGGGGGGGTGAAATAGTTTGGGTATGGTTCGATTATGGTATCGTTCTTCTTGGAACGATTACCGTTATTCCAGTACCAGGGAGCTGTAGTAGCGAACCCATTACCACAAGAGCCTAGGATGGCTCGTTGGGCAGCATTGATGCCTAGAGCAGGAGGGGGCCAGCAGATGTCTTCGCGGCCTGAATTCTTCATATGGCTTTGCTGCCAGTTGATCGTGGTAGAGGACTGGCCATATGCGAGAACCAAATTCATGGGGGACCCAGACCTCCCACTTCCAGAGGGGGAGGAATGGGAAGAGGAGCTAGGTATGATCTTCTTTTTTTTATGTTTTTTATGTATTTTTTTTTTTTTTTGTCAATACATGCATGTTCTGATGACAGTTATATATATATATATATATATATATATATATATATATATATATATATATATATATATATATATATATATATATATATATATATATATATATATATATATATATAGATATATATATATATACATATATATATATATATATATATACATATATATATATATATATATATATATATATATATATATGCAGATGTGGGCCCAGAGCATCCAGCCAGTTTTTCGCCTATAGCGAGGAGGGACCAACCTGCAGCTGACCCTCAGGCAAGAGGTGCCGTGGGGAAGAGCTGGTGCAGAATCTCGAGGGACTTACCCAAGAGATTCCAGGCTATGCTAGATTGGTGGATGTGTCGTTCGCATATTAGAGGCACACGGTGGGGGTGCCGTCCCACATCCATCGTCTGTTGATACGCTTGGTGCGTGCGGTGACGTGCGGTGACGTGCTATCATGAGCACCACCACGAGTAGACTCCTAGGTTTCTTTCATGCATATTTTTTGAGGGACATGTTGTCCGAGGATGTATCAGAACACGTATTATTTTTTGGGTTTTGTAACGCACACGGTGCAAACATTATGACACACATATATATATACATATGCCTATGGTTTATTATTGTGCTTTTATGTGCTTGCTTGTATGATGTTTTGATTATAAATTACGCAAATGTCTATCTAATACATGGTTGGCCAATGCATCAGATAATGTGTTTAATCATCGTGGAATATGTTGATATGTGATAAAATCAAAATTTCTTTCTAACAATTTA
The DNA here is from genome assembly GCA_031772625.1 of Pinus tabuliformis. Lineage (NCBI taxonomy): Eukaryota > Viridiplantae > Streptophyta > Pinopsida > Pinales > Pinaceae > Pinus > Pinus tabuliformis. The sequence goes on from CM062818.1 coordinate 2,080,701,382, forward strand.
ACACGTAAGTACAGCCTTAAAATGTGACGGTCTCTGACGGAATATCGCCCATTGAGCTGGTGGACGACAAGCTGAGAGTCTAGGTTAACAAGCAATGTACGAATACCGAGATTAATTGCCTCGGCTAATAATTCAATAACGGCGCTATATTCAGCAACATTGTTTGTAGTACAGCCTAAGCAGACACCTTGAAGGTCTATCAACTCACCGTGAGGATCGTAGATCACCCACGCCGCAGAGGAAAAATTACGAGTACTGCGGTAGGCACCATCAGCGAAACCAGTGTAAGGTGCACCCGACATCTGCACAAGAAGCAAAAAGATACAATAAGGGGCAATCACGCTTTCACACCAAACTGAAAACATGAAAACTCACACACACACACACGCATATCCAAATCGAGGCGCATGAACTATGCATAGTACTTTTTCAAGTACAACCCATTGCGGGGCTTATCAAGAGGATTACCTTCGTAGTCAATTAGCTCATAGGCCCCTTTTTGCAACACTTTCTTTACAATGTAAGGGCCTAGCCACATGGGCTCGAGTTTGCCTGCCCCTAGCTTATCATTGGCTTGGTCGTATAGCAGGACAAGGTCTCCCTCAACAAAGGAACGAGGATGAATGGTATGGTCAAAATGAGTTTTGACTCTCTTCTTTTGAGCTTCGATAGCTAGAGAGGCTAAATGATGGGTCTCGTCTAACCGTTCTAGATAAAGGAGCCGTTCCTCCACCGGAGTGGTGTTGGGAAGCAACTCGACGGCTATTTTCAATGAAGGAATTTCACATTCTATAGGAAGGGTAGCCTCCAGTCCATAAACTAGCTGAAATGGAGTGAACCCGGTGGCATCCTTCACAGAGGTTCGGTAGGCCCACAAGGCAGGAAACAACATCAGATGCCAATTAGACTTATGCATGTCGACAGTACGTTGAAGCATCGTTACCAAAATCTTGTTAACAGCTTCAACCTAACCGTTAGACTGAGGATAGTACGGAGTTGAACTATCGTGCCGTCAGCCTAGTTGGGTTGTCAACTCGGTCATCATGTGATTACGGAAATTCTTTCCGTGATCTGTGACGATGGCTTGTGGAACTCCAAACCACATAATAACATGATTGAACAAAAACTGCGCCGTTGTATGACCGTCTTCATTTAATGTGGGCATCGCCTCGGCCCATTTTGTGAAGTAATCGACGGCAATGATAATAAAGCCATGCCCCCCGGCCGAGCGAGGCTTACAGGTTGTATAATCAATGCCCCATTTTGCAAAAGGGCCTACGGTCACTACAGGGTGCAGCGGGACCGGTGGCGCGCGCATCTTCCGCTGGTATATCTGGCATGCATGACACGAGCGGACAACAAGAATGCAATCTTTAAAAATGGAGGGCCAAAAATAACTAACGCGAAGGATTTTTTGAGCTGTGGCATATCCGGACATGTGACCACCACAGGCGCCAGAGTGGCAGTCATTCAAGACTCTCTCAGCTTCCTCGAGGGTAAGACATCAGTGGAGAATGGAGTCAACGCCGAGGCGGTACAGGGTGTCTCCTATGATCCGATAGGGTTGAGATTGATGGCGGATCCGCCACCGAGCATCTTTGGATAGAGCGGGGCGGAACGAGGAGGTTAGTAAGTACACAATAATATCCCCGTACCAAGGATCGAGGGTGCTGATCAGGAAAAGAGTTTCGTCCGGGATATGATCTTCTGAAAGAGAAGGTGCAGAAGGAGATGGCAAAGAACAGAGCAATTCAGCGAAGACCAGAGACTTCTTAGACTTGGCAGCAGTAAATTCCAAGTCAAACTCTTGGAGATTACGATCCATTTAGAGTATTTTCCCCCTAACAACTGACGCAACAATATGTACATCATCGGGTTGCAGTCAGAAATCATGATCGTGGAGCACAACAGGATATAGTGTCGGAAACGTTGGACGGCGCACACAGCGGCAAATGCCAACTTCTCAACGTAAGCATAGCGAGTTTCCGTATCTAGGAGGTTGCGACTGAGGTAATAAATAACGTGTTCATTGCCATCATCGTCATCCTGCACTAGAACCATGCCAATAGTGGTATCGGCAGCGGCCAGATATAGAGTGTAATCACGGTGGTAGTTCGGAGGTTGCAATAATGGAGCAGAGACAAGGAGACCCTTGAGTCGCTTGAAAGACTCTTGAGCGATAGCATCCCAATGGAAGGGTGTGTCTCGCTTCAACAACCGTGTGAAACCCTTAGCCACCTCAGCATAGTTCGGAATGAAATGTCTAAGGAAATTTGCTTTGCCCTGCAAGCTCTGCAACTGCTGCAAAGAAGTAGGGGGGGGAAGATTCAGGATGGCCTCGACTTTGAGGGGATCCAGACGGATGCCTTCTCAGGAGATGATAAACCCGAGTAGTTGGCCTGATTCCACGCAAAAGACACATTTATGAGGATTGAGCCTAATACGATAGTGTCGACAGCAGAGAAAAATTTCACGAAGATGGGAGGGATGGTCTTGACGCTTGGCTGAATGAGCTGGAAGGTCATCCAGATACGGTTGCACAATGTGCCGAATATCATGAAAGGCATAGGACATTGCACGTTGGAAGGTAGCGCCGACATTTTTTAAACCGAAAGGGAGCTTCTTATAGGCAAATGTGCCCCAAGGATAGATAAAAGCGGTCTTATGTTGATCAGCAGGTGCGATGTTGATCTGGTTATATCCAGAAAAACTGTCCATAAACGAGTAAATTTCGCTTCCTGCACACTCATCAATAAGCTTATCGATGAAGGGTGTAGGGAAGTTATCCTTAGGACAAGCGCGATTGATATCACGGTAATCAACACAGACTCGAATAGTGCCCTGCTTTTTATTCACAGGAACTATATTAGAGACCCAATCCATTAGTGGAATGGGGTAAATGAAACCAGCCTTGAGAAGCTTTTCGACTTCTGCTTTGATGGCTGCGGCCTTTCGGGGGTGCATAGGGCGTAGGTGCTGACGAACAGGCTTAGCACCTGGATATGTAGGTATCTTGTGCACCACTATACTAGGATCGATGCCGGGCATCTCTTCATAGGACCAAGCGAAGACATCACGAAATTCACGAAATAGATCGGTGTAGAGTTAAAATTCCTCTGGAGTGCAAGTGACTCCTATGTAAATGTACTCAACAATCCGTGATTTCACAGAGATGTCGATGGGTTGGGTTTGCGTGATATTTCCCATATTGCCCTCAGAAGATACTTGGTAGATTTGAATAGGCGTTTGAAGGGGCGAGGATGGGATACACGAAGCAAACCGTTCGAGACATGCGATCATTTCCTGATGGGGAGGGAGAAACAAAGAGCAGTGGTGATGATCTGACCAAGGGAGCTCTTCAAGAGACATGGGCTCTATGATGGCTTCATTGGAAGGAAATATTTCCTTTAATGGATCCGAAGTAGCATCATCTCCAAGCCAAGGGAAATGAACATATGGGTCGGGAACACTGCTCTGAAGAGCAGGTTTGGCAGGGGGAGCCGATGTAGTGACAATTTCGACGTAGTTGAGCTCGGCAGGACTCAACGGCATCATATCGCCCCAGGATTCTTCCTGATTAGCGGGAGGAAGGACCCACAGATCAGAACGTACAGAGATCATGTTAATAGGGGCGAGATTCGGAGGTGGAAGGGGAAAGACACCCATTAGAGCGGGATCTTTAAAGAGTCCGGCTCCCACACTCTCGAATGATTTAGAGGTATGCTCCACGAATGGCACATTACCTTCAGAAGAAGAGGCGAAGAAGGAGAGCTGGTCCACCATGACAATCTTCCCCTGATGAGGGAAACGAATGACACGGAAAAGGGAGGAAGCCACGGCTTGCATGGCATATGTCCAGCTACGTCCGAGGAGGAGATTATAGGTGAGATTAGCGTCAACGACTTCTACCTCCACTTCTACCGTCTTCCCTTCTAGGGAGATGGGCAAGCGTTAGAGGATATCGTACGGACGAGACTCTCTTCCATCAAAGGCTTCTAACGTCGTAGGAGAACCAATAGCCTTCCAGCAAGCAACAGACATGATGCAAGTTGAGGCCCCTTCATCAATGATTGTACGATGAATTGTTTTGCCATTGATGATGACCTGTATAAGGAAAGCGATTTGGTGGGGCAGTCTCAGTGTATAGCCCTCGAGATCGAAAGAAATCAAATCTGAATCAGCCGGGTCTATGCCACTGATGGCCGATAGCAAGGACTTCCTCTGGGAGGGGCAACGCTGGAGGACTTCTAGAGCGGACATAGCAGACGGAGCCTGAGCTAAGTCCTCAACAATGCTATAGTGCTGGGCAGCACGAGCATCAGGGTTGTAAGAAGACTTCCGGAGTACACCTTTCGGAGGGGGTCGGGGGATCATCTCAGTGCTGGGTCTTTCGATGTGGAGAGGACCAGAACTGGACGGAGGAGCACTGGAGGGGACCTCCGGCTCTTTCCCGGTAGGAGAGGGATATTCTTTTGCTCGAGTAGTGACATGGATGGGAATTGTCCCAGCCATAAATACTTGAGAGCCAAATGAGGAAGAGGGTTGAGATGGTTCTGCCACCATTTGAGTTTACTGAGAAGGGAAAGGTTCTTTGAGCACAGCAGGAGTCCCAGGAGCACCTTTCAATAATCGACTAACTTTGGACCGCCTGGGGCAGTCTTTAGTATAGTGATCCTCATCACAGATAAGACAAGGATACTTAGGTTTTCGTTTGGCTCCTTCCTCAGGTGGATTTTTAGGGGAGTCCTGTTTGGGCTGTTCGGTCTTATTCTTAGCTTTCCCTTTCTTCTTCCCTTTCGAGGATTTATCCGCCGTGGTGGACTGGATGGTGTTAACCTCGAAGGTACTTCCATAATTAGATTGACCCTGAGAAGTATTTCCATTAGAAGCATTCTGTTTTTGCTTCCCAGGTTTCGCGGTCGATTTCTTTGATGACGTGTTTACAGAGCCAATAACTCTGTCAACAGATGGTTTTGGCAGAGGTTTGGATTGTCCGGGCCTCGGGGCGTCTGGCAAATAATCATATAAAGTACCTGACTGAGAGTATACTAAGTCAAGGTACTGAGTACGCTCAATAGATTGCTCTTCAGTTACACAAGCTCCCATGGCGATGTCTCGCGCGATCGCAGGGACAAAGGAAGTCGTGAACCAATCGGTCAGGAGCTGATCAGGAATACAAAATTTGATCAAGCAACGACGCCATTTCCATTCATGTATATGATCGGATATATGCGTAGCCGTGTCCTGTTTGAGAGACGTAAGGAGATGTGTCCCTGTCTCATACCGAATGGGTAACTGAAAATGAGTTAGGAATGCCATAGCCAGCGAGTTGAAATCTTGAAATGTTCCGCGATTCAGCTCAATATACCACTTAGCGGCTGAGCCGATGAGATTCCTTTGAAAGAGGCGAAGCCGGATGGAGTCATCAAGCCATGAGTTGGATGAGCACCAAAGGTGATAGGTCATGACATGGGCTTGAGGATCTTCATCAGCTTTGCCATCGAATTTTGGGCAATCACCGGGTATTTTAGTTGGAACTGGTGGCCAATATGGATTATGAAGAATGGGATCACTCGTCAACTTGGACACATCTGGAAGTTCCAACATCACTAAGAAAGGGAACTGAGGGTTAAAGGACATTTGTGGCTATGGAAGAGAGGTAGTACCAGGGTTCCAACCAGGTGGTGGTTGCCCCCATGGACTTTGTCCGGATGGGCCCGGCCCATAATGTCTCTGCCCATAGGGATTTTTCCCGTAGGGGTTCTGTCCATATGGATTCTGCCTGTAAGGATTCTGTCCATATGCAAACAGTTGACCCTGGGTCTGCCCCCAGGACCCCATGGATTAGCAACTTGACCTGCAGGTGCAACGTACTGTTGCTGATCATTTTGATAAGGATTAACCTGCATTTGTTGATAATTTTGGTAAGGGGTAAATTGAGTTTCCCCCTGGGGTTGTTGGTAGCCATACATTTGCTGAGCTCCATACTGAGCCCGATAAGAAGGCTGCGCTTGGTAGGAAGGTTGGGGTCGTGGCCCACCTTGCATTTGATAACCAAGTTGAGTCTGGGTCCCAGAAGAATGTCCTTGAACAAGTTGGGCTTGGACCATCTGGCCGGAAGGTTGGCCTGGTTGGGTTTGGGACGGACCTGTTTGCCCAGAGGGATATGTCTACCGGGTACCAGGTTGTCCTTGAGCAACCAAGGATTGTCCTTGCAGGGCAGATGGTTGAGCGGACTGGACGGCCGGTTGACCTTTAGGTTGGCCAGCCTGTCCAGAAGGATGACTGAGCTGGGAAGTGGGTTGGCCTTGCTGTGCAGAGAGCTGGCCCGTTTGCCCAGAAGGATGACTAGGTTGGGCAGTGGGTTGGCCCTGCTATATGTAAGGCTGCCCCCCTTGCCCAGAAGGATATCCCTGTTGGACTGCCGGTTGACATTGTGGAATGTAAGTTTGTCTGGTTTGTCCAGATGGATAACCCTGCTGACTACCAGGTTGGCCTTGTTGAATATAAGGTTGTCCTGGTTGTCCAGACGGGTAACCTTGCTGAGTACCGGGTTGCCCCGGATAACCAGAAGGTTGAGTCAGATAGGTAAAAGATGGACTACCAGCGGCCAAAGGTTGTCCCTGATAGGGTTGTCCTTGTAGGTCCCCAGGTTGGCCTGGGTAAGACTGGCCATAATATTGCTGCCCTTGGGGGGTTTGCACATAAGGTGGCTGGCCTTGGTTAGGCGGTCCTTGAAGCTGTGCGGGTATTGCTTGGCCTCCATGGAAAGAGTGAGTACTAGGGTCCCAAGTAATGGATAACGGTACCAAAACCTCAACAAAAGGTTGAGTAGGCAAGGGTTGAGAAAGTTGAAGGTATTGACCGGTAGAATCATAATAAAATAATGGACCTTGCGCATTCGGATCTTGAACAGCTTGTCCAGAAGGATCATACGGCCCCCCTCCTGGAACGGGACCAGAAGAGGGTGGACCACTTTGTGCAGTGTGGACAACTCTAGGCGAGAGTTCCGGCTAGCCACTACTCACTTGACTGTGAGGGGGACCAGCACCAGTGTTCAAAGATGAGGACGCTGTTACGGTACTAACGACCGGAGTTGAATGCGCTACACAAACAGTTGGATTCGTCAGAACCGAAGTAACATGTGTAGTATGGGGTTGTGAAACAAAAGGTCCCGTGGTGGGAGTGATATGAGGATCCCACATGGTCAAAGCAGGAGTCTTGGCACTTACCCTATCCCTCAACGACTGATAGCGTGGGGGGAGTGGAGAAGTAGCTGGGTTGGGAGTGTCGATATTCGACACCATAGGTGTCTCACTCATGCTAGGAGATGTCTCATCCATGTGGGAGGTAGACATTGGAGACGAAACACCGGGGGGGGTAACAGGAATATCGTCCTCATCAGGCTCCTAGATGGGGTTCCAATCGACTTCATAATCTTCGTCTCCCGGGGCACGAGAGCTGATAGGTTGGATACTAGGGATAACAGGAAGAGTATCACTTACAACTGGTACCTCAGGAGCAGCGGAAGATGGAGATCCTTGATCACTTGGAACCGGAGTTGATGGGTCAGCCAGGATGGCAAACTTCAAACAAACCTAAGGGAATCTAACGATAAAGGACCCTACGCAAACTAATGCACACAAGATCTAACTAGGTAATGTTTATCGTGGCCAAATGAATTTTAAGACGCAAAGACACAACTTGACCTTTTCATGTTTTAGGAGTCGAGAAAAGGAAAAAAAGGTGACTCTAGTCACCTTCGAATGTTTTGTGAGCCCGAAGTGACAAACTGCTCAAGTGAGCCTTTTTGTTTAAGGAGTCTGAAAAGGATCAAAAGTGACTACTCTAGAGAGACTAGGCAAAGGGTTTACGAAACAAATCCGTAAAACTGCATATACACCTTGGCAGTCATATGAAAACCAAGGACTTCTCGTACGACAGTCAATCTTCCCGAATTCTGTGTTCGGTGCGTTACGTCTTGTAAGGCGGCAGAGAGGGCTTCCTGTGGATAAAGGATGATAACCTAGTGGGGTATCCCCTATATACGCGACGGTACATGGGAGCTCAAATCCGTGCTAGACCACTATCGACTCACATAAGGAGGAACCACCCAACCGTAGTGTGAAACAACAGTGACTAGGTTTAACGACGCCGGAGCACGTCTCTAGCCTAGACCTCTACTCAGTGAGCGTTATGTTCCAATGCGTTTTTAAGTTCATTCAGTTCATTTTATGGTTGATCTTTGATTAAGTTTCAGTTTCAGGTCCTACCGTATGTAATCTCTCACAATTTCCTAAATGCAAACTATATGCCAAAGGATATCATTTCGTTCGACGAATGCTAACTACGAGAGAGTTGAGGATTTTCCAAAAAAAATGACCACAAACAAGCACGAATCACTTTGATGCAGCTAATGACGAATAAACGAAACTTTTCTTTTGTTTTAAAATCACTTAATCAATGAAAAGCTTCTAATTTCAATTAACTAATGCAACGCAACAGAGATTATTCGCTTTCCTTTTTCAATGGCAAAGTGCACAAAATGAATTTTGAGAGACAGTAACACCGAGCAAAAGACCAATTTCACTCAATGAGAACACAAACGGATCCCAAAAACACCAAAACAGTCCTTCAAACCAAAAATAAAATACAAAGACCTCTTATGAGCTATGTGATCCAAGCTCAAACGAAGCCAAGTGAAACCCAAGCGATAAAGAAACAAATCACTTGAATAACAAGGAAAAACTTTGACAACTACTGAGCGAATGCAAAGGAATAACCACAATGTTGACCGGGTGATCAAAGAACACAAAACACCTCCGGGAGGCTCGACGCACAAAGCCACTAGATGCCCTAGGGCTAAGATGTGAAACGGATAGAAAAAAGAAAACACCCAAATGATGAAGGTCTAAAACCAGTCAAATCAGGGTCAAACACACTCCAGTAATTGAAAAAGACACAGCTAGACACAAATCCAAGCTCAGAGGGCTTAAGGACAAGCGAACTTGAAAAGTTGACAGGCCTGGCGCGACTGTCAGGCTACAACTCGCGCCTTTATAGGATTGGCGCGGGTTGTCTTTTAGAAACTTGCGCCAATAGCGCGACTGTTAGGCTAAAAAGTGCGCTAATCAAGTTAACTTAAATCAAAACAAAAGCAAGTGACCCAGGGCTTGAGAACAGTATCTAGGCAAACCACGAAGCAAGAAACAGCAAGAAATTCGACCCAGAAAGCTATCTAAGCAATCAAAACAAGAAATACCAAAGAGACAAGACAAACTCCAAGTTGTTTAGTTCGTAAACCAAACCGGAGATTGACTAAAGTGGCGTTGATCTACTTCGCTAATGCAAATAAATAGCGTTTCGAAGGCTACCTGGCTGTGCTTCAGGCTCTGTCTAAAGTTTACAAATCAAACAACAAGATCTCCCTAGCGGAGTCGCCAAATTGTTGTGGAGGTAAATCCTCTCTACGGACAGAGACAATCCCTACTAGCCCAGACCGGGTCTAGCAACAATCACACAATGCTACCACGCAAGTTCCTAACTGCAAATACAAAGTAGATGGTGAGAACCTACTTGGATTCCAATGCTAATGTTCGTCGAAGAGATGTCACCTTCGTTCCTTTGCTTTGGCCGGTCATGATCCGCACGATCTCCGTGCTTGGACACCTGCACATGCAAAGAACAACACAAATACAAGCATAAAATCTAGTAGATGCAATTATATATCAGTCAGAAAAGATATAACTCAACATCAAACATAAGACAATGAGAGTGGAACCATAATGATAGTCATCTATTATTAATAAATAACAAAGAAGAATACAACCATTGTTCTGACGTCAAATCCTCCTTTGGCTGGGTAATCAGCTACACAAGTCTTGCAAAGCTTGTTGGGATGAGGAACAAGCCTCTCTCTCTTTGGGTGACAAGAATCTCCTTACTTAGATTTGGCCTTATGGGTGCAAAGAAGGCTCTTGCAGCTTCAAACTCTTGAACTCCTGGAACTACTGACTATTATGACTGTAACTAGCTTGCTCAAGGCATAGAGGCAAGCTTTTATAGATAGAGAGGGAAAGAGATAGGATCAACCACATTATTCATGGGATTGGCTTTATCACTTGGAAACTTCCATGAAAGGTGGCAAACCACTTTCCCTTCTATGGAGATTCGAAGCCAAACCATCCTAGCTCAACATAGATTCAGTTGGTGAATGGGTTGAAGAGAACCTTCGGGAGTTTGGTCGCTGAAAACTTTACTCAATTCGGTTGGCGCGAGTGCGACTCTAGGACAGAGCACCAATGGCGCGCCCTTTATAGAGGATTTCCCTCATTGGCATGGGCAGTGAACTGTGAACCCGCGCTAATGGAAAAAGAGTTGTTTTCATGAATATTTTGCAGGAGATGTCTTCAGGGCAAATAAAGCTCATGCTTAGAGGAATATATTGCAAGTGGTTTCAGGTCATGTCACTTCTCACAGGTCCTAGAATGAGTCCTCCAGTGTACGGGTGAGAGGTAACAGGGACGGTGACAAATGGTGACAAATTGTTGTGTAACAGGCATACTTGGACTAGGAAAGGGAAATACCTTCCTTGGATTGCAAGACTTGAAGACCAAGAAAATAATGTAAGTGTCCTAAGTATGTCATTTCAAACTTCTTTTTAAGGCTGGACTTCACATGGTTGATAAGGTTGGGATCACTACCATTCAAGGTAAGATCATCAACATAAAGAACAAGAATGATAAGAGACTTGCCCACTTTCTTGGTGTAGACAGTATTGTCAGAATGACACCTAGAAAAGCCATTTTCTAAAAGAAAGTTATCCATTTTGGCATACCAAGCTCGAGGAGCTTGCTTGAGACCATAAAGGGATTTCTTAAGCCGACTTACAAGGTTGGAGTCTGTTTGTATAAAGCCAATAGGTTGTTCCATATAGATTTCTTCATGCAAGTCCCCATGCAAGAAAGTAGATTTAACATCCATCTGATGGACTTCCCATTTGAAAGAGGCGAAAGAAAAAGGCGGATAGAGTTCATTTTGGCAACAGGGGAGAAGGTTTCAGTGTAGTCAATGCCTTCAACTTGTGAAAAACCCTTAGCAACAAGATGAGCTTTATGTTTATCAACTTTCCCATCTGGTCCATACTTGGTTCTGTAAACCCATTTGCATCTAACAAGTTTTCGTCCCTTTGGTAGAGGAACAAGATCCCATGTATCATTTGCCAATAATGAATGATATTCTTAATTCGTAGATGCTTCCCAATCTGGATGGCCTAAAGCTTCTGTAAAGGTGTCAGGATCATAATTCACTAAAGCTTGAGCTAGTAAAGAAGAGGCTCTATCAAACTGAGAATGTGTACGTCGTTGATTTGTAGGATCACCGACAAGATCACCTGCTGCATCCCGAGTAGCACAGTCACATTTTGGAAGTTGAGGAGCTGAAGGAGGATCCTGAGAAGGTGGGGGAGGATTTTCATCCTCACTTTCATCATCTGAAGAAGAAATATTTTCAAAAGTAGAAGAGATACGGAGAGGTGGCACATTTGCCGAACTAGGCTTGTAGGCCGATATATTTTCAGCAAACTTTACATCTCTTCTAATGATAACATTTTTGGACTTAAGTGGAATAAGTCTATATCCTTTGACATCTTCAGAATATCCAACAAAAATACATTTTTCACTCTTAGGTTCTAAAGCTTTATGCTTCTCATCTGGAATATGGGCCCATGCTTCACTTCCAAAAACACGAAAGTGACTTACATCTGGTTTAATTAAGCTCCATGCTTCTTCTGGGGTGATATTCTTTAAAACCTTAGTAGGAATGCGATTTATTATGTAATTTGCACAGTTAATTGCTTCTGCCCAAAAATTAAGACCAAGTCCTTTAGATTGAAGCATACAATTAGCCATTTCCTTTAAGGTTCGATTCTTCCTTTCAACTACACCATTTTGTTGTGGAGTATATGGAACAGTATGTTGCATTTGAACTCCATTCTCAGTGAAAAAGTTGATGAATTTGTTGTTAACATATTCTCCGCCATTATTAGATCTTAGCTTAAGAATTTGATTTCCAGATTGTTTTTCAACAAAGGCCTTAAAGGCCAAGAACATGTTAAATACTTCACTCTTGAGTTTTAAGAAGTATACCCAAGTGCGTCTGGAGAAATCATCAATGAAAGTTAAGAAATACTTGTAGCTAGAGAATGAAACAACTAGAAGTGGGCCACATAAATCACTATGCACAAGCTGTAAAGGGGCTGAGGCGTGCCAAGAGGCACGTTTTTCAAAACTATCCCAATGATGTTTTCCGAGTACATGTCTGGAACAAACACCATCTCTGCAAGATACCATTGGAAGACCTATCACCATATTTTATTTACATAGATTCTGAAGAGAGCGATAGTTTAAGTGACCAAATCGCTCATGCCAAAGTTTGCTCACTTCATCGTTATGAGCAACAAATACAGAGGGAAGATTTGATGACCCAAAGTTGTGAAACTTATACAACCTTGTAGAATCATCAGCAATGCCAGTAGCTAAAATCTATCTAGGATCTCTTAGGTCCTTAATTACAACATCGTGAGGTGAAAATTCAACGATTTTACCTTCACCTGAATGAGTTATCTGATATACAGATTGAAGGTTGAAGGATAAGGTTGGAACACATAATACATCATTAAATTGACCATTGTCTATATGAACAGTTCCAGTCCCTACAACACTAAGAGATCTATCATTACCAACATATATATTTTTGGTGTTACAATCATTTAAAGAAGAAAACATGGCTTTGTTTTTGGCCATGTGATAAGAAGCTCCAAAATCAATGAGCCACTCATGAGAATGAGAAGAAGAAGATACATTTAGTGCATAGCCAGACCGAGATGCTTGACAACCACATGCAGAGAGTGCTATTCCTGAAGATGAAGTTGACATTGAAGAGTGCTCCAAATGGATGTTATGCTTCTTCATTGCTGCTTCCAAGGCTTCCATTTTCTTAAAGCATTTGGATTCTAAGTTACAAAATGTACATAGTAAAGAAACACACTTTACCTAACTCTATACTAGAACAAGTTATACTTAACTATTTCCTATGTGTCGGAATATCCTAACATCCCCCCTTAAGAACAACTTGGGATAGGATTGAAGGATTTACAAATAGGAGTTTAGCTCAGTTAATTCAAGTTAGGGGCATGAAGTTCAGTTGTGTGCAGTGGGTTCCTAAATTTGAGTTGATTTCACTTGTAGAAAATTAATTCAGTTAAATTAAGTTGTGGTTAGTTAAACTAGCTCTAACTGATTGAGGAACTAATGGAAGGTCAAGTTGTGGAAGTGGAACTTCAACCACATGCAGTGATCATCAAGATAGCTAATCAATTAGCCTAAATTAGCTCATGCATGGAGAGAATTCAAGTTACCCAATTGAGATGGAGATTTTAAGGTATTTTACTATCAATTGTACACTATTCCAATGTGTACACGTTGTGCATGCAGTGAGAGATTGACATAAGGATATTGCACAATTCCTCAGTGTTAATTTCCTAAAAAATAGGGAAAATTTCCCAAGGGAACAACGCAAGGAAATAACAGTTGGGAAGGCTTGAAATTAATGTTGTGTTGGCCCAATATCAGTCAGACAAGTAGAGGGATAAACTATACACTTGCAGGGTGTGCTCAGGCTTGAAAAAGCATTGTATTTATTCTTTATTCTATGATAAATTAAATACATATAGTAATGGTTTTTTACCAGTTTCTTTCCCCTAGATAAATATTTGTGTATGTGAGATGTTTCCTTTTGCATGTCTATGATTCTTATTTTAGATGGTGAATTAAATTCCATAGATGAGTATAGTAGCTTCAAGTCTTGTGATTTAGTAAATTTCATGAGAAATTTTGAATCTACACATTAATTTCTACATGAAATTCAAAGGTTCTTTGACATTCATTACTTCTGTCATCAAGGCATAATCTTTATTTTTTAGTGGTGGTTATGTTTGGTGTGACAAACCCCTTAATGCGTCATTGCTTTTGTCTCCTCTCCTTCTTGATGATGAAGCTTCTATTTCTCTTGGTGTGTTGCGGCTACTAAATGTGTCCATGTCATTGAATTCTTCCTCATCTTTTTGTTCATGTTTGTCATCTACATCCTCTTTGACATCATCATAATGATAAGGAATATGCCATGCATCATAATTTTCCTCTTCATGGCCTTCATCTGTGTGCCCATGAAATAACTTACAATTTTTTTTTGTGCCGAGATCAAACAAATTATATGCTTTATGATCAAAATAATAACCAATGAAAATACATTTGATAACTTTTTCATCAAGTTTTCTCACATCTTCTTCCCAAACATGAGAATTTTTTTTGCTTCCAAATATTTTTAAATGACCTACTATTGGTTTAATAAGGGGCTTCAAAAGGAGCCTTATGATCTAAACTTTTAATTGGACCCCTATTTTTCAAATAAACAAAAGTTCTAAGAGCTTCAATGCAAAAGGAATTGATAAGGATTTTACCTTTTAACATGTTTTGTGCACATTCTACTAGGGTTTTGTTCTTCCTTCTAGCTACTCCATTTTGTTGTGGAGTATATGGTACCGTTCATTGTTGTACAATTCCATGGGATTTACAATATTTTAATAACTCACTTGAAGTATATTCTCTCCCTTCATATGATCAGAGGATCTTGATGTATTTTCACGTTTGCTTCTCAACCAAATTTCTAAACTCTATAAAATATTCAAATACATCACTTTTATTTCTCATGAAATAAACCATGTATATTTTATATAATCATAAATAAATAAAAAGAAATAATATGCTCCACCTAATGATCTTGTCTACATACGATGACAGACATATGTATGCACAAGCTCAATAATACCCCTTTTTCTTCTATATGTATGAGTAAGGAAATCTTCCCTAATGCATACCCTTCACATGAAAAATATTCATTCTTAAGCATTGGCAATCCTTCTACCATTCCCTTTTTTTAAGTATACAAAAATCATGATAATTAATGTGGCCATACCTTTCGTGCCAAATAACTTTTGTTGACATGGTTTTAGATGCTAACGTTTGATGAATTTTTCTTGTCACATTAAGCTTATAGCAACCTCCAACTCTAACACCTATTATAATAACCTTAAAGAAATCCTGTATATCTTTCACCAAACAATGTGAATTTACAAATTATACCTTCAAACCGTAATCTACTATGGTAGAAACAGAGAATAGTTTCTTCTTAATACTAGGCACATACATCACATGGTGAATATGTTTAAGAAAAACATTTGGTAATGTCATCTATACATCACTACACCCTTTAATTTGGTGTGATGACAACTCAATTTACTAGGTAAATTAAAAGATATATTTTACTCATCAATCCAGGTTGGTAATCTTAGAAGCAAACCACAATTTATGCAATTTTGGATAAAACTAATATAGAAAGTAGTTGTGAAAATGGAAATTCATATTAAAAATATAAGTTATTCTACTAAAGAAAGTAAAAACATTTAGATCTATTCTATAAAAGCATAAATGATTGGTCAATGAGATTAGTCTATTTTAGAAGATGGAGAAGACACACTTTTCTAAGAGTCCTAGTTGTCCTTCCACAATCTTTCTATAATAACATTGCCAAACATCTACGAAAGCATGAGAGAAGGTTAATTATGAAAGCACATAAATTTAATCTAGAAAAACATATGAGAAAATGAATCTTGTTTCAGTTTAGTCCTAGCTCATGGATAAGAGGATATTTTCTAAGAGTCCTGGTTGTCCTTCCACATTCAAGCTAATTACTGAAAGGAAAGAAATCTTCACTTAAAACATGGCCATAAAATGAATTCATACTGGAAACATCTGTAGATATTTACAACATATAAATATGATGAACATGAAGAATTAAACTAGCATATGCACAATTATGAACATTATACAACAAAGTGTACTTAGCTTGGTATGGGGACCCTCCAACCTTGCTAGTACATTGTTAAAACACTCAGCTACAACAACTCATTCACTCTAGCAAGCATAAAGAAATCATGAAACAAAAGCTTTGTCTTCAATTATCTCAAAATAATAGTCTTCAATTTTTCTCCATTATTTCTAACTATGAATGCCTCTTCTTAAATAGAAAAAATGATAACAATATAAGATAAAAATTCTGAAACAACTATCATTAATTTTATCCCACTTCATCAAGTCAAAACTATCCATTACTTACAAAAAATTAGGATGAATCCCCAAAAATCCTAAAACTGCCCCTTTTTCAGGGGATATTCTAGATGACTAGTCAAGTTTGACCAGCGTTGACCAGCTACTTCGTAGCTATTTTAATGTGCCCCAATAGATGTTCCTTAATCCTTGGTTCCTGTGGTTTCCATATATACTTGTTTTGAGCCTAGGCATCCTACAACCATGACTTCAATGGAGCCATTACAAGCTTTTCTAGTTCTGTCTGAATTTTAATTAAATGCTCAATTTTTAGAAAAATACTAAAATAATTAAAAGACTTAGTTAAGTTACCTTGTTATGCATGGATGGATGAAAATGAGGTGAATATGGCAGCAATATAGTGGGAAAAGTGATAAATATCGAAATAAGCATAATAAAAATAAGTCAAAATCAGAGGCCAACACTCCCCCTTGCTAAGCATCAAGCATGTCCTCATGCTTGGTTGCCTCTTCTAGATCTTTTCCTCTTTCTGGGAGCTGATGTTGAAGCCTCTACCTGTGCTTCCTGTAAAAGTGCCTCTATCCCTATTGCTTCCTCCTGCCTCTTATAGATTCCAGTCTTCACCTTTTGGGATTCATATTTGTATTTCCAGTGTTTTTGTTCCTTCAACCATCTATAAGCTTGTTTTGAAATGAGAATATTTTGTGTTTCAAGCTTCTTTGCCTTCCTTTTTAGTTTCTTATTCTCTTTCACTAGATGGTTGTTTTGTGCCTTGTACATTTTGTTTTCTTTCTTCAGATGCCTCTCCATGATCTCTGATACCTGAAGTTTTTCCTTTAATTTCTCTATCTGTTCTGTTTCACTTTCTTTTCTTGGTTTAGAGGTCTCTCCATATGTTTCTTTTGCCACTTCCTTAAGTTTCCTGCTCAATTTTTCATAAGGAGAGTATGAAGAGGAATGGTCCTTTTCAGTTTCCTCACACCACCTGTCCCATTTGTCTTCTTCTACTTCCTTCAATATTTCATTTACTTGTCTCTCTAACTTTTCGAGGTGGTCATGATGTTCTTGTTGTGCCTCATCAATAGGCAGCTCCTCGAAACTTCCTTGTTCATCTTCATCCTGAATTTTAATATGACTAGTTTCCTTAGGAATCCTATTTTCTTCTGATACCCTCTTCCTAGATTTCCTAAGGAAAGAGACAAAAGTTTTATCCTTCTCACTATTTTCTAATTGGAAATTTTTCCTTGACCTTGTTCTTGGATATGAAGATGTGTTCATTATCTCCTTTGAAAAACTTGTTTGGGTATTTTCTTGTTCTTGTTCTTCTTGATTTTTTGTGAAGTTATTTCTCTTAATGAAGTATTCCCATGTCTCCTGTGTTGTTTTTTCCAGTTGATGTTCAACCATCATTCTTATCATCCCTTGATGATAATAGCTTGTTTCCTTTCTGTCTTTCTTTTGATTAACTCTCTTAATCATTTTCAAGAGGCTCATTGTAAAGAAGTAGGGTAGATTAATTTTTTCCCCCTTGGATATGCTTCTCAATGCTTGAAAAGGCCTGCAACCACAAACATAAGAATGATCAAAGGAATATGAAACATAACAATTCAAACAAGCTTAATCTAATAATCAAGGAGATTAGAAATTCAAATTACCTTAATGAACATCCAAAGAAGTATAAACCATTCATCATTCTAATATGACAATACAAAGGAAAAAAATATTCATTTGTATTAATCAAGGATAAAGAAGAGCCTTACAACATTTGCCTTGATTCATGAGGTTCCTCCCAAATTCCTCCAACCCTCTCCTTAGATGATAATCTTTCCAATCTTGAACTAGGAACATAAGTTTATATTCTTTGACCTTCTCAACCCCTCTTCCCTCTAGTCAATTTATAGGTCAAGAGGAAGAGGTCTCAGATCCAAAAGTGGAGGATGAGATCCTCTAATTGAGGGATTAGGTTCCTTGAGGAAAGGGAGTTAGGTCCATGATCTGAGGATTTTGGCTTGAATAGATATGACTTGGGAGCTTTTAGTTAGGATATATTCACCCAACAATGCTTCTAGATCTTACTTTTTATTTTTTACTTTTCTTTGTTTCACCTATGCAGTCCACAGTGGCAGACAAAGCAGAGTTTTGCGCTGTTCTAAGAGGTAAGTTCAACGAATATGCAGAAACTTCTAGGAAAAGTGCACATGTCATACTTAACAAGGTATACAAGCCATTTTCCCCAAATTCTTATCTTCTTCAAGGATTTTTTGGTTGTTTGACCTCTAAGGGAGCTCAATGAAACATGTTCATGGATGGCAAAAGATTCATTTAATTGATCAAGTGTCATGGTGACAAAATGGTATTCAACAGATTTCCCCCTAAAGTGCGAATTCTCTATAATAATTTTTAAAATATTGAAGCGCTTTATCATGCCAAAGATTGGATCAGAGAAAATGGTCGGAAACCTGCAAGAAACTTTCAAGGATTACAATGCAAATGCACATATTTATAATCATCGCTAAGGTAGGAATTACCATACTCAGAGCAAATCTAACTCAATGATTAAGTACAAAAAAACTCAAGAATCATATGGATAGTAGACACAGTATGGACGCAACCATCCGTTGTGAATTTGTTTACATAATCATGAATATAAAACTCCTCGCAACCTGGAATGATGAAACTAGATCTAGGGTCTTCATCTTCATCTTCTCAATCCACATTACGAATCTAGCCATGCGAGTGAATGTCTCGAAGTCGAATATGGTAGAAACCACTTGATTACTGGTCAATGATGTGAACCGTTATCAAGCACGAGAGAAACCACCAATAATGACAATGGATCGAAAGGTACTCCTAGTATAGTCTGTGAAGTGAAAATAAGTGATTTGAATTCAAATCACCTATTTAGTATACCTAGGGGGATAGTATGGGGTATAGAGGGAGGTACCCAAGGGAATAATGTAATAATGGAATGGGCCATAGTAATAAATAAATTGGTTAACCCGTATCATGTAAGGGACCACATGTAGTTAGCAATAATGTAATAAGCCCATGGTATTAGATAGATGGTATTGAGGAAACCATGGTAATGACCCATGGTATTATGTGAGGCCTATAAAGAGGCTAGAGACTCCCCATTGAGAGATGTCAAGGAATATTGTATGAACAAGCATATGGCTTGTGGAGTGTTCTACTTACTTAAGGAGTGAATATATGGTGTTGCCCTACCTTAAGGGTTTGATCAATAAAGAAGCATTTCTATCTATATTCAGATCTTGTTATTTCTTGGGTTTATTTCTGTTATCATATATTTTCAAATCAGATCTATAACATACTGAAGGTTTCTAGATGAAATTCCTAGGTAATGAGCTGAAATCAATAGGAAGTGACCCATCGCGGGAAAGCCTACGACACAAAACACAATGTCAAGTTTTGGAAAATAGTTTGCAAGGACTGACTCAGGGATGGTTGATGCTATTGAAGGAAAAAATTTGCAAAGGAACATCAACTGAGGTTGAGCTTCTATTGAACACATAACGACATGACAAATGACTTGGCAGTATTTGACTTAACGATAATACCCAAAACCAACTGAAGAATTTCAATGAGGTTTGATTGACTGTAAGGAAAATGGATGTCCCAAACTAGACAAAAATGTTATGGAGTGTCATGTTCAAGAGCGACATATTACCTTTATGATGAATGTAAAATGAACACCTTTTCCCAATTTCCCCCCACCATTACTAGGAAGTACCTCTTTATTTTTTACAAGCTTGAGGAGGATAACATATGTTTTTCCTATAAGCTCATCCTTTAGATGAGTCAATTGAATTATTTTTAATGAACCCTAAGAAGGAATGGTTCAACCTCGTTATGCTTAATGAGTCCAGTATTGTTTAATTTTTATGAGTCGAGTAAAGGTGTAATAGATCTAACCTGTAAATATATAATAAAGAAAATATACCCAGAAATAATAAGATCGATCTAATTATATAACATGAAAATGCTTCTCTTTATTGATCAAACCCTTGAGGTAGGGTAACGCCATACAATCACTCCTTAAGGAAGGAGAACACTCCACAAGCTATATGCTTGCCAATATAATAATCCTTGACATCTCTCAATGGGGAGTCTTTAGCCTCTATATATGATTCATACATACAATACCATGGGTCATTACCATGTTTTTCTCAATACCATATATCTAATACAATGGGCTTATTACATTATTGCTAACTACTTGTGATCCCTTACATGATGCGGGTTAACCACTTTATTTATTAACTATGGCTCATCCAATTATTACATTATTCCCTTGGGTACCTCCCTCTGTACCCCATAATATCCCCCTAGGTATACTACATTCCACCCCCCTTAAACATGTTTCATTCCTGAAACATAAGAAAAATAAAAATAATAAGATATACTCAAAAGAGTAGTCTGTCGGTACCATGCATGTGCATCTATCCATCCAAGAGAAAGGTGAACCCTTGATCCAGTTGGTGCCTCGCTCGCTTGAGATGGAAGTTGAACCTAACGGCTCTTCTGTGTTGATGTGTTGTGGGTGGATCGTCACACCACTCTATCAGTCGTCCTGGGGTTGTTGTCCTTGTTGCTCATTCTTTGCCACCTTATTGGTTGTTGTCTCGTTGGGTGATGTGGGTGGTGATATGCTGAAGCTTTAACTGAGGGAATATCTTTCTTGAATTCCTCTACTATTGGTGCCTGAGTGGTGTCTAGTGCTTTTTCTGGTTCCTGGTTTGATGTTTGTGTTTGGTTGTCGACCATCAAGGGCTCATCATCTGATGTGTCAGTGTCATTAGAGCTTTGTGCTTTTTCCTCCATAGTCTCTGCTTGGGTCTTAATGGAAATATCCTGCAATGTAATTTTCTTCCTTTTATACGAGAGATTCATGAATTTCTTCTGCACATTAATATTGATAGTACCCATAGATTCCATCCAAGGATATCCCAAAACAATATCGATGTTATCTATATCTGAATTATAAAAATCACAATGCAACACATACTTATCCATATAAAGTTTCAAATCATTATAAACTTGAACATCCTCATTATCAACCTATGTGCTTTCAATGTGTTTTGCTGGAACTTACAATTTTTTTGCCAAATTAACATTGATAAAATTATGCTTGCAACTAGGATTTATAGACACAATGGTCTTTTCCTTATGAATCAATCCATGAACCTGTAATAAGGAGATACCAACAGAAAATAACCCTTTAGGTGTCTTGGTTTCCTTCTTTCCTATAAAAATAAAATATTTTCTAGGTTTTTTGGTTACCTTCTTTCCAGTATGAGACCATTTGTCCAAAAATAGTTTTTCAATTTCGTCACCACGACATAACTTCAGAATATCACTGTCAAGTGATTTCCACCATATAGCAGCCTCAAATTTCAAATAATACCCTATTTTATCCTTCCAATACCATGGGAAGTCAACCTTTTGATATTTTATAAAATTTTCAATAGTCGGCCCATCATTTTTTCTTGAAAACATATTGCTAGAAGCCATGAAGAGGGTTTTGAAGAAGGAAAAAAAATCACTTACTTGGCGAAAATTTAAAATGGCCACAGTTCGATCAATATTGCTCAAAATTCTTATTATGACCTGTTTTCGGAAATAGAACAACCATTATACATCTTCCCATGTGTTATAGACATATTTGGGCACATCAACCCCAAACCTACATTCCGATGTATTAGGGTTCATCAACCCCTAAAATAGTTGTTTTATACCCTAAAAGAACTTAGTCATCTAAATGCCTCATTCCCCAAAAGTTCCATCTCAGAAATCATCCAGAAAGTGCCTAAACTAAACCATATTTGAAAGCCCTGTGTTAGGGTGAGATGCATCTCACCTGCTACACTATCTAAGTGAGATGCATCACAGTTTGGCCCTTTAGTAAGTGGAAAGGGCGGGGTTGGAAAAAATTTCGGGACAGTTTGTGAGTTGGTTGCTCATGGAATCTTCTAGAAACTTCTCTTGTGCCACTTGCCTCTCTGAACTCGCCCAAGGATGACCAAAGGAACTAGGAAACCATCTCCAATTCCCCTCTCTTGTGGAACTAATTTCAACAAATGGAATGGCATTCATCATCCCCATTGATGACTCACCCTCTTGCAATCATCTATAAAAGGATCTCCCATCCAAGAGATCAGAAGGCTGAATTATTTTGAGTTGTAAGAAAGTGCTGCTAGTTTTAGTATTGAGGTGAGAGCATTGTGTCATTGTTGGTGTGTTCTTGTTGATTCATGAGGTGAAGAAGGCTTGAAGCTGGGAGGATGGCGCTGGATCAGACTTCTTATGGCACTGGATCAGACTTCTTATGGGTTGTAATTCTGTTTGATATCAATAAAGTTCTTCAAGATTTTTCCCAATTGATTGTGTTAACTATAAATGCATTCATTTGTTTATCATATTTCTGATTCTATGATGTTTATGCTATGATGGATCATTATGCTTTGACAGGTCTTTGTTTCTGTAGTTGTGCAGGTACTCTCCAAGCGTGTTAAGTATGGGGAGGAGTTATGGGATCGGCCAAAGGAGAGGGAGATCAAGCGAGGATTCAAGCGGAAGTTACAGGTTGGTCTTTCATAATCTCTTTCTTATCTGTCACTCATAGGAAAGATATTGAATTGCTTTAATTGTTGTTTCTAGGTTAGCTACCAAACCTAGAGGGTTAGTCGTTCGACAAGACACTAATTTTCCCAGAAACAAATTGGTGACTCCACTGGGGAAAACCAGATGATTGTTTGTTGCTATTTTTTGTTCTATGTTGAATTATATAAACTATAGACAGAGTCTGAAGCTAGCCAGGAAGCTTTCGAACTGCTCTTGTTCTGCAATTGCGTAGTAGATAAATGTTGCTTCAGTCAATCTCTGGTTTAGTTTATGAATTAAACATTTGACTTGAAAACACATCTAGATGCCCTTTTGGTAGCTCAGTAACCTCTTAGGACATTCCATCATACTTTTCTTATCATTGTTCATCAAAATCAATCTTAATCCATTGAAAACTACTACAAATTTAAGCCAAAACCATTTTCAGAAGCACTCCCTGACCATCGCACTGTCTTCCACTGTGATTTGATATGCATCTCACTTCCCAAGTGAGAAAAGTGTGATGCATATAACTTTCTGCAAAGGTCATGTGCGATGATTGACTGAACTCAATTTTCCATCTAGGAGTTGAGGGTTTTTTACTAGTTTTCAGACTTGTTTGGTTGCTTGCTAAATTTGAACAATACCTCGTCACTGAAGGCAACTTACATCACTTAGATCAGCCTCGGTTTAGATTAGGATTGGTGGATGTTTTTGTGTGTTTGTTCGTCATTTAAAATCCATTATCAAAAGTAGTGATAGTCAATTTGTCGTTTTCGATAGAAAAAGTGTCATAAAGTCTTCCATTTTCGTCGAAAAGGTGAAGTGTTGCAAAATCCTCCTTCATAGCTTATCAATTAAACTATTTTGATGCATTTGATTTGATTTGAGTTTGTTCAAAGTGTCGAAAAGATATTTCTTCAAAGTTGAAAGCCCCATTCACCTTTGTCTAGGCCATTGATGTCAACCTGTCACCGGAAGAGAGAAACTTGCTATTGATGTAAACAAGCTTCAAAGCACTGGAAAAGTGTTTCTAAGTCAACTTCTTGGATAATGAGTTGATGTCAAGAGGAAGCGACTCGTCGTAGGAGGGCCTTGATGTATCCCACATATACAACACAAAAAGAAGCAAATGATTTCTAGAGGTGAAAATGAACTAACAACACAAGGTCCAGGAATGGCGGTCATGAAAAATGAAGGTTGGAGGTATTGCAGTGTATGAGACATTAGCTAGATGACTTCTCTTGAACATATCGTCAACACTGAGATGAATTGGTAGCGTTAACCACAAAATATGGATGGTATGAAAGACCAATGCTATGATGACCGGTGAATGGAATAACCCAACCCAACTCAATCACAGAGATGAAGTGAAAGTGTCATGTTCAAGAGTGACTTGCTACCATAAATTCTTCAAGATTTTTCCCCTTTTTCCCCAGTCATTTCTAACTAGTACCTCTTTATTTTTTATCAATCTTGGGCAGGATAACATATGCTTGTTCTATATTGCGCCCTTCTGGCAAACCCGTCGCTATTTGATGTTTTAATGAGTCTAGCGATAGTGAAACTCGGTTTTGTCTAGATGGACAAGTTTGTCTCTATTATTTTAATGAGTTTAACGACAAAGATAACTCAGTCCTTTTCATGTTTAGAGAGTTTGAAAAATGGACAAAAAGAAAACTCCATAATTTCTATTTCATAAAGTAATCCCTCAGGTCCAAAAAAGGATAAAATAATACAAGAGGGATGACGTTTCCAATACTTTAACGAGCTGGAAAAAACAAGCGCTCGACTATCTTTTCTTATTTAGAGAGTCTAAAAAGAGTTGAAAGAGGACTCTATTTTGAGGAATGAGTGGTGTCTAGGGTAGCAACTGGTTCCGGTGATGTTGGAACTTCTCAAGACATGTTTATTTATGTGAAGAGACTGGCTAACAAGACCACTTATTGCAACTGTTCCTCAAAAAAGGATAAAACAACCAAGTGAAAGTGTATGATCGGCTAAAGGGATGGTAGTGATGGAATGGAACAACAAAGGCTCATCTAATAGAAAAGGCTGATAGAATGGCAATCACGAGGGTTAAAAGTTGAAATGGGTTCATTTATAGACAAGCTTGAACCATAGGAAACTATGCTTGGATTCAATTTAATTTTTAAACAAGCTTGAAACGAAAAACTACGCTTAGATTCAGTTTCATTTTTACACAAGCTCGAAATGAAAAGACTATGCTTGAAATTGTTTTACATGCCCCCAGCATGATAAAAGGGAGAGTCTCATGTAACTAGAGGGAAGTCATTGTGGTGAAGCAGGATAGTTATCCAACACCTTTTTGGCTTCGTCTAGATAGACAAAGGTGAATGGTGTGATTCCCTTCACATAACCTACAGGGAAACTTAATTTTACCACTAGGTGCATGCCCCCCAAGCTTCATTATATTTACTTAAGTAGATTACTCAAGGCTATCAAGTGGATGGAATGAAGGTTATTTTACGAGATCAAGTGAAAGACTCGACTGGGATTTTACGAGATCTAATCAAAGACTCGACTTGGAACTTTGCTCTAGGGTTCCTTGTTTCATTTTTTTAATGAGCTTGAGCTAAGATAAGTAACTC
The DNA here is from genome assembly GCA_031772625.1 of Pinus tabuliformis. Classification (NCBI taxonomy): domain Eukaryota; kingdom Viridiplantae; phylum Streptophyta; class Pinopsida; order Pinales; family Pinaceae; genus Pinus; species Pinus tabuliformis. The sequence goes on from CM062818.1 coordinate 2,080,726,799, forward strand.
TGCTAAGATTCCTTGTTTCATTTTTAACGAGCTTGACACAAGACAAGGAACTATGCTCATTCGCTTATTTTATTTTTTAATGAGGTTGACATAGTAAAGAACTGTCCTCGTATTCCTTGGGTTCTTTTTTTAATGAGGTTGACACAAGACCAGGAACTATCCTCAGATTCCTTGTTTCATTTTTTAACGAGGTTGACACAGCACAACAAACTATCCTCGAACCCTTGTTTCATTTTTTAACGAGGTTGACACAAGACAAAGAACTATCCTCAGAGACCCTTGGTTTCATTTTTTAACGAGGTTGGCATAGGACAATGAACTATCCTCGAATACCTATTGCAACTCGTAAGTGGTCATGAAGGAGAGATCTGGTTCCAATGCCATCAGTACATAATGTACAACATCACTGAATTGATTGTCAGTCGATGTAGGTGTGGAACAGGTTGCCACATAATTAACTCGTGGCGGGGATGATACCATTGGTATAAATAGACCATTTAGGGATGATGATCGATTAGGAGCTATATTTGGACTGGGAAATGAAAGCTTGTCAACGGTGACAATTTTTCCTTCATGCAAGAAACAAATCACTCGAAAGAGTGTGTAAACAATAGCTCCCATGCCATAAACATAGTCGCACCCTAGAAGTAAATTGTAATCTAAGGGGCTTGGGACTAACATCACGTTCAGATAAACGGTTTTCCCTCCCAAAGTAATAGGTAACTGAGAAAGTATCCCTAACAGTTGACTAGTTCCTCTGTTAAAGCCCAACAGATTCTGCGTAACAGGCACAAGCAGTGGCGAACCAAGCGCTTTCCAAGCAATTGAGGAAAGGATACTCACTGATACACCTTCATCTATAATAGTTCCAGATATAATCATTTTACAAACTTGTACTATGATCTAGAAAGGCACATAAGAAGGAAGGCGGAATCCTGCCAATCGATTCCAATCAAAGGAAGTGACTAGACTACTTGGAGGGGTACCATAGAAACAGGAGAATTAACGCCTTGAGTTACAAGAACTGGAGGATTTTCCTCCTATCTTGATGGAACAGGTGGACTGCCTGCAAGCTCATTTGAATCTGAGGAAACAAAAATAACTTGAGTGGTATGATTTTCACTCTCTTCGGGACGAGTGTGATTAGCTGAAGGTGAAATCAGGTCAACTGTTACCTTGACCTGTTGATTTGGATTGGGTATAGACTCATAGGATTCACTTTCAGAGAGAGTGGTTTCGACCGACGGTTGATTTTGGTCAATCAATTTATCAACTAGTGAAGGATTTAGGGAGATTTTCCTGTAACCAGATGGAAGTCGCTGCGGTGAAGCAAAACGGTTATGCAACACTTTCTTGGCTTCATACAGATAGGTAAAATGTGAATGGGGTGATTCCCTTCACATAACTTACAGGGAAACTTGAATTTTCCCTTCTTTCCATGAACTTTACTATCATTGGTTGATGGTGTGTCACCAACACAATCTCCAGAAGTTGATGACACAGGATGATGTGAACGGGAATACCATTCTTCTAAGATCTGAGGAATATCAAGGCAACTTCGAAGAAGATGGTTTCCCGCACAAAGTTTGCATGGATATCAAACTTTGTGGGGCTTGAAGGATGGTTTAACATCAGATGTTGCATTCAAAGCAATGGTTTCTTGGTTGTCCCTTTGATAAATTTTCTTCTGCTTCTTCTTCTTCCCTTTCTTCTTCTTCTTAGCCACCTGGTTACTAGTACCAATACTTTCACCAAGCGAAGAGGAAGAAGGGGAGGAGGAAACAAATGAGGAAGAAGGCAAAGGGTCAACTAAAGGATCAACTGGAGGTTGATTTTGTCCAGTTGGAGGTGTACTCGATTGCGGAGAAATCACGACATTTTGAACCAAGGAGGTTGAAAACAACCAGACTGGCAAGCCAATGGTAAATCCCAGAAGGGACAATGTAGCCATATAAGGAGCACCAATATTTCTGAAAGAAGGAAAAGGACTAGGATTCCCATCAAAAGGAATTCCTTGATCGGTGGATTCAAGATTTGTCACCATATGTTTCAGCCTAAGATCAACTAACGAATAGGGATGTTATTTGCGGTCAATTAATTTTAACGACACATAGACACAACTTTGCTTTTTCAGTTTTAAAGAGTCGAGAAAAAGCTAAAGATGACTCTAGTCACCTTCGATTTTTAATGAGCCTGAAAGGACAAGTGCTCAGATGGACCTTTTCTTTTAGAGCGTCGAAAAATAACGAAAGTGACTACTCTGGAGAATCTAGACAAAGGTTTTACCAGACCAATCGCAAAACTGCAATATACACCTTGGTGATAAATTAAAGAGAAATTACCAAGGACTTATGTACAGTAGTCAATCTTCCCGAATGCTGTGTTCAGTGCATTGTGATTGATAAGGTGGTAGACTCGGTTTCCTATGGATAAAGGATTTAAGCCTATTGTGGTCTGTGAATATATATGTGACGGTACGGGGAGCACAAGTCCATGCTAGCACTTGTCGTATCAAAGAGGAGGAATCACCTAACCTTCAATGAAAATGATAGCCACTAGGTTTAACGATGTCGGAACATGTCTCTAGCATAGACCTCTAAATGTGTTGTGTTAGATTCCAATAAGTTCATTGAGGTTCATTTTAAAGTTTATCTTTATTAAAAGTTTTCCTTTGATGGTTCACCGTGAAATGTGATCTGAAATTCCTAAAGATGCAATCTACAATGACAAGCAATCTTTTTGTTTATTTGACCAATGAAAATCCTAACTACAAGGGATAGAGCATAGAAGCACTTTTTAAAGCAAACAACATAGAGCACACACTAATGCAATTTCCATAAATCATCTTTTTGCACACAAACAAAAAATGCCAAAATGAAAATGCATATATATTTTTTCAGCTCTCCTTAATGTGAATGATTCAGAAAGCAAAACTAAATGCAGCAATGACTCAAAATGTTTCACTCAAAATGACAATTTTCGAAAACTTTTCTTCAAAGAGAGAAAGGAAGACTGAAAACGACACTTTCAAACTTGAAGAAATATCTTTTCGACACTTTGAACAAACTCAAATAAAATCAAATGCACCAAAATAATTTAATCGATAGGCTATGAAGGAGGAATTTACGACACTTCACTTTTTCGATGAAAATTGAAGACTTTACTACACTTTTTCTATCGAAAATAACAAATCGATTAACACTAATTTTGACAATGGATTGTAAATGAAAAACAATCACACAAAAACATCCTCCAATCTTAATCTAAATAGAGGCTAAATTAAGTGTTAACAAGTCACTTCAATGATGAGGTATTGTTCAAATTCAGCAAGCAACCAAGCAAGTCTGAAAACTAGTCAAAAACCCTCAACTCCTAGATGGGAAATTGAGTTCAGTCAATCATCACACCTGGCCTTTGCAGACAGTTAGATGCATTGCACTTTTCACACTTGGGAAGTGAGATGCATATCAAGTCACAGTGGAAGACAATGTGATGGTCAGGGAGCGCTTCTGAAAATGGTTTTGGCTCAAATTTGCAGCAATTTTCAATGGATCAAGCTTGGTTTTGATGAACAATGATAAGCAAAGTATGATGGAATGTTCTAAGAGGTTACTGAGCTACTAAAATGGCATCTCGATGTGTTTTCAAGTCAAATGTTTAATTCATAAACTAAACCAGAGATTGACTGAGGCAACATTTATCTACTATGCAATTGCATAATAAGAGCGGTTTGAAAGCTTCCTGGCTAGCTTCAGACTCTGTCTATAGTATATATAATTCAACATAGAACAACAAATAGCAACAAAAAATCATCTGGTTTTCCCCAGCGGAGTCGCCAATTTGTTTACGGGAAACTTAGTGTCTTTTCGAACGACTAACCCTCTAGGTTTGGTAGCTAACCTAGAAACAACAGTTAAAGCAATTCAATATATTTCCTATGAGTGACAGATAAGAAAGAGATTATGAAAGACCAAGATGTAACTTTCACTTGAATCCTCGCTTGATCTCTCTCTCCTTTGGCCGATCCCGTAACTCCTCCCCATACTTAACACGCTTGGAGAGTACCTGCACAACTACAGAAACAAAGACATGTCAAAGCATAATGATCCATTACAGCATAAACATCATAGAATCATAAATATGATAAACAAATGAATGCATTTATAGTTAACAAAATCAATTGGGAAAAATCTTGAAGAACTTTATTGATATCAAGGATAATTACAACCCATAAGAAATATGATCTAGCGCCATCCTCCCAGCTTCAAGCCTTATTCACCTCATGAATCAGTAAGAACACACCAACAATATCACAATGCTCTTGCCTCAATACTGAAACTAGCAGCACTTCCTTACAACTCAGAATAATTATGACTTCTGATCTCTTGGATGGGAGATCCTTTTATAGATGATTTCAAGAGGGTGAGTCATCAATGGGGATGATGAATGCCATTCCATTTGTTGAAATTAGTTCCTGAAGAGAGGTGAATTGGAGATGATTTCCTAGTTCCTTTGGTCATCCTTGGGCGAGTTCAGAGAGGCAAGTGGCACAGGAGAAGTTTCTAGAAGATTCCATGAGCAACCAACTCACAAACTGTCTTGGAAGTTTGTCCAACCTCACCCATCGCGCTTACTAAAGGGCCAAGCTGCTATGCATTTCACTTAGATAGTGTAGCAGGTGAGATCCATCTCACTCTAACATAGGGCTTTCAGATATGGTTTAGTTTAGGCACTTTCTGGATGATCTCTGAGATGGAATTTTTGGGGAATGAGGCATTCAGATGACTAAGCTTCTTTAGGGTATAAAAAAACTCTTTTAGGGGTTGATGAGCCCTAATATCATCAACATATGAGTTTGGGGTTGATGTGCCCAAATATGTCTATAACAGTTGCCCCCTAAAGCATGAGGTCGTAAATGTTCATGTCGGGTGAAATGCTTTATCATGAGGATCAGAAGTTTCGAACTGGAAGGTGACCTACATAAATTACAATACAATACATCATGATAATATGATTTTTCATGAACTAGCTGAGGGAGGCATTCCCATGCTCAGCTTTATAAATTTTCATTTCATGTACATAGATCAGATAGTCATCTGCAGATACAGACTTGTGATTCTATAGATATAGAGTCATAATCCATGATTAGGATGACCATTTGTGTAGAGCCTTTGTACATTTGATGTTTTTGTATCCTTGAATATATCGCAGCCCAAATGGATGAAACTAGATCCAAGGTCTTGAAACTCATTCAATCTTCGTTCGATGTACAAGTCAAACCATGTGAAGAGATGTTTTGAGGTCGAACATGGAAAGACATTGCCTGATTACCAGCCAATGATGTGAGTTGTTAATAGACGCGAGAGCGATCACCGATAATGATAATGATCCTCAAGGTACTACAATACATTTCACATGGTGTGAATACATGATCCGATGTCGAACACCATGCAAAATCTTTCGGTCAAAGGCCATTGATGTCAACCTGTCGCTGAAAGAGAGAAACTTGCCATTGATGTAAAGAAGCTTCAAAGCACTGGGGAAGTGTTTCTAAGTCAACTTCTTGGATAATGAGCTGATGTTGACAGGAAGCGAGGACTTTACGAAACTTTTTCTATCGAAAACGAAAAATCGATTAACACTAATTTTGACAATGGATTGTAAATGAAAAATAATCACACAAAAACATTCACCAATCTTAATCTAAATAGAGGTTGAATTAAGTGTTAACAAGTGGCTTCAATGATGAGGTATTGTTCAAATTCAGCAAGAAACCAAGCAAGACTGAGAACTAGTCAAAAACCCTCAACTCTTAGTTGGAAAATTGAGTTCATTCAATCATCGCACCTGGGCTTTGCAGACAGTTAGATGCATCGCACTTTTCTCACTCGGGAAGTGAGATGCATATCAAGTTACAGTGGAAGACAGTGTGATGGTCAGGGAGAGCTTCTGAAAGTGGTTTTGGCTTAAATTTGAAGTAGTTTTCAATGGATCAAGCAAAGTATGATGGAATGTTCTAAGAGGTTACTGAGCTACCAAAAGGGCATCTAGATGTGTTTTCAAATCAAATGTTTAATTCATAAACTAAACCAGAGATTGACTGAAGCAACATTTATCTACTACGCAATTGCATAACAAGAGCAGTTCGAAAGCTTCCTGGCTAGCTTCAGACTCTATCTATAGTTTATATAATTCAACATAGAACAACAAATAGCAACAAAAAATCATCTGGCTTTCCCTAGTGGAGTCGCCAATTTGTTTCTGGGAAAATTAGTGTCTTGTTGAACGACTAACCCTCTAGGTTTGGTAGCTAACCTAGAAACAACAGTTAAAGCAATTCAATATCTTTCCTATGAGTGACAGATAAGAAAGAGATTATGAAAGACCAACCTGTAACTTTCGCTTGAATCCTCGCTTGATCTCCCTCTCCTTTGGCTGATCCCGTAACTCCTCCCCGTACTTAACATGCTTGGAGAGTACCTGCACAGCTATAGAAACAAAGACCTGTCAAAGCATAATGATCCATCACAGCATAAACATCATAGAATCAGAAATATGATAAACAAATGAATGCATTTACAATTAACATAATCAATTGGGAAAAATCTTGAAGAACTTTATTGATATCAAGGAGAATTACAACCCATAAGAATTCTGATCTAGTGCCATCCTCCCAACTTCAATCCTTCTTCGCCTCATGAATCAGCAAGAACACACCAACAATATCACAATGCTCTCACCTCAATACTGAAACTAGCAACACTTCCTTACAACTCAGAATAATTCAGCCTTCTGATCTCTTGGATGGGAGATCCTTTTATAGATGATTGCAAGAGGGTGAGTCATCAATGGGGATGATGAATGCTATTCCATTTGTTGAAATTAGTTCCTCAAGGGAGGGGAATCGGGATGGTTTCCTAGTTCCTTTTCTCATTCTTGGGTGAGTTCAGTGAGGCAAGTGGCACAGGAGAAGTTTCTAGAAGATTCCATGAGAAACCAACTCACAAACTGTCCCGGAATTTTTTCCAACCTCACCCATCGCACTTACTAAAGGGCCAAACTACGATGCATCTCACTTAGACAATGTAGCAGGTGAGATGCATCTCACTCTAACACAGGGCTTTCAGATATGGTTCACTTTAGGTAATTTCTGGATGATTTCTGAGATGGAATTTTTTGGGAATGAGGCATTCAGATAACTAAGCTTCTTTAGGGTATAAAACAACTCTTTTAGGGGTTGATGAGCCCTAATATCATCAAAATATTGGGTTGATGTGCCCAAATATGTCTATAACAGTTGCCCCCTAAAGCATGAGGTCATAAATGTTCATGTCGGGTGAAATGTTTTATCATGAGGATTAGAAGTTTCGAACTGGAAGGTGACCTGCATAAATTAAAATACAATACATCATGATAATATGATTTTTCATGAACTAGCTGAGGGAGGCATTCCCATGCTCGGCTTTATAAATTTTCATTTCATTTACATAGATCAGATAGTCGTCTACAGACATAGACTTGTGATGCTAAAAATATAGAATCATAATCCATGATTAGGATGACCATATGTGTAGAGCCTTTGTACATTTGATGTTTTTGTATCCCTGAATATATCATAGTCTGGATGGATGAAACTAGATCTGGGGTCTTCACAATTGTTCAATCTTCGCTCAATGTACAAGTCAAACCATGTGAAGAGATGTTCTGAGGTCAAACATGGAAAGACATCGCCTAATTACCAGCCAATGATGTGAGATGTTAACAGACATGAGAGGGATGACCGATAATGATAATGATCCTCAAGGTACTACAGTATATTTCACGTGGTGTGAATACATGATTCGATGTCGAACACCACGCAAAATCTTTCGGTCAAAGGCCATTGATGTCAACCTGTCATCGGAAGAGAGAAACCTGCCATTGATGTAAACAAGATTCAAAGCACTGGAAAAGTGTTTCTAAGTCAATTTCTTGGATAATGAGCTGATGTCGACAGGAAGCGACTCGTCGTAGGAGGGCCTTGATGAATCCCACATCTACAAAAAGAAACGAAGAAAATGATTTCTGGAGGTGAAAATGAACTGAAGACACAAGGTACAAGAATGGCGGTCATGAAAAATGAAGGTTGGAGGTATTGCAGTGTATGAGGCATTAACTGGATGACTTCTCATGAACATATCAGCGACACTGAGATGAATTTGTAGCGTTAACCCCAAAAGATGGATGGTATGAAAGACCAATGGTATGATGACCGATGAATGGAATAACCCAACCCAACTCAATCACGTAGTTGAAGTGAAAGTGTCATGTTCAAGAGCGACTTGCTACCATAAATTCTTCAAGATTTTCCCCCTTTTTTCCCAGTCATTGCTGACCAGTACCTCTTTATTTTTTATCAAGCTTGAGGATGATAACATATGCTTGTTCTATAATTCTCCCTTCTGGCAAACCCGTCACTATTTGATGTTTTAACTAGTCTATCGATGGTGAAACTCGGTTTTGTCTAGATGGACAAGTTTGTCACTATTATTTTAATGAGTTTAATGACAAAAATAACTTGGTCCTTTTCATGTTTATAGAGTTTGAAAAAGGGACGAAAAGAAAACACCATAAGTTATTTTTCGTAAAGTAATCCCTCAGGTCCGAAAAATGATAAAATAATACAAGAGGGATGACGTTTCCAATACTTTAACGAGACGGAAAAGACAAGCGCTCGACTATCTTTTCTTATTTAAAGAGTCTGAAAAGAGTTTAAAGAGGACTCTATTTTGAGGAACGAGTGGTGTCTAGGGTAGCAACTGGTTCCATTGATGTTGGAGCTTCTGAAAACATGTTGATTTATGTGAAGAGACTGGCTAATAAAACCACTCATTGCAACTGTTCCTCAGAAAAGGATAAAACAACCAAGTGAAAGCGTATGATCGAACAAAGGGATGGTAGTGATGGAATGAAACAACCAAGGCTCATATAATAGAAAATGCTGATAGAATGGCAATCACGAGGGTTAAAAGTCAAAATGGGTTCATTTTTAGACAAGCTTGAACCATAGGGTACTATGCTTGGATTCAGTTTCATTTTTACAAAAGCTTGAAACGAGAAAAAACTTTGCTTGATATTGGTTTCATCTCAATGTCACCAATATGTTTAAGAGAATTCATCCAGTTAATGTCTCATACACTGCAATACCTCCAACCTTCATTTTTCATGACCGCCATTCCTGGACCTTGTGTCGTCAGTTCATTTTCACCTTCAAAAATCATTTGCTTCGTTTCGTGTTCTAGATGTGGGATACATCAAGGCCCTCCTACGACAAGTTGCTTCCTGTCGACATCAACTCATTATCCAAGAAGTTGACTTAGAAAAACTTTTCCAGTACTTTGAAGCGTGTTTACATCAATGGCAAGTTTCTCTCTTCCTGCAACAGGTTGACATCAATGGCCTTTGACTGAAAGATTTTGCATGGTGTTCGACATCGGATCACGTATTCACACCACGTGAAAAGTACTGTAGTACCTTGAGGATCATTATCATTATCGGTGATCCCTCTCATGTCTATTAACAACTCACATCATTGGCTGGTAATCAAGTGATGTCTTTCCATGTTTGACCTCAGAACATCTCTTCACATGGTTTGACTTGTACATCGATTGAAGATTGAATTAGTTTGAAGACCCCGGATCTAGTTTCATCCATCCAGGCTGCGATATATTCAGGGATACAAAAACATCAAATGTACAAAGGCTCTACACAGATGGTCATCCTAATCATGGATTATGACTCTATATCTATAGAATCACAAGTCTGTATCTGCAGATGACTATTTGATCTATGTACATGAAATGAAAATTTATAAAGCTGAGCATAGGGATTCCTCCCTCAGCTAAATCACGAAAAGTCATATTATCATGTATTGTATTGTAATTGATGAAGGTCACCTTCCAGTTCGAAACTTTCGATCCTCATGATAAAGCATTTCACCTGACATCAACATTTACGACCTCATGCTTTAGGGGGCAATTGTTATAGACATATTTGGGCACATCAACCCCAAACCTACATGTCAATATATTATTGTTCATCAACCTGTAAAATAGTTGTTTTATACCCTAAAAGAACTTAGTCATCTGAATGCCTCATTCCCCAAAAGTTCCATCTCAGAAATCATCCAAAAATTGCCTAAACTAAACCATATCTGAAAGCCCTATGTTAGGGTGAGATGCATCTCACCTACTACACTATCTAAGTGAGATGCATTGCAGTTTGGCCCTTTAGTAAGTGTGATGGGTGAGGTTGGACAAAATTCCGGGACAGTTTGTGAGTTGGTTGCTCATGGAATCTTCTAGAAACTTCTCCTGTGCCACTTGCCTCACTGAACTTGCCCAAGAATGACCAAAGGAACTAGGAAACCATCCCAATTCCCCTCCCTTGAGGAACTAATTTCAACAAATGGAATGGCATTCATCATCCCCATTGATGACTCACCCTCTTGCGATCATCTATAAAAGGATCTCCCATCCAAGAGACCAGAAGGCTGAATTATTCTGAGTTGTAAGAAAGTGCTGCTAGTTTTAGTATTGAGGTGAGAGCATTGTGTCATTATTGGTGGGTTCTTGCTGATTCATGAGGTGAAGAAGGCTTGAAGCTGGGAGGATGGCATTGGATCAGATTTCTTATGGGTTGTAATTCTATTTGATATCAATAAAGTTCTTCAATATTTTTCCCAATTGATTGTGTTAACTACAAATGCATTCATTTGTTTATCATATTTTTGATTCTATGATGTTTATGCTGTGATGGATCATTATGCTTTGATAGGTCTTTGTTTCTGTAGCTGTGCAAGTACTCTCCAAGTGTGTTAAGTACAGGGAGGAGTTATGGGATCGGCCAAAGGAGAGGGAGATCAAGAAAGGATTCAAGTGGAAGTTACAGGTTGGTATTTCATAATCTCTTTCTTATCTGTCACTCATAGGAAAGATATTGAATTGCTTTAACTGTTGTTTCTAGGTTAGCTACCAAACCTAGAGGGTTAGTCGTTCGACAAGACACTAATTTTCCTAGAAACACCATGTGATAGAAATCCCGATCTAGGCACTCTAGAATTTGATATTCGCGCTACAATTGTCCTGCCGTCACAAAAATTCTGAAAAAGGAGTTGATTTTAAATCAGCGATATCTCCCTCATCAGGACTCTGATTTGACTAATTTTTTTTGTTTTGAAATTGGGTAATTTTTCAAGAGGATCTTATATCTATAATGGGTTTCTCAAAATTCGCCACGAAAACAACAAAAAATTAACTGGAGATCTGTCGTCCACGAATTTTCATCACAAAATTTTTGCAACACAACTGATTTTTAAATCAGCGATATCTCCCTCATTCGGACTCTGATTCAGCTGATTTTTTTTTTTAATTTGGGTATCTTTTTGCAAAGAATCCATATCTATAATTTGTTTCTTCAAATTTTGCACCAGAAGTTACAGATATGATTTTCAAACTCGCCACCCCAAAAATTTATTGCAATATATATATATATATATATATATGCTTGAACAAGAAAGTGCTCCAATACCACTTGTAATATCTCTGACCTGAAGATATTTGAAAATACAAATATACCCAAAAATAACAAAATCTGAATATAGAAATGCTTCTTTTTATTGATCAAACCCTTGAGGTAGGGTAACATCATACAACTACTCAAGGAAGGAGAACACTCCATAAGTCATATGCTTGCCAATACAATATTCCTTATTAACTATTAACTATGGCCCATCCCATAATTACATTATTCTCTTGGGTATTTCCCTCCGTACCCCATAATATCCCCCCTAGGTATACTACAAAAGGAGTAGCTCAATGTCTTTTTCTTTTAAGAGTTTGAAAAGACACAAAAAGGAAAATCATTTAGTTCTTTTACTGTAAAATTTTAACGAGCTCGAAGAAAGTAAAACTCAGTGTTTTTTAGTTTTAGGGAGTTAGAATAAAAACATAAGTAAACTTCATCATGTTCTTTTTCGTAAATTTAGTCTCTCAGGTTTGAAAAAGGATAAAATAATACAAGAGAGAACCCTATTGAGTATAATCAGTCAACGTATACCTTTTTTGTAAATAGTTGTTTTTTCTCTTCAAGGACCAACCCTTATTTTGTCTTTTGGAATAGCTTTGTAGAGAACTATTTAGAAATTGAAATCACAATCATATGAAGATGAAATTACAAACTATCTTTAGGAAATATACTCAATCTCTTATCCTAGATTTAATATGTATTTACAAAAATAAATATTTAATGCATTGTCATCTTGACTTTGCGCTATATGAAAAACTACTTGAAATAAAAGTGGAACTATAGTTGATAATATTGCTAACTGTAGTTGGTAACATTGCTAGAGAAAAGGAACAAAATAGATAATTGATTTCTTGTCAAAAAATACGGTAATCCCTAAACTTGTGCCTCATATTACTGCTAAAATATTCATTATTGTACTCGAAAAAGCCCTTCTTCGTATCCCTCTGAACTGATCCTCAAAAATGATAATAACTGTGTGAAATATCCTCCATATAACTCCATCCAAACTAACCCTTTTATTGTTGCAAAAATCCTGTAGAAAATCTGAGCACTAGAAAAATAATTGGCAGATGCTACAGGATCAAAACTGTGAAAAACACTACAAAAATAATTGTCAGCGTTAGCCAAAACCAAATTGTTCAGGGCACTAATGGATTAATTGGCAGCATGCATTGACATAACAGAGTAAAATTCACTAATAAATCATTAGACAACGATTTTCCAAAACTCTCAGCTAAGTACTTTTATTGCTTCCAATATAATATCCATGTTATCTTTAACTTCCCATTCTTCTTAACCTGGACATATTTCGGTTGAGGATTGGTTTTGCTGACAATTGATTTTGCAACACAAAATGCCTGAAATGAAATACCTTCACTTCCATTTAATTTGTCAACACTTTAAAGCAATGTCGTACGTTTTTTCCCAAATGCAAACTTTTTGTTATGGGAGGACATTAGCACTACGAGATAACCCAATCAAGAATGCTACAAAATCACAAGACCAAGAGCGTTGTGAGATATCCCTAGCTAAGAGCACTATGAAATTAGAAAAATAAAGATCGCTCATGAATTTGAACGAAATTTATGGAGTGATAGCAGGATTCACAATCACTCCTCTTGAAATGGCATACCCCAGGTAGTGAATTTGTGATTGGAAGAAATCACATTTGTTGAGCTTAGCATACAACTTATGTTCTATTAGGCACCTATACTACTAGTGTAACCCCTTACTGTTATTAGTACAACCCCCTCACTATATTTTTGTACCCATGTAGTCCCCATATTGTTATTAGTATGCCCCATAGAAGCCCACTATTGTTATTATTGTGCCCTTACATTATTATTGTTATGTCGGCTCTGATTATATTATGACCCCTTAGACTCCTATATATAGAAAGGAGGTCTTGTCATTTGTATCATCTAAGAATTATTCATTTGTGTAATGTAAAGGAGGTTTCCCCCTCGAAGAGGCTTATTTCTGAGGCATTTATCTATCTTTTCTATCTTTTTGTGAGCTGGTTCCATAACATTTGGTATCAAAGCTTTCGATTCTAGGGTTTTTCGCTGCTCCAAACAGGACATCGTGGAATTTTCGCTATAACTTTATTTTTGTGACGTTTCAGAAGCTAAAAATAAAACCCATTTGAGACGAAATCTTGCTGAACCTCGGGTCCGAATTTCAGAGCTTGTCTCGCTATATTTTCAGAGATATGATCTGAGGAAGTTATAGTTTTTGCAAGCTCCAGAATTTCATCTAAAACAGGTCATTGTGGAATTTTCACTATAACGTTTTCGCTACGAAGTTTCAGAAGATAAAACAAAAACCCATTTGAGAAGAAATTAGTCTGAACCTCGAGTCTGAATTTTAGATCTTGTCTCACTATATTTTCGAATATATGATTTGAGGAAGTTAGTGTTTTTGCAAACTCCCGAATTACATCTTAAACAGGTGACCTTGGGAAAATCGTCATAACTTTCTCTTTGAGCATCAGATTGAAATTTCGTAAGAAGTTACAGAAAGAGGACAGACTGTAGTCTATTTTTTATATGTTTCAGATCTGTAGGTCAAAACAGTGACACATGTCACGTCATACAAGTTCGATATTTTGAAAAGGTGTATAATCAGGTCATCTTGGGAGATTGTGCATAACTCTTTCTTGGAGAATCCATTTTCAATCAGACTAGTGGCATTGGAAAGGGGATGCAGAGGACTACTACAGGTCACAATTTTAGAACTAGAAGTTCTTGAATTACAGAGTTATAGTCGTTTCAAGATCAAGCTACTAAAATCAAGAAAAAGTGAGATGAAGAAGTTTGATGGCAAGGATCTGGTAAATTGGATACTACAGATGGAGAAATATTTTGATCTACATGGTGTACCACTGTTACAAAAGGTATGTAATGCATCTAATAATTAAAATCCAATCAATTTTTATGGTATAAAGGGCTTTGTTCTCGTAAAACACTTGTCATGTGGTCAATTTTTCATGGAGGAAATGATAGCACATTATGAGGATACAAAGAAAAACACCTTCTTTAGCCAATTGATAAATCTCAAACAAAATTTTTCAATGGAAAAGCACATTGATGACTTTCAAAAATTGAATATAAGGGAAAATGATATTCCAGAGAAACCGAGGATTGATGTCTCCATAGGGACTTTAAAGGATAACATTCAACATGAGGTTCGTCTTTGGGAACCTGATTCATTAGAGAAGGCATTCAGGTTGGAAAGAAAAGTTGAAAACAAAATTATGGAAATAAGTAATTCTACCCCTCACAACTATAAACATGGAAGTGTTGTTTCTCCTAGCTTTCCAGAAACTACAAGGGTGACACCACAACAATTGGACGAAAAAAGAGAAAGAGGGTTTTGTTACAATTGTGATAACAAATGCACTAAAAGTCATAAGTGTGCTGAGAAGAAATTATTTTACATAGATTATGAAGAAGAGGAAGAAAAGGATCAAGAAACATCAAAAGAAGAGGATATACACCAGGAAGCAACCCTAGATAAAGAAGAAATGAATCCGACCATATCTTGTAAAGCATTGGTAAGAATTACCACTCCCCAAACTCTCAAGATAGAAGGACATATCAAGAAGAAAAAGGTTCAAGAAGTGAAAGATCACATCGAGAAAGAAGAAATGAATCCAACCATATCTTGTAATGCATTGGCTGGAATTACCACTCCTCAAACTATCAAGATAGAAGGACATATCAAGAAGAAAAATGTTCAAGAAGTGAAAGATCACATCGAGCATCAAGAAATGAATCCGACCATATCTTGTAAAGAAATGGAAAAAATTACCAATCCTCAAACTCTAAATATAGAAGGACAAATCAAGAAGAAAAAGGTTCAAGCAGTGAAAGATCACATCAAGCATCAACAACAAGTTCTCCAACTTTTAAAGGATAACGCCACTTTGGTGCAGAATCGAATGAAACAATAGGTAGATCAACATCGCAGTGAAAAATGTTTTGATGTATGTGATTGGGTATTTTTACGGCTACATCTCAAGCAAGCTATTTATGAGAAGGAAATGTTGAAAATACTACATGCACTTAAGAAATGGCGACCTTACCCAATGGGAAGACACTTCAAGGTAAAAATGGATCATGATAGTCTTAAATACTTTTTACAACAAATATTATCTTTAGAAGAACAGAAAAATTGGGTCACAAATATGTTGGGTTATGACTTTCACATCATCTATAGGAAAGGGAAGCAAAATTTTGTTGCAGATTCACTCTCAAGAAAGGATGAGGATTGGGACGTATTGTTTTGTGCTATTTCTATTATCCAACCAGATTGGATAAACGAAGGAAGGGATGAATGGAATAAGGATGAAGAAGTGTGGCCACTCATTCAAAAGTTGCAGAATATCCCAATTCAAACAATATTGTGAGAACTTGAATAGGAAGGAAAAATCATATTGGAACCTGGAGTAGTCATAGAAACAAGAACCCGATAGCTACGAAATCGATCAATTTCAGAGTATCTCATCAAGTGGAAGAAATTACTCGCTAAAGATTCCACATGGGAGGACAAGAATTTTATACAGAAGCATCAAGAACTACTCAAGTGTTGAGGAAAATACTTTTTGAAGGAGAGAGGCATGTTAGGCCCCTATACTACTAGTGTAACCCCTTATTGTTATTAGTACAACCCCCTTACTATATTGTTGTACCCATGTAGTCCCCATATTGTTATTAGTATTCCCCATAGAAGCCCACTATTTTTATTATTGTGCCCTCACATTATTATTGTTATGTCGGCTCTGATTATATTATGACCCCTTAGACTCCTATATATAGAAAGGAGGTCATGTCATTTATATCATCTAAGAATTGTTCATTTGTGTAATGTAAAGGAGGTTTCCCCCTCAAAGAGGCTTATTTCTAAGGGGTTGATCTATCTTTTCTATATTTTTGTGAGTTGGTTTCATAACATGTTCGCTTGGCAACAACAACACTTCCTTCAAGTTCTATTCATGCTCTCCCTCTTTTTTTTGAGTAAACTAGGATGTCATCGACAAAAACCAATACAAACTTGTCTAAATATATGATGTAGACATTATTTATCGGGCACATAAATTTGGCTAGGACATTTGTGAGCCCAAATGCCACCACAAAAAAATTGTAGTGTCCATACCTTATCCTGATCATTTTCTTGTAGATGTCTTCATACTTAATTTAGACCTAATGGTAGGAAGATCTCAAATCCATATTAGAGAAAAATGCAACTCCTCTCAATTGATTGAATAGGTCATCAATTTTGGGAAGCAGGTACATGTTTTTCACTATGGCTTTATTCAACTATTGGTAGCCAATGCACAACCACCATGTGCCATTCTTCTTCTTTAAAAATAGCATCGAGGCTCCCTAAGGTGACACATTGGGTCTAATATACCATTTATATGTCATTTTTTCATCTACAAATTTAATTCCACTAATTCTAGCATGCTCATTCATTGTGGAGCTTTTGGAATTGGCACTGCATCATGAATCAACGCAATGGTGAAATCAATTTCCCTCCTTGGTGGTAGTCTTGGTATTTCCTTCAAAAGCACATCACTAAACCACTTTAAGATAGGGTGATCTTTGGCCTCACTTATCTCTACCATGATGGTCACTTGGACGACATATAGGGAACATCCCTTCTTGCTACATTTCTTTACTTACAACATTGAGACCTGTTTTCTGGGATAGGCTTCCTGATTCTTTGAAGTATTCTTTCTTTGCCTTCATTTCTGAGGAATTCTATTGAATTTTTATAGCAATCCACTTTAATTCAGTTGGATTCTAGCCAATCCGTGCCCATCAATATATCTTACAATCCCAACGGTAAGAAATTAAGGGTCATTTTCATGTGGCATGTAACCCAGCTATAGGTGTCATGATTCCACCCAATCGACCACTTTCTTATTCTTCACCGTGGCCAATCCGATCAAACATGACTTTGCATGGGGCTTTCGTTACAATTTTCGCATATTTAAAACTTGGGTAAATATAAATGAAATTTAAACCCTGATCAATTAAAATTGAAACATGATGGTTGACAACAACAACTTCCATTTCAATCATAATGGTTTGATGATATGCTTTCATGTTGTCCAATGTTGCATAAATATAGAGTATGATTTGAGCTACATGTTCGCCATCATTACCTCTTGGACATTATACAACCACGTGCTTCTTTGACGTTGGTGAGGACAGTCCTTTAGCAGGTGGTTCTCTCCATATCTCTAACACTTGAATGGTCCTCTCTTAGAATCCTCCACCTCTTCTCTTGTTTTTTTGACAAGAGTGGTGAACTTAATATCCTTCTCCAAATTCCTATTCCTAAAGGGTTTTGGCCCTTTTCTTTTGAAATTGTTCTTTTCCTTTTTCTTCCAATCTTATCATAATTTGGCCCTATTATTATATTGATCATAACAATACTTAACATTTATGATCGTGTCCTCCAATGTCCTTGCCTCATCAAAATCAATCCTATCTTGGTAGAACTGCGGTAACCCACTGAGGTTTCTCTAAATATTCATCATCTTGTCCTTGATATATAGCCCATACTTCAAAGAATCTAAAAAGTTGTTAGTATAAGCATCCAAGGTGAGCTACCCTAGCTTATGTTCATGGAACTCTTTAATTTTGCTTTCATATTACCTCTCAGAAACATACTTATCATGGAAATATTTTTAAAATTTACTCGATGATAGTTAGGTTTGTTTAATTCCCTTAACATTTCTCAAATATTTCCACCAGATATGAACTTTTCATTTTAGATTAAAATTGACTACCCCGACCTTCATTTTTTCAGAGTAGTCATGGAATTTGAAGTATTTCTTTGATCCCAACAGCCAAGATTTTTCCTCTTCAACCATATTGATTTCTCTTTCAAAGGAAGGGGGCTTTTATTTCTTGAGATCCTCCAACAATGAGCTCTTCTCGCTCCTCCTTTACTGGTGGTGTCTTCTGGTTGCAATACTAGACAACTGGTCATGGCTTCTTGAATCTCTTTTTGGAGTGTCGAGTGGGGTTTCTCCCCTCACCGTGTCTTTACTTGCTTTCCTATGCCTTTTTATTGACATGATTCCTTCTACCCTATTGGTCTTCAATCCATGCTTCCAAATCTTAGATGGTATTTTCTTGGATTTGTGCCCAACTAGATGGTTGAAACCAACATGGGGGCTTCACTGCAGGAGCTATACCATACCACGTGCGTTCATATTGGGGGGTATATATTGAGGAAAATATGACATAATATATTGAGCATATAATATGGGTGAAAGGTTTTTATATGATGTGTATAAAAAATGGAGCTCAAAGTTAATGAAAAAATGGATACCTACAATATCTAGTGAAAGTAGGGTTTTTTTAATTGGGAAGGGGTATTGGGATTGTATTTGTAGGGGGTTAAATAAAGTGGTTTTTAGAGGTATTTTCCAATATGTAGTCAAATTAATGGTATTTCTTAGTATGCCACTAACGTACATTATGTGTTAGAAGTTCATTGAGTGAAGCCCCCATGGGCACCAATCTCATGTTGCTTTTGTCTTTGTAGATCTCATAAACTATGAAAAATCACCACATTCACTTATTCTTTCCTTTCTTATGCTTTGATAATCCTTTCATTATCTTCTTTGAAAATTATCAATTCAACTCTCAAAGTCCTGAGGGTCTCTATCAAATAAGGGGCATTTTCTTTGACCTTTTTCCCACTAAATCCTCTTCCTAATGATGATAGGATCTGGGCATGTTATACTCTACAATTCTACTTCTCATTCCTTTATTTCTTGTTAAAATTGGTATCTACTTATGTGTTGTCACACACACACACACACACATCTGTTAGTTATGTCTAGCATGAATATATTAATTTATTACCTTGGCCTATCAACATCAAGCATGTTGATCTAAAGCTCTTCGGAAAATTAAATTCCATGTCAGTTATACATGATAGAGAAAATAAATATCAATATTATACCAAGGTTAGCAACCACATCAAATACAAACCAAAAATTGACATATACAATAATTAAACTGAAATATCAAATTTATCATTTATGTGTGAGCCTCTTCAGGTCCACTGTTGAACCTTTACTTTGATACTACTCCTTAACATTCCCTCTCATTCCCTTAAATTTTCTTGTGCTATGGGAGGTGTTACCTATTTATTTTTAACCCAACCTCCAAATTTTTAATGAATATGGGGTTACCAAAAACCTGACTTTTCAAAATTTGTGGAAATTATTTTTGACAAACCATTATGGCCAACTCATCAAGAGCTTTTTGGTGATATAAGTTTTGTCTCAATTCGGATTATGGATCAAAAGTTATACCCATCTGAAGTTTAGTATGCTAAAATAGCCCAAGTCATCGTAAGTGAGCGATGTCGCCTCCACCTAGCCTTGGTGCTAGAACCAAATCATTAATTTCAGCCTACACCAGGACAACCACTGCTTGTCATGCCACCCACTACAAGTTAAAATGTTACAACAAACTGGCAATGGATGGGCTCCTGGTGGGTAGGGTTCTCATAATAGAACCAGAGGAGGGCTAGTGCATAATCCACTTTAGTCATATAGGAAGTATCATAGGCCCGTAAATGGTAATTTCAAATTTTCAGAAGTGGAGTCCCTCAATTAATCTCATCCATTTATTAGAGACAGCTAGGTTGGCACTAATCCCAACCACGATTCCCCTTGCTCGTTAACCATCAAACACAAGTGGGGGGCTCAATCAATCTCAATTTGTGAACTCTAGGCTTGTACTCCACATGTTACTTTGAAAATGCCCAGTGGCCTAGTGACCCACGAGCCTAAAGGGTCCAACCTCAAGCCATGTCACCCAGGCCATGTCGCCCCAATCCATCTCATCTTGACATTGCTTTCTTAGCATTCCCTTTACTCCATTATCAATTGGAAAATGCCAACGTACAATGTTTGAGGTTTGAGATCTAAGGGTAGGGTGTATTGATTCGTGTAGCTTGGGAGGTGCTCCAAGCCCTAGGGTTCAGGGTTTGGAGGGAAAAGTGCCACAAAGGTCACTTATGGGCTTAGAATACAAGTATTGGGCTTTGCACCCAATCATGTTTGAGGAAATTCTAGAGGAACATTTCTACATATCATGGAATGAGATGATAGAGGATGGAAAGGAGAATCCAATGCTTCAAGAATCGTCAAATTCCAAGTTGTAGAAGTGGAGAAATGAATTTTTGAAGTTGAGGATTAATTATTGGTTTTCAAGTCACGTAGGCTTGATGCAAAAATTAGCCAATAGATGTGTCTCTTCATCTATTCATTGGAGACCCTTTATTGTCTACAAATAAAGGGTGATGTGATCTGTTTTAAGGCATCCAAAATTGCAACATATTCTCAAGAGGATGAGCTTTGAAATTACCCTAGCCGCAGTAAGAAGGAGAGGCTCTAGACAATGTCAAGGAGGATCTGAATTTTGTGATGAAGGTTGAGTAGCTGGGGCGACAAGGGACTGAATTTGAGCTAGAAGGAGGAATGAGATTTATGTTTTGAGGCCAAGTAGACTTGTTGTTGGGCCAAGTTGCTAAGCGTCAAAAATGTTGTTGTTGGAGTGTGTTTGACACTAATAAAGGGATTGTCTCACGGTTTTAGGTTTGTTGTTATATGTTGTAGGCCATAGCACACAACTGGGCTTATTTGTGGGTTGTTAGGGATTAACTAGTGCCCTAAGAAAGCAATGTGGGTGAGGAGGAGACATTTGAGGGTATGTCGCAACCCTTAAAGCACTAGTTTGTTGACTGTGGGGTGAAACTAGGGATGCAGTAAGTGCCCTAACCAAGAGTGCAATAAACATCAGTGAAAACAAATGACAACAATGTTTTATAAAGGATTTGACCAGTTTGGATCGTGAACATTGCAGTTTGTTGGTGTCATGCAGAGGATCTTTCGAGGGGGTGAAGAGTCTTCCTAAGAGCAGAACCGATAGTGTAGTATTAGGTTCAATTGATCTGATTGGAGGGCAGTGTGTTGGCTACCCAAAGTAGCCCTAGAGCAACATACAAGAAGGACGTTGTTTAGTGCATTACTGGGTGAAGTTTGCAGCCTAATGAGTAGCTCTTTGATGGATGAAAGAGGCTGCTAGAAGGAAGATTGGAGCTCGGGAATTAGGCTTACCTAGAGAGCAGATTTATGAGCCCTTGCACATGCAGTAGAAGTGACATGCAACATTTTAAGTGACAACCCTCCTGGAGTCTCAATGTGTAGTGGCCTTGATGGACTAAGGCACTACCAGTGAGCAGTATGGAAGCAAAGGACCAACAAGACAAGATATGAAATAGAAGCTGCAACGAAGTTTGTCATTGTATCTTGTATACCATAGACTATTGTATTATTCAAATTTGGTTTAATATAATGAAGATTGGGATTGTACAATATTGTAGAATTTTGTTAAAAATGTGTATATTTGTGCATATGTGATTTAATACTTTATATTTCCGTTGTGCAAAGTAGTTTATGGTTGAGATTCTTGGTTTTGTAGTGTGAGTGATTTTAAGGATCTAACCTAGACCCAAGGTCACGGAAATTTGACATGGTATCAAAGGGTGTCTAATTTACTTTGGAAGTAAGTAAATAAAAGTTGTGTGCAGCGTGGGAGGGAGTTGGTCACATTGTGAGTGAAGGGCTCACTACAATGTTGAAGTTGCATGCAAGTATTTGGTATGAGGATAGGTTGGAAGGGTTGTCCAACTATACTCCTTGGAAATAAAGGATCAAGTTGGTCTTACAGGTCAACAGGATCTAGGGTTTTTCCAAGAAAGAGATCAAGAAGCCAACCAACCCTAAGGAACTAGAAATATGAGATGATTTGGATGCGAGGGAAAGATTGATCATCCTAGATGGTGTGAAGGATGCTCTAATACCTCATTTGTCTAGCAATACCAATGCACATGAGATGTGGATGGCACTTCAAAATTTGTTCCATAATAAGAACGCGAATCAGGTACTGGTATTGGAGGATAAGTTGAAGTCCACCAAGACGATAAAGGGTGAAAGCATGACCTCATATATGATGAGATTGTCTCAGGTCAAAGATGAGCTTGCTGCTATCGGTGTGACTACAGATGGATATATGGTAATGATTTCCTTGAAAGGGTTCACTGAGGAATGGAAGCCATTCATCAAAGGGATCATTTCCAGGGAGAAGCTACCAGACTGGGATAGGTTGTGGGATGATTTCATTCAGGAAGATTTGAAAGACAAGGATCTTCATCCAAAGAACAAGTCTTCAGATGATGACATGGAACTTGTAGTGCGAATGAAGGGTAAGAAAAAGAAGGACTTGAGTAAATTCAAGTGTTTCAACTGTGGCGAAGAAGAAGGGAAATTATGAGAAGAAAAATGGAAAGGAGGTCGTCGGTGTTGCCACTTCAACTAACATAGATGATCTCTCTAGGAGATTGGAAGAGGAGGACTTTGCTATGATTTCTCATTTATCGCAGGGTACTATCAATGAGGATGGATGGTATGTGGACAGTGATGTGACAAAGCATATGAAAGGGTCATAGGAGGTTTTTAAGACTCTCGCTAAATGGGACTCGAAGTTGCACATGGTGTTTGGAGAGAAGAGTCCGTTAGAGATTCAAGGATCGGGAGTTGTGCCATTTAGGATGGAGACAGGATGTGTGATGCGGGTCTAGGATGTACTATTTGTACCAGGACTCAGATATAGCATGATTTTCTTACTGATGATTGAGAAGAAGTGGTTTGAGGTTTTTTTACAAGATGGGAAGGCAAGACTCAAGTCGAGAGGCTCTAATTCCGATGGGATTGTACTTAGAATTAGAGAGAATGGTCTCTACAGGTTGACGAGAAAGACTGTGGATTAGGGAAAGAAGCAGGTGGAACAAGTGCAATCTCCAGAGAAGCAGGAGTAGGTGTAGGTGTAGGAGCAGGCTTTAGAGGAGAAGGTACATGTTCCTGAGAAAGTCTAGGTTCCAGACACTCAGAGGGAGTCTACTTCGAGAGGGAGGTTGCAAATTCAAAGGGAGACTCTGTAGCCGAAGAAGAGCATGTGGTTAGTGGGGAGAAAGGATGCTCCTACAAATGCCAAGAAGGAATCATGGAAAGAGTGGATTACATTAGAGGATAAGAAGAAGAAGCAGGATGCTTCCAACATTGACAATGACAATTTTGAGAAGGGTGTAGTTCATTGTATAGGGATTTTTGCGATTTTGAGGACCAAGGGCTGGAAAAGTGTTGTGAGAAGTGATGACGATGACGAAGTACTTCCTACTCTTGGAAGTACCTTTATCGCTAAGAGGAATTGTTGATTTGTGTAGCTTGGGAGGTACTCCAAAACCTAGGGTTTATGATTTGGAGGGAAAAGCGCCACAAGGGCCTCTTGTGGGCTTAGAACCTAAGCATGGGTTTTTTCACGCAATCATGTTTGGGGCAATTAAGGAGGCACATTTCTACATGTGATGGCATGAGACGATAGAGGGCAGAAAGGAGAATCTAACGCTTTGAGAATCGTCAAATTCTGAGTTGTAGAAGTAGAGAAATGAATTTTTGAAGTTGAGAACTAATTATTGGTTTTCAATTCATGTAGGTTTGATGTAAAAATTAGGCAATAGATGTGTCTCTTCATATATTCATTGGAGCCCCTTTATTGGTTATAAATAAAGAGTGATGTGATGTTTTTTAAGGCATCCAAAAGTCCAACACCTTCTCAAGAGAAGGAGCTCTGAAATTTCCCTTGCCACAACAAGAAGGAGAGGCTCTAGACAATGTAAAGGAGGATTTGAATTCTGTGATGAAGGGTGAGTAGCTGAGGTGATAGAAAATCGTATTGAGCTGGAAGGAGGACTAAGATTGTTGTTTTGAGGCTGAGTAGACTTTATGTTGGGCAAATTTGTTAAGGGTAAAAAATGTTGCTGCTGGAGTGTGTTTGGGCACTAATAAAGGGATGGTCACACTGTTTTAGGGATACCATGCTAGGTTGCAGGCCATAGCACACAGTTGGGCTTGTTTGTGGGTTGTTAAGGGTTAACTAGTGTCCTAAGAAAGTAGCGTGGGTGAGGAGGAGACTCTCGAGGGTATGTCGCAACCCTTAAATGGTTAGTTTGTTGACTGTGAGGTGAAACTAGGGATGCAATAAGTGCTCTAACCAAGAGTTCAGCAAAAAACAGTGCATACAAATGACAACAGTGTTTTGTAAAGTAGTTGACCATTTTGGATTGTGAACATTACAACCTTTTTTTTGGTTCTATGTGGAGGATCTTCCAAGGGGGTGAAGAGTCTTCCTAGGAGCAAAACCGATAGTGTAGTATTGGGTGTTGTTGGGACTCAAAAATGTCATATTTTCATCCACCTTTTTCTTCACTATTCCTTACATTTCATCATCCCATTAACCTTTTATCATATCATTTTCATAAATACATTTGGGTTTCACCTTCTTATTTTCCATTTTATTCATTTTTGTATTACAAGTGAATTTATGATTAAATATTAGAAAATATACATATTTTTATATATCTCAAGAATATGTGAGTTTTGTGATGTGTAGGAAATATGTGAAGAATTAATTCCAAGAGACTTATCCATATCTCCTCCACTATATTAAGGAGATAATTATGCAAGCCTATTCCTAAGGAGAAAATCATGGAGAATTTGGTTGGCATATCTTATCCTATTCCTAAGGAGAAAAACATGGAGGATTTGGTTGGCATATCTTATCCAATTCCTAAGGAGAAGATCATGGAGGATTTGGTTGGCATATCTTACCCAAGATATGTGAGAGATTTGTGGAGGATTCAAAGGGATCATATTTTGTAATAATGGGAAAGTAGTTAAAAATGGTTGCGAGATTTATGAAACTAAAGAGAGATTAGTGGATGATCATTATGAGTTTGTTACTCATCCCATTGTATAAATAGGAGTATAATCTCCTCCATTTGTAAGCGGGAAGTTTTTGTAATCTTAGAATTTTGGCGTATGTAATCTTAGAAGCTTAGAGTTGTAATCTTAGAGTTGGTTTGTAATGGAGATTTTGAAATAAAGGATCATACTTCAATTTTTCTTCTACATCTGAGTCTCCATTGAAGTGGTGTGCTTCTGGAGTTAT
This sequence comes from Pinus tabuliformis, assembly GCA_031772625.1. NCBI lineage: Eukaryota > Viridiplantae > Streptophyta > Pinopsida > Pinales > Pinaceae > Pinus > Pinus tabuliformis. Next base: position 2,080,752,469 of record CM062818.1, read on the forward strand.
GGAGGGCCCCCATGGCCTCACTTGCATGCTTATTTGTTTATAATTTACTTTATGTTTTTGTTTGATTTCAGCTTTCAAGTTTTATTAAATGTTCTAATATTGGAAGGATCTTCTTTGAAAGTGTTTTTGTAAAAGAACCATAAGATCTCATACAATGATTAGATCTAGGTTTACTTCATTTCTGCTTTTAAGTTCTAATTAGATGATCTAATTTTGGAAGAGATCTTGTAGAATATGTTCTTGTAAGAGAATCATAGATATCAAACAATTGTTAGATCTAGGCTTGATTAGTTATTGAAAGAGATCTTAATGAATATGTTCCTGTAAGGGGACTTTAAGATCTTGGACAAATTAGGAATCTTTCTAGATCTATATATTTTAGATAAGCACTTCTAAGTTTACCTTCCCGGGTTGACATTAAATTAAACTCTAATTTGCATCCGCATTTTAGACTACACAGTTGTCATTGATCTGATTGGAGGGTAGTGTGTTGGCTACTCAAAGTATCCCTATAGAAGCATACAAGAAGGACATCTTTTGGTGCATGATTGGGTGAATTTTGCATCCTAATGAGTATCTATTTGATGGACGAAAGAGGCTACTAGAAGGAATATTAGAGCTCGGGAATTAGGCCTATCTAGAAGGAAGATTTATGAGCCCATGTACATGCAAAAGAAGTGACATACAACATTGTTAGGTGGCAGCCTCCTGGAGTCTCAATGTGTAGTGGCCTTGATGGACTAAGGCACTACTAGTGATCAAGATGGGAGCGAAGGACTGGCAGGACAAGATATGACATAGAGGTTGCAACGAAGTTTATCATTGTATCTTGTATACCATAGACTGTTGTATTATTTTTATTTGGTTAAATATAACGAAGATTGGATTGTACTATATTATACAATTTTGTTAAAAACTATGTATATTTGTGCATATGTGATTTATTAATTTATATTTCCGTTGTGCAAAGTAGTTCATGGTTGAGATTCTTGGTTTGGTAACGTCAATGGTTTTAAGACTCTAACCTAGACCCAAGGTCATGGAAATTCAATGGGGTCCACCCCCAAATCACGTCACCTCAGCCACATCACCTCTAACCACATCACCCGTAGCCATGTCATCTCAGTCACGTCACCCATAGCCATGTCATCTTCACATTATCTCAACATGGGGGTTTCCTCTCCATTCTAATCTCAAAAGAAAAGCTACGGTCTTGGGTGTAAGACCTGCGACTACCCTTCCTTATGCTTGGTTCCTAAGGTGGAGCCCATCGATCCATGTCATCTCTGAGCTTCGACATCAAGTGTTTCTTTCCTTCTTTTCCTAAAACTTCTATTGGAAATCGCCATGGTCTTAGGTTTGAGGCAAAGTCCAATGGACTCACTCTCGTAAGTTTGTGTCTGATAATAAGTTTGGGGACCACATGGCATGGTTTTGTTGGGATGAGGTCTTGCCATTAGTTCCTATATGTTGAGATTTTCCTGATTGTATGTGTTTTGAGCAATTAAACTTTGTTGGTCTCAATGATATTTACCAAAATGGAAATTTTGTAGATTTTACAAAACAAAAAGGGGCGACTACCTTGCACCCAACTAATTTTTATGGCCCAAGGGCCTAAGATCCTTAACTTTAAAATTATAGTTATAACCATTAATAGTGAATTAGTGCCCATATCACCAAATATATAGATTTATGAGACAAGAATGGGGGCAAAACTGCAGCACCAAATTTACACTGTTTTCTAATACTACGCAAGGATAAATGCACCAATCAATCAAAATTTGGTGACCTTTTTCATGCTAGTTAAACTTACTCAGTTATCTTGATCTATTAATTAACTAAAAAAAATACACTGGTTCTTATAACCATCATAAACATAATGTTGATAAGCTCATTCTAGACTAACTAAGCATGATCAAGAAGATTAATATTTCAATCATGAACTAAACATTAAATGACACAGTATAGACATTCATTACCATTTAGAGACATACAAGATCTCACACCAAACATAGGAATAGTGTGTAACATCACAATTCATAACTCAAACATATAAATATAACATACTTATCTGAGTGTTTAAATATGGTTGGAAACTGAAGGACGGAGTCCAACTCTCCACCCAACCATAGGCCAATTGTACTATAATATTTCTTATAACTAACTACCGCTAAGTTGAATCCAAAGTCTGAGGGGATCTTGCTTAGGTAAATTCACATCGAAGGCATGGTCACATACCCAAGAAATGAAATCCACTATCCTGGTGGTTCATAAAATGCTCTCTGGTAGTAAGCACCATAATGAATCATTTACTTCTTTGAGTTCAATCAAAGGGCTTCACTCAAAGTCCAAATGGGTTATTGCTCAATTCCAAAAGATTGAATCCATTGTCTAGGTGGTTTAAAATCTATTCCAAAAAGCCCCACAATAATTTAGATTGCCCTATCCAAGTGGTTTAACAACCATAAAACAAGCACCAAGTGGTTTAACAACCATACATAAAGCACCAAGTGGTTTAACAACCATAAAACAAGCACCAAGTGGTTTAACAACCATACATAAAGCACCAAGTGGTTTAACAATTATACAACGAGCACTATAGTGATTTGATCATCCACTAAGCTTCCCACTGATCACGCAGGCTTAGACAGACACTCTAGTGGCCTCAAAAAACATTACTACTAGGAGTATCACCCTGAATCACAGAACATTGGGCTTAGTCACAACTCCAAAACTGCTCCTTATTTGTTTTTCTCTAGTTGTGTACACATTCAATTGGGTGCTTCTTCTCTCACTCCTCTACTTATGTTCTTTTACCAATCTCCTTCTTCAATTTCCTTCCTTGTTGACTCCTCTCTTTTCCTCCAGAAGTAGTGGCTCTCCTCTCCTCGATCCATGAGAGGGATGGAGATGGGTGTAGTCCTATGCCCATATGCTCTAATCCCATCTCTTCAATTCTTTTAGCACAATGGTTGGGTTGGTTGATAGGGTGTTAATGAATTTAATGGGTTAACTATGGTGTGCTCATTACTTCGAGGAGGAGTCTCTTCCCACTTTGTAGGAGGTTGTTGGATTAGTTATGTTGAGATTAACTAGCTTTCTATATAGGTGTGTTGTTAATAGATATTCTCTAAAAATTTTGACATTATTGATCCAGGTGGATTTAGACACATAGAGAAGTCCAAGAGGACTAAGAAATGGTCAAAATTAAAAGTGGTCTTAAGTACATTATTGATCCTGATTCCAACGGTGTGAACGACACTCAAATCCGAGATCATATGGACGAGATAGAGCCAGTCAAATTTGTAGTCAAAGTTGGGCAGTGGGTCAGGTTTAAGTGTCCTACAATTTGACCGACACCGGGGTATGAAATCTAGCTCCCGGAAGCTGGCGAAATTGTTGCCTCTTTAAAATGATCAATATCCCTTATTTTCATTAAAACTGAAATTAACCATTATTCTCATAAAAATGAAAATAAAAAATAAATATATATTTTATGACGTGGTGGGCCATGACCCCGCCACCCACCCCAAAACCATATATTAAAAAATAATTTAATTAAAAATAGGCTGACGGGCGAAGACTCCCACTGGTCCCAACCACCATGTAACGACATATATATAAACATTGTATGTTTGGCAGGCGACCTCCGGTGGACCCGACCCACACCCACTCCCATTTTCCACTTGTCAAAACAATACCGAGGGTGAAAGGGCTCGAACCTGCCCAGCCAGCTTGGCCGGATTGCCTCCTGGTCACCCTCACCCAATACAATGTTATGTCGCAACCGGAACCATTACACAAAACATAACATCGGCTATATCAAACTAACCAACCAAACCATATTAAAACATAAAACAAAACCTGCATGCCGAGTTTTGGAGGGGAAAGATTTGATCCCCCGACCTCTCTGCCTCCATTCTTCTGCCCAACCACTACACCAAATCTGACACATTTGAAAACTCCACCACCCCTCTAATATAAAAATCTGAATTTGCAGAGTGCCGCACAGAGAGGCGCGCAATCATTTTGGCAACTTGGAGGTGGAACCGTGAGCGAATGAGGGACAGAATGCGGAGGCAGAACCATGACTGTGCAGAACCGTGACTAGACAGAAACCTTGACGCAGTGACTGAGGTAGAACCTTTCTTGGCATGGATTTCAAGACAAAATATTCCCTGATGTAGAGAGGGATCTAAAATATTCCCTCGGAGGTAAAAATTTCATTTGATCGTAATGTAATCAATTTTATAGTCATTTTTCTCAAATTCTCATAGGGAACACAATGGTGAGGTAGGATTCAACTTTTGAGTAGCGGATTTTCATATTCCCAGCAGAGGAGAATCTTTGAGAATCTTGAGGGAATCTTCTAGATTCCTTGGAGGCTGAAATTTCCCAGATCGAGAATGCAACCAACTTTATATTCATTATTCTCATAATTTCGCAAGGATCTCAATGGAAAGATCAATTTTCTTATTTGAGTTGCAGATCTTCAGTCAACCCAGAGGAGGAAATCTTTGGAGAATCACGGAGGAATCTAAAAGATTCCTAAAGGCCTAGATTTTACCGGTGTCAGAATTTGACAAATGGATAGTCGATTTTACACCTCATGATGACACAAATTCAGTGTTGTAGTCATATTTTTCAGCTGAGCCTTCTATCTTTCAGCCATTTTCCAGATTGGAATGACAGTGTAAGAGTTCAAAGCATGGACAATCGATTCTATGTCATTCGACGCCACAATTTCGATGGTGCATTCATCTCCAATAGCTGAGTATTCTATTCTTCAACCAGCATCAAAGTTAAGGTATATGAAGTGTTGTTGTCATGTACTTATTCGATCATTTGTTGTGATATGTACTATATTGTTTTGATTCTTGCTTGATGTATGATGCGGAATCTTTGTGTCTATTTCATGTGAGATGTATTCATCATGGATTGTTATGTATGTTTTGATTGAGATCCATTTGTTGCCATGATGGAGGGATACTCATTGTCACCACGGGTGTTTTGGTTGAGATCCCTTCGATGCCATGATGGCGGGATACTCATTGTCACCATGTGTAAGATTATGTCATGCTAATAGGAGGTCTGTATGAGTGATTGTTCATGTAGCGGAACATCTCATAGAGAGACTTTGCCACTCATGTAGAAGGCACATCTTCTTGTATGACATAAAACATAGTCCATTTATATCTTCACCATTTCCAACACTCAATGAAGCGGCCAACACGATCTTGACACCGGGCCCGGAGACGTAGTCCACACTGGACAAACTCTGTTATCAACGTCTCACGTCTATGATTTGCTGATTGTCATTATGTTTCCATTTGATTAAGCATGCATATATGTTCATTTATGCTCTGTTAAAATGAAATTCTAACCACATCACGGGAGTAAAATATCTTGGTTAAATTTGGGAGTTGAGTCAACTCGGATCAAGTTTGGTATCAAAGCAGTCTTTTTGTTGATGTGAATTGCGAGTGTGAACAATGGAAAGTGAATCCATGGAGGATGACAAAGAGATGTACGAGACCATGCTCAAAGTGTCCAAAATGATGGACATAATGTATGAAGCTCTACAAGAAGAGACAGATGAGAAGAAATGATTGAACATTAGTTGCAAGCCACAGAAGAGGCCTTAGAAGAACTGAAGCACAACAACCAGATTCTTCAAGAAGATAACGCTGAATTAAAGATGTTTCTACGAGAAGAGAAAGAGGAGAAACATAGGTTTCTACGACAGCTGCAAGTAAGGACAAGGCCTTGGAAAAGTTGCAGCTTGACCCCTTTGAGGTAAAAAATAATTCTCTGACTTCATGTATGTTTCCTTAGGATGATTTCACTATTTTTGAAAATCATACCACAAGAATTGGCTTCAAACTGCTGAAAAGAATGGGGTATGAAGGAAACTTATTGGGCATTAATGACCAAGGCATTATCAATCCCATCAAAGTAGAGGAATTACCCCATCAGGTAGGACTTGGGTATGTCGGGAAGGAAGTTAGGGAATGTGCTAAGACAGCTAGTGAACTGATGAGAAGCCCTCATCAGTTCTTTCCAACTCGATAGTGGAGGTAAAAGATGTTGATTTCCCTTCAGTTTCATCTTCACATAGTATAATTTTTGTTGGAAATGTGGAGATACCAATTACAGGGACAAACTTGAGGCTCCTTACTAGGGTGAGGTATAAGGAAGAAGAAGAACTTGGTGTTAATAGCCAAGGCAAAACTCAACCATTGGGGGTCGTGCAAAGACCTCGATTTACAGGCTTGGGGTACACCAAAGGAGAATTCTCAAGGGTCTCATATGCTTCTAAGACATTGTTGAAATCGTCGAGGAAAGAGAATGATGTGAGCACATCACCATCATCCCATGGTAGTGCCCATTGTAGGGAAAGAGCTGAGGAAACCTCTCATCACCATAATTACGCCAGAGACAATAAGGAAAGGTATAACAAGTCTCAATATTTGAATGTTCATTTCGATTACAATCGTGTTGTTAGTGTTGAACGTAAAACATTTTTCTGGTCTACATAACCATATGGTTGATGAGTGCTGGAAGAGAGTGGCAACATGAAAGGGGATGAGGTATGAAAGGCATTTCCACTGCAGAGGAAGAAACATGTTAAGAAAATATGGAGGAAGAAGGTTTATTGTAGTCATTGTGACAAATGTGACCATCAAAGAGCCACATGTTGGAGGTTCCATCCAAAGCAATGCCCTACGGACAAAGCACCTGTGCAGAAACTAGTCAGTGAAAATGTTCAACAAGCAAAACTGCCACATTCAATGTGGCTCACTTTGTTGAGTAAGAAATGGTTTTTCTAGATTGGGTAGCTTATAATGGCCTCATTTTGTAAATCATTTGTTGCAGTTTACATTGTAAAAGTGATGATGTGTTTTCCATCACTTGTTTAAGCGAAAATGATATTTTGGCCTCGTTTTGATAGCTAGGGTATTATTTCCATTTGATGTAAACTTGACCACAAAGTATGTGTTATAAACTCGTGGCAAGTATGGGATTCTTGGGTTGTTAGTTGGTCATGTAAATTAAGCATGTAGTTTGTAGAAATGTACTATAGGTTTGGAGAGGTTGCAGGTGTAGGCTCATTGCTTATGGCTCTGAAGGACAAAGGTGAAGGAGAAGTGTAGAGTCCAAGGATTGTCTTACCTTGATACCCTTTTTGCCTATACTTGCTCCTTTTTCCTATACCTGTCACCTAAATAAATGAAATAGACATAAGGTTTTGTTAAGGTAAGCACTTACATGTCCTCTTTTTCATATTTTTTCTATATACCTTATTGTTTTATTAAATTTTGAATTTACCTATGGAATTGGCCTGATTCTGTAGCTAATCCCTATTTCCGCAACCACCTCCATTGTTGACAGGGTTCGAGTGCACCAACTCAGCAAAAGAAGATATGGATGGGTGAGGAATGATCCCCTTGTGGATTCTTTCCTATTCTCTCGAGCCAATTCTTCAAGAACATCACACTGTAATACGGTCAACCTCAAAGTCAACTACAAGATTGTATACCGGAACAGAGTCTGAATTTCTCAAAATCTTATCAATTTTAGTTTCTAAATAGAAAATTGATTATTCAGTGACATAGTTTGGTTTAATAAGGATCGTAATAAGGATATGTAGGCTTAAAACTCTCATATTGTTATTTGGAGAAATATTATAAGAGCAATGGTCGCTGGCGCGCGCTGCTATATGTAAATTTTGAAGAACGTCTTGTTGAACTTGTTTGTGAGTAATAGGCTTGGTTCATATTTTTCATGCTACGTTGATTGAAGATTGTCAACTGTCTCATGGAGGGCCCCTACATCTAGTATAGGTCTTTGATCGATTCCAAATAGATTTCTTTGATTTCTTAAAGTTAAATTATGGATGCTCTATTTTGTGTTTTGAAATGAAGTATAATGGAATTCGCGATTAAACTATTGTCTGCATAAACAATTTCCTTTGATTTCTACCTAACATAATTCTGTTATTTCATTTTCTTTTTACCTGGTATAGTTTGATCATCTCATTTTCTTTCTACCTAGTGTAATTCAACTGTCTCATTTCACAACTTAGTTGTTTTCCAGTTTATTAGTTTTTAGTTCTTGTTTGAGTGAAGTTGCATTATTTAAAGAGTGACAGCGTTTTTCTTGACAATTAAATTCAGACATCATTCATTTTCAATTTGATAGAATAGATATCTCTTGAACATAGTAATCTAGTTTGGATGCAACATAAAATTCAAGATAAAATCAAAAGAACAGCCTAACAAAGTAGAGTTTAGGATCACTCTCCAACCATCCACAAAACTTGATTCAATTGAGATTAATTTTTAGAATAACCAGCTAACAAACTTTAAGAACAATACTCTAATATAGTCAGTAATGACATCTCCATATTAATTCTAAGTTTAGACATTAACAGTAACATAGATATCTTAATGGCATAAAATAACTTCTAGCACATACAGTGCACTTGTGCTTCATCGGTATACCTACCCTGGTCGATAATTTATGCTAACAATTTAAGGACATTAAATTGGCTAAACATTTTGGCACTGTTGCAGGGGAAGTACAAATAGAAGTTAAAAAAAACAAATAAAATTTATCAATTCAAAACATGATATGCGTAGGGATAGATACTCTAGATGTAGATTTGTAGGATGAGGAAGAAGCTTAATTCCCACAAATCCACTCACTTCACCACGACTTCGAAATTCCACACCACCTAGTCGAACCAAAATTGCATTTGCAGGTCAACAAAGACTTCATGAAGTCTCAAGATAAGAAATCCAATCCATAACTTCACCTACTTCATCTATTGAAGCTGTAATTGAATAAAATCCTACATCCCCAACTACAGGAGTAGTTTTTCTATCCTCCACTAGTGAACAAATTTTAGGAGAATAATTAGAAGTTCCTAGTGAAGAAGAGGAACAGGAAACTTATTTTGACCACCCATTGATAGAAGAACCAGATGAATTAGAATAACATTACATTAGTTCTGAGGAATCTGTCATGGCTGAAAAAGGGGAAGGAGAGGTACACAATGTCAATGGTGAGGAAAATAGGATTGGAGGAGATAGGAATAGAGAAGGAGGTGGAGATAGGAATAGAGGAGGGGGTAGAGGTAGAGGAAATCAAGATCCTTTTGGATTTCCTATTTTTGATGAAGATACAACCCTCACAATGAAAAATATTTCACCTTCTATTCTTCCTAATTTCCACAGGAAAATAAATGAAGACCCAAAGACATCTCTCTTCGAATTTGAAGTATAATGCATATCATATGACTATTTTCATGATGCTCAAAAACTGAAATTGTTCCCTGCTACCTTAAAGTATTCAACATTAAAATGGTTCATGAGTTTAAAAATGAATTCCATAAGAACATGGGCACAAATGAAAGAGGCTTTCTTAGGAAAATATAGAGATCACTGTATGCCTAGTAACCTTAAAGATGAAGTCTTCAAAATGACACAAAAGGAAGATGAAAATATTGAAGACTTAGTAGAGAGATTTTTCTACAATATTAAAAGAGAAAAAATGGATAATATGGATGAGGAAACCTTGAAAGCCCTCTTGCTCAAAGCTATCAAAGATGAATGGATTGATCTCCTTAACTTAACAGGAAAAAGAGATATTTCTCAATTGCCATTTGCAGATATTTTTGATATATATGTACATATCTCAAGGGATAAAGCACGAGTTGGAAAGAGCCCTAAAGACCCTCTCTTATCAAGAATTAATAAATATGTGGTTGGGACAGTCAACATGGAAGAATTAGGAAGCTTGCTTTGATACCTTCAAGACAGATATTTTAGGGATTCTAAGTGAAGAGATAGACGCCCTTAAAATACAAAATAAGCAAAAATTTGAAAATGTTGCATTATCTATTTTCTGTCCTAGATGTCGAAAGAAGCATGCCTTAAGAGAGTGTCCCTTAGATTCAAAATCTATAGAAAATTGTGTCATATGTGCAGATAATCATAATACTAAGGAGTGTACTTCTTTACCAGTTTCAAGGCTGTATTTAATGATGAAGAAATACCGGAACAAGTAGACCCTCTTTACTTTATAGCCAAGAGACCATGGCAAAACTCCCAACCAAATCAACCATAAGGCTTCAGACCACAACAATTTTCTCAGTCTTCACAAAATATTTGGAATCCATCTTGGCAGCCTTGGGCTCAGCCATAATCACAATATTGGAATCAAGGATCGCAAAACCCTTATGGGGTTTATGCTCAATATCAACAATATTCACCATCCTATCTTCCACCGCAATTCCTACCCCAATATAATGAAATTCCTCAAGCTAATCAATTACCTCAAGTCCAAGTTTAGATTCAAAATCCACATCTCTCCCTACCATTTACAAAAAAACAAAATCAACTACTTTCTCAACCACTTCCGAATCCTAATAATAAAATGGCACAACAACCTGTGTACAACATTAAAGGGAAGAGTGTTACAAAGGAAACCCCCTATTGTTATTCAGGAAGCAAGAATAAATATTCAAAAACATAAAAATAAATTTGAAGAAGGAGAGACCTATCTCCTTCAAAAAGAGAATAATCAAACAGAAAATGTTCCAATAAATACTCCTATTATAGAACAACCCTCGGTATCAATTAGACCACCTTTCATTGAACGGTTGAAAATTGATGAAGGAGTAGAGAAACAAATTACATTGCTTGATTCTAATATGTTGTATGAATTAAGAAATGTCTGTATCAAAATTCCTTTATTACAATCCATAAAATAAATACCAATATTTGCAAAAACAATTAAGGAATTAAGTACTCAAAGATTAGGAAGAAACAGAAAAGACATAAAAATAATTCAACTAGTCAAGAAAATTGCAGACATCGTGATGGGGAAGACGACAATCCAAAAATAGCTATATCCAGGAAGCCCCATTACAAAAATTCACATCAATAGAATTGAAATACAAAACACATTGATTGATTTAGGAGCAGCCATAAACATAATTAGTAAACAAGTTATGGATTCACTTAGGATTCCTAACCTTCAATACACACCAACACTATTACAATTAGCAGATAGGTCTTTGATTAAACCTAATGGTGCATTGGAGTATGTTTGTGTATCCTTATATTCTTGGGAATATCCTATTGATTTCATGGTCTTAACACCCAAGAATAATTTAGGAGGGCATCCATTAATTATAGGAAAACCTTGGTTAGCTACAATTGATGCTTTCATCGGTTGTAGATTAGGTGACACGTTTATCTCAGATGGAAATTCTACAAATAAATTTACATTATAGCCTCCTGTAAGAACAATAGAAGAAACAAAGAATGAGGAATGGATAGATGATGAAGATGATATACAACCTGTCTTCACTATTGAACAAGTAAGAGAGGAAGAAAAAATTTTAAATCTATTGGATAATAATGAATATTCCTCACATTATGACCGTAGTCGAAATGAATATCTCTCGTCTAGACAAGTATGATTGCTTTCCATGGAAAATTTTGGGAATTCTTTAATAGAAATATTTCCAGGTAAAACTTTGAATGTTAATGAAAACTTGGAAGGATTACAAAAGAATCAACTGGTAGAAGTCTTATAGAAACATTCTTTTGCTTTTGCATGGGAATACACTGATATGAGAGGAATTGATCCTAAAACTTGCATACATCATATCTACATCGAACAAAGTGCAAGACCAATTAGACAACCACAATGAAGAATGAACCCAAATCTAAAAGAAATTGTTGAGGAATTGCAAAAGCTACTAAATGTAAATTTCATCTATATGATATCAGATAGTCAGTGGGTCTCACCCCTAGTAATCGTTCCAAAGAAAAATGGAAAATGGAGAGTATGCATTGATTACAGGGAATTGAATAAAGAAACATTAAAAGACCACTTTCCACTTCCTTTCATAGACCAAGTCTTAGACACATTAGCAGGGAAAACATATTTTTCATTTTTGGACGGTTTTAGTGGATATAACTAGATTCGGGTAGCACCTGAAGATCAAGATATAACCACATTCACCTACCCATGGGGAACTTATGCTTACTAAGTACTTCCCTTTGGATTATGCAATGCTCCGACAACATTCCAAGGAGAATTCCTCAGAATTTTCTCTGATCTTATTCATGATTGTGTGGAAGTGTACATGGATGATTTCACAGTTTATGGAGATTCTTTTAATGAAGCACTTGAAAATTTAGAAAAAGTTTTAATAAGATGTAAAGAAACAAATCTCTCGTTAAGTCATGAGAAATGTTTCATGATGTTTAACGAAGGAATTGTTTTAGGCCACCATATGTCAGGAGATTGAATTAAGGTGGACTCATCTAAAGTCGAGGTCATTTATAAGTTATCAGTGCCAAATTGTCAACGAGATGTTAGGAGTTTTCTTGGTTTTATTGGATATTATAGAAGGTTTGTAGAGAACTTCACAAAAATTTCATCTCCACTCTTTAAACTACTTACCAAGGATTGTGAATTCAATTGGAATTTTGATTGTCAAGCTGCCTTTGAAACTTTGAAAAAGAGAATTTTTGAAGCACCTATCCTAAAAGGACCTAATTGGAAATTGCCTTTCCATATATCAACTGATGCTTCAGATACAACCTTGGGAGTTGTGTTAGGGAAAAAAGACCTTACTCCTTATGCAATCTATTATACCAGTAAAAATTTAACTCCTACAGAGCTAAATTATACTGTAACTGAGAAGGAGTTTTTAGCTGTAGTTCATGCCATTAACAAATTCAGACATTATATAATTGGCTATGAAACTTTCATTCACACAGACCATTATTCCATTAGATACCTAATGAATAAACCAATCACTAATGGAAGAATAACCAAATGGCTCTTATTGTTACAAGAATTCAACATCACCATTCTAGATAGATGCAGAAAACAAAACACAATTGCTGAATTTTTATCTAGAATTTAAAATGATAATAATGATTAACCTGTAGAGGATAAATTTATTGATGAATATCTTTTTGCAGTATCTACTAAATCACCTTGGTATTCAGATATTGCTTATTATTTAGCTACATGGAAAATGCCATTCCATTTTTCTCCTAGAGAAAAGAGGAGCATAGTTCACAATAGAACATCTTATTCATGGATAAATGAACAGTTATACAAAACAGGACCAGATCTCATCATCAGAATATGTGTTTGAGAGGATGGGATACCAGAAATACTTAAAGCCTACCATGATGAACCATGTGGAGGACATTTTTCTGACAAAATAACTGCTTATGAAGTCTTACTTTTAGGATATTATTGGCCTTCCATTTTTAGGGATACCAAGGAATATGTTAAAAGATGTGATAGTTGTCAAAGAATCGGCAAACCCACTCTTTCAAATGAAATTTCATTACAGCCACCGGTACTCATTGAACCATTTGAAAAATGGGCACTAGATTTTGTTGGTCCAATCAACCCACCTTCAAGAAAAAAAGGTATATTCTGGTATGTACTGATTATGTCACTAAATGGGTAGAAGCTAAAGCACTTCCTTTTGCTACTGAAAATGATGTAGTTTCATTTATTTTTGAGGGTATTTTCACTCGTTTTGGTGTTCCAAGAGAAATTATAACAGATCAAGGAACACAGTTTACATCCAGATTAGTGCAGAAGCTTGTGGAGCAGTACAAAATCAAACATCAAAAGTCCACTCCATACCATCCACAAGCCAATGGAAAAGTTGAGTTTACAAATAAGGTGATTGAATCAATCCTTACCAAGACTGTACACTTAAATAGGAAGGATTGGGCAGAAAAGCTTCCAGAAGCTTTGTGGGCTTATAGGACTACATGGAGAATTACTACAGGACATACTCCCTATGAACTTTTTTATGGGAAGTAGGTCTTACTTCCGATAGAGTTCCAGATCCAAACTTATAAAACAACAATTCAGTTAGATCTTGACTTATCAGAAGCACAAAAGCAAAGGATGAGACAAGTTAATGATCTTGATGAAATAATACAAGAAGCCCTCAAGAAAATCATCATAATTCAACGATAGAGATCCAGATGGCATGATAAGTACATTAAAGAAAGGAAATTTCATTCAGGATATTGGGCATTACTCTTTGATTCAAAGTTCAAGAATTTCCAAGGAAAATTCCAAACCCACTAGCTTGGGCTTTATGAAGTTGAAAATGTCTTTGACAATGGTGCAGTTAGAATTAGGACTATTGATGAAGATAAAATTCCTCTTTTAGTGAATGGACATCAACTTAGACTTTATCAAAAGCCATTGACAAAAGAAGAATTTGTCAAAATTTTCCAAGATAATTAAGAATTGAAGATGGTTGAGAAGAATTCTTCTTCTTTTCCACCTTAGAAATTTTACTTTTCTATACATACATAAAAAATATACATATAAAAATAAATGAACAAACATGAAAACCAACATGTTGTTGGCATGCTTATACAAAAAGTTTGAAGTGAAATCCAACTCCTGTTGGCACCTTAAATTTTCTCCTTTCCAAAAAGAAATTCCTTTTCCTAAATTTTTTTTCTCAGCTCTAGAATTGGTAACTTTCTATAGCTCGGACAAGTTTCTGCAGCTCTAATAAAGATTTTGTAGCTAACTTGACAGGAACACTTGGTGATTCGAATTGAAGAATAATTGACAGTGCAAAGTACCTGCAGAAGATATCAAAGGGAAAATAAGGTTAGCAAACTAGTTAAAGGTATGTGATACTTTAATTTTAGAATGAGGATTAATATATTGCATATATGAACTAAGAGGACACAACACTGCCAAAAAAAAATGAAATCATTGCAAACTGTGGGTGATGGTCGCTTATCAAAATCATCATAATCCACCACTTAAACTCCCATCTTGTCCTCATTCCAATTCTATCAAAGTAATCGTTGAATCATTATTTTGAATTCACTCTAATGGTTAGTTCATTCCCACAACCTTCATTATAATTCACCTGTTCTTCCATTTCTCTGAATTCACATAGCCTTTCCATCTCTCAGCCACTGAATGAAACCCTACCAACACCATTTTTCCTGTTAATTGAATAGTCCTTGAGACGAAGCATCTTCCATAATGGGTGTTATTGTCCGAACCAAACCAGTAGGAAATAAGTTCTTAGAAGGATATCCTCAAACCATGGAGCTGTTATAGAAAGTACAGTGGTTACAATTTATAGAGAAATTCAACGGTTTCCACAGGGAGGTGACGAAGACTTTTGCACATTATTTTGATGGAACAGAGGTTGAAATAGGAGACATCAAGTTCACCATAACGAAGTCCCTAATTGCAGAAGCTACTAAATTACCCAAAAATGGGGAAAAATGGTTCAAAAACAGAGGAATCAATAGGCAGGATTGGAAAGTCTTCCTAAAAAATCCAAACAAGGACACCACCATCTTAAAAAAAATTGGTATTCCTAGTACAACCCTTAAGAGTAAATGGAGGAATTTGATCCTTGTACTTCAAAAATTTATTACTTGTGAAGGTCGGTTTGGATACATGTATTTCTACCACATTAGGATAATGATGAATTTTCTTGAGGAACACCAAATGAATCTTCCTTACTTCCTCTTGCATAGTCTTAAGAAAATGTCCATGAATGTTCAAAAGAAAATTCAATTCATAGACAATACCATGTACCATCATGGATTGATAAAGATCTTGATTGAGTTTCACCTTCAGAGTATAGGGGACAACTGGGAAAATTTTCTGGTAAGGAATCATTTTGAAGAAAGAGCCCCTGAACAACCCAACAGTAGTAGAATCCTCAGGGGAAGGAAGAGAACAATGGAAACAATAAAAGAACAAGAACCCCAATCTCAACAGGAATTATCAGAGGATGAACTACCCATAGTGGATATTTTGCAGAAAATGAAAAAAGGAAATCTTAGAAGAAAGAAAGCTAGAAAAATAACAGAGGATTTACCACAAACCAAGATCCTTCCTCAGGAAGAGAAGCCAAAAGATAAAAAGAGGAAATCTCAGGGATTACCAACCTCAGGACTAAGGAGAAGTACCAGATTGAACACGATGCAACAAGCAGTCTCAGGAGCTGTAGAATATATCAATCTTGAGGAGAAGGAGCCGACTGAAGACCTTGAAGGCTCTCCAGAAGGATCACCAAAACTGTCACCAAGGGTGTCATCACCCCCCTTCAGTTCACCTCCATGAAGTCCAATGCACAGTCCAGGTGTTGATCCTATTCAACAGGAAATTTATGACTACATAGAGTCATTAGAAAGGAAGGAAGCAACAACTAAAGAATCAATCCAAAGTCCAGGAGAAGGAAGCAATCAGTTCAATAAGCCATAAGAACCTTCAGCATCTAATGTTTTAAAGAAAGAGATATTTGAGCTGGAGACATTGAACACATATCTCAAAAATGGATATCAAACATTGAAAGCACAAAATGGGATTCAAATTGCAAAGAGTAACAACCTTATTCTTCACTTGCGTTTGTGGTACCAAAAGAACAAGAAGTTGAAGAAAGAAAATAGGGCAATACAAAGAGAAATCATTAACCTAAAATATAAAATCCTCATGAAGAAACCAAGAATGCCAGTGGTTGCCAGAAAGAAGAAGAAAGTGAATCTTGAATGTGATAAACAGAAGGAACAAGAGAATGAAATTGATGAATTGTATGAGGACATACAAAACCTCCAGTGTGGGGGAATGTAGAGTCCAAGGACTATCTTACCTTGACATCCTTTTTTCCTATACTTCCTCCTTTTTCCTATACCTATCACCTAAATCAATGCAATAGACATAAGGTTTTGTTAAGGTAAGCACTTACATGTCCTCTTTTTCATATTTTGTCTATATACCTTATTGTTTTATTAAAGTTTGCATTCAGCTATGGAATTGGCCTGATTCTACAGCTAATCCGTATTTCCGCAGCTACCTCCATTGTTGACAGGGTTCGAGTGCACCAGCTCAGCAAAAGAAGATATGGATGGATGAGGAATGATCCCCTTGTGGATTCTTTCCTATTCTCTCAAGCCAATTATTCAAGAAGATTACACTGTAATATGGTCAACCTCAAAGTCAACTGCAAGATTGTATGCCGGAACAAAGTTTGAATTTCTCGAAATCTTATCGATTTGATTTTCCAAATAGAAAATCGATTATTCAACGATATAGTTTGGTTTAATAAGGATCGTAATAAGGATATGTAGGCTTAAAACTCTCATACTGTTATTTGGAGAAATATTATAAGAGCAATGGCCGCTCTTTGTTTTGGTGCGCATCGCTATATGTAAATTTTGAAGAACATCTTGTTGAACTTGTTTGTGAGTAATAGACTTGGTTCATATTTTCCATGCTGCGATGATTGAATATTTTCGATTATCTCGTGGAGGGCCCCTACGTCTAGTAAAGGTATTTTATGGATTGCAAATAGATTTCTTTGATTTCTTAAAGTCAAATTAGGCATGCTATGTTTTGTGTTTTGAAATGCAGTATAATGGAATTCGCGATTAAACTATTGTCTGCATAAGCAATTTCCTTTGCTTTCTACCTAGCATAATTTTGTTATTTCATTTTCTTTTTACCTAGTACAGCTTGATCATCTCATTTGCTTTCTACCTAGTGTAATTCAGTTGTCTCATTTCACAGCTTAGTTGTTTTCCAGTTTATCATTTTTTAGTTCTTGTTTGAGTGAAGTTGCATTAGTTAAAGAGTGACAGTCTTTTTCTTGGCAATTAAATTTAGGCATCATTCATTTTCAATTTGATAGAATAGATCTCTCTTGCACATAGTAATCTAGTTTGGTTGCAGCATAAAATTCAAGATAAAATCAAAAGAACAATCTAACAGAGTAGAGTTTAGAATCACTCTCCAACCATCCACAAAACTTGATTCAGTTGAGATTAACTTTTAGAATAACCAGCTAACAAACTTTAAGAACAATACTCTAATATAGTCAGTAATACCATCACCATATTAATTCTAAGTTTAGACCTTAACAATAACATAGATATCTTAATGACATAAAATAAATTCTAGCACATACAGTGCACTTGTGCTTCATCAGTACACCTGCCCTGGTTAATAATTTATGTTGACAATTTAAGAACATTAAATTGGCTAAACAAGAGGGAAGGGTGACTTATCAGACACTTGTGGTGCAGACAATGGACAAAGAAGTTGCATATTATTTTCATGCTTTTGAAGGACCAAAAGCTCCTCAGTGGGGAGGATTGATCCAGGTGGCTCCAGATACATATAAAAGCCCAAGAGGACTAAAAAATGGTCAAAATTCAAAGTGGCCATATTGCTCTCAAAACAACACTAAATCTAAGTGCTCGTCGCCCTAATTCCAATGACGCGAATGACACTAAAATCTGAGCTCGTGTGGAGGAGATAGAGCGAGTCAAAGTTGGGCAATGGGCCAGGTTTAAATGTCCTACAATTTGGTTGACACTGGGCTATGAAACCTAGCTCCTGAAAGTGGGAAAAATTGTTGTCTCTTTAAAATGCCTAGTATCACTTATTTTTGTTAAAACTGAAATTAACCATTATTGTTATAATATATATATATATATATATATATATATATATATATATATATATATATATATAATGAGGTGGTGGGCCATGACCCCTGCCACCCCCCCAAAAACCATGTATTAAAAAAGAATTTAATTAAAAATACGCTGACGGGCCATAACCCCCTCCAGCCCCAACCACCATGTAACGGCATATATATAAACATTGTATGTTGGGTAGCCCACCTATGGTGGACCCGGCCCACACCCACTACCATTTCCCACTTTTCAAAACAATACCGAGGGCGGCGGGGTTCGAACCCACCCGGCCAGCTTGGCCGACCGCCCTCCCGGGCACCCTCACCCAATACAACGTTATGCCACAACCACAACTGTTACACAAAACATAACGACGGCCATATCAAACCAACCAACCAAACCATATTAAAACATAAAACAAAAACTGCACACAGAGTTTGGGAGGGGAGAGATTTGATCCCCTAACCTATCTGCGTTCATTCTTCCGCCCAACCACCCCACCAAAGTTGGAACATTTGAAAACTCTGTCACCCCTCTAATATAAAAATTTGAATTTGTAGAGTGCCAGATAGAGAGGCGCGCCATCATTTTGGAAACTTGGAGGTGGAACCGTGAGTGAATGAGGGATGGAACATGGAGGCGAAGCCATGACTATGTGGAACCATGACCAGACGAGAATCTTGACGCAATGACTGAGGTGAAACCTTTATTGGCATGGATTTCGAGCCAAAATATTCCCTGATGCAGAGAGGGATTTAAAAGATTCCCTAGAAAGTAAAATTTTCATTTGATCGGAATGTAATCAAGTTTACAATCATTTTTTTTTTTTCAGATTTTCATAGGGAACGCAATGGCGAGGTTGGATTTTCCTTTTAAGCAGTGGATTTTAGATTCCAAACAGAGGAGAATCTTCGATAATCTTGAGGGAATCGTCTAGATTCCTTAGACACTGAAATTTCCCAGGTCCAAAATGTAGCCAACTTTATACTCATTCTTCTTAGAATTTCTCAAGGATCTCAATGGCGAGATAAGTTTTCTGATTTGATTTTCAGATCTCCAGTCAACCCAGATGAGGGAATCTTTGGAGAATCACAGAGGAATCTAAAATATTCCTACAGGCCTAGATTTTACCAGTGTTAGAATTTGACAAATGGATAGTCGATTTTACACCTCTCAACAACACAAATTCATTGGTGTAGTTTGATTTTTGAGCTGAACCTTCTAACTTTCAGAAATTTTCTAGATTGGAGTGACAGTGTTAGATTTCAGAGCATGGATAGTCGATTCTATGCCATTCGACGCCACAATTTTGATGGTGCATTCAGCTACAGCATCTGAGTATTCTATTCTTTAACCAGCATCAGAGTTGAGGTATATGAAGTGTTGTTGTCATGTACTTCTTTGATCATTTGCTGTGAGATGTACTATATTGTTTTGATTCCTTCTTGATGTATGATGCAGAATCTTTGTGTCTATTTCATGTGAGATGTATTCATCATGGATTGTTATGTATGTTTTGATTGAGATCCCTTTGTTGCCATGATGGTGGGATACTCATTATCACCATGGGTGTTTTTCTTGATATCCCTTTGATGCCATGATGGTGGGATACTCATTGTCACCATGTGTAAGATTATGTCATGCTGATAGGAGGTCTATTGTGAGTGATAGTTCTTATAGCGGAACGTCTCATGGAGAGACTTTGCCACTCATGTAGAGGGCACATGTCCTTGTATGACAGAAAACATAGTCCATGTACATCTTCACCATTTCCAGCACTGAATGAAGCGGCCAACACCATCTTGACACCAGGCTTGGAGATGTAGTCGACAATGGATGAACTCCACTACCAACGTCTCATGTCTATGATTTTTTGATTTTCATTATGTTTCCATTTGCTTAAGCATGCATATATGTTCATTTATGCTCTGCTAAAATGCAATTCTAACCACATCACGATAGTAAACGATCTTGGTTAAATCTGGGAGTTGAGTAAACTTGGATCAATTATTTGATTAAATACAAGTATTCTTATGGAATAATAATTAATGTATGATATAAATGTATATATCTATAGTGTATACCCTAAAATTGCATCTACTTGGCTAAGAGGTCATTTCGTTAGACGTAAAGAAACTGGTTAATGGCCCAAGACTTAGGCTCATCTGGCATGAGCGAAAGCCTACCCCCTTATAGTCCACCAATAGGTTATTCTAGGTTGCATGGTTTTCCTTGAATAATGGTGATTAGTCAACCTGCATTTACAGAATCAATCTTTCCTCATTGATAGTTTGACAACTGAATTATGATTAGTTTTCCCACTGTCCAAAAAAATGTATATATCTACATTGCACAAAATTTTTGTTGCACACATGCAAAGTCTAGTATTAAAACCCTCTTACCATGTTTGTTGATGTCATGGATCTATACACTAAACTACCAGTTACAATTATAGTAAGTGTCAAGGAGATTGTTCCCAAACCATTGTACATTGTGTGAAAAGGGAGGTGTGATCATGGATGGAGTGGAAGAAAATCCCCAAAACTTGAGGGAGAGGACCCGCTAAGGAGTTTTGTACCCGAGACAGTCCCCAACGTCTTTTGGTGGTCATACTCCTTTTGAAATATTTACTAAAACAAAGTGAAAGTATTTCAAACTTGATGTCTCTCACTAATCAAATCAGAGTGGAAGATGAAGGAAGACATTAAGGCAACGAAGATAAGATGAAAATTGAAGAAATGCCCAAAGATGCAGATGGCTATGAGAATATCGAAAAGGAATGTCATTACAATAATTGTGAAGGGGTCCATTAGGTCAGTGCAAGTTGTTGTATAATCATCAACGCAGAGAGGAAATTCCACGAAACTCTGAGATGAAGGGCCCCGCTAGGTGTTCAATCAGGGTTAGAATTTCAAACTAACACAACTTGTCAAATTTGTCGTTTTTGAAAATGCATAACCACCCACTTTGATTTTTCAATGGCTTTAATCCACTGTGTATTAAATATTTATGAAATCTACAATCCAATTCAATTATATAATGTAATATAACTCTTAGATTAAAAAATCATGTCTTTCACATGTAGAGATATTTATTAAATCTCTCAGTCTAGCACATGTTGAAATATTTATGAAATCTACAAACCAATTCAAATATATAATGTAACATAACTGATCGGTTAAACAATCTTGTCTATCACATGTTAAAATATTTATAAAATCTACAATCTAATATAATTATATTATATATTTTTTTATTTTTATAAAATCTAAAAAATATTCATAAAATCTACAATTATACTTATAATATAAAGTTGATACTATTCAGCCAAAAATACTAACAAAATGGAAGAGTGTCTCTGGTAATTTGGTTTCATTTCAGCCAAAGTTGTAAACCTGTTTCCACCTACCCACTTGTACTCATGTACAAACGGACATCATGATTTGACGCACAAGTGACAGCATCATCTAACGTGAATAGCACTCCTCACGACAACTGGGGTTACCTTCATCGAATCCATTTATCAGTATATGCCCAAAATCTATTTTTCTGACCAAAACTCATTTTCAGTTTTTTTAATAATAAATCTAAAATATTTTCAAAACTTCTTTATTGTGAATGTTTCCCAATTCCACAACCTGGTAGCAAAGAGGATGGAAAGGATTCCTCACGCTGTAAAATATACCAATGGTTTAGCTTCCTTCATACTTCAGATGTCTGCAAAATAAAATTTTCACACTCTCAAATTTAAAAAAATATTATAAAATAAATAATCTTTAATATTTATAATTTTTTTTTTTAAATATAAAATCTAAATAAGATAAAATGTAAATATTGAAACTTTTTAGATAAAAATTACATGAGAATTTCTTAATGAAGCGTTTTGAACTTCTTAAAAAATAAATGATTTTAATTTCTTTATAAAAATAAAATATATCATATGAAGAAATAATAGATATTTAATTTTTTTATTATAATACTTTTTCCAAAAGAAAAATGGCTAAAAACAAAGTTATTTCAAAATAAAATTTACTAAAAATAAGGGTATATTCAAAATAAATAAATAATATTTTTTTATATTATTTAAAATAAAACTATATCAAATGTTTTGGAAGTATCGAGAATATTGACTTTATATAACCATAAAATTAAACAATGCTCTTGATAAAATAATTTCAATGAAAACAAACGAAAACAAAACCATGTTCAAATATAGCTAGCTCTTGCAGTAGCTTAGTTTAAATATAGCTAAATTAAAATAAAAAATAATAAAGACATAAATATTTCATCAATTGTATTAGTTTCTATTGTATTTTCTCTTCTTGCATAAGCGATGATAACACTTAACTCATGCATATGGAAAAATATTTTTAATGTTAGTGGAAATACACGTTTCGTCATGAAAATGTAAAATTGAGATATAACAGGAGCTTCAACATAATGAATACTCTCTGCAATTGCTAGCTATATATATATATATATATATATATATATATATATATATATATATAGATATATATAGATAAAAGTCATGTAACAAGGGCTTGAATTGATATAATAGTTTGAAAATATACTTCATATTCTCTTTATTGTATCAATTAGTTAATCGATTTTAGATACCATTATCTTTTATAGAAGTGGTTATAGTTAGGGATCTTCCATTTATCATAAGGAACTTATTCACTTTTAAAGCATGTTGTTATAAAATCTCTTTATCTAGCACTTCTCATTTCATGAAACATTTTATTTTATTTAATATTTTTTATATATATAACATGTTTACCTCGTATAGATTACATACTTACCAATAAATGTATTCTCTTATCCTTAAATATTAAAAGTTAATTAACATTTTGTAAATTCAATTTTATATTTATTTTTAATCTTATTTTAAAATCAGATTTTAATTTATCTTTATTTTTTAAATCACATTTTTTTCCTTATTTGATATTAAAACAATATGATAATGACAAATGGGGTCTAAATAAATTTAAAAAAGTATTTCGAATTTTCTATTTAAAAATTATCATAAATATTTCAACATCAATATAATTTTGTTAATTCTTCAAAATGTATTAAAAGCATTTTAAAAATATTTTACTTTTGTTCATTATCTAAAAAGTATTCAAATTTTTTCATTAACATCATAGTTTTGTTGAGTTAAAAAATTAAAAATGTTAGTAGCATGACACATATTTTAAAATCTAGATTTAATTTTAATTCTACATTGGATATTATAAGAGAAAATATTTTTGATCTTCCATTTTTTTAGATTCATAAAAGTGACAACCATATTTATTTGAATATGTTTTGGGAATTAATTCATATTTTAACATGTTTAATTTCTTTTTTTTCCTCTTCACACTAATTAAGACAAGGAATTACTTTTGATTTTAGAAATTTGGGTTAATCTCATCATTATAATATCTTAGTTTTATTTTTCTTCATAATTCTTTATCAACCCACAACTTTTCATTAAATATTATGTCATCTTAGATTGAGCAAAAAGTGACTTTGAATAAAATGAAAAATAATTTTAAGAAACCTTTTACTTTCATAGTGTTTATCCATATATATAATATACATAATAATATCCATAGTTTTAATAACAAAAAACTTTTCTAGTTTTATAATAAAAACAAATAAAATTTATTAAATAAAAATATTTTTATATTGATTTTTATATTAATTAAAAAATAATTTTTATATTTTTTCCAACCTATGGCTTAAATATAATTTACAAAAATTGTAAATAAGCATTTTATAAATTTATTTTATTAATTAAAAATAAATTTAAAGTAAGAACTATACCTCAGCTATTAACAACATCTTTTAATTGTAATTCTTATATTTTAGTTTTTGGAAAGAGTTAATATGTAATGTAATTAATCATTATTTATAAATGTCATAGGGCATAGTTTCACTCTTATCAAATATTATGAATTTTAAATAATTCAAGTTATTTGTAACGATGATGCCAAGATTAAAGTTATTTGGAACAAAATTTCCATTATAACCTTGGACATTGATACTGTTTGTTTTTATGTTCAAGATAAGAGATATTTTTGGAACAAAATTCCCATTATAACCTTGGGACATTGATACTATTTGTTTTAAGGAGAATTCAAGGAGAATTCCACCTGGATAGCAAACCCACAACTAATAATCCTCTAAAGTTTAGTTTTTTCCTTTTCTTTTTTCTTTTGGTTGAAGTAGTTCTATTAAATGCAAGGAGAGAATAACAATAAAGTTCAGATAATTTTCATTATTTTATTAATGGAATTTTTTTTGAAAATTTATAGCACATTAAATTTGTAACTAAAATTAAATGATGGTGAAAACACACAATTAAATTAGTTATCACCATTCAACATTAATAATCTAGTGTGATTGATGTAAAATTTCCTCTCCATCCATCCATAATCTTCCATTCACATGCATGGATGATGGTGGTGATGAAAACCTTGGATTCTATGAAACATTCATCAATTGCAATCTTTTTTTTATTGTCTTTTACTTTAATAACGTATATAGTACAAATTAATAATAGAAATAACATATTTAACAATAATATATATTTTAATTTAACTATATTTAAACTAAGTTAGCGTTTCTAGAAGGCATCTTTACCTTTTGTTGAAAAAAATATAAATTTTCCATAAAAATTTATACAAACAATAGATTAAAATGAACAAATATGATACTAAAGCTTATAAAAAAACCATCCATAAATAGAGTTCGTATTATCTTTAGAGATAATGCAATAATGAATTATCTTGATATTTTAATTGTAATTTTTATTAATAGAAAGTGGTATGTCTTTATTGTTTTTTATTCTAATTTAACTATATTTAAACTAAGTAAAAATAGCTACTTTGTATTCATTGTTCAAATGTGGAAATTAGTTCACACTTTTGGAAGCTTAATAATTAAACTAAGCCACAAAAAACGCTAGCTATAAAACCTTGTTTTTTATTAGATTTTCAAAATCAAAATAAAATGATTTTTTCATCAACACAACCCATCTAATAAATCAACGTAAATAAACATAATTACTTAGAAATAACGACTTCGCTCCTAGTGGCTCTTAGGATTGCAGGGTAAAGAATATCGTGGTTAGCTACTGATGTGGAGCCTCATCTCATGTGGTTAATGAAAACCTGGTATCACCCTCCCTCTATTAAGGCAATGAAGATAAGGATGAACATTAAATAAATGCCCACAGAAGTTTGAAATAATGGAGAAATGGTTATGTGGTTGTAACGTACCTTCTTAGTTTAGGAGTTGTTCCTAGAATTTAGGAGGTTGTTTTCAGCTACCTATTTTTCAGTCATGTATTTAATATGTAATATTCATTCATGTAAAGGAGAGTGAAGGAGAGAGAGAGTCTCCTCCTTGTTTGAGTGCAGTCTCCAGGTGATGTACACACCTGTGAGCTGCAACTCCTTCTTTTAATTCAAAGTGTGATTTTTATCTTGGTATCAGAGCCTAGGGTAGAGGTAGCCTTAATTTTTTTTTTGGAATGTATCATTAGTTACACATCTGTAGTGGGAGGAGTGCATGTAAAAGTATCTGTGTGATCAGGTGGAACTGCAGTAACACCTGGAGTGAAAAAGCATCAGATGACTGATCATCTCTGAGCCGAAGGAAGGGTTGAAGCGAATTTTTTTTTTGGGAAGGTGCAGCAATTAGCGCGAGTTTTTTAAGGAACAGTCACGCCCATTAGCGCGGGTTTGAGGCTGATAAACGCGCCAAATAAAACAGTGACCAAATTGGCGTGGATCCGTGGCTGTTAAGCGCGCCAATTTTCGTGCACATTGTAAATTTTTATTTTCAGCAATTAGCGCGGATTTGGCGTTGATCAGAGCGTCAGCCCTTTCTCTCTAAAAATCTGCAATTTTTGTTGCACATCAGAGTTGCCCGGTGGAGGCACGTGAAGGTTTCTGCTCGGTGGCAGCAGATTTGATTTGCCCGGTGGTGGCAAATTGAGGATCCTTGATCAGCTCGGAGGTAGCAGATCGGATCTGCCCGGTGGTGGCGAATTGAGGTTCCGTGATCCGCTCGGTGGTAGCAGATCGAACCTGCCTGGTGGTGGTGAATCAAAGCTCTGTGATCTGTTCGGTGGAAGCAGATAGAATTTTTTTTCCCGGTGGTGGCGCAGTGCAGCTCCTTGGTCTATTCGGTGGAAGCAGATCGTTTTTTTGCCCAGTGGTGGTGTGTTGGAGCTTGTTTGTAGATCTGTTCGGTGGTAGCAGATCGTTTTTTCCCGGTGGTGGCACAGTGAAGGTTTTTGATCTGTTCATTGGTAGCAGATCGGACTTACCCGATGGTGGTCGATTGGAGTGTTCAGTTGGACGAAAATGAACAACAGTTTGGAATCATACCTCCACGAGTCTGGCAAGCTCGATGGAACGAACTTCTCTAACTGGAAGTTCAAAATGCAAACTTTGCTGGAGAGCATAAATGCATGGGCGATCGTTGAGGGAAATGAGCCGAGATCTGGAACATCGACCCAAGAACAAGACTGGGATAAGAGAGAAACAAAGGCGAAAGTCATAATGAAGATGTCTGTTAAAGACAATATTATCCCCCATATCAGAGATTCCAAGTCAGTCGTTGATATATGGACAATGATCAAGAACTTGTACGAGACATAGAACACAAATCATGTTCTGGCACTTAAGGGAAAATTGTTTGCATTGAAGATGGACGAGAATGAATCAGTTGGTGGATTCATGGCTAGAGTCAAGGATCTGAGAGACCAATTGGGAGCCATTGGAGTGAAGGTATCAGAGTTAGATCTGGTTACACTTACACTGAATAGAATGACCGATGAATATCAAACATTCATCTCAGGGTTGTCAGCGAGGGAGAAAGCCCCTTCATTTGATGAGCTGACAGCGATTCTGCTCCAGGAGGAGGAGCGACGACAAAATATGAAGACTCGGAGCAATGACCTTGCTCTGATGGCAAAGAGGCGACAATACAGAGGAAAGCAGCACCAGAACCAGCACCTGCACCAACACTAGCAACCGCAGCAGCAGCAGTAGAAAGGAGCCAACTCTTTTCAGAAGAGATCATTCAGAGGTATGACTGATAATTATGTTAAGAGATGTTTTTACTGTGGGAAGCCTGGTCACCAGATTAAAGACTGTTATAAGAAGAAAGCGGATGAAAGGAGAAGTAAGCAGAGGAAACATCAGGGGTGTTTTGCTGGAGAAGAGGATGACCACAGCCATGATCTTCGATTATTCACAGTCGACTGTGCACTTTCAGCATCAAAAAGAGATGAGGATAATATATGGTATGTCGATTCTGGCGCATCCTCGCACAGATTGTTTTGAGTTTCTTGAAGAATCTGCATGTGGATCAAAGATTTATTTAGGAGATGACAGTGGGTATGAGATCAAAGGTTGTGGGGATATTCCTGTGAAGCTACCTAGTGGCGACATCAAACATCTCAAAAATGTTTTATATGTTCCAGGAATTAAAAATAACTTGATCTCTGTCT
Source organism: Pinus tabuliformis (assembly GCA_031772625.1). Classification (NCBI taxonomy): domain Eukaryota; kingdom Viridiplantae; phylum Streptophyta; class Pinopsida; order Pinales; family Pinaceae; genus Pinus; species Pinus tabuliformis. Next base: position 2,080,780,510 of record CM062818.1, read on the forward strand.
CTATGATAACAGACCAGGACATGCAGGTGCAATTCTTCAAGAATGGATGTGTCAATCAGGATAGCCAATTGGAGACAGTTGCAACAGGAGTACGCGTTGGGAATTTGTACAGACTGGATGCAAGAAGCTACCTAGTGGCGAGAAGAGATTTGGACATCTCAATCTACAAGATCTCATCTTACTTAAAAAGAAAGGTATGGTCGATGGACTTCCTGCTTTACATAATATCAAACTGGAATGTGATGGATGTGCACTAGGGAAGATGCATAGAGATGAATTCCCTGTGCATGTTAACAAAAAAGAAAGAGACATCCTAGAACTAGTGCATACAGATATTTGTGGACCTATGCAGACTAGGTCTTTAGGAGGTGCATACTACTTCTACTGTTTATAGATGATTGCACTAGGTTCTCTTAGGTGTATTTTTTAAGCAAAAAGAGTCAAGATTTCTGATACTTTAAAGAATTAAAATCTATGACAGAGAACCAAACAAGAAAGAAGATAAAGATTCTTCGCTCGGATCAAGGGGGAGAATACAGGTTAGGTGAGTTCATGAACTTCTGCAAGCAGCATGGGATTATACAGCAATTCACAGTGCCACACACTCCACAGCAGAATGGAGTAGCAGAACGCAAGAACAGGACCCTTGTGGAGTGCGCGAGAAGTATGCTTCAAGGTAAGGGTATTTCTAATGGTCTTTGGGCAGAAGCCATTAATACTACTGTTTATTTAAAGAATAGGAGTCCCACCAAATGTCTTGGCTTCAAAACCCCCTTTGAAGCACTGTTTGGACTCAAACCAGCAGTCGATCATTTAAGAATATTTGGATCTAAAGCTTTTGCTCAGATATCGAAAGAAGATAGGAAAAAGCTAGACCCCAAAGCCTTGAAATGTATATTTGTAGGATATGGCACAGAGTATAAGGCATACAAGTTATATAATCCTGTGACTCATAAAGTGTTTGCAAGCAGAGATGTCATTTTTCATGAACAGACAGAAGATGGAAAGGAAGACTCTAACAATGACAACCACATTCCATTGCTGATAGAACTGAACAGTGAAGAAGATGAAGAGCAGGAGCAGGAGCAGAAACAGGAAGAAGTAGCAGCAGATAGTGTAATAAGTGATGATGCAGGCCCGGAAAGTGTTGAAACAGATAGAGTTGAGGTAAGTCCTTTACCTAGAAGATCAGGTAGGAAGACTAGACTACCTGCAAGATTGCAAGGCTATGCTTTAATGTCCAAAATTTTAAACATTGTAGAACCTTCAAACTATGAAGAAGCTAGTAAATCAGATGAATGGAAGGCTGCAATGCATGAAGAAATGGAATCAATATATAGAAACCATACTTGGGACTTAGTTGAGTTGCCAGAAGGAAAAACCCCTATAGGTTGTAAGTGGCTGTATAAACCTAAGATAAATGCAGATGGGAGTGTAGAAAAATTCAAAGCTAGACTGGTAGCAAAGGGTTATTCACAACAGGAAGGAATTGATTTTGATGACACCTTTGCCCCTGTAGCTAAACTTAATACAATTAGAATGCTAATCTCTTTAGCAACAAAACATAAATGGAAGCTACACCAGTTAGATGTTAAATCTGCATTTCTGAATGGAGAACTAAAGGAAGAAATATATTTGGTACAGCCTCCTGGTTTTGTGAAAAAGGGGCAGGAGCATTTAGTGTGTAAATTGGATAAGGCACTTTATGGTTTGAAACAAGCACCCAGGTCATGGTATGAGAAAATTGATTCATTTTTTATACAGCATGGTTTTCGTAGGAGCCTCAACGATCCAAACCTGTATACCAAGATAAATAAACAGAGGCAAATCATTTTGATTTCTTTCTATGTGGATGACATGATTATAACAAGAAATGCAAATAATTTGATCAAAGAAATCAAGCAGCAAATGTCACAGGTATTTGAAATGAAAGACCTTGGAGAGCTTCATTATTGCCTAGGTTTGGAGGTGTGGAAAGATTCTGGTCAGACTTTTCTAACTCAAGGAAAGTATGCCAGAACCCTGTTGGAAAGATTCAGAATGGAACAGTGTAAAACAGCAGCAACACCATTGCAGCAGAACCTCAAGTTAAGCAGTGACGATGGCACAAAACAGGTGGATGCCACTTTGTATAGACAGCTAGTGGGAAGTCTGATATATCTTACAACAACTAGGCCTGATTTGGCATACTCTGTTAGTGTGCTGAGCCAGTTTATGTCCAGACCACTTGACAGTCACTGGAATGCAGCAAAATGTGTGTTGAGGTACCTTAGTGGTACTTGTAATTATGGTATTTTATACACTGACCTTTCTGATGTTACTTTAGCAGGTTATTCAGATTTTGATTAGGCAGGCAACCTGGATGATCATAGATCCATCACAGGTTATGCATTTAGTATTGGATCCGGGGTTATTTCGTGGAGTAGCAAAAAGCAAAGCACTGTAGCATTATCATCATGTGAAGCAGAGTACCAGGCGTTGTGTGTAGCTACATGCGAAGCTATCTGGTTGAGGAGATTGCTCAGTGATACAGGCGAAGAACAAAGAGAAGCAACCAGCATCAAAACTGACAACCAGAGCACAATAAAGCTTGCATACAATCCAGTTTTCCATAAGAATACTAAACACATTGACACTTAGTTTCACTTTGTACGAGAAAAGATACAGTCTAAGGAAATTTGTGTGGATTATTCTAATACTTGTGATAATTTAGCTGATATTTTTACTAAGCCTCTAGGGCGAGTAAAGTTTGAGTTATTCAGAGGGATGTTAGGTGTGCAAAATAACCCTTTCTCCATTAAGGGGGGGAGTTAGAAATAATGGAGAAATGGTTATGTGGTTGTAACGTACCTTCTTAGTTTAGGAGTTGTTCCTAGAATTTAAGAGGTTGTTTTCAGCTACCTATTTTTCAGTCATGTATTTAATATGTAATATTCATTCATGTAAAGGAGAGTGAACGAGAGAGAGAGTCTCCTCCTTGTTTGAGTGCAGTCTCCAGGTGATGTACACACCTGTGAGCTGCAACTCCTTCTTTTAATTCAAAGTGTGATTTTTATCTACAAATGCCGATGGCGACTAGGAAATCGAAAGTCATCAAAATAGTTGTGATGTGCTTGGTTACAACAATCACTAGGTTGGTACTCGGGAGGTGTTATCAAAGTTGTTGTATGATGATTCATGGGGCCCACCTATGTCCATCACGCAACGCAATATTTAATGTTACGATGGGTGATATATAAGTCGTTAATCTTAATATGGGTGATATAAAAGTTCTTAGATTCGGTCTCTATGAAACTTAGTTTTAAGTGATATTAAATGTTGATTATATACTTAATTATTAGATTTGGTCTCAATACCAATGTAATATTAAATGGTGCAACTTAGTTTTAAGTGATATTAAATGTTGCTTATATACTTAATTATTAGATTTGGTCTCAATACCAATGTAATATTAAATGTTACCTATATATTAAGTTGTAAGGCTTAGTCTTTATATTATTCAATTTAATATTAAATGTTATTTATACACTAAGTTATTAGATTAGATTTGGTATGTTGCTTAATAGAGTGTATAAGGCTTGGTCAAAGTAGTCCATATTCATTTTGTTAAATAAGATTTAATGTTATGGTGGCTGATACATATATTATTGAATGGGAAACCATTTCAAATTCTACACCTTCTATATTATAAACCACAACACTAAATGTTCTATAGTATGATGTAGAAGGTTGCCCACATTCAATGTTGCTACTATCCACCTTGATATACAGTGTTTAATATTGCGGTGTGGTGGAATGTGACTACTATCCCACACATACAGTGCATACTCCATAGAAAAGCCTTATTCACTATGCTATCAATCTATAATTGTGCGGGGCAATATATGCTTACCTTTAGATAGAAACAAGTACATTAATTAGCAGTAGACATACTCTGCCCCTGAGCATTTATCGATCTATAACATAGTAAATAAGGTTTGCCGATGTTGCCATCATAGTGTTAGATTTGAGAGTATAGAATTCCACAAAACTGGGATGTGAAGGGCCCACTAATGATGCATCATCTGTGTGATTTAAACTTTAAAGTGTTTTTACATTCTCGTCGTAAGATGATCAGCATGTCGAGGGAATTCCAATTGGTACACCGTAAGATGCACTGCCTTGGCGGTTTCTTGGTAGAAAATATTAATCAGTGATCATGGTCGTTTCCTCTGGGCATCGTTTCTTTTGGGCGTAAGTTACATGGTTTTGAAATTTGCTAAGAAAATTATAGAATTTTTGGCAAGATTTTATCAAAATTTTAAGAAAATTTTTATAAATTTAAATTATTATAAATCTAGATTACCTATCAAACTTCAAAATTTTGAGTGCTCTAAATTTTTCTGATAATATAAATCCATTTAAACATTCTTACCGTAATTTTATTTTTTTTTTACCAGATTATAACTATCTTAAACCATCCGAGGAAATTTGAAAGCCGATTAAACGACGCCTTCTAAAATTAAGTGGAAGGTTGAGTGACAGATACAATGTGTTTATTAATTCAAGTGGACCAACTCAACAAAAGCACAACCCAGTTTTGGTTGAGCCAAGTCATGTCAAGGCAAATTCCGCAAAAGACGAGTCACTTGCTTCCTCCAAGTTCATGTATGCTTGTTTTATTAAGTCAACATGAGTGGGTTGAATATTAAAATGGTTGAGAATAATTTTTTTTGAATTTGTTAATAAGATAGGGTGCATTTAAAAATTTAACTTTTGCGCATTTATTTTTGTTTTTGAAATTGGAAAGCAACATATAATAATTATAATATTAATTATAAGAAATATATATATTTTTAAATTCCATAAATAATTTGTTTAATTATTTTTATATTTTTTAATTTAAAATTATATATATATAACTATTTTATTCACTCACTAGTTATCTAAATCTTAATCATCAACTTATAACATACTATCATAAAACATTAAATTATTCCTATCAAATAAACATTGCTTAAAACCTTTTGTTCAATGTGTCTGATTTAAGTTTAAGATATGGCTTTAGTGTCTTTTCATTTTAATAAGCTGTTAAACTATTCGATAGAAAATACAGCTCAACATTAAATTATTCATATCAAATGAAACATTGCTTACAACCTTGTTGTTCAATATGTTTGATTTACGTTACGTTTAGGATATGGTTTTAGTATTTTTTCATTTTAATAAGTAGTTAAACCAATCGATAAAAAATACAGGTCGATCAATGTTCATTTGTCTTTCAATTTTATTATACTCTTTTTCGGTGTAGTAACTTTTTCTCGGGCTCGGCGCGCCCCTGTATCATTTGCATACAAGAAACAATGCATCCAAGCGATGTGTCTTTGGTTTTTTTCAGGAGAATGTTCCCAGCCTGGCATATGGCTGTGACAGAAGCCGAGGGTCTGTCTGGAGGATTGGTGGTCATGTGGGATCCTCACTGGGTCAAAGCACGCGCATTCAAATGTCATGCAGGAATCCTTATCTCGGCTTCTATCAGAGGAAAGTCCCCAAAAATTAATATTCTCAATATTTATGCTCCCTACAGGAATAGGGTCCCCTTCTGGGATAAGTTGTTCGGATCCGAAATCTTAAGCATCGAATCCCTGTTGATCGCAGGTGACCTCAATCTGACTCTCGGGCCAGAGGAATGCTGGGGCCAGTGCAATAAAAAGGACAGCATTGCCGACAAAATCCGCATGGAGCTTTTAAAGCGCAACCTTGTCGACATCATTCCAGGGAAAATGGAACCTACCTGGGAAAATGGAAGAGTGGGCTCGGCATATATAGCAAAAAGAATTGATCGGTTCCTCCTAAATGCCAGTGTAATTGAGAAATGGGGGATGCCGGTGGCTAAAACTGGTAACTTTCTCACCTCTGATCACAAGCCAATCTTTCTAGACTGGTCAGTCATGGAGCGCAGGTTAGGCTATGCCTTTAAATTCAACAGGTATCATTTGCTTGATGAGTCATTTAATGAGCTCATAAAAAGCTCATGGAGGGACATTCACCAAACAGAAGAGGCCTTTTTTCTTACATTTCGCGAGAAAATTCACCTTCTCAGAAATGCCGCTAAGGAGTGGCAAATAAATCAGAGAAGGAAAGACAAAAAGGAGCTTCATGACATCAAGAGGGAATTGGATCTACTCTCCAACTCGGTCCTACACAAAGGCTTATCTTTTGACCAGAAAACTCTCTTCAGAGAATTGGAGAAAAAGAGGCAGGCTCTGCTGGCAAAGGAGGAGGCTTCCTGGAGGTTGAAAAGTAGAGCAACCTGGCTCAGGGAGGGCGATCGCAATACTAAATTCTTTCACAACTTCGCCAATGCAAGACGGCTGAGGAATTCCATTTGGCAGATTGATGATGGAAAAGGCGGGCTTTATCAATCCCAACAGGACATCTCGAGGGAGGCCTTTTGTTTCTTTCAAAAGCAGTACAAAAGGCATGCAAGTGACCCGAGTGACTCTCTTTGGGCAGTCAATCAGATGCCTGTCATGTTTGATGAAAAGGCTAATGAGGAGTTTTTCAAGCCGATTGCCGAAGAAGAGCTACTGGCTACCATCAAGAAGTTCAAATCGGACAAAAGCCCGGGGCCTGATGGCTGGCCGATTGAGTTCTTTTCCCACTTTTATGATCTATTCAAGAATGATCTTCTGCGTATGGTGGAAGCGTCCCGTATTTCTGGTAACATCAACAGAGCCTCAGCCGCAACCTTTCTGGCCCTCATTCCCAAAAAAGACAAATCGGCATCCCTCGGGGATTTCAGGCCAATCGCCCTGTGTAATACTCTGTATAAAATCATTTCTAAGATTATTGCGGAGCGGTTGAAGGTAATCCTAAATACTTTCATTTCGAAGAATCAACATGCCTTCCTAAAAGACAGGCTCATCCTAGACGTTGTTGCTTTAACGCAAGAATGCCTGTTCTCCATCAGCTCCAAAAATATTGATGCAGCAGCTCTCAAGATTGATCTCAAGAAAGCTTTTGATTGTGTGGACTGGGGCTTCCTCCGTTTTCTCCTGGCCAAAATTGGGCTAAGGGTGCAAGGTATAAACTGGGTTATGGCGTGTGTAGAAAACGCAAACTTCGCTGTCCTCATTAATGGCACCCCCACTCCTTTTTTTCAGGCTGAGCGGGGTCTCCGCCAAGGGTGCCCTCTCTCCCCTTTGCTGTTCATTTTGGTTATGAACTCCCTCAGCTCTCACATTAATAAGGCAGTGGAGGAGGGAAGATACTTGCCCATTCAACTCTGCAAGGATACATATCTCTCTCATAACCTCTTTGTTGATGACGTCCTCTCCCTGGCAATGCTGCATAAACCCTCTTGGGTCTGCCTTTTCGTCATCCTACAAAGATTTCAATCCGCCTCAGGCTTACTTATTAATAAGGATAAGTCTATTTTATATCATAATGGTTCCAATCCGGATCTGGCAAAGTGGATCGCTTCTCTTTTCGGGGTCAATCTGGCTCTAATCAGGGATGGCTTCACTTACCTCGGTTTCCACTTAAAGCCTTTGGGATATCGCTCTCGGGATTGGTCATGGCTGGTAGACCGGTTCTACAGCAAAATTTCTCGATGGGAAATGAGGTTCTTATCTCTGGCTGGTAGATTCATTCTGACCCAAGCGGTTCTGTCTCAAATGGCCATATATTGGGCTCATCTCTTTCACCTTCCTGCTTCTATCATTAAGAAGATGAATTCTCTGATGGCGAATTTTTTATGGGGTGGTAGCTCCTGCCATTACAAGATCCACTTAGTTAAATTGGACATGATTACTAAACCAAAGGATCAGGGAGGATGGGGTCTCCTCCATCTTAAGTCTTTTGGCAAGGCGCTTCTGTGCAGATCGATTTTGAGGGGATTATATGGGAACAGCCCGTGGAGCTCCTTCATCAAACAGAAATATCTAAAAGGCCGATCCTTGGTATATTGGTACAGAAGGAACCTGCTGGGCATTTCAACAGGCTCGGCAATCTGGCGAAGTTTTAGAAAGACCCTCCCCTTCTTCATGGAAAATTACAGGTGGAGGCTCTTCTCAGGCTCCAGCATTTTCATTGGCATTGACAAAACAGTCCTCAACCTGGAATTGATGATCCCTTCGGACTTGCTATCTTTCCTCCTCGCTCGGGGCTTCTGCACTTGGGACAAACTTATTAGTTCTTGGTCCCCCTGGGCCCGGTCTGGAAGGTTGATGCCGAGCTCTCTCTGCCCCCCCATTTCTGCCCCATCTGGCAAGCGGCTGTTAATAGTTTTTCAGGTAAAGGAATCTCTCCTCCGGGCTCCAGAGACGAACTGATCTAGTCATGTGGAAAATCTTCCTCGTCCCACAGTGTAAAAGAAATCTATGCGGCAATCTCAACGGGCTTCCAACAGGCGTCCCCCTCCTTCCCCCTCAAGCTCTGGAAAGCAACCTGTCCGTTAAAGATGATCCTTTTTGTCTGGCTCCTTTTCTCAGACAAAAATCTCTCGTGGGAGGTCCTACAAAGGAAAGGCTGTCATGGGCCGAGCAGGTGCCAGATGTGCCTCTCAGAAGCTGAATCGAACCTGCACATGTTCTTCCAGTGTGCCGCCACATCGTCTATCTGGTATGAGCTTTCCTTAATTTTTGGTTTCTCTCATCAGTCTTTTTCCTCTGTACAGGCAGCTTTCTCTTGGTGGAGCTCCCAATGTCCCCCCTGGCGCTTCCTTTTTTTTATCTCCTGCTGGTTCCTATGGACATGTAGGAACGACTGTATGTTCAACAACTCCAACATGTCTCTGGCCTCTATTTTGAATTCCATAATGGGCCTCCTGCCCCCTTGAATTATGCTCAGGCGCTCTTGCTTCATATATGTCATATGGAGAGCTTTTTCGCTGCAATATCTGTCATATCTATCTCATGGAGAGCAATTATTCGTTTTGGGCTCACAGGGTTTCTTCTTCCGGCCTACATCTGGACTTTTTTCATTATATGCGGCTTCTTATGCTTATCATCCTCTCTTTCTCATATGGATCAATATTTAGATAGCCTCTTTGTTGGACTGGTTATCATACAGCATTCTGTTTGTATTTAGATCATTATATTTCCTTAATATAATCTATCTCGTTTTTTCCTCTGAAAAAAAAAAAAAAAAAAAAAAAAACAAAACAAAACAAAACTTTTTCTCGGTTTTGTATTTTCAATGTTCAATTATGGTGTATGTTTGTTCATCTTTTAATTTTACTATATATGTTTGCAAAGTTGTTTAATTTTCTATATAAATTATATGTATATAAAAGTAAAGTATAGAAGTTTATATCTATCTATATATAAATTATAAATTAAATTAAATCGCTGTAGTTTATATATTATTTAAATTTTAAGTATTAAATTATATATATATGTTTTTAATTTAAAATAATAATTATATATATATATATATATATATATATATATATATATATATATATATGTGGGGTGAAAATATTATAAATTGTAATTTAAAAAGTATACAAATAATTTTATTAACTAATTTTATTAGAAATTATTTTTTTCAAACTAAATCTATTTTAATAAATATATTGTTGAAGTCGTCTTTATTTCATCTTTAAATAATTGAGAATAATGTGATTAGATCTTAACATCAAGAATATCAAGAAGAATCGATCCATGACCTCCTAATAGGAAGGTGATTTAGCAACAACACCTTGACCAATTGAGTTAACCCACAACACTTTTATTTGTCCACATGCATATATATCTTTAAATAATTGGGAGTCGCGTGTCCACATATACGTATGTATGCATAACCCTACACTACAACCCTACACTACTTCGTTGGTAGTTTGAAACACCTTAGATTGGGCATCATCATTATGCTCTTTGAATCTTACCTTGAATTTATTTTCATTGTTGATTGTGAGAAAGCATATTAATATTGTATTTTGTAATTTTATATTATTGTGTCAAGAGGCACATTCTATAGTCAAGTATGAGGGTGATGTGAAAGGCACATTCTATAGTCAAGTATGAGGGTGATGTGTGATTGAGTCGAGAGGCTTATTCTACAACCCAATGTGAGGGGGATGTGTGAGTCTTTCCCCTTTAAAATAATAAATAAATAAATAAAAATTATGTAGCCTATAATAAAAAAATTGAATATGTTGTAAATTAATTAGAAGTAAAAAAATCTGTGAGTAAGATCTCTAAATCTTATACTTTTAAAAAATATTTCAACTAGAGATTTAAATAAACTATTTGAAGATCAAGGTTAACTAATTTATGCACTTCATATATATCTATATATAGAAAAAAATTGTTAAAATAAAATATTTGAATGTTGTATATAAAAAATATTCTATGTGGGTTATCAATAAAATATTTTAATACTAATTAATACTGACATATACTTAAAATATATATTAATAATAAAAAACCATTTTAATTTGCATGATAAAATGTCTCAATGTACATGTTATGTAGAATATTTTAACGTCAATTACGTACATATCATATATCAAAAAAAAATGTGTATATCATGAAAAAATTAAGTTTTTATGGTTAAAATGTTTACTTGATCCTATATATACTCTATTTAGTATTCCAAAATACAATTTAAACAATGAAAAACTAACACATTATATTTTACACTCTAAAAAAGTTTGCACATGAAGAAATTTGATCCCTATATATACTCTATTTAGCATTCCAAATTATAATTTAAACAATGAAAAACTAACACATTGTATTTTACACTCTAAAAAAGTTTTCACATGAAGAAATTTGATCTCTCTCTGCTCATGTTAGATCCGTAGTTAAGATGGATCGATGCTGGTTTTATCCATGCTCAAGGTGAAGTTAACACACACACACACACACACACACACATATATTTGGTTAGTTTTAGTTAAAAATATTATAAAACATAGTCCTACTCTGGTTTTATCCATGCTCAAGGTGAAGTTAACACACACACACACACACACACACATATATTTGGTTAGTTTTAGTTAAAAATATTATAAAACATAGTCCTACTCTGGTCGCAATACTATAAAAAGGAGTTATGTTGAAAATATTTCACTCTCTGAAAAATTTCCATATCCATAAGAAATAAGAAAATTTTATATTACTTAATTAATATTGAAATGAATTTAAAAATATAATAATAATAAAACCTTAATGTGGAAAATGTAACCCATAAATAAAATTTCTCAAAGTCCATGTTAACCAAACTATTTCAATGTGAACAATTTACATATTATATATGGTTTAAAATAAATTAAGAAAAATACCATATATTTTATATAAAGAAATTGAAAAAATAAATTATTATTGTTATAACATTTCAACTATCATTATTTTACATTTTTTTTACATTTTGGCCCTTTTTTAAGGGTTAATTTTGAAAGAGATTTGATCCCTCTTAACGCTTACTAGCTCTATGATTGAGATGGTTCTATATTGGTTTAGTAACAACAAATATGTGGTTTAGTAACAACAAATATGTAGGTGTGGTTGTAGCAGAGACCTCCATCACTATCCCTACAACACTATCACATCATAAAAAATCTTCAATAGTTTCTTAAATCCCTGCATGAATTTTATTTATTTATTTATTTATTTTTTGTGGGGTAAAAGATTCATTTCATTAATCAAAATAAGATATATATAGCTTGAATTTCTAAAAGAGGACTATAATCGAGGAGATACTTGAAAGTAACAAGTTGCCTCCAATGAACAGATAATCATAAAAATACTACAATAATCATAACAACATAGAAAATTTCTTGAGCATTCAATATTTCAAGGGGTGAATTGCCTCTAAATTGGTATGTTTTTCCCTGAGTTGGGTAATTATTGACCGTTTACTTGGATCCATCCATTATTGCTCTTAGGACCTTGTTTTTTGGATTCTTTTTCTTCCCTAGAGACTACTTTTAAAACCATTGTCTCATTCTACAAACTGGACTATGAGGAAATCAAGCCCAATTGCTTGCTTCAAAGATAGGCCTTATACAAAATTCTAGTGTCATGAGTTATCATGTTCATCACATCTTCTTCATGCCATGCTTTCAGAAGGGAAATCAGTCATGGGTCATCTAGATCCATATCTTCTGTTAGGGATTATGCTTTAACTTCTTTCGAGGGGAGTTATTCATCTCATGTGGTGATGGATTTTTTTGATGCTCTTCAAGAGACCTTTGCATGACCTCAATAGGGTTTTGGGGTTTACCTTCTAGTGATGACATGACTGATTGAATGTTTACTTGATATAAAGAATCCTTTAGAGAGGAGAGACACTCGAAACTATTTTTAGATCTAAGGATCTCGTATATTTGATGTACCCTAAGGACTCAAAATTATGCTTCTTTGGGGGATTTTCTCGAATCAACTTGCTCTTTATAAGAAGGGTTTTATTCAAATGTTTCCTTGGTATTCATCAGATTGTCCCTAATAAGATGCATGTATTGATGACACGCTTTACATCTAAATGAGACTTATTCATAATCTAGAGATTGCTTCCAAATATTATCCTGATATTAACTATCTATGGAGGTTGGAAGGGGATGGGAGATATTCATTTAAACACATATCCATGCATATGAAGTGTTCCTCCCTCTCTTAGTAGACTCTGATACTTTGACAAAGTTGTCGATATTATTACCAATGTCTTCAAGGGTTTCCTACTCCCAATATTCTTTGGGAGAGAGTAAAAGATGAAGCCACACCATGGCTATAAGGAAATCCTCCTTCTTCATATTATACTTCTCCTTCCAGAATTGCATGAAGAGCCCTACATTGTTGAAAAAATACAACCATCCTTCAAGAACCCTTGATTTATCTTCTAAATTTGAGAAAATGACTGTAAAAAAATCCTTGGACCCTAACTCAAATTCTATTTGATCCTAGGGGTTCCATTTATTTTGTATCCACCCAATCAAAGTCTTTTGAAGGGGCCTGATCTAAAATTGATGTAAGACAAACAATTAAGGTATTACAGACTCATGTGCATGGTTGTGCCTATGTTATTTTGTGCAATGGATTGATAAGATTGCGAAATACACAGGCACTGAAGCAGTTAGTGAAAACGTAATAGGCAAACATGTAAACACAACAAGTTTAATAAGGAGTTCACCCAATACTCCTGGGCTACGTCTCCCGGTCTAGCCTTCAGTGGTGGCCTCTCTATTATGTTTTCAAAGCAGAGTTTTTACAATAGTGAGCTCAATTTGAGTCTCACACAGCAGACATAAATCAGTAAGACTGTACTTGGATCCCCCAAGTCTATGGAGTACACAGACTCTCCTTACTGAAAACTCGACCTCTATGGGTCACAGTAGTATGAGCCCAATATGAGACTCATAAATGAAAGGCATATATAGAGGAGTTCGCTTGAACCTCTCAAGCCTTCTCTGGAGTACACAGACTCTCTGACTCTCTCTGGCTCTGTCTAGCTCGATGTTGCCTTTGCTTCTATAGGTCAGCTCGGCTTCTTCTCTCTGCTCTTAGCTTTCCGCTTCTAACTTACTTGCTTCTCTCTCTGTCAGCTTGTGGCTTTAAAGCCAATCTAATTTATGACTGTTTGTTTCCGCTTCCCAGCTTTCCGGTTTCCCTGCCTCTATCCATCTGAATCCCTCTGTTCTGCATAATCATCACTGTATAATGCCTCATAGGGAGGTGGCCACCTATTTCATAACGAACTGAGTGTCAGTTCTCTTGGATGTCTTTGAAACAACTGTTTTTACCGTTAACTCCAAGAATGCCTGTGAAGCACGATCTTCTGCCAACGCATCATCCACATCGGACTTCAAATCCTATACAATTCTACCTGTTTACCCCATCGAATTTGGCCATCCATCAAGTTGCGTCTCCGCCATCGATCTAGAGCCTCCAAATCCTATGGTCATCATCCATATCGGGTGAGTAAGTAACATGACATTTACCCATCCGATGTGAGTGATTTTCTCTCTCTTCTGCCGGACGCATGGCACCCATTGTGTGGCATCGGGCGGGACTCAGTTGAAACAGCTTACCGTTCGAAGCCCTTCCAATATTTTGCTGGTTTTTGTGGGACCATGCTTCTGAAGGAATCAACGTGGCATCCATTGCATTTTATGATTTTTTGCGTCCGAGCACTTGGGGCTTTTCCTTCTTTGAGGGGTTTACCCTACAATATGCGATTAGCGACTTGTCGCTAATCGCATATTAGAAACTGCCCCCGTTTCTTGAATTTACCTTTGGTTTTGCCAATTTGCGCCAACGTATGTTACCATGGGCCGATGGTCTGCACGCTTGATCGAGGATCCTCGTTGCTCCGCACTGATCACAAATTGCAACTATCACGAGGATATCTCTGATAGCTTTGATCTTTATAATACTTTGAAACTTTGGCATGATTTTTAAAGAGTTCATGAAAACTTAGAGAGTGTTCTAGGATCTAATTCGGATCACGACCTTCCCACTGAAAAAGCTTTTGGACCACCAAAAGTTGGTTTTTAAGCATCAATCAAGTGAGGGTATATATTCCTCACTTGCCCAATTTCTATCCCTTTTGCACTACTTGGTTTTGAACCTTTGAGCCCAATCCTAAGGTACTCAATATCCCCTCTACGCGTAGTTCTCACCTTCTTGTCCAGAATTGTATCTTCCTGCAACTCATTGAGATATTCAGGCAATACATCATCAATAGAAGGAAATTGACTCTACTCTTCGGGATCTTCAATCAATGAAAGTTCAAATAGTCTCAAGCTTTCTGCATTAACAACTGAGTAGATGTGCATGTAAGCTGGTAAATCAAGGCGAAAATCATTCTCACCAATTTTCTCAAGTATCTTGAAAGTTCCATACCCTATTGGCTTCAGCTTCTTATCTTCACCTTGCATTCTGTTTTTTCTGATATACAACTAGACTTGATCACCAACTTGGAAACTATGCTCAATACAATGCCTATCATGCCTTGCCTTGTACTTGGCTTGGCTCTTTTCCATCTGTTCCTGTACTTCCTCGTGAATCTCTTGGATTTGTTCAATGAATTTGGTTGCCTTGGGCACATCACTGTGTCCATCAACTGCTATGTCTTTACCAAAGACAAAATCCAAGGGAGACCTTGGTGTGGAACCAAAACAGGTCTCAAAAGGAGATTTCTGTGTAGAAGAATGTTTAGCTTGGTTGTAAGCATGCTGCACATAACATACATGTTCATCCCAGAGCTTGGGATGATTGTTGCAATAGCCTCTAAGCAATCGGATCACTGTCCTATTGACCACTTCTGTTTAGCCGTCTTTTTGTGGATGAAAAGTTGTGCTCTTCTTCAGTCTGGTGTCCATCAATTCCCACAGACTCAACCAAAATTTCCCAACAAATTTGGAGTCTCGATCAGATACAATGGAAGCGGGTAATCCAAAATGAACCCATACATGTTGAAAGAACAACTTTGCAGTTTGTTCAGCAGTAATCTGTTTGTTACAAGGTATCAAAATACACATTTTGTTGAACCTATCCACAACAACATGTAAATAGTCACGACCCTTCCTAGATTTAGGTTGTCCTCCAACAAAATCCATGGAAACACTTTCCCAAGGGTGAGAAGGAACTGATAATGGAGTGTACAAGCCCAGTTTTCTATTACTGGGCTTGCTTTTAGCACACATGGTACACCCTCTTACATATCTAGAGACGGTTTCATTCATTTTTGGCCAATAACAATATCTTTGTAGTTTTGCAATTGTTTTACTTACACCAAAGTGACCTGATATTAGAGAAGTGTGTGCTTCTCGAATTATCTTTACTCTTTCAGTTTGTGGAATGCATAACTTTCCAAAATGATACAAGAGTTGGTCCTTAACATGATAATCCAATTCTTCTACTTGTTTGCCATGACTTAAAGTTGCATATACATATTTAAAATCTATATCTTGAGCATACTGTTCAATGTAGCTTTCATGCAATACTGAATTATGCTTAAGTATAGTAGATGCACTTATGATTGGTCTCGACAACATATTTGCAGCTTTATTATGTATGCCCCTTTTATATCTGATGAAAAGATGAAACTGTTGTAGAAAACCCATCCACCTATAGCGTCTTGATTGCTGCAACTTAGTTTGCGAGTGTAGATATTGAAGTGGTTGATGATCAGTACGTATTTGTCTCTTTGCCCATTAAATAATGTTTCCACTTTTTCACACTTTGTACTAATGCATACAATTCTTTATCATATGTGGGATAATTAACTACTATAGAATTAAATGTCTCAGAATGATAACATATGGGTTTACCATGCTGCATCAACACTGCTCCCATGGCATAGTCACTGGCATCTGTTTCAATCTCAAATGGTCTTTGAAGATCGAGCAATGCTAGTATTGGTGTTGTACTAATCTTTTATTTTAAGGTGTTGAAGGCTTTCTGTTGTTTTCCTCCCCACTGAAACACCTTATTCAATCATGTCAAAGCATGTAAGGGAGTTGCAATCAAGGAAATGTTAGAAATAAACTTTCCCCAATACTGTGCTGCTCCTAGGAAGCTTTTAACTTCTGTAGCAGATTTGGGTTTAGGCCAGTTTACAATGACTGCAATCTTAGAGGGATCTATCTTCAATTCACCACCTCCTACAATATGACCAAAATAATTCAAAGATGTTTTGCCAAATTCACATTTTGATAACTTAACATAAAGATTTTCTCTTTTCAAAACATCTAGAGTCTGCTTTACATGCTTCAAATTTTCTTCCCATGTTTTACTAAATATAAGAATGTCATCTAAACATACAATGACAAAATCATCAATAAAAGGTCTGAGTACATCATTCATCACTCTCATGAAAATAGCAGGAGCATTAGTCAAGCCAAAAGGCATAACTAACCACTCATACAATCCCTGCTTTTTTTGAAAGTAGTCTTCCATGCATCTTTCTCTGCAAATCTGACCTGATGATAGCCACTATGCATGTCTAACTTGGAAAAGTAAACAGCTTCTTTCAACTGATCTAATAGATCATCTATGCGAGGAAGGGGATAACGATTTCTTATCGTTATCTTTTTTAGTGCTCGGTAATCAATGCACATTCTCCAGGAGCCATATTTCTTTTTCACCAAGACAATTGGAGACCCACATGGTGATGTGCTAGGTCTTATGAACCCTTTCTCGAGCAATGCCTGTACCTACTTCTTGATTTATGTATTCTCTAAAGCGGACAACCTGTACATTTCGATGTTAGGCAATGGAGCATCCTACTGCAAATTAATATCATGTAGTATTTCCTTTTTGGGTGGCAGACCTTTAGGTTCTTGAAATAGTATATCATATTCTGAAACAACTTTTTCTAAATCAGTTTGCTGTTTAGAATTACAGCCCTCAAATACATTGGTTTTATCAGGTTTCTTTTCCTTTACAACCATCAATAAAAATTGTTTGCATGAATTTAAAATTATTTTCATCTACCCTAAGTTTATGAGAGTATAATTATTCTTGAGTTTATGAGCTCTTACAATATATTCAATTCCATCTTTAACGATTTGATACTTGTTTTCAGCTCTATAGAAAATAGCTTTTCTATCATACAAGTAAGGACTTCCTAAAACAATTCCACATATATCTAAGGGAACAATATCTAACTCAACCTCATCTACAAATGCTAACCCGAAAGAAAACCTAAGTTTACATTGTCTAGTTACTTATAGCTTTGCTTTATCACATAACCAACCTAATGGATATGGTTTCTTGTGAGGTGTGGTTAGTAATCCCAACTTCTTTACAATTGCTTCATAAATTAGATTTACTTTTGAGCCACTATCAAACAAAGTGTCAATCTTTTGATGTTTGAAAATAACTCTAATATGAAAAAGCTTAGGTCTTTTCCTCTCATTTTCTTCATTGTTAGTAGATTGTGCAGAATTACTAATAGATTCTTCCGAATTTTTACCTTTTATACATGTGGTTGTGATCATTGTTTCATCCCCTGAGTCTAACCCCAAATCTTTCTGAATGGCCGCAACAGTCTTCTTCCTTTTTCCATCGTACTTCTTAGGCCTCAGCTCTGGATGCAGAATCCAACAGTGTTCATCATCATGCCCATCCCTCTTACAGTGAGTGCATGAAGGCTTGGTCTTTTGTACAACATTTGTCTTCCTCTCTTTCCATTTCTATTTTCTCTTTTCCTTGTTCTTGCTTGCAGTGGGTTTTGATGATCCCCCAACTTCTGGGTTCAAATTCTTGCCTCTAGCCTCTAGATGGGTAGCGTGAACAGATACCTCATCTATGCTCATAGGATTAAACATGAGAATAGTGTGGTTTAAGTAGCTGTGTAGACCACCTATATACTTCAACAGAGTTTAAGGTGAGTCTAAAGAAATTCCTAGAATCAAAGATCTTTTTCTAAATTCTTGGCGGTAGCCTTGTACACTTTTCCCTTTTAATTATCGAAGAGTTTGCCAAATCATCATGGCTAGCTACATATAAGCTAGTGGATAGAACTGCTTTTTAATTGCAAAAACAAATTCACTCCAAACAGAAAGAATTTTACCATGCTTCTTCATGTCATCTTGTGTCTTGCCTTCCCACCATACCAAGGTAGTGCCTCCAAGGCATAGGCTGGCTAGCTGAAACTTACTTTCGTCTAAATCGATGCTCTACACTCTGCAATACACATCAATCTGTCTAATCCAATTATCCAGCTTCTCTGCATTCAACTCTCCATCATATATTGGTAAGTCAAATTTAACATCTAATTTAATCAAAGACGTTTTCTTTTTATTTTCAGGGCTATTAGGAGGTGTGGGAAGCTTTTCTTCCTTCCCTTTACCTTTAGAATGGTCATGGAGGAGAGATTCTTCTACTCCTTTATCTTGTTTGGAGTTTGATGAATCTTCATCTCTACCTTTCTTAAATTCTCTATACATTTCCTCTACCATGGCCCTCATGGTCATGAAACTATCCATGAACTGGGAGTCTGATTCCAAAGGGCTTTCTTCTGTCATTTTCCTCTTAGGATGGACTCTTCCAATTTCTGGGTTAGCTTCAACCAATTCTCCTTCTCCTAATTTGAGCTTTGTCCTAGTTAGCATTCAACAACAAAAATCCAACACAAGATTTTCTAACTTTAGTAACCTAGAGCTCTGATACCACTTGATCTGAAATTGATCTAAGACAAAAAATTAAGGTATTACAGACTCATGTGCATGGTTGTGCCTATGTTATTTTGTGCAACGGATCGATAAGATTACGAAATACACAGGCACTGAAGCAGTTAGTGAAAACATAATAGGCAAAGATGTAAGCACAACAAGTTTAATAAGGAGTTCACCCAATACTCTTGGGCTATGTCTCTCGATACAACCTTTAGTGGTGGCCTCTCTATTATGTTTTCCAAGCAAAGTTTTTACAATAGTGAGCTCAATTTGAGTCTCACACAACAGACGTAAATCAGCAAGACTGTACTTGGATCCCCCAAGTCTATGGAGTACACACACTCTCCTTACTGAAAACTCGGCCTCTCTGAGACTCATACATGATAGGCATATACAGAGGAGTTCGCTTGAACCTCTCAAGCCTTATCTGGAGTACATAGACTCTCTGACTCTCTCTGGCTCTGTCTAGCTTGATGCTGCCTTTACTTCTGTAGGTCAGCTCGACTTCTTCTCTCTGCTCTTAGCTTTCGCTTCTAACTTACTTGCTTCTCTCTCTGTCAACTCGTGGCTTTAAAGCCAATCTACTTTCTGACTGTTCGTTTTCACTTCCCGGCTTTCCAGTTTCCCTGCCTCTGTCCGTCTGAATCCCTCTGTTCTGCGTAATCATCACTGTATAACGCCTCACAGGGAGGTGGCCACCTATTTCATAATGAACTGAGTGTCAGTTCTCTTAGACGTCTTTGAAACGACTGTTTTTACTGTTAACTCCAAGAATGCCCGCGAAGCACAATCTTCTGCCAACACATCATCCACGTCGGACTTCAAATCCTATACAATTCTGCCTGTTTACCCTGTCGAATCCGGTCATCCATCGGATTGCATCTCCGTCGTCGATCTGGAGCCTCCAAATCCTACGGTCATCGTCCATATCGGGCGGGTAAGTAACATGACATTTACCCATCCGATGTGAGCGGTTTTCTCTCTCTTCTTTCAGACACGTGGCACCCATTATGTGGCATCGGGCGGGACTCGATTGAAACCACTTATTGCTCGAAGCCCTTCCGATATTCTGCCGGCTTTTGTGGGACCCCGCTTCTGACGGAATCGACACGATATCTGTTGCATGTTATGACTTTTCGGGCCCAGGCGCTCGGGGCTTTTCCTTCTTTGAGGGTTTTTCCCTGTGATATGTCGCTAATCACATATCAAAAACTGCCCCCGTTTCTTGAATTGACTTCTGGTTTTTCCAATTTGCACCAGCGCGCGTTACCATGGGCCAACGGTCTGCGCGCTTGATCGAGGGTCCTCGTTGCTCCGCGCTGATCACAAATTGCAATTGTCATGAGGATATCTCTGATAGCTTTGATCTTTATAAGACTTTGAAACTTTAGCATGATTTTTAAAGCGTTCACGAAAACGTAGAGAGTGTTCTAGGATCCAATTGGGATCAGGGCCATAATCTAATAATTTGTAGATCAAAGCATGATCCATCCTGCACAGATTGGATATAATCTCCAATCTTACACGATTTGACCTCGTATTATAGATATTGCACTATTTTTGGCAGGCAATGCCCTAGATTTCTAGCTTGCCATGATGCAGTTAGTGGAGGTTTTAGAAACTCCACTTCGTCTAGCTACTCTATGAAGATTATGTTGAAGATGAGGAGATTGATGAGGAATGCTAGTAGATCCAGACTCATTATGAACCCCCGAAACAATTTGACTAAAGGAAGGGGCAAATCCCCCTCTTATCAAGCAAGGCATAAACATTATGCAGAAGAAGCCTAGAATTTGTACAACAAAGAAAACAAATCTTATATGTTTTGTAAAATTGTAATATTTGGAAAATTATTAACTTCAATATTTTTTATATCATTATCCTAGGCCATGCACAAATTTCATTTTAGTTTATGTCGATAATTTAAAATAATTAGCATAATTAAATAAATTAAATGGTTGGTATAATTTCATTTTGGTTTATTTCGATAATTTAAAATAATTAGTGTAATTAAATAAATTAAATGGTTGGTATACATGGATAGGCATTAATCTGTAATAAACATCAAAACACTTACTTCATACTCCATGATACATTTCACATTCCTAAAATTAAAAAATCATAAAAATTAACTAAATTATTATTATTATTAAAATAACTAATATATATAAATTAAACATGTATACATTTTTAAAAACATGTAACAAAATTATTAACTATAGAAATTCACTTGACTTTATCATGGAGATTTTTAGTATATAAATAGGCTTTATTAAGTTACCATAAGTTAATACAAAAGTTTATCAAATAACCAAAAACAAATAACTCATTTCATAAGAAACTTGTTTATATAACTTTTCTTTTTTAAAAGAGGTTAAATCTCTACCATTAACTTAATAATCATTAATAATTAAATTAAAATTACAAAAATCTTATTCCAACCTAATTAAAAATGTATTAATAAATATTTTGGATAACAATTTTTAATCTGATTCTCTAAACAATTCCTCAAAAATAAAAATATATGTATAAGGCCATCTCTTTAACGCCACACACCTTAATATATTTTATAATTTATTTAATATATTTTATAACACTGCTATGTAAAAATAAATATATTTTAAATTATTTTATATAACCATTTAATTTATTTCTTAATCTAATTTATTAGAAATTTTGACAATGTCTATCTCTTGGCATTTGATCCCCAAACTTGGATCTCCTCCTCCTTCACATACATACAAACAAACACATGTTTCGGTCACAACAAAAACGGATAAGTAGTTTTTACCAATAAAACTTCGATTAAATTAATAGCTGGCACCACACTGTGAGGAAATCGGTGTAGAGATGTTTATTCGTGACAAAGAAAATGTATAAATCAATTTTGTAGAAATAAATATTGGATAAATAATAGGTACACAGAGGATGAAATTAATTGATGTGAAAAGCTGAAAAAATTTAGCCGTTACAACTGACTCCAAACTTCGGCTATCATGGGAAGACACCTCTCCGCCCTAACCTCTTCCAATGACCTGTATTTTACAACATTCTAGACAAACACACCTGTTTATGTTGAGAAATTTAAGATATAGTAGTTCTACAAATTTCAAATACCTCAACATCAAGCAACGTCAGTTCTATAAGGGTAGATTGGGAAACTTCAACCCGGCGCAGCTAAAGTTATTTAAAAGATCAACCGTTTCCAGCCTAGGGCAACCACCGGCAGGGATGCTTATGCCGGTCAAGGATGTGCCAGACAAACTCAAATCTCTTAAAGCATTGTGGCCTCTTAGCATGTGACCCCATGAAAAAATAATTGTATTACATATGAAGCGGGTGATCACGGCGGAGTAAATTTAGAAAATATTAATATTATTGGAGTGGGAGATGTCTGAACCAAAACAAAGGATGGACAAGGTATATTGCTGAAACAGGTTAGTAATGTCTAAAAGATGTGTATGAGTTTGATCTCTATGCGAATATTGGATGATGAGGCTGCTCCACAACCCTTGGGAAAGGTAGTTTGGAAATTTAGCAAAGGGTCCTTGGTCATGGCTAAATGATTCAAGACAAGAACCTTGTATACAATGAGGGAAAATACAAACATATCAAATGCAATCACTGTCGCAAAACAGGGAAACTTAGTAGAGTTATGGCATAAGAATTTGGGCCATGTGAGTGAAAAGGCCCTAAAATTTCTTGTTGGTAAAAATATACTACAAAGTTTGAAATCTTATGAACTTGATATTTGTAAGCATTGTATTTAAGGTAGGCAATGAAGAGTTTCTTTTATGAGAGGTTGTCATGAAAGAGAAACAAATTTATTAGAATTAATCCACTCTGATGTGTTTGTACCGATGAATGTTATGTCCTTGGGAGGGGCTTCATATTTTGTCACATTCATAGATTGTTCATCCACGAAGGTTTGAGTCTACCTTATGAAAAGTAAAAGTGAGTTGGTTGAGACATTTCAAAATTTTCATATTGTTGTTGAAAGAGAGACCAACAAATTGCTCAAGTGTTTGAGGACATATAATGGTGGAGATTATTGCTCCAATGCATTCAAGAATTATTGTTATAGATTTCACATTAAATATGAGAAGATTATCCCTAGTACTCCCCAACAAAATGGTACTACAGAAAGGATAAACCACACTATCATATAGAGGTTGGAAGTGTCTTGTCAAAATCTAGATTGGAAAAGAATTTATGGGAAGAAGTAGTAAGGAAAATGTGCTATCTCATCAACCACTCACCTTCTACAACCCTAAATAGTGGTATTATTGAAGAAGTTTAAACCGGTAAGAAGGTAAATTATTCTCTCTTAAAGGCTAACAATTCTAGGCTACCTTCCCATCTTGCTTGGCCTAGCCCACCAAGGATTTGAAAAATGTTGGACAAATAGAATTTCTATTTTTGGACATCAATAGGTGTAACTATTGTTGTACCTTCAAAGTTTGTACAACTAAAGGGGGCATAAATAGAGGTATGGGATTAAGATCTTCTTCCAGCTCACTTATCATTCTCTTCAACCTCAGGGTTTCAACTTCTTTCTTAATAATAGAGTGAGCAAGTGCATCCCTTATATTCATGTGTAACTTTAGCAATCTAGTAGGTCCTATTACTGAAGCATCAATCTCCAACTTCCACTTCTTAGTAATTTTGTTATTTTTGAAATGCATCTTTTCAAATTGTAGTTTTCTATCAACCTTGGTGTAGCAAGTGTTATGCATGGTCAATGATTGTTCTTCAAAAACAATTGGATCTTCTGCAACGAACTTTTCGACCAATTTTGATTTGTAATTATGCAGGAACACAGCAAAATATAGGCATACAAATAAGCACAAAGATGCAACATAAATACAACTTCATTTTATTAATATCAAAGAATTGAAATATGCTTACATATAGAATGGAAATAAACTAGCTTGGACGATGGTAGCTTATCTCTAAGAAGATATGTGGCAACTACTTTCCTCTGAACTGTGTTACAATGAGTCTCAAGGGCCTTTTTATTATTGAACAATAAGGGAAAATACTAAAGAACGAATATCCTAACCCTAGGAGATGAAACACCAAGATTTTGTGGGCCCCATTGGGTTAGTTGGGCAACCAACTTCTCAGGGTCGTAACTTGGTGATATGATCTTCGTTTTTCACATATGATATCTTGTTGGAAATATCTCTTAGAGTACTACAATATTTTCCAGAAGCCCTTTCCTATGGCAATGGGTTTGATGTAGACCTAAAAAAAATCTGTTTAGGGTGTCAAAACAACTTTGGAAGTTCAAGACCCGAAAAACTATTAAAAATAGTAAATGCTGCTATAATCAAGGAAATAGACGAAAACAACTAGAGGTCTAGGTGGAATAGGTGGGTGGGCACCAATATCCACCTGGATCAGTACTCCCCCATTAGGAAGCAATGGTCTCTATTACGTGTAGAGCCTCCATGAGGTGAAGATATTTCTATTGAACCTAGTCCCTGGCGAACCACTTCCCCTAGTGAAAGCGTTGACCTACTTTGACCACTTGATATAGTTGGATCCTTTGCTGGCGAGTGTTCTTAATTTGTGTGTCCATGATCATGTCATTTGTGTCCTACTCAATGCAACTTGGGTTGAGCTCTTTTGGTGTCAACTGCTCCGCGACGTTGGATGTGTCCAATAATTGTGGAAAGTATGGTCACAACTGGTCCACATTGAATACTGGGTGAAGACCAAGGAACGGTAGAATTTTGAGCTCTAAGGCATTGTCCCCTACATCCATGGTGATGGTGTACGACCCATATCGAAGCAGGCAAAGCTTGAAGTGGGGCCCAATGAGGTGCTCCTTCTATAAATGTAACCAAACTTTGTCACCCACCTGGAACTTGTGTGGCACTCAACATTGATCATGACACTACTTGTACTTAGCATTGGATTTTTCCAATATGTCATGGACCTATTGGTGGATGTGCTGAATGCGCTCAATGAAGTTGTTAGCCCAGTCAGTTTCGGGTGAGACATGAGTCAAATCTACTTGGGTAGCTGCAAACGGTATGGCCACATCAATGGGACATAATGGCTAGAATCCCAACCCCACCTGAAAAGAGCTATGGCCAGTGGAGCCATGGAGAGATTTGTTGTAGTTTTGATGGAGATAGGGGAGGCTTTTATCCAATGTGTGTGGATTCTTCAAGTTGTACGTGCATAAAATGTTCACGATCATCAAGTTGACGACCTCTCTTTGGCCATCATTTTGGGGGTGGAAGGCCATGGACTCAGTAAGCTTGGTATCCAACATCGACTGGAGGCTTGAACAAAATGTACTCAGGATGTTGATGTCCCAATTTGAGATAATGGACTTTAGGATCCCAAAATGTACCCACACTCGTTCAAAAAAGTGCTTAGCAGTGGCTTATGTTGTGATACTCTTCTTTCAGGCCGCGAGAATGGCCATCTTAGAGAATTTGTCGACGGCCATGAACATGCAGTCATTGCCATGCTTAGTAGAAGGAAGGCCCAACATGTAATCCATGGAGATGGATTCCCAAGGTTGAATAGGAGTAGGTAGAGGAGTATATAGGCCTTACTTCTTGATTGTTGGTTTGGCAATGATGTGTGGAGTGCGGGATTTGATTTACTTCCCAACATCCCGTCAAAGGTTCAGCTAATAAAAATACTTCTACAACACTACCACTGTTTTCTCTACCCGGAAGTGTCCAACAACTCGACTATAGTGCACCTCCAAAATCATCTTGCCATGCTCGCTTGTTGGAACACAAAGGTGGCCCATGTGACATAACAATGCGCCTTGGAGGTGAAAATTTGGAACTCGCTTTCCTTTTAGGAGCATCTGGTAGGTGTTGTCGAATTCTGGATCACTCTTGTAAAGATGCGGCCACCCCGAAGTCTCGTGTCCACAAGAGTCAATCACAATGGTCAGCACCATGAATAGTGGTCGACTGAGACTGTCTACAAATTTATTGGTGCTGCCCTTTTTGTACTTGATGTTCAAATGGAAATGTTGCAGATATGTGGACCATTTCTGATGGTGATCATTCTACAACTTCCCTTGTGTTTGTATGAACTGTAGGGGTCGGTGATCTGTTTGGATGATCGTTTCCTTCCCCAAAATGTAATACTTCCATTGTCGTGAGGCCTACACAATAGAATACATCTCTTTGTCATAAGTGGGAAACATTCGGACTATATTGGAGAGTGTCTCACTGTGATATGCCATCAGATGCCCTTGCTGGGTAAGAACTGCACCAATAGCATAGTTGGAGGCATTTGTCTCAATTTCAAATGGTTGTTGCAGGTCTAGTATTGTGAGCACTAGTTCAAAGCATAGGTGATGCTTCAACTTGACAAATGCCTTCTGTTGGGATTCAGACCAAATTAACTTTTCTTTCACTCTGCCCTTAGTGACTTGACTCAAAATCCAAGTGATATGAGAGAATATCAACACAAACCTGCAATAGAAATTGACAAGACCCAAAACGTTGCAGAGCTCTGTTAGAGTGGTTGGGGTTGACCAATCTTGAATGACTTGTATCTTAGCTGGGTCCACAAGAGACCCGGTTAATTAATGATGTACACCATATATTGAACCTAGGTCATACCAAAAGTGCGTTTCTCCAATTGGCACACAATTTATGTTGTCGCGAGGTTTGAGGACCTCTCAGATATGGTGTATGTGCTCTTCACAACTCTTGTTTAAAATCAGGATGTCTTCCATGTACACTACCATGAATGAGTTATTAAAGAGCCGCAAGATGTCATCCATCAGCCACATGAAGGTTGTGGGTGTAGTCATCAACCCGAAAGGCATGACCATCCATTTGAAAATACCCTCCTTGGATTTGAAGGAAGTATTCCACACAACATAGGGTTTAATTAGTATCTAGTGGTACCTGGACTTCAAGTCAATATTTTTGAAATATTTGGCCCCCTTGAGCTAGTCCAAAAGGTCATCAATTAGTGGGATTGGATACCTATTCTAGATAGTGACCTTATTTTGTGCACGATAGTCAATACAGAGTCTCCAGGTGCCATATTTCTTATGTACCAACATGATCGGGCTTCCACAGGGTGATGAGCTTGGTATGATGTGCCCTTTCTACAATGACATGATGTGTACTATTCCACAATCTTCTTCTTTCCCTGAGGGTGAATCATAAGGAAGACAAATTTCCCGGTACATGAAATGATCTTATTGCATTTCTTCGCAGAGATCAAAGAGATGGCATGATCTGAATTGGAGCAAATTAGTAATGATGTGCTAATTCCCCATTTAGAAATAAACCCAAGATGATTATCATTTGCTTTTTCAAGTGCTTGAGTATTCAAAACTTTTTCATAATTAATAGATTCCCATGAGATTTTCTTATGTAAATGTTATAAATAGTTTAACATAAAAACATATGTTGAACAATAGTAATATAATAACAGAGAACATCATAATATAACACACAACAAGCACATGATAAAGGAGTTCACCCCTCCTGGGCTATGTCTCCTTGGTCCAGCTTCCAATGGCTTGGGCCTCTCTCTTATGCTCTAATTACATCAAAAGTGTGTTTTCAATTCTCAAATGCCTTTGAAACCTGTCTCAATGAGTAGAAAATACTCAAAAATAGCTATCTAGCCTCTTTTTGCATCAAATTTGGATAAGAACTAAAGAAGTTACGACCTCCCAGTTTTTTTTCCACTAATTGTTCCAAAAATTGCTTTAAAACCAAACAAAACCCCTTTTCCGCTCCAAAATTCGCTAAGGAAGCGAAAATTTCACCACACCACGGGCCATATCCTGTCGGCCATATCGCAATCGCAATCGGCTAAGCTACGGGCTCTTAACACTGCAAAATGTTGCGATGCGGGGTTACGGACCCGACGGGATATTAAATTGGAACTTATAAAACTCCCGTGTTTGGAATCCTCCTGCTCATTGCAATCGGCGAGTTTGGGCGGGCGCAAGGTCTTGTTTACCCAGCAGAACACCGCGATTGTGATTTTGTTGACCCGCCAGTGTATTAAACTGCAACATAAAAATTATCGCGTCCGAGTCTATCGCATTCAGAACTCAACTGCGTCGGGGCCGATTCTTGTTGCTGCTTCTTTCCTACAATTGCAATATGTGATCTCATCGCATCGCAACCCTGAACCCGTTGGGGGACGATTTGTAACACTGAAACACTTATTTCTGTGATATGCAATTTGCGAGGGCCAATGGAAGGCTGCCACTCAGTGCCTCCTTATTCGTTGAAGACTTGCCACATCATCCCAATCCTACCATGTAGGCAAGTCAAACTTGAACTTTGACTTGCTCTAACTTCTGCATATGAAATCGGTTTTGAGTGCCAGTCACACCATTGGATTTAGAATGGCGAGCTCTTCAATATGAAGCCAAGTTTGACTTGATTCTAACACTTTGATTTTTTAGCATAATTCTGAGCACCTGATCACTCCTCCCCACTGGAAGCCTTTTGGACCCCAAAAGGATCACTTTTAGTTATTGAACAGATGAGGGTATTGTTCCCTCACCTTCCCCACTTCAATCCATTTGTACTTTGATGGATTTGTACCTTTGAGACCCACCCAAAGATAATCAATATTTCCTCTTTTAGTTGTCCTTGTCCTTTTGTCAAGTATAGTGTCTTGCTGAAGCACATCAAGGTATTCTGGAGAAAATTCTTCAATAGATGGAATTTGAACATTCTCTCCTTGATCTTTAATCAAAGGAGGTTCATATAATCTCAAATTTTCAACATTAACAACAGAATAGATTTGCATATATGAAGGCAAATCAAGCTTGAAATCATTATTACCAATCTTTTCCAGAATTTTAAATGGATCATAACGAATTGGTTTTAGCTTTTTACCTTCACCTTGAAGCCTTTCTTTGCTATTGTATAGCCAAACTTCATCACCTACTTGAAATTGATGATCCACACGATGCTTATTATACCTTACCTTATACTTGCCTTGACTCTTTTCTAGTTGTTCTTGAACTGTTTGGTGAATCAATTGAATTTGCTCAATGAATTTCTTTTCCCTGTCTATGTCACTATGTCCATATACAACTACATCTTTCTCAAAAATTAAATCCAAAGGAGATTTAGGAAAATATCCAAGACATGCCTCAAAATGTGAAGTTAGAGTAGAAGAGTGTTTTGCTCAGTTGTAAGCATGTTGAAGATAATGCAACTATTCATCCCACAACTTAGGATGTTTGCTACAATATCCTCTTAGCAAATGAATGATTGTCTTGTTAACCACTTCAATTTGACCATCTGTTTGCGGATGAAAGGTTGTACTTTTCTTCAATTTTGTGTCCATCAAGTTCCATAAACTTGACCAAAAATTCCCAACAAATCGAGAATCACGATCACTTACAATAGAAGTAAGCAATCCAAAATGAACCCATACATTTTGAAAGAAAAGTTGAGTTGTTTGTTCAATTGTAATTTTCTTTTTACAAGGCATTAACATGCACATCTTTCTGAACCTATCCACAACTACATACAAATAATCATGACCTTTCCTTGACAAAGGAAGACCTCCTACAAAATCCATAGAAACACTTTCCCATGGTCTTGAAGGCACTAGAAGTGGTGTGTACAATCCTAGTTTCCTATTACTAGGCTTACTGACTATGCACAATGAACAACCTCTTATAAAATGCGACACACTTTCAAGCATACGAGGCCAATAAAAATACCTCTGAAAATTTGCCACTATATTACTTACACTGAAATGTCCAGTAATAAGAGAAGTGTGCGCTTCCCTTGTGACATTTACTCTCTCTCCCTGTGGGACACAAAGTTTTCCCAATCGATACAACAGATTATCATGTACATGGTAGTCTAATTCCTCAACTTGGTGGCCTTAACTCAAGTTTAAATATACCTCTTGAAAGTCAGCATCCTGTGCATATTGTTCACATCACAACCTGCAAAGGATTCCTTCTCTGTGTCATTCCTCTGCTTGATCATGAGGAGCACGAGACTCTTGCTGGAATTAACCAGTCGTTTCATTTCACCTGTGATTTCCAAAAACAGATTAAGTTTCCTACGATGGGTTCTCACAATGTACTCCACTATTGATCTAAAAATGAGATCTTAGATTAATATTAAGGTATTACAGACTCATGTGCAGGAATGCCTATATTACTTAGTGCAACAGATCGAAAAGATTGTGAATAATATAGACAATGAGTAGTTAGAGAAACATAATAGACACACACACATCAACACAACAAATAATCAAGGAGTTCACCCAAAACTCTTGGGCTACGTCTCCTAGTCCAGCTTTCAGTGGTGACCTCTCTATTATGTCTTCAAGAGCAGAGTTTTTACAAGTGTGAGCTCAAATTGAGTCTCAACACAACAAGAACAAACAACAAGGTTTTACTTGAATCCCTCAAGTCTTTCTGAGTACACAGACTCTCCCTCTTGCTCTCTATCTTCTATTTTCCCTCTGTCTTAGCGCTACCTGTACTGTCTCTGACATTGAATGGCTTTTAATCCTAGCGGTGCTTGTCTATTCATTTTCCATTTCGAGCTCTCTGGCTCCTGGCCTCTGTTCGTTCAAATCCCCTATGAGCGTTAAATAATCATGGTGAAACACCTTCAGGTATGGTGGCCACCTGTTTTTAAATGGAAAGGACCATTGGGTCGTTGAAATCCTCAAAAAGTCGTTTCTCTGTTTACACAAAGAAATACACAGAAATGCTGAAAAACTCTGCCAAAATGCTTTCTATCCGACCTATGAAATCCACCTTATAATCCTATTGGGCCTACCTTTGGGTCGCTATCAGAAGCCCACCATTGATCTGTGTGATCTCTGATCCAACGGTTGATATCTATTTTGGGTGGCTTAAGTGCACGGAGACTACCCGCCCGAAAAGGCGGTTTTTCTCTCTCGTCGCCAAGCCACGTGTCAGCTAGTGTATGGGATCGGGCGGAGCCCATCCAATACCACTTACCACCTGAGGCCCGCCTGAAATCCTGCTCATTATGGAACTCAAATAATATAAGGCTGCATCTATAAACCTTTCGGGTCCGGTTTCATCGCTTCGGGTGCATTTCCTTTGTATTTTGGTTTTATAACGAAAATGTGTTAATACACAGAAAAGCTCGACAAATCCTTTTATATTGGAACTAAAAATTTATAGAGCCGCGTTTATAAAACCCATCAGGTCCAGCTATTGCAAGTCACATATGGTATCGGCCCCACCCCTTGGTATCTCTGCGATGCGATATATCGCAATCGCATATCGCTAATCCTTCAAACTGCGGGTTAAGTCCTTCTGTGTGTGCATTAGCAACGCGATATTGTGATTAGATCTGGACCATTGATCTGTGTGCTTGATCAACGACCCTCGTTTAATCACATTTATCACTATCACGATTTCCATAAGGTCGCCTCCGATTGCCACCTCCGATTGCGATATGCCAATTAGATCTGGGCCACTGATCAGCCAGATCTGACGGTGCCTATGCAATGTTGCTTTAGCCTCTGCTTAGCTCTGTTTTCACCATTTCTTCATGTTTTTCCCGCGCGATAGTGTTTTCTACCATTTGTGAGGGTTTTCCTTTGCGATAGTGTTTAAGTATATGAAGACTTAGAGGGTTTTAGGATCCATTTTGGATCACGCCTTCCCACTGAAAAGATTTTGTACCACCAAAAAATGGTTTTTAGGCATCGATCAATTGAGGATACAACTTCCTCACTTGTCTGATCTCTATCCATTGTGCACTACTTGGTTTTGAACCTTTGAGTCCGATTCTCAGGTACTCAACATCCCCTCTGCGCGTAGTTCTCACCTTCCTGTCTAGACATGTGTCTTCTTACAACTCATTGAGATATTCAGGAAATAGATCATCAATAGAAGGCAACTGACTTTGCTCTTTAGGATCTTCAATTAATGAAGGTTCATACAGTGTCAAGTTTTCTGCATTAACGACTGAATAGATATGCATATAAGTTGGCAAATCAAGGCGAAAAGCGTTTTCACCAATTTTCTCAAGTATCTTGAAAGACCCATACCTTATTAGTTTCAGCTTCTTACCTTCACCTTGCATTCTGTCTTTACTGATGTACAACCAGACTTGATCACCAACTTGGAAACTATGCTCAATTCAATGCTTGTCATGCCTTGCCTTGTACTTGGCCTGGCTTCTTTCCAGCTATTACTACACTACCTGATGAATTTCTTGGATCTGTTCAATGAACTTGGTTGCTTTGTCCACATCACTATGTCTTTACCAAAGACAAAATCCAAGGGATATTTTGGTATAAAACCAAAACAAGTCTGAAAAGGAGATCTCTAAGTAGAAGAGTGCTTGGCACGATTGTAAGCATGTTGCACATAACACAAATGTTCATCCCAAAGCTTGGGATGCTTGCTGCAATAGCCTCTGAGCAACTGGATCACTGTCCTGTTGACCACCTCTATTTGACCATCTGTTTGTGGATGAAATGTTGTGCTCTTCTTCAATCTGGTGTCCATCAACTCCCATAGACTTGACCAAAACTTCCCAACAAATCAAGAATCTCAATCAGATACAATAGAAGTGGGTAACCCAAAATCAACCCATACATGCTGAAAGAACAACTTCGTTGTTTGTTCAGTTGTAACCTGCTTGTTACAAGCTATCAAAATACACATTTTGCTAAACCTATCCACAATAACATACAAATAATCACGACCCTTTCTAGATTTTGGCAATCCCCCAACAAAGTCCATGGAAACAGTTTCCCAAGGAGGAGAAGGAACTGGAAGTGGAGTGTACAAGCCTATTTTTCTATTACTGGGCTTGCTTTTAGCATACATAGTACACCCTTTAATATATCTACTTACATGACAACTGGTGAGATTCTCGACAAAGAACAAGGCATCACATAAATTTATGGCACAGGTCCAGTGCACAAAAGGAGATTTAATAAGCATCCATGTGGTGAAAAGGTATTGATCCACGTGTCAAGAATGTGGGAATGCTATCAACATAATAAAGGAGCAAGAGTCTATTATATTTTTCAAAATAAAAATAAAAAATTATGTCCAATCAAATTATGTTGCATGTATCAATCATTGGGTTAACCATTAAACGGGAAAAGGGTTTCTCTGTACTCATTATCCTTGATGCACTGAGCAGTTTGTTCCCAGAAAAAAACCTTTGACCGTTTACAAATCTCACACATGTGATTGTAGCTAGTATTGGGTAATATTTCAAGCCTATTTTCTTCTTCAGTCAAAATGAAGGTTAAAGTCACATAACCCCAAACTTATGACTCTTCCTACATAGTTAATTTTGAAGATTTACTGTTAATAGACGGGGAAATAGATTTGCATGAAACCCTTGTGAATTCATCCTTTATGAGATTGGGGAGTGGGCTTTCTAGAGTTTTAAAGATTAGAAAGACATTTCATTGACCTAAGAATCATATTTGGCACAATTTATCATTCCTCATACATGCCCTTACCAAAAATTTATTTCTTGGTGTGCTAAAAATGGCATTCCCAGTTAACAAGTTATCATGTCAAATAATTTATGGAGTTATCATGTTTTACATTAATCTTGTAGCTATTCAAGAAATGCTTAAGGTAGTGATGCCAAATCAAACCAAAATATTGAATGAAGACTTCTTGAGCCAATGTTATAATGATTTTACCCCTGAAGATAAAGTTATTGTCCTAGAGTCTTTATTGCCTCTGAATTCTCAATTACTACGAAATGCTCTGCCTTATCCCTCAAATATATTCCCTGAAATTTCAAAGTATATTATATCAATATTTTGTTGTCTATTAGGATATGATGATGACCAGACTATAGATGACATTGTCTTAGGGTTCTTAACTTCCCTTTCATCGGTCAAAAAACATTTATCAAGTTTCACTTCAATCAATCTTGGAGGATGTCATAAATGTTCAGTTAACCCATTATAACCTCACTAAGTCTTTTAAGTACCAAACAGTTCTTGTATTTTTTATTTTTTTTTGTATGTTCGAGTGTATAAATTTCCAATTTTTTATTTCTCTACTCAAGATCAAAATGGCAATGTCATCTATATAATTCAATGGATACTAGTGATAAGAAAGCATCCTCGAGATTTGGGATTTTTTGACACTATCAATCAATTTGTATCAATTACATACAATTTACTATTTGATGATTTTCCTCCTAAGTGTTTCCAAAAAGAAAATGGATTCCATAGCTCAACCCAAATACCAGAGTAGGTGGCTGGTATTTGTTTAAGGAATTTGAAAAGATTAGAATCAATGGTTATGAACTAGCTTCTTACATGCTTCCAGATTTCTTTCCTATGAAGATATTTGCATTAAAATATATTAGATAAACCCTCAATTCAAAATATATTAGTTTTGCATTTAAGAAGTGCCTAATCATGTTCAAACTAAAGAAATAGGTTGGACCTTTCTTAGTTAAGATAAAAGCAGCATCACAAGATGTTAAAGAGAAGTCTAGCAATATGATCCTCACAAAAGAATATTAGAGAGGGTGAAGCATGAATCAATATCATATGTAGAAATGGAAGTCACAACATTATATTAGCAATAGTGTATACACAAGGTAAACACAAGTAATTAAAAATAGAGAATTAAAAAAATTAAATGAAGCATGACATTTAGAAAACTCACCATAGAACAAGAAAATATGATCTTATTGCTTAAGAAATTCATAGAATGTGTCATCTCTACAATATTTAACTACATGTATTTATACAATTTCTATTGGCTTGCATTTGAAGAATGTGGAAAACCAAGAGAATTGTCACAACAATGGAAGATTCATGACATCATATATGCAATAGTGTATACACACCTTGGACATGAAATTAAAAATAAAGTTGCAAAAAGCAAAGCACAAGACTTAAATAAAATTATTTAAGACAAGAATATATAATCTTATTGTTCAAAAGAGTCATAGAATGTGTTTCCAACCTACAAGATTCACATTCACATGTATTTATATAATTTGTATTAATTTACATTCTAGTAATGTGGAAAACTAAGCACTTTAAAACCTCCCCTCTATTCAGAATATAAACTATACATTTTGGAAAAGCATATTATTCTCTCAAACTCAACATATAAACTTATTTGATCATTCTTATATTATATAAGAAAATAAACTAGAAATTGCACCAAGAGGTGCAAAGGAACATCGAAGGAACAAAAGATTCAAAGAGACTTTATAATTTTTTGTTGTGGAATTGAGGCTTATGTGATCCATAACATATATTAAGAAGATTTTCCGCGTAAATCACATCTAGCAAAACCTTTGTTGACGTGTTTCGAACCAACTAGTGTGGTTCATCGTTAGGACAAGTTGAGGAGTCAGATCATGGTTGAGTAGTATCTTCACGCTGATTCCCATCATTTCCCTGCTCAAAAATTGGGGGTTCTTAACACCCTCTCTACTCGTGCCCTTAGGATTTCTGATAATAAGAGCTTCGATAAGGAAAAATCCCATCTCCTTAATGTCTTTATGGAGAATGGCTATAGTAGGCGCCTAGGTTAGAAGGCTTTTCTTAAAGCCTCTAAAAACTTGATTGTTAAAAAAGAACCTAAAGAACGCCTGCTAGGTGTCCATCTTCCCTATGTCCAGGGAACCACATACAAGATTGCTAGAATCCTTAAGAAGTATAATATTCCCTCAACCTTTAGGCCCCTCAACACCATTCGAAAATCCCTCCAATCGGTGAAAGATCCCATTGACCCTAAGGACATGAAGGGTGTCTAGTTGATCCCCTGTTCTTATGGGACCCCCTATAGCAGGGAGACTGGGCGCTCCATCCATCAAAGGATAAATGAACATGCAGTTGACCTAAGACATGGGAGAACCAAGTCTTCAGCGTTAGCAGAGCATGCAGAAAAGACCAAGCACCACATTTGTATTGAGGAGGCCAAGGTTATTACCAAGGTTGCCCATTTCCATCACCGTAAATTCAGGGAAGCGATTGAAATTGAAAAAAGGCCTAACAATCTCAATAGAGATGATGGCTGGAAAATCAGTCGTTACTGGATCCCTGTCCTTTCTTCTTAGTCTTGTTAGGGTTTCCCCTTTTCCCCGGTTCCTTCTCCTTAAATCTACCTTTTCCTTCCTCCGAGGGCTCTCCTTTTATTTATATTTTCTGTTATTGTCCTGTTCTTGTCCTCCTTGGTTTAAAAAAAATAATAAAAAAATAAAAATAAATCAATAAATAATAATAATAATAATAATAATAATAATAAATTAAAATAATAATTAAAATAAAAATTGACACTCGTTTTAATTTTTATTACTTTTATATGATTATTCCTATTTGTTAATATGTTTCTGCCTTTACCATAGAAATTATATGAAAATAAAAATAGAAATAGAGGTCAATTTTGATCAATTTTAACCAACAACCTTAATTTATTCCAGTAAATCATAATTATAATTTATGAATTAATAAATAAATAATTAAATAAACTAATAAAAAAAAAACCCTTTTCTCATCCCTAGCAATTCATTTGATTAAATAAATTAGAAATATTTAATTTAACTATTTGATAATATAACTTTCCATTATAAAAAATGATTAAATAAATTATAAATGAGTTAGATTGAAATAATAATAAATAAATAAATAAAATAAAATAAAATAAATAAATATAAATAAATAAAAAATTATTAACCTAAGTAAAATATATTAATATGTTAAAATTGAATAACCAATACATTTCAAGTGGTTGTTTATTCTATTACCTTTGACTTATTATATTTTAATTTTATTTGTACTCTTAGCCGTTTTTAGATAGTCGTTGATGGTCAACCCAGTAAACCTAGCCGTTTGAAGGATCTACTCTCCCTTTATAATTGACAGCCATGATCTGACTCCTCAACTTGTCCTGACGATGAACCACACTAGTTGGTTCGAAACGCGTCGACAAAGGTTTTTCTAAATGTGATTTATGCCGAAAATCTTCTTAATAAATTTTTTGTTGTGCTGATGGGGCAATGGTAATTGTAAATTGAAATGCAATTCCCACACCTCGCTTGTATTGACTATGCTAGTTAATTGCCCCTAATATTTTATGTATGGCTTTGTTAATTAATCAACACTAATATTTATGTATGGCTTCACTAATTAATCTTTTCCTTGGAGTCACGAGAAGCAACACAAGTAACACGTTCCCACAGCTGGGAGAGTATTGAAATATGTATGTGTTCACTAATAAATCACTTATCCTGCGGGTTCAGTGTGTGTCACATGCTCGCTAGTGGAACAATGCAAAGTGGTCCCATGACAAGCGAAACATTGCTTTTTAGTTAATTTGATCAAAGTGTGGTATATTGTTGCATTGTTTTGTTTTCGAATTTGGAGGGACTTTAGGATTCTATAATATTTTTTCTCGTGTGTTACGATGTTTTCTTTTGGAAAGAGCATGTGTTAATATTTTACAATATTTCTTCTGCCTGGCAGGTTTGAATTTCTATTCTTTATCAGCGTGTAATGAATTCAGAATTCAACGTTGAATCTATATAATATCAATGCATAATAAAGTTAGAATTCGAAGGTGAATTTCTATAAATAAATGAAGAAGCCCAAACCATTCACATTTTGTTGAGAGCAGTAGAAGATGGAGATCTGTAACATTCCATCACTTTTATGGACATTACTTTTACTCGTTTCTTTTTCCATTCTCTGTCTCAATCCCTCCCCATTTTCTTCCGCCCTTTAATTATCACACTGTCGGCATCCTCGTCTCGGAAATGCTTCTGATCAAGAGGCTCTCCTTGGACTTCTGTCTGCAATCACCTATGATCCATCTCAATCGTTAACCACTTCGTGGAAAACCAACGTTTCGTTCTACGAGTTGAGAGGTGTCATATGCAGTCGACGCAGATAGAGAGTGGTTTCACACAATGTTTCATCCAAGGAATTGCAAGGTACAATCTCTCCTCTTCTCAACAATCTCTCATTTCATAGAATGGTTGACCTTGCCAATAATAGTTTTCATGGTCACATTCCCTCTCAATTCAGAATTTTTTTTCTTAGAGATGCTTTAACTGTATATGAATCAACTCCACAGTTCTATTCTTCCCATTCTTGGTCGTTGTCGTAGTTTACAAGTCATCTCTATGCACTCTAACGAGTTCATAGGAAACATGTAGTGGACAACACTTCACTGCCCTGTGAAGCAAAATCTGAGCATCCTCCTCATTTTCCAACTCCACCATAGCCTTCCAAAGCCTCACAGAGTCAAGAATATGCTCCAGCCCCTTCCTCAACACTCGACTCTTGTTCGCACCATCTTGTTCGATCTTTGAAGCTTACATCCACAACTTCACCAAATTGGGGATCGCCTTTACACCACACATAATGAAAGCTATGGCTTCATCTAGAATCACCAATTTGCAAGCCTCCAACCATACATCTTCATTCTTTGGGCATTCTTCACAACCTTTTTAATCAAATGTCGTGCATCTTGTATCTTCCCTACAACCTCCTCTATCCTCGCCACTACAATCCAACCAGGAGGATGCTTTGGGTTAGTATGAGTAACTGACTTGAGCAACAATCTGGCCTTTTTAACTTCCAAAATCTTTGCATCGCTGGTAATCTTCATACTCTTGAGATCAATCAGATACCCATTAAGATCTACGATGGTCAATCCTGAAACTAAATTAGAGAGCTTATTGAGCTTCAAAGACAACAACCTGTCTCCCCTCTCCAACAGTCATGAGATGAGTCACCAACGTCTGCGCCCACGGTGTCTCTGTGCCACCTGCAGCCCTATTTTTGGGATCCAATGCACTGACGTGCTCCTTCTCTTGCCTGACATTCTCCAACAATGTATCCGGAATGGGAACAAACTCTCAAACCTCATTTTTCTTTTCCTTTTATCGAAGCGAATAATCCCCAATCTCTGGTATGATGTCCCACTCCTCGGTGGAGAGCGTATACAATTTCCTCTTAAGATCTGCAAACTGCTCTGTAATTTTCAGGTTTGAGGCTCTGTACTTCTCAATCTCCTATGTTTCAGCCTTGCCTCCCACTAGTCCTTTCCATGAGAGTCCATTCTTTAATCAATTCTCTCCCAGACAACATCGACTTCCTTGTCATCCTCATCGTATTCGGCAAAGGCAAACAAATCCACATCGTTTCCCTCAAATTCATCGAACTTCTGGTTCTCATCATATCCCTTCTCATCATCTACTTCTTCCTCCTCTTCGACACCCACGGTACTGACAACAGCCTTGCCCCACCCTTTTCCTACTGTTGCATCACCTATGGTGGTGGCAGATCAGTTTAGGGCGGGCCTCGCAAGCCCGATATCAGACCACGTGGTGAACACCGTGGCCCCTCCCTCATCATCGCATATGGCCCAGTCTCCAGTCTCAATTTTTCTAACTTTAGGCTTTATCTTGCTTCCAAAGTTCTCTGCAATGATTTTTTCGGATCCATGTGACCAGTAGCTGCGAGTGGAAAGACGTTTAACGGAAATATGACTATGTTGGTGGTTGGTTCCATGGCATCGTCATGGAGGACTCGAAGTAGTTCACCTTTTGGTTTTAGGAAGGCATCGCCAATTAACAAGAAAGTGATGATCCCCCAGTATTCTTCCCTGGTTAGCTTCTTCTTATGGATCCAACTATGGGATAATGAGATCTGTGACACCCTGTAGAGTGCGCAGCGAATTGCTTTCCAACAAGTTTACATATAATTACAATTTCCAACAAATTTACATATAATTACAATTTGTAACTCATGCCATTAAGGAGGTATGCTTGCCTTTGTAACTCATGCCATAAAGGAGGTACGCTTGCCTTTGTAACTCATTTCATAAAGGAGGTATGCTTGCATTTGTAACTCATGCCATAAAGAGGAGTATGTATGCCTTGAAGAAGAGAGAGTAACTTATGCATTGAAAAGTGCATAAGAGGAATCTTTTATGATGAGTCTTTAATGTGCATAAGAGAGTGTAAAAGGAGTGCAACAAATCCATTATGAGAGAGAGAGGGGAACGAGTGTCATTAAGGAG
Organism: Pinus tabuliformis; assembly: GCA_031772625.1. NCBI lineage: Eukaryota > Viridiplantae > Streptophyta > Pinopsida > Pinales > Pinaceae > Pinus > Pinus tabuliformis. The sequence continues at coordinate 2,080,820,640 of CM062818.1, forward strand.
AGAGCAGTGTGAAGTGGCATGATAGAGTGCTTAGTGAGAAAGGTGACATGTATTTCCATTTTGATAATAATATTATAGTATCATAATGATAATAATAATAATAATAATACTAATGATAATATTGATGATTAAGTAAAAATTGAACAATTAAGATTGATTAAGGATAACTTGAGTGATTTTCCATCATCTATACTTGATTACCAATTGAAGCAAGGATATTTACTAATTTTGGAAAGTCATGCTTGAAATGATAGACATGACTTTCTATTTTTAGAAAGTCACTCTAGAATTGTCAGAAATGGGATTTTGTTCAAGGAAATTCATCCCTTAGCTGCCAATTTTCAACACAACCTCCAATCTTATTGATTGATGAACATTTTTTCATATAATCAATTCCAATAAAATATTTGGCTATGCATCATGTATAGGATTTCTTTATATCTAGTTACTTTTAAAAATCCTTAATTTGGACTAAGACTTTTCCCTAGCCACAATCTCGCACACCCCACCCAGTGTTTTGCTTTCATGGCATCCCCTTGTCTTTCCTCTCAATTCCTAATGAATATTGTGGAATCAATGTGTTAGGTCCCTATAATACTAGCGATTCCCCCATTACTATTGTCATTGTATCCCTTATTATTATTGTTGTGCCCCTATTGTCCCCATATCGTTATTATCGTGTCCCATAGAATCCCACTATTGTTATTTTTATGTCTTTATATTATTATTGTTAGGTCGGCTTGGTTATATTGTGACCCCTTAGACTATATATAGAAAGGAGGTTTTGTAATTTGAATCTTCCAAGAATTGTTCAGTTGTGTAATGTAAATGAGGTTGCCCCCTCGAAGAGGCTCAATTCTAAGGCATTGATCTATCTTTTCTATCTTTTTGTGAGCTGGTTTCACAACATTTGGTATCAGAGCTTTAGATTCTAGGGTTTCGCTGCTCCAAACAAGTATGTGTGGAATTTTTGCTATAACTATTTCTCTATGAAGTTTCAGAAGCTACAAAAGAAACCCATTTCACAAGAAATTGGTCTGAACCTCGACTCCGAATTTCAGATCCTGTATCGCTATATTTGCGGAGATATAATCTGAGGAAGTTAGCATTTTTGCAGATCCCCGAATTACATTCCAAATAGGTCACCTTGGGAAAATCGTCATAACTTTCTCTCTGAGTATCAGATTGAATTTTCATAAGAAGTTATAGAAATAGGACGGACTGTAGTTTTTTGGGTACTATTTTCAGAACCTAAGGTTGAAACAACGTCTCTCGGCATGTCTTACAATTTCACTCTACTGAACAATTCTATACTCAGGTCATCGTGGGAGATTTGGCATAACTATTCATTGGAGAATCCAATATTGATCAAAGTTGTGGAGTTAGAAATATTACTCAAAGGGTTATCGTAGGAAGAAATTGCAGATCTTGGAGATCCAAAATTACAGAACTACATCGGATTCAATATCAAGCTCCTACAAAGTGAAAAAAAGGAGTGTAGTTTTTTTAAATTTTTTGCATAAGTTTGGTTTGAAAAATTAGTTTGAAGGAATTCAAAGGGCATAGTGAAGCATTATTATCGATAATTGATGCCTCAAAGAAAGCAAATGGAAACACCTAGTAAGCAACCTAAAAGCTTAAGCACGACTCATGAAGAAGAGGAAGAAATGTAACATGATATATCAAAATTACGAGACCAAGTGCAACAAATGTCACTCACACAAAAAGTAACAAAAGCTAAAATGGATGATATAAGAAAGACGTAGAAGCTAAGATGTATGGCATGGAAGCTAAGATGGATGGTTTAAAGAAAGACGTAGAAGCTAAAATGAATGACGTGGAAGCTAAGATGGATGGCATGGAAGCTAAGATGGACGATTTGAAGACAGGCATGGAAGATTTGAAGACAGATTTGAAGACAAATTTGACGAAGTTTCTACAAGAAATGATTACTAATGGCGAAAGGGTAGTAAAGGAAACTCATGCTGAGAACAAAATAAATGTTAATCATGATTTCATAGACTCTAATGTTGGATCAAAGAACCACCATGTTCCAAAGATCGATATGAGGAAGTTTGATGGCAAGGATCCCGGAACATGGATACTACTTATGGAGCAATTTTTTGATCTCCATAATGTGAAAAACACACAAAAGGTATGCATTGCAACTTTATATTTGAACCAAATCAGTTTGTATGGTATCGATGGCTTTGCTCTCGTAAATAAATTGTCACTTGGGCTATTTTTACAGATGAAATGATAGCACATTATGAGGATACAAAAAGCAACACTTTTTTTAGCTAATTGATAAATCTAAAAAAAAAGGGTTCAATGATGGAGCACATTGAGGACTTCAAAAAATTGAATATAAGGGTAAAAGATATTCCAGAGGAGTATAGGATTGATGTGTTCATAGGGACTTTAAAAGATAACATCCAACATGAAGTTCACCTTTGGGAACCAAATTCATTGGAGAAGGCATTCAGGTTGGCAAGAAAAATGGAAAGCAAAATTATGGCAACAAGGAAGCCTACCACTCACAATCATAAATATGTAAGTGTTGCTGCCCCTACCCATCCACAACCTACAAGGTTGACACCACAACAATTGGAAGAAAAAAGAGCAAATGGGATTTGTTACAGTTGTGATAGAAAATACACTAAATGTCATAAGTGTGCCGAGAAGAAATTATTTTACATACATTGTGAAGAGGAGGAAGAAAAGGAACAAGAAATGTCATAAGAAGAGGATATACACTAGTATCAAACCCTAGAAAAAAATAAATGAATTCGACCATATCTTGTAATGCATTGGTTGGAATTACCACTTCTCAAATTATCAAGATAGAAGGGCATATCAAGAAGAAAAAATTAATAGTGTTGATTGATTCAGGAAGTACCCATAATTTTATTCATTGTAAGATAGCCAAGGAATTGAATTGCTTCCTATATGTAGCACCAGAGTGTCAAGTGATGGTTGCAAGTGGAGGAACCATAAATTTCTCAAGAAAGTGCCATAATATCAAGCTATCCATGGGAGAATATGTATTTAATAGCCCAATGCCTTCCATTCCAATGGGTTGTGTTGATGTTGTACTAGGAGTCCAATGACTACAATCCTTGGGTACAATAGCTTTTAATTTTCAAGAACTTTTCATGAAATTATATTCAAAAGGAAAGGAATTTGAATTAAGGGGTATCGCAGGGAAACCGAGAAAGATAATTAGCTCTAATGGAATGACAAAGTTTTTAAAGAAAGAAAAATGAGGCATAATTACACAATTAAGTTCACTAGAGGTTCCCACATCGAAATCATCCATTTCTCCAGATCTTCAAAAAGTCTTGGACAATCATTCCAAGGTATTTGAGACTCCCAAAGGCCTCCCACCTATTTGTGATCATGATCATGCTATCAATTTGATTCCAGGAAGTGTTCCTCCAAACATCAGGCCTTACAGATATCCCTATGTCTAAAAGAGTCAAATTGAACGTATGGTTGCAAAAATGCTAGAAGCTGGTATAATTCAACCTAGTCAAAGTTCTTTCTTTGCTCCAGTAGTATTGGTTCACAAGAAGGATGGATCATGATGCATGTGTATAGATTATAGGGAGCTCAACAAGCTCACTATGTAAAGATAAATTTCCCATTCTTGTCATTGATGAATTATTGGATGAATTGCATGGATCAATTTACTTCACCAAGTTGGATCTTCGTTTAGGATATCATCAAATCAGAATGAAGACTGAAGAAATTCCAAAAACAACATTTAGAACTCATGAGGGTTATTATGAATTTTTGGTGATGCCTTTTGGCCTTACTAATGCACCTTCTACATTTCAAGGTTTGATGAATTCCATTTTCAAACCCTTCCTTAGAAAATTTGTGTTAGTATTTTTTGATGATATACTAATCTACAACAAGTCTTAGAAGAATCATGTCCAACATGTTGACATGGTGCTTAAACTATTAGAGGAGAAACAATTATATGCAAAAATCTCCAAATGTTTCTTTGGAGTACAAAAGGTGGAATATCTGCGTCATATTGTATATCATGAAGGTGTTAAGGTAGACCCTAGAAAAATTAAAACCATTAAGGAATGGAAAATCCCCACATCCATAAAGCATCTATGAGGATTTCTCGGGTTGATGAGGTATTATTGCAAGTTTGTTAAGAATTATGGGAGAATAGCAGCACCTCTAACGTCATTATTGAAGAAAGATGCATTCTCATGGACTCCAGAAGCAATAAAGGCCTTTGAACACTCTTAAAGAGGAAATGTGTCAAGCACTAGTCTTAGCTACACCGGACTTCACAAAAACCTTTATTGTGGAATGTGATGCCTTAGGAAATGGAATTGGTGTTGTTTTAATGCAAGAAGAAAGACCCATTGCTTTTGAAAGTCGTCCAATCAAAGGAAAGTATTTACACAAAGCTATTTGTGAGAAGGAAATGCTAGCAATACTACTTGCACTTAAGAAATGGCGACCCTACCTAATGGGAAGACACTTCAAGGTAACAACAGATCATGAAAGTCTTAAATACTTTTTAGAAAAAATATTATCTTCAGAAGAGTAGCAAAAATGGGTCACAAAGATGTTGGGCTATGACTTTGAAATCATATACAAAAAAGGGAAGCAAAATGTTGTGGCAGATGCACTCTCAAGAAAGTATGAGGATGTGAAAGCATTTCTTTGTGCCATTTATATTATCCAACCAGATTGGATAAACGAAGCAAGGGATGAATGGAAGAATGATGAGGAAGAGTGGGAACTCATTCAAAAGATACAACAAGATCCCAGTACATATGATACATTTAGATGGAAAAATGATTCGTTATGGTACAAGGATCGGTTATACCTATGTAAGAATTCCCAACTCAAACAAAATATTCTTATGGAATTGCACACCTCTCCCTTAGGAGTGCACTCAGGATTTCTAAAAACCTAGCACGGGGTTAAGAAGGTTTTTTTTGGGATGCCCTTAAATCGGATATTCAAAAGTTTGTGGCGGAATGTTTGGTTTTCCAACAAAATAGAGTTGAAACAATTAAGACCCCAGGACTATTACAACCTTTATCCATTCCAAGCTAACGTTGGGAGGATATTTCAATGGATTTTATCATAGGTTTACCCAAGTTTGAAGGAAATAGTGTTATCATGGTGGTAGTTGACAGACTTATCAAGTATGCGTTGTCCATTTAAAGTGAGTACAGTTTCTATTCCATTTATCGAAATAATTCAAAAGCTACATGGAAACCCAAAGATTATTGTAAGCGACAGAGATCCCATTTTCACTGGAAATTTTTGGACAGAATTATTTTCTTCTCTTGGTACTCAGTTAGCTCATATCTCATCTTATCATCCTCAATCTGATGGGCAAACTGAGATAGTAAACAAATGTTTGGAAGGATATATCTTCGTTGCTTTGTATCTGATAAACAGACACAATGGGTCAAATGGTTGCCTCTTGCTGAATGGTGGTATAACACTTCCTTCCATACTCCAACAAAAATGACCCCATTTATGGCACTTTATGGATATCATCCACCATCCATCACATCATATTTAAGAGAAAATTGTAAGGTTCAAGCAGTCGAAGATCACATCAAGCATCAACAACAAGTTCTCTAACTCTTAACGGATAACCTCACCTTGGCACATAATAGAATGAAACAGTAGGCAGATCAACATCGCAACGAAAGAAGTTTTTGTAGGCGATTGGGTATTCCTACGACTACAACCATATAAACAAATGTCCCTCAATCAAGCTAAGAAGGATAATAAATTATCACCAAAGTATTATGGTCTGTACAAGGTGTTGCAAAAGATAGGTACTATGACATACAAATTGGAGCTTCCTGCATCTTCCCAAGTGCACCCAGTTTTCCATGTTTCATGCTTAAAGAAGGTTATAGGTGACAAGATTCCAATTCAAACAATATTGCCAGAACTTGATGAGGAAGGTAAAATCATATTGGAACATGAGGCAATCAAAGAAACAAGAACTTGACAGCTATGAAATCGATCAATTTCAGAGTATCTCATCAAGTGGAAGAACTTACCCATTAAAGATTCCACATGGGAGGATGAGAATTTTATACAGAAGCATCCAAAACTACTCAAGCATTGAGGACAACACTTTTCTGAAGGAGAGGGGCATGTTAGGTCCCTATAATACTAGTGATTCCCCATTACTATTGTCATTGTATCCTTTATCGTTATTGTTGTGCCCCTATTGTCTCCATATTGTTATTATTGTGCCCCATAGAATCCCATTATTGTTATTTTTGTGCCTTTATATTATTATTGTTAGGTCAGCTTGGTTATGTTGTGACCCCTTAGACTCCTATATATAGAAAGGAGGTTTTGTCATTTGAATCATCCAAGAATTGTTCATTTGTGTAATGTAAAGGAGGTTGCCCCCTCGAAGAGGCTCAATTCTAAGGCGTTGATCTATCTTTTCTATCTTTTTGTGAGCTGGTTTCATAACACAATGACCCCTCAAAGGCACTTTAGATCTAAGGATCATAGCCCCCTATACCACCAAGGAAGTGGCTACGCCTTTGAAGGACTCAATTGCTCTACCTTCTAAAACACAAAAAGTAAAAAGTTCCAATCATGAACTACAACCTCTGATCTTATTGATTTCTAATAAAATATTTGGCCATGCATACATGTATAGGATTTATTTATATCTAGTTATTTTTAAAAATCCTTAACTTGGGCTAGGACGTTGCCCTAGCCACAATCCCGCACACCCCATGTAGTATTTTGCTTTCATGGCATCCCCTTGTCTTTCCTCCCAAGGCCTAATGAATATTGTGAGATCAATGACCCCTCAAAGGCACTCTAGAACTGAGGATCACAACCCCCTCTACCAGTAAGGAAGTAGCTACTCCTTTGAAGAACTCAATTGCTCTACTTTTGAACATTGTTCAACATCTTAGTAGAATGGATGCATTGTTGCCTAAGAAGATTTTGAAGTTTCTCCACCCATTTTGTAGGTTGATCAACCCTCATAGGAGACTCCCATCTAGCAAGCTTAGGAAAATCTTCTAATAAGGCTCTACCCACTGCTAGAAGTGTTGATGCATCTCAATCTCATCCCTATAATCACTTCATAGTTGAGAAGGATACCTCCCATCATTTGATGTGTCACTCCAATGGCATTCACTTCAACACTTGAACCTACATCATTGGGCTTCACATGTGTGGAAACCACTTATTTAGGAAGAAGCCTACATTTACCCATGTGCTTATGGGTTCTTCATGGTGAAGTTTAACTCTATTGAAGGCAAGGAGCATATTCTTCACTTCATGTCTTGGTCTTTGGGGCATGTCAACTTATGCATGAGTACCACTACCTTGAATTCATTTGCAAACTCCTTGACTCCAATAATGTGGTTCATATTCGTAACCTACCTTTACAATTCTAAACACTTGCAGTTTTGGCCTCCATTAAAAATACTTGGGAAAAAAACCATTATGGATCTCCTAAAACTCTAAAAATGCATATCACAACCTATGTCAAGATATTCTTCAAAGTGGATTTCACATATGGATTATCGAAGAAATATGGAAACTAGACTATGAACAGGTTGCCTTCACATGTACATAATGTTTTGTCTACAAGCACTTAGCATCTTCATGTCCTAATCTTTGCCTTAGGATATCAAGAACCCCATAAGTCTTTTGTGGGGGGTGCAGAAAGTGAAAATAGTTGCAAGCCCACTGGATGGCAAGGTGCTAAGGACCATCGTCATTTGGTGGAACCCACCAAGGAATTGACGCATCAAGCAATAAGGAAGATTTAGTGAAGGAATTCCATGACATTAATACCTAGGTGCAGGATCAGCTAAAGATTCAGGTGGGAGAAGAAAAGGAAAGGAGACAATCTATCCTAAAAAATGATTTGTGTGAAGCAACCAGCACTGTCAGACTACAGTGAAGAAAAGAAAAGAGAAGAAGGGAGGGAGCTTATGTTGCATTATATGACTTTCTGCTCAAGGAAAATAGTAGTCCTTGAGGATGATCATCTTCACAACAATTCTACCCAGCATTGAAGACTGAAAAGTAAAAATGTGGGTTCTAAAACATGCATAATGTGGGGTTTTGGATCAACGTTATAACTAATCATTTGTTGTTTGGCAGCTCTAGCTTTTGTCGATAGTATGCAAAGAAGAAATGTTTCACTCTTGTAATCTAACCTAAAGGGTTAATATATCAATATCAGACACTACAGAAGATAAGTAGCAGCTGTGTGTATGACATAATCCTACATGCTTTTGAATATAATCTTTATCTGCGAAAAAAAAAATCCTTAGTTTTGATAGAGATGAATCCGAAATTTAATTGACCTTGTCCTACATTTAAGTTTTAATAGTTGTGATAAACGACATTCATAGGATATGATTCCTCTATGCAAATCCTAACCATGAACATTGAATACATCAACGGTAGAAAAGATAATCAACAAGGACAATTTTTCTGGTTTTCAATGGATCTTCTCTAAAGAAATAAAAGTTCCAACACAGGATTAGTTGCAAGATTATTAAAAAAAAATCCATGATTGTTAGTATTGTAGGGCCCTTTCTCACAATACATAATATTTTTTCCAGCTGAATTTTCTAAGAATCCTGTACAATACAATAACATGTATGCATGGTATAGTACTCCTATGTTCTGGTCACTTCTGATTGGCAACTCCAGGGAACGTACATCAAAAACTAAAACTATTGGCAAATACTAGAATTATGTGGATTTCAATGTTGTCTCAATACTTGAGAAATCAGATAAAGAACACATGTACTAATATTGAATAGAAAAGAACAATGATTATCAAAAAAAAATTGAGCACAATAATCTGTGGGCATAATATTTTACCTCAAAGATGAAAAAGAATGGCAGCTTGCACTGCAATTAAAGATATGCAGAAAAAGGGAACAAGAAGGAATTCTAGAATAAGTAAAAACAAGAATAAGTAAAAACAACGGAAATTCTCCCATAGGCCGCATTCAAATAAATGGACATAGTTGCAATAATGTAACTTTAAGATTTGGGAACGTACTAAACTCACACACATGTATACAGTTTTAGGAATAAAATGACACAAATTGCTTTCCAAATTTAGTATTTAACAGGCATAGCAGAGCAGAGATTGAGCATCTTCCAAACAACAGAAAATATTAGTACCAACTGCAAGCATTTTATCCTCCAATTAAGGTTGTGAACAAGGGGTGGTGAGCACTCGTGATGGAGAAATGAGAGACCTTCAGCTGCTCCAATTGCTATCTTGAGACGTGTTATCCAGTCCAGTGACTGTAAAGTATCTTCAGGTGAGCTGCCCTTTTTGTAAAGGGCATAAGAAAGATCTCTGTTTGGCATGTATTTGTACACAAGAAGCTTCTCATCTTCACGTTCCAAACAATGACCTAAAAGAGACACTAACCTTGTTTGTGAACATTCAGATTGTATAAACTACCAAGTGAAATAGGAAGACCACCATTAACAGAGGCTAAGCTGAGATCCAAAGACTTTAATGCACTGAGTTCACCAAACCATACCAATATGGAGCCAGGCAAGAGAAAGCGAGAAGCATTGAAGGTCTCCAGAAACGTAAGATTCTGCAAGCCATTGACGACAAATTGTGGATTGCGTGACCCTATTACTGTCCTTTTGAATCCATACAAGTTTATAGATATAACATGTCCTTCCTTGCATGTAATCCCTTTCCATACTTAGCAGGGATCAAGCTTCTTAGGCCACTCCTTGCTCTTCAATCCCAAGGAAGCGCTCAAGTTGAAAAGAGCACTAAGCTCTGACCTGTTAATTGAGACCAATCGTTGGCTAGGGCCTCTTGCCAACAAAACACATTGTGAGGTCGAATGGAAGGTGCTGCATTCACCTCCCAAATTCATCAAAAGAGGCAACAATAACAGTAGAGCCCATTTCCAACATTTTGAACGTGCCATAGAAACCATGTAGTAGGAGGAAAGTCGCCGATCCCCTACTCTGCCTATGTGCTCGAAAAAGCAGCATTTACAGCACTATTACTCCACTACCATTGCAATACTACTCCTAATGACAATAAATGTGGGCATTTTGTTGGTAGATCAGACATTAGTAGTTTACCTGGTGACCACAACGCCATCTGTTCCTCTGCAGAGGGCCTTTATGCCTTGAGAAACCTCAATCAATCTGATCCAGCTGTGAAAGAAATATATCGTCCTAGTTTTCTTCCATCAGATTTAAAGCTACATAAGCCATTTCTGCAAACCAAACCTACCAGAAAATTACCCCAAGAAGCCATTCATGTTGTTGCAATTCCTGACACTTCACAAACCATGAGAACGAGGAGTAGCAATGGCAACAGTTACAAATAATTACACCGAACTATGTCAAGTTGTAGTTACAAGTAATTACACCTAACTATGTCAAGTTTCAGACCCTTTCGACTGACTATTGAACCCGTACATACGTCGTTGCAGTGGATTGAACAGAAGTTTATCGCCTGGCTCGTGACTTTCCCATGTGTAAAATCTTAACTGGTGGGAGGATGACATAAACGAAGCAAAGGGATTGGCTAGGGTGAACAGTGTTTGCTCACTCGAAGCGGGACAGTGAAAAACGCCTTCTAGAATAAAAATAAAAAATTAATTTTATATTATATAAATGTTGGGGAGAAAGGTCTTCCATAATATTATAATGTCCAAACCAAAAGCTTTTATATATGAATGAAAAGGTTTCTAAGAAAAGAATAATAATGGAAAAAATTATAGTTACCTTATTATTCCCATTATTAATTATATTTCTCTTTAATGATGATGAAAAACTAATAATTCAATCAACTTTTTCCTTATCGATATTATCTTCAAGATAATAAGCAAAGCCAAAAATCTGAATATTACGATTCTTGCACCAGGTTTGCGTTGCATATGAGCGTATTCCACTCCATGATTGAAAATAGCTTCTCCACACTGGGTATACTTCATGGGACTGCCAAGGGATTCCACTTCATGATTTTGTTTACAAACATTGAAGACATGGTTCTCACTTGCAAACGTGAGTATCCATCCCCTTTCCACACCCTTTACATCGAATGCGCTCTCTTTGTCAATACTCACATTGTGGTACAAATGATCTTCATCTTTAAATAATTGGGAGTCGTGTGTCCACATATACACATGTACCACTAATCCGCCTCCTCCGTCTTCACCGCAGGTTTCAAACACCTCGGATTGGGTGCCACCATTGCCCGCTTCAAATCTCACCTTGAACTTATTACCATTCTCCATTGTGAGAAAGCACAGCAATCTTGCACTATGTAAATGTACATTCTGTCACAGCAGCGGAGATGTAGATGTTGTTGCGGCAGGGACCTCTAGCACCGTGACGTCATAAAAACAACTGTTCGGCATACATTTCTCAAACTCCTGCACAAATTTCACCATACATTTAAGTTTCTCTCAATAAATTTAAAATGTAATAATATATAAATTAAAAATATTAAAATTCAGTTATATTATTACTTTATAAATAGTTTGACTACGCTGAGTTTAAATGGGCTAGTTTATTTATTGGATTGAAAAATAGAAAATTGATTTACCAATCAAACAAATTTAATCTAGTTTAAAAATTAAAATTTGAAACCAATAAAACTAACTAGTCTATGTATTATTATATATATTATTATTATAACTAAATTAGATAAAGATTTAATTTTAATAAATGTCATATTTATTATATGATTTAATTTATTACCATTACATACTCTGTCCTGTGGATCATCGTCCAGCTTTTCCCCTGGATACACAAACATGTTTCTCCATAACAACCAAAATGTATATATACTCCTTTTAACAATAAATCAAGAAGTATAAGGTAACACACAAAACGTACGTATGCATAGTTTTTGTTAAAATTTATATTCGTTAAATTTATTAGGTACTCACGGCACTGAAAAGAAACTTGTGTGAAAAGCTGAGAAAATTTAGCCGTTCCAACTGAGTCCATGCCTCTTCTATCATGCACACATTACAACACCTCTCCGCCGTAATCTCTTCCAATGATGTCCAATTAATTAAAATAGAAAACTCACAAACTTCATAATTCATAACTAATTCTATTTCTACATTATTCTCACATCCTCCCTTAATGGAGAAATGGATTCTCTACAATACCTAACTGACTTCTAAAAACTTCAAATTTGATTTTACCAAGGGGCTTAGTAAATATATCAGCCACATTATCCTTGGTGTTACAAAATATCAACCCAATTTCTTTGGACTCAATTTTCTCATGTACAAAGTGGTACTGTAACTCAACGTGTTTTGTTCTAGCATGGTGAACTGGATTATGTGCTAATTTGATAGCACTCTGATTATCACAATTGATACATGTTGCACCACTTTGCGCTTCTTCAAGATCAGCAAGAACTCTCCGCAACCAAATAGCTTCACAGGTGGCATTGGTTAAAGCTTTGTACTCTGATTCTGTTGATGATAAAGAAACAGTTGGCTGTTTCTTACTGCTCCAAGATACGACCCCTGATCCAATATGGAATGCATAGCCAGAGGTAGATCGTCTGTCATCTGGATTTCCTGCCCAATCTGAATCAGAAAAACCTGTCAGTACAACATCAGATACATCAGTATACATAATACCAAGATTCATTGTTCCCTTTAAGTATCGGAGAACTTTCTTTGCAGCATTCCAGTGATTTCCTGAAGGCTTAGCCATGAATTGACTAAGAATACTGACTGAGTATGCAATGTCTGGTCTGGTAGTGGTGAGATAGTTCAAACTTCCCACTAGCTGACGATATAATGTTCCATCTGCCTCTTTCGAACCATCTTCTTTGTACAACTTTGCATTCTGTTCTAAGGGAGTTGACATAGCTTTACAATCTGTCATATTGAACTTTTTAAGAATCTCCTTTGTATATTTGCTTTGAGTGATCAATGTTTTACCAGTTTCTCTCCATACCTCAATGCCTAAACAGTAATGCATTTCACCCAAATGTGAGAATAATGCAGAAATGGTTAGTTATGAGTGGTTGAACTGAATTAGTTGTAGGTGGTTAAACAGAATTAGTTATGAGTGGTTAGGTGTTATTCCTATATAAGTGTGATGTAATTGAACAAATAGATCAATGAAGTTTGTGAGTTTTCTATTTTAATTTGGTATCAGAGCTCAGGGTTTGAGCTGGGGTGAGAGCGCAGGTGAGGAAGGCCGAGTGGTGTTTGCGTGAGGCCAGATCTGCGCTGTTGTGCGTATGTGCTGCCAAGACCCCTGTCAAGAACTCGGGTAGCAGTTGCTGTTGTGCGTATCAAGAACCGTTCGCGTGCTGCCAGCTTATGTGCCTATTTATGTGGGATCGTTTGAATCCTTATGTGCCTGTTTACATTTCTGAATACGTTTCATTAAATGAGTTGAATAGCCAGCGATTTTGTTTCTGAGTTGCTTAGTTGGAATGCGGCCAATCTCATCCACCGTCTTCTTGTTTGTTTGAAAGTCCACTGTCAGACGTGAGCCCTTTCTGTTTCGTTCTGTCCAGAAGTTTCTAATAGCAGTGTATAATGGGAGGCCTTCTGGCTTCATCTTAGTATTATTTATAGACCAACATGAGTCCAAATCCTGCGTGTGATGGTGCATGATTGTGGCTGCCAGAACTCGGGTATTAGAACTGTCAAGAAGCAAGACGGAGACGGTGCTGTCAAGAAGCTGTTGTGAACCGTTTGCAGTTGCTGGTGTGAGAACCGGTGTGTCCAGAAGAAGACGGAGACTCCCTGCGTGTGTTTCTTTGATTTTCTTGAAACCTTGCTGCCAGAACTTTGCTGGTGTGTATTGCAAGCTTCCACCGTTTCTACTACCGTGGTCATATTCTTTTTCAGTCGGCCCGGTTTTCTTTGTTTTGTTGCAAAAATCGTGTACCAATTTTCAACATTGAGGGTTCGGCGTTTATGTTGAGAAACTTAAGATGCACAAGTTCTGCAAGCTTCAAATACTCCAAGCTTGAGCAACCATTGAGAACCAGTTTTACAAGGGTTGTTTGGAAGATTTGAACCTGTCGCAGCTTAGGGTTATTTGAAAGATCAACAAATTCCAGTCTAGGGCAAGCACCGACATGAATACTTATGTTAGATATGGATGTGTCGAACCAAGTCAAAACTGTTAAAGCATCCATGACATTGTTATCCCAGGCAAATTTTTCTATTGGACAACTTTATATAATCAAAAATTTCAGATGCTTCAGCAGTTGAATTCCTTCCGGTAAGATGGGCACTTTGGAGCCTTGTATTTCTAACCTTTCCAAAAAGGTTAACTGTTCAACAGGTGTGGCAAGTGTACCAACTGAGGGCAGCCTTTGAAATCGATATGTTCACAGGTGGAAATTTCACCCAAAATATCCCTTGGGATGGATATATTAATGCAGTCTCGCAATGATAAATGTTGAAATTGCAATAATTGAGAAAAGGAATTGGGCACTGTGGTTAGATTAGTAGAGCCAGATAGATCTAAATGTCTTAAGGATTTAAGTTCAGAGAAATCAAATGGCAGTGATTGGGGAACTATGACATTTTTCAATACTATCTTATTCAAGCTTTTCATCAAACTCCCTATCGATCGAAGAAAACAGGAAAATGATGGCTTGACGGATTGCCGCGTGTTGGAGAAATTTTCATAAAATGATTTCATTGAATGTTGAGGATCAACTGGCTTGTCGTTGCTCGAAGTACCCTCCTCCGTGGCATCAATGTTCAACTCATGCGACTGGGAAGGCATCTGCAATGAACACAATTACTTAAATTAGTCTTCCAGAATTGAATGTTTGGATCTAACCATCTCGCATGCACATAATCAGTGAACCATGGAAAACTGACTACATGATCGAACGTGAGCGTGGAACAAAATAATTATAAAAAGTTTAGCATTATTTACCTCATCAATAATGGAATCGAACAACTCTTCGAGGAGGTCGTTTTTAGGAACTTGACGTTCCAAAACTCTTAAATTTCTTAGTAAAATGGTAGAAGGAAGGGAAATGAGGGGAGAATTACGCCAAAGAAGCCATACCAAATCCCCGGAGATGCCCGAACCAAGAAACGAAGGTGAGTCTATGTGATGTTCCACAACTAGAAGACGTACCCCTGATGTTTATGTTTTTAGGTGGTTGAGGTGGATTTTGTTGGAGGTAGGACTTTCATCACTGGCACCTGCAGACACTTACTTAGAGCATTCACTGACATGTAAAGCTTCAACATTGGAATTTTCACCAGATTAGCACCTTTCACTGTCCATGCATGCATGGAACTACATGCTTCTACATGATTTACTCTCTGATATGTGTTGGAATATTAATTCCAACTGCCGTGCAAGGACAGCGACGGCAGCAAGTTATTTTCCGGAAGCGACCATTAAACGGCGACCGTAAATCCATTTCAGAAAACCGCCAGTGCTCATCGCACCGCTTTTCACTGTGCGGTGGTTTTTCCTCAAACGCCTCCGATACAATCAGCTGCTGACACATGCCCGGAGCTACTGTTCCAAAACAACGCTTCATCTGAACATAAAGGTCAGTGAGAAAAGTCCTCCCGATATTGAGCACAGCCGTTGATTTTTTTAAGGGCAGATCAACGGTTGACGTACTGCAACAGACCTGCACAATATGGACATTGCATGAAGCTTTTCTTTTGACCGCGCAATTTACTATGGCAGTAAATGTTGGTAGAATTTTAATTTTATTGTTTTTTATTTGTCTACGGGAGTATGGCAAGTCAGAACATATTGTTATGTTTTTGATGTGTGCAATATATAAAAAAAAAAGATTCACACAGCAACAAAAAAAAATGCGAGGGTTGTTCATTGCATATGTATAGGCACTGAAACGCACAGCAGTGCGGAAAAGAAAGAAAAAGAAGAGGGTAGCGTGAGAGAATATACACACAACAATGTGTAAGGTTTTGTTGAGATGTGAAAAAAAACGCAGCAGCGTGATGATTTTTGGTTGTTCGCTGGGGAAAGGAAAGGAAGGCGCAGCACTGTGAACAGAAGCACGCAACAACATGAAGCTTTTGTGGTTGATCTTGCAATGTAACATAAGCAGCAGCATGAGTGTGGTTCGTTGTTGAGAAAGGGAGCAGCGTATGTAATTTTTGATATATATGAAATTGAAAAGGGCAATCGTGAATGAAGCAAGAGGATTTTTTTCTTTACAGCAGTAAATGTAAGATTATGTTTTTACAGCAGTGAATGTAAGAGATTTTTACACACAGCAGTGTAAAATCTCAGGAGGAGACAGAGTAATATTTTTGTTGTTGAAATGCTTTTTTTTGGTGAATCCCTGTGAGTGAAAGAGGATGAAGTTTGTATCAGGAATTTTATTTTAATAAATACAAGACTTTTGTGGGTGTATGTAATATTCTGTTCTCAGAAATCAGTGGTAGCTTCCCTGTGCTAAGATCTTGGAGAGAAACAGAGCATTGTCTATGTGTTCAGTTCATTTTGTTTTGGAATTTGCCAGAAAATTCCCAACAGTGGTATCAGAGCTTGTTCAGGCTCTTTGAAGGTGTTAAAGAAGCTAAAGGAAGGAGTTTTTTGCTGCAACAACTTCTCCAGCAAAGTGAAGGCTCAAGCAAAAGAATCCAGGTATTCCTCAAAGTTTTTTTTGTGTAGCTGCTGAAGATAGTGCGTTGTTTTAAAAACACAGTCAAGTATTTTGAAGCATAGTTAAGAATGGCGAGATCAAAGAAGAATGTCTCCAATCCTCATAAAAATGTGTCTCCCTCTACTACTAAAATAGAAGATAATCAATTTGAAAGCATTCTATTTGAGGCTCCAAGGTTCAATGGGAACTTTGATATATGGGAAATAAAAATGAGGACTTTCTTACAGTCTGAAGGGATTGAAATTTGGGAATCAGTGATTGATGATAGCAAGATGGATAGAGAATCCAAGGAGTACAATGCAAAAGCAGCAAAGACAATCTTGGATGGACTGCTTGATTCTATAAAGAAGAATCTAGGAAAATATTCATCAGCAAAGGATATATGGGACAAACTTCATGACCTTCACGCAAACGGAGCACTGACCATGACCATCAGTCAAGAAGGAAATTATGAACCCATCATAGAAGCTAAAAATGAGAAGGTTGACCTCATCAAGCTTCAAGTACAAGAAAGGGATGAAGAGCTCGCCAAGCTTAAGAAGGAACTTGATCAAAGCAAAAGGAAGCATCATGAAGAAGTCATATCCACGACAAATCAATTGAATAAAGCAAATAAGCAGGAAGATACCTTGTCAAGTCAACTTGAACAAAGGCATAAGAGAGTGAACAAACTTGTAGAAGAGATTGGACAGTACAAGGTAGAGGTCTCCTCCCTTAAGTTTGAATTACAAGAAGCCAGGAAGCAGGCACAAGGAGCTGAAAAGAAAATGGAGAGCAATCAAGCAAAGAGTGAAGAAATCTCCAAAATGAAGTCAGATTTCATATCCCTTAAAATAATAGCAGCTGAAGCTACTCATAGCAAGGAAGAAACTGAGGAACAACTTACAAAGAAGAATAATGAGTGTGAAAGATTGGAAGAATAGATTGTCCTCCTCAGAAAAAAGGTTGAAGGGATGAACAAAATCATGAAGAGCTCTCAAGCCTTAGATGACATGCTCAGCTATAACAGGTCTCCATCTGATAAATCAAGACTCGGGTATGTAGGTGAACCCTCAAACAAGAATGAAAATTATTTAAGCAAAGAAGATGTGAAGAAGGCAGAAATAAATTGTGATGCTCCTAGTTCCAGCAAAGGCAAGGAGAAAAATCAAGGCTACAATAGAAGAAATCCTACTCCAAGTAGAAAACCAGCTCCAAGAAGAAATGTTGAGAATGTCAAAGAGGCAAGAGGGAATGATTATCATCAAAGGATCTTGAGGCAGAAAGGCTTCAGAAGTACATCAAGGAAACCTCCATCTCCCAGGTACCAAAGTTCATTTTTTGGTTATTGTTATTCTCGTTTAAACTTTGGTCACATGGTAAGAGACTGTAGAGCATTTCAGAGAGATAGATGTTATGGTCTCCGACAACCTCCAAGAAACAATTTTACAGGAAGAAATCATGAAATCTTATTCATGAACAATGTAGAATGTTTCAAGTGTCATAACATTGGGCATATGGCACGTGATTGTAACTTAACATGGGCTCTTACGCAAGCTAGACCCACGCAAAAGAAGAAAGTTACACAAGTATGGAGAAGGAAGGAAATTCAGTCCGAAAGTCCTTTGAGCTCCCCAGCCAATCTAAGTTTCTTTTGAGAAGACTTTGCTGAAAGAATATGATGCATACACTTAGGGGGAGCTTGTAATTCTTGATCATTATTGCTGAACTATATTCTTTGATGAAGATCTTCTTATAGTGGAGAGATATGGAATTAAATTTTCCATAAGAGTAGAGAAGAAAAGGTTGCAGGATAGCTTGGAGATGCAAAGGTTGGAAATCTTGCCTGAGGCAGAGAGAAAGAGGATATTACATGATTGGAGTGCCTGAGCACAGCAGTTGAAATTAAAGGGGAGTGTTGGAACATTAATTCCAACTGTCGTGCAGGGACAACGACGGCAGCGCAATCATTTGTCGG
Organism: Pinus tabuliformis; assembly: GCA_031772625.1. Lineage (NCBI taxonomy): Eukaryota > Viridiplantae > Streptophyta > Pinopsida > Pinales > Pinaceae > Pinus > Pinus tabuliformis. Next base: position 2,080,839,263 of record CM062818.1, read on the forward strand.
AAGCGACCATTAAACGGTGACCGTAAATCCACTTCAGAAAACCGCCAGTGCTCATGGCACCACTTTTCACTGTGTGGTGGTTTTTCCTCAAACGCCTCCGATACAATCAGCTACTAACACGTGCCCGGAGCTACTGTTCCAAAACAGCTCTTCATCGGAGCATAAAGGTCAGTGAGAAAAGTCCTCCCGATATTGACCACAACCGTCGATTTTTTTTAAGGGCAGATCAACGATTGACGTACTGCAACAGACCTGAACAATATGGACATTGCTTGAAGCTTTTGTTTCGACCGCTGGCTTGTCAGTGAATTAATTTAATGCAATTTACTATGGCAGTAAATGTTGGTAGAATTTTAATTTTATTGTTTTTTATTTGTCTACAGGAGTATGGCAAGTCAGAATGTATTGTTATGTTTTTGATGTGTGCAATATATATATAAAAAAAAGATTCACATAGTAGCAAAAAAAATGTGAGGATTGTTCATTGCATATGTATAGGCAATGAAATGCACAGCAGTGTGAAGAAGAAAGAAAAAGAACGGGGCAGCGTGAGAGAATATACACACAACAGTGTGTAAGGTTTTGTTGAGATGTGAAAAAAAAATGCAACAGCGTGATGATTTTTGGTTGTTCACTGGTGGGAAAGGAAAGGAAGGCGCATCACTGTGAACAGAAGTGCGCAACAGCATGAAGATTTTGTGGTTGATTTTGCAATGTAACGTACGCAGCAGCGTGAGTGTGGTTCGTTGTTGAGAAAGGGAGCAACGCATGTAATTTTTGATATATATGAAATTGAAAAGGGCAATCGTGAATGAAGCAAGAGGATTTTTTTCTTTACAACAATAAATGTAAGATATGTTTTTAGAGCAGTGAATGTAAGAGATTTTTACACACAACAATGTAAAATCTCAGGAGGAGACAAAGTAATATTTTTGTTGTTGAAATGTTTTTTTTTGTGAATCCCTCTAAGTGAAAGAGGATGAATTTTGTATCAGGAATTTTATTTTAATGAATATAAGAATTGTGTGGGTGTATGTAATACTCTGTTCTTAGAAATCAGTTATATCTCCCCTGTGCTAAGATCCTGAAGAGAAACAGAGCATTGTCTCTGTGTTCAGTTCATTTTGTTTTGGAATTTGCCAGAAAATTCCCAACAATATGCTCCTCCTTTCACTCCACAACTAGCTACTTCTCTCTGGAACTTGTTGTGGGTGTCGAGTCATCTCATTGATCACCACTATGGTGGATTACCTTGGGATCTTCACCCAGTAATGCTATATCATCAGCATTGTAACCTATTTTTTGAATCAATAATTCTTTTTGTTCTTTCGATTTCTTTTAGTGATTTTGCTCTGTAAAGTTGTGTGTTCAACCTTTACTAGCTAGATTCATCTATGCGGGTTTTCTAACACATCTACATGGTATCAGATCCCACAGGTTTCTAGATAAAAGGCACACCAATACTTTATTTTGTAGGTATTACAACTTGGAGATTGAAGATTGACAGAAAAATGGAGTTTCCCAAAGCATCGATCCTAACAACATACAACTATCACAAATGGAACGAACAAATGGCTCGATACTTCGTTAAAAAGGGTTGTACATGATTTCCATGGCTACAGAAGTGGAACCCACTTCAGCCATAGAGAAATCCAAGTACCTCAACCGCATGGATGAGGCCTATGGATCCATATGCATGTGCATCTCCCCAGAGTTGCAGTTTCATTTATATGCCTGAAGTACTCCCAATGTGATTTGGAAAAAGGGTGAAGAACTCTACAGGAAATAGGATGAGATGAAAGGACATCTGCTCAAAGTGGAGTTGCTCTCCTTGGATCCACGTAACTATGACAGAATTCAAGATTTCTTCACCAAATATAATGATCTATTGCTGCAACTCAAGGGTTGTGGAATTGACAAATCCAAGGAAGAGAGTCGCCAAGTTATCTTTATTATGTCAAAGCTCGGACTAGAATACTCCATCTTTGTGTCCACATTTCATTTAGTAAGGCTCGCAACAAGTAAATCCTACAAAATGCCTTCTCTCAAAGAGTTCATGGAGTCCCTCACTCTTGTGTAGGATAAACTCATTAGCATGGAGAAAATCAAACCTCCAAAAGCGCATGCACTTGCTATGCATGATGGCAGCCACAATAAAAATCACAGATCTGATTTAAGTCAGGAAAATCAGCAACAAAAAGACAAGGGAAAAACGCATTCCCATCCAAAGAAGGAAGGGTACACCAAGCCCTTCAATGACTCCTCTGGCTCTAGAAATGAGAAAGAGAAGAAAGGAGACAAATGCACCTATTGTCACTGAGGATTCCATCCGGAATCCTCTTGCCATCCAGAATCCTCTTGCATGAAGAAACAAATTGACCAAATGGTAGAAATCCTTCAGAAGCACAACTTTGGGAACCACATCGTTTAGGGCGCCAAGAAGAAACAAAACTGAGGATCCGCCACACGGGAAAGGTAACAATTTCATGCTTTAGTTACAATTAACTCTTCCCCTAATGCATGGATTATAGATTCTAGTGCATCACATCATATGGCAGTTGCAAAGGAAGTTTATTCCTCTTTGGATGCATGCAAAGGACCTCCCATCCTCATGGGAGATGACTCACCTATTGAGGTCACCAGAAAAGGTAGAGTGGAACTTTTACATGGAAGCTTTGAAGATGTGCTTCATGTTCCAAAATTTTCGGTAAACCTGCTTTCACTTTATCAGATCACTCATGCTGGCACTAGAAAGAGAGTGGAATTCACTCCATATGTGGTGAACATATATGACCTACATAACAGCTCCAAAATTGCAATCGGTGAGGTAAACAATGGAGCTAGACTATATACATTTTTTGAATTTATTGAATTTGAATCCTCCTTATTGCTTACACATGCTGATGATAGTAGTAGGCTTCGGCGCGAGAGGTTTGGTCACTTAAATTACAAGTATATGCAGCAGCTAAGGAAGCATGAGATGGTGGAAGGCTTTCCAAATTTTAGTTTCTCCAAAGGAGTTTGTGAAGGGTGTGTCCTTGGGAAACATCCTAGAGAAAAGTTTGACACCGTAAGACTCACAGAGCATCCTCTCCTCTAGATCTGATCCATAGTGATCTCATCGGGCCTTTTCCTCATCCTTCCATCAACAAATCAAGGTATGTGCTTACATTTATTGATGATTTCTCACAGTATACTTGGGGGTATCTTCTCAGGGCCAAATCTGAAGTTATTGCGCACTTTGAAGATTTCAAAGCCCTAGTTGAGACACAGTCAAAGAGAAAGATCAAAGCCCTCCATACAGATAATGGGGGGGGAATATGTTAACACAACACTTCAGAACCTTTGCCTTGAGTCTGGTATACAGTTGCAGCACACAGTTCCATACACTCTGCAACAGAATGGAGTTGCTAAGAGAAAGAACAGATCTCTCAAAGATATGGCTTCCTGCATGCTACATGCTAAGTCACTACCTCATAAGCTATGGGCTAAAGCACTTAATTGTGCTAACTACATCCAAAACAGATCTCCTCATAGATTTGTCAAGGATCAGACCCCCTTTGAGGCTTGGAGCAGCACTAAACCGGAGTTCACCCACTTCTGTGTTTTTGGCTCCCGAGCATGGGCCAGGATCCCCTCTGAAAGGAGGAAATCTCTTGATCCACAGAGCACTGAGTGCATCTTTGTTGGATACCCTGATGGTGTGAAGGGATATCGACTCCTGATTTCCTCTATGGACAAGCTCATCATTGATTGAAGTGTCCAATTTGAGGAAAGTCTCTCGCATGCACCTCAATTTCCACATGTAGACACCTTTTATCTACCTCATGACCGAGATAATTACTCAGTACACTCAGATGCAAATACAGAGTATGTAGATGCCAAGGTAGAGCATGCAGATGCATAGATAGAGTCTTCATATACAAATCCAATGCATGCATATGATGGTCCACATCCAAGCCCAGATTAGGCTTCTAGCAGTGAATCAACTTCCCCTGTCATAAAACAAAGAACAAGGAGCTTAAGTGAGATATATGCATAAGACCACCTAGCTGCTAGAAATGGTCTTGTGGGGGATAATTTTGATCTGTGGAGGACTAGCTTAGAGTTTATTGATCCTCCTCTTGTCCTTACTGCCACTGAACCAATGCCATCCCGGCATTGTCATTTGGTTCAGTCTTCTAATCCACAGTCTTATGTTGAGGCTACTAGGCATCCCTCTTGGGAGTCTGCCATGGAGGAGGAGTACAACTCGCTCCTCGAGAACCAGACCTAGGATTTGGTCCCCCTTCCTTTAGGAAGGAAACTTGTCCAATGTAAATGGGTCTACAAGACCAAGAGTGTTGCAGATGGGCAAATCACCAGACAAAAAGCCAAGCTAGTAGCCAAAGGCTTCTAGCAAGTGCATGGCATTAATTATGATGAGACCTTTGCTCCAGTAGCAAAGATGGATTCCATACATCTTGCACTTGCCATTGCAGCTGCCTAGGGGTGAGAAGTATATTAGATGGCTGTGAAGAATGCCTTTCTACATGGAGACCTATCTGAGGAGATCTACATGGAGCAGCCACATGGTTTCATTCAGGATTCATCTTTGGTCTACAGACTAAAGAAGTCTCTCTATAGCCTTAAGCGGTCCTTGAGAGCTTGGTATGTGAAGATGGACTCTTTTCTGTTATCAAAAAACTTTGAAAGATGTAAGTCTGATCTAAAAGTTTACATGCTCAGGACACACGACTCTCTTCTTATCTTAGTTTTGTATGTGGATGATCCCCTGATCACCAGCAACTCGGGATCAACCATTGCTGCAATCAAGAGGACCTTGCATGATAGGTTCTTGATGATGGACATGGGTCCATTACACTTCTTTCTTTGTCTTGAGATCAGCTAGGATGCCATAGGCATCAAACTCTCTGAGGCTAAGTATGCACGGGATCTCCTCGAGAGATTTCACATGACTGACTGTAAGCCAGCACCGACTCCTTTTTTGTCTGGGATCCACCTTGAGGATGGAGGTGACACTCCATTATTTGATAGTACTCTCTACTGACAGCTAGTGGGGAGCTTACTGTACCTCACCCACTCCAGACCAGATCTCTCATATGTAGTAGGGGCAGTTTCCAAATACATGCAGGAGCTGCATGAGCTACACTGGAAAGCTGCCAAGCACATCCTCCGATATGTGCAGGGCACCATCACCTTCGGGATTCATAATGCAGCAGACTCTGCATTGAATCTCCTTGGCTTCACATATTTTATTTGGGTAGGCGACAACATTGATCGCAAGTCCACCTCTAGATATTCACTCAGTCTAAGGTCTGGCCCTATCTGTTGGTCGAGCAAGAAGCAGGCTGCTATTTCTCTCTCTTCAGCTGAGGCCGAGTATAGAGGAGTAGTCAACATCACCATTCAGGCTTTGTGGCTACAACACTTCCTCACTGAGTTGGGTGTCCAGTTCCACCAGCCCACTGTCATATGGTGTGACAACCAGAGCACTCTCAAATTTTGCAGGGATTCAGTACAGTGGTAGCAGACGAAGCACATAGAGATCCATATGCACTACATCAGAGACTTAGTACATGATTGGGTCATTGATTTGCAGTTCTGTCCTTTAGCAGAACAGACTGCAGACATCTTCACCAAGACATTCACTGAGCAGAAGTTTCACTCTTTGCGCGATCGTCTTGGAGTGAAGGAAACAGTCGCTTAGCAACTGTCTTTTCTTCCTCTTTTCTTTTGATTACATGGTATTTTGAAGGGGGTTTTCCCACAAGGGTTTCCCTCTTTCCTCAATTTTAGTACAAGTTGCACTGTATTTTGGGTGGCCTTTGGCCTTAGTTGCTAGGGCCCATTTTCTATTTTCCCCATCGTGGTGTTCAAGGGGGGTGTTGGAGGTACTACACACCTAGGACCTTCATTACTAGCACATGCAGACACTTACTTAGAGCATTCACTCACATGCAAGGCTTCAACATTGGAATCTTCACTAGATTGGCGCCTTTGACTGTCCATGCATGCATGGGACTACATGCAAGATCCTTTCTACATGATTTACTCCCTGATTTCTCTTCCTTTCACTCCACAACTGGCTAGTTCTCTCTGGAACTTGTTGTAGGTATCGAGTCCTCTCATTGATCACCACTATGGCGCATTACCTTGGGATCTTAACCGAGTAATGCTATATCATGAGAATTATAACCTATTTTCTGAATCAATAATTCTTTTTGTTCTTTTGATTTCTTTTAGTGTTTTTGCTCTACAAAGTTGTGTGTTCAACCTTTACTAGCTAGATTCATCTATGCATGTTTTCTAACACATTTATAGACTCCAATCTTTACGAATGTAAATGCCTTTACACAAAATTAATCTGCTCTACCAAGCACATTCAAAAACAAAATAAGTTTGAGATGAATACTTCTGTTCTGGCCAACATGTTAATAAATAAATACATAAATGTTGCACGTACGCAAGGAAAAATGACCATTTATACAAATTAAAGTTTCACTAAATCGTTGAAGAAGACGAAAAAATTAATGAAAGATCTTTTTAGAAAACGTTATTTATGTCTCAAACTTTTAAACACTAAAAGTCATCCCTGAGGTGAACTGCCCTTTTTCATCACGATCATTTCACATTTATATGATATTCCACGTATTCAAGGTTTTAGTTAATTTATATTATATTCCATGTCTCAAAGGTTTTTGGTAAGGAATTAAGGGATTGTTGGTATTTGGTTTATTGAGATGTGAGAAGTTCTCCAATCCAGTATAAAAGACATGATGTAATGTGATGTGTCATAAAAAAAAAAAAAAAACATTCCAGAACCTTCGATGGTAAAGATTCACAGTGCTTCCACAACCTATAACCTCAGCAGAAGAAACACACCCAGCATCACATTCTAGTAACCATGCTTTCTGAAGCCGGAAGACATCTATCGTGAGCGCAAACATCATCAGTCTAAAGGTGAAAATTCAGAGGGGTTGTGTCAGTGGAAAATCTGCCCACAAGAAGTGCAATATCACAGCTCCCAGATAGCTTTTACAGATCTATGCTGGTTTCATGCTCGTAGAGTTGCAGAATCATCAACGACGTGGATTTGGATAAGCCTGAGTACAATAATGTCAATATGAATATATTTATATTGAGTTCATAGGTTAGTTGTATAATGGAGTTAATTAATAAAATTTGGAAGATAAGATAATTATTTTATGTTCAATTTAGAATTGGTTGTAGATTTATAGGTAGATGTTGAAAGAACTGTTAGAACATTTATCACAATGGCGCCAGCCACTATTCTAGGGCAACAAGTTTAATGTGAATCTGTAGTAGTGGATAAGACATCAATTCAAGTCTTCATAGATAGTGGGTAAGACATCAGTTCAAGTTGGCAGAGATCATTATCATTATTGATTCTCTATAAATAATTATATTTAGTAATGAAACAATCCAGCTCTTTGATAGAGTCTTCAGTTTCTGTTATGGTATCAGAGCTCAGGTGAGCTATGAGAAGACAGAGTTGGCTATGAGATGAGGCCTAGCGGTGAATAGTGCTATGTGAGAGCAGAGTGACTAGAGTCGTAAAGAGCTAGCTTGGTGAGTGCAGAAGAGAGTCCACTCTGTGTTGTTTTGTTCAACATCTAATTTGGAGTGTATCGGTGTTGTCCAAGTACCTATGTTAGACCATTGCTACTTAATATTTGTGCATGGTCCATTAGATACATTGATTGGGCTCAACTGCTTCAAGTGGAAAAAGCCCGTGCCCACAGATAGTGAACAATGAACATGAAGTTGTGGGTGCATTCTACAGCTAACTGAGGTCTAGTTTATGGTTTATTAGAGGCATAGTGAGCTTTTTGTTACATCACCTTTGACTGAGTGCCAGCTGAGCTGAAGCATGTGGATGAAGGCACGAATATGTTGCATCCCTTGTGGCATGTAGCAGATGCAGTGGAAGTTGCGAGGCACTTGTTTAAGGTTTATTAGAGGCATAGTGAGCTTTGTGTTATGTCATCTTTGATTGAGTGTCCGTTGAGCTGAAGCTTGTGGATGAAGGCACCGATATGTTGCATCCCCTGTGGAGTGTAGCAGTTACAATGGAAGTTGTAAGGCATCTATAGAACTGTGTTGTGAGACGTGAAGGCCTGGTCTAGTCGTGACTGTGTGAAATTGCTGAGCAGCGTTGAGTTGTTTTCCGAGCGGAAGATTGGTGTGGCTTGTCGCTGCGTAGTGGGTGACCGGTTTACCTTTGGTTCAGTCATTTCAAATCTGCTTAGGGACCTGCCTGCGTTTGAGGAGATGCTGTCATCTATGAGAACTGACCGGGTGGACTGGTGCTTTGTTAATAAGTCAACTTGAAGAAAAATATTTTGTTTTGTGCTTCTCACCATTGCTTTGTGAAGATGTGTGGAGTAATCGCTGCGTGGCATGGTGTATATCGCAGAGTGGCGTGGGTTAAATAGCCAGCCACTGTGTGAAGTAAAATTTGTGTAAAGCCCTCATGGAGCCGACGTGGAAGGGCGATGTTGTGCGTAGAGCAGTGTGAGAGAGTTGGCTAGTGGCCATGGTGTCGGGCGGTCAGGCAAGTGGAAAAAGGGTGGATCCGAGGTTGGAGGTCGAAAGAACTGTGGAGTTGCAAATTGAAAAGTGAAAGTCGTGTAGTTTGAAGTTGAGTGCTTGTGTTGAAGGGCAGCCGAAGAAAGGAGTAAAGCCTATCATGGACCAGTGTTGTGTTGTGTTGTCTGTATCGAGCCTTGGTAGCTGTGTGCTTGGGTGAAAGAGAAAGAGCATGAATTTTTTGTCAAGTGGAGCCATTGGAAGAAGCGTAGAGGAGGAGAGGAGTTGTCTAAGCAGTTTTCCTAGAATGTCAAAAGTAGAGCTATGTTGGTTAAGGAGGAGAGGAGTTGTCTAGAGAAGTAGCGTAGAATGTGAGAAGTAGAGCGTTGTTGGTTAAGGGAGCATTGTTGTAGTCTTGTGTTGAACGAGTGCATGTGTTGACCTAGGTTTGAGAGCCTGAGAACCGATTGAGAAGTTTCAAAAGGGATCGTTGTTAGTGAATCTACAAGCTTGTTGCAGTGGTGTTGGGACTTGGTGAAAGTTGACAGTGGAAAGTCGATTGCGGCGTGTTGTGTGCTGCTTGTGAAGACCTGGAGTCTTGTTGCAGATTGAAGAGTGTTGAAGAGGGTTGTGGATGTCGTTGAGTGTGGAGCCAGTTGAGTGATTTGTGGAGGTGATTGTGTTGTTTTGGTGCGGCTGCGTGACCCGTAGAGGGTCGAACCATGATGTGGATGTTGGTAGAGTGAGCTACCCCATTTCAGAGCGAGTAAACACATCTCTGTGCCTACATCCAGTTTGAAGCGGTGAGTTTGTTAGTGCTCAATCCCAAGAGGAGAAGATAAAAGGTATAGATTTTTTGTGTAAAGTTGTCATTTCCACCATGTGCAAAGAGCCCCATAGAAGGTCAGTGGTTTGATTGGAGTTCAATGAGTGCAATAATGTTGATAGTGATCTTTTTGATTATGTATTTTTAGAGACTCTATTTGAAAGTATTTTTGGGCCTGCTAATATTTTTTATTCAGGTGGTATTTTTGAGTCATAAGAATTATTAGATCAACAGAATGATTTTATTGATGACCATAAATATCCAGAGTTGGAGTCCATTCCACATGAGAGCAAAACTTGCTTGTCCTTGAACCCAATTGCTAGTAATGTGATTGGATCCGCTTCGAATATCGCTGCCACTGGGGGATACTACCATGGATGTTGTTCTGAGATTGCTCATGTTCAAGGATGAGTGAATTTTGGTGTCTCCTCATGGAAAGTGGGAGAGAGAATGGATTGGATTAGCTTGTTTTCACTATTCAGGATGTTGTCTTGCATCCTAATCCGGAAAAGGTTGTTGATGTTAAGTACATAAGCAAGGAGCAGAGGAAGTTCATAAGGAAAGCTAGAAAGGTGAAGATGAAACTGCACCAGCAAATGAACAAGCATGGACCCTTTAGCAAGAAGACAAAAGTGAAATGTTTTGTTGTAAGCCTAACTGAGACCTGGACTAGGCAAGTTAAAGTTTAGGTTTTCGTGATTAAGGGGAGGTGTTAGAACATTAATCACCATTGTGCCAATGGCTCCACTCACTATTCCTAGGTCAACGAGTTTAATGTGAGTTGACAATAGTGGGTAAGACATCAGTTCAAGTCGTCAGTGGAGATCATTATTGGTTCTTCTCCTGCTTATGTATCTATAAATAATTATTTTTAGTAATAAAATAATCAAGCTCTTTGATAGTCTTTAGTTTCTATTAAGAATATCTATTTCAATTTCCTTATTCATATTTGGAATTGTTTGAATCTCACAAGCACTATAAATATTTGATGTATTAATTTGATTTGCATTATATAATATATAAATTATTTTTGTGTGTAATTTGTACACCATGTTTATTCATCTATTTGGCTTGACTTATTCAGGGAGTGCCCAGGAAGTTGAGAAAATTCTGAGGATTAAATTCACTCCCAGGACGATGAGAAAATTCTGAGAATTGAATTCTTCCTTAGTTAGCTTGAGTGTTTAGTTTCTGTCCGCATGAAGATGGAGTGTTTTGTATGAGGTTTATTTCTCTATGTGTCCTTGTTTAGATTGAAAATAGCGGATGTGTGTGTGATATCATGGAACGAAATAGTTCAAATCTCATGTGCTGGACATCAGGACTGTTGGCACTTCTTTTGGCAATGGTGTGCATGAGGGGCTATTGATTTTTAGTTGTTGAATCATTTGGATTATCAAGTACTCTCTGAGCAGTAAGAGGTTGCAGAGTTCGTATTGCGACTTGATGCCCCTTGGTACTACAACTTCACAAAATAGACGATGGCACTCTAGAATATGCATAATTCTTACATCTTCCCAATAAGCGATTCACGTATTTTGCTAGAGTGTGTCAATAGATTCAAGAAGAAACAATGTAACAGGGTGCTCCAAAATGATTTCTCCTGTACCAATTCATCTTAGCATATATTCTCCTAATGTTGTTAATTTAACACTCGTTGATTTTCCTGGTTTGACAAAGGTTGCCGTAGAGGGACAGCCAGAAAGTATTGTTGGCAGGCTTTGGATCACAATGAATGATTGGATTTGTTTTGGCGGTACGAAGAAAATGAAGTGTGGAAGCTATGAAGCAATTCGAAAGCAGATAAACCATGGAAGAGAAGCTCTCGCACCCCTGTGGAACAACTGATTCTCTAAACTGCCTTTTTCCATATATTCATATAATAGACATTCATGCTCGGTACGAGTGCCAAGAAGCAGAACCATGGTGGGGTGATGTATGCGGTTTAGAAGCTCAATCTGCAAAAAGGATTCGGAAGGATCATTCAAAAGTTTCTTCGCATTCTACTCATTTAGCCTTCCAATGTTTTAATTTCTTCTGCAAACCAAGATATTGCAACATCTGATGCTATAAAAGTGGCCCTAGATGTTGATCCTAGAGGTGATAGGACATTTTGAGTGTTGAGAAAGCTTGATCCCATCGACAAGGGAACAAATGCTATAGAAGAGAGGGAGTGGGAAGAGATATGGATAGCATCTTGCTCACACAACGAGAGGTTTACCACCCTCTTCTTTGTTCTCTGTTCAATTTGACAAAATTGGAGTTTGGGAAGTGTAATTTGTTAAAATTGTAGATTTAAAAGCTCCCATGAAAAACAAATTAATAGTGGTATTGATAAATGTTTTGGAATCAGAAGCATTGAGTCAAGCTAATTCAATGGAGTAATTTTATTATCGTAAGTTATTGTAATAAATCACAGGGCAATTCAAAATAACAATATTAAATCAGAAAAGAATGAGGAGATATGTTTTTTTTCTCAATAGTTTCATGATGAGCAAAACTAATTATTGAACAGTGTTGCATAAATCAAATTAGTGGTTCTTAGCGCTTGGAAACCCTTGAACACATCACTAGTTTGATTGTGTTTATACTGTTAGGGTTTGTTGTTCTTGGCACTGAGAAACCCTTGAACAAATGCTACAAGTTAGGTTACAATATGAGAGCCATGTGTGTGAAACAAGTCAAGTTGTTAGGTCAATTTTTTAACGCATTCAATATTCAGATTGTCTGCCTAGAAACTCATGGATAACCACAAGCGAAATATCCAATGGATGGTGATTGGTCCATAGGATGGTTTATTACTTGACAGCTCGTATCATGGAAGCCACCACAAGCTGAGTTGTCAATATTATTGATCTTGCAAAGTTCATCATTGATGGTGAGAAGCGGGTGTACTTTAAATGAGTAGAAAGGTAAGTTCGAAGATGTGGAGAAAGAAAGAGCAGAGTCCAAAAGACTGCAGAGTGGGTAGAGCTGCTAATGAAGACCAATCAGATAGAGATCAGTGTTATTGCTATAATATGTATTGTATTGTGCATGTAAGAATTAAGGGAGAGAGGAGATAATTCTTCCCTGCTCAGTTTAGAATTGGTTTCAGATTTATAAGTGGATGTTGAGAGAATATCTCAACTCCCTTATTAATATTTGGAATTGATTGGAACTCACAAGCATAAGCACCATAAATATGTGATATATTAATTTGATTTGCAGTATGTAATATATGAATTATTTGTGTTTAAGCTATCCACTGTGTGTATTCCTCCATTTTTCTTGTATACTTTGATTTGTAGTATGTAATATACAAATTATTTATATGTGTAATTTGTCCACCATGTTTATTCCTCCATTTTTCTTGTATATTGTTTGGTTAGTGTTAGACAAAGTTAATTAATACTGTTTGGTTAGTTATGGACCAAGTTAATTTTTTTGATTTAATAGACAATTGAAGGCAGTGATTATGATTGGTAATTGCTGCAGACAAAGCATAATTCATAAGGTTCGCTGTGTGATAGTGTTAATTCATAAGGATAATTGTGTGATGTTGTTGGTTAGTGATCCGCGGAGGAATATAATTTATATGATCGTATTTCATTCATTATTTCATTATTAGGTTGAAGTATGAGATTAATAATATGTATAATTGTATTTCATTTATTATTATTTTTAAAAAGTTTTTTTTCCCTTTTTTTTCCAGTTTAGTGTGGAAGAAATGTTATAATGTCTTTTGTGTTGTGTAAATATTTTGACTGGGTCAAATTACATAAAAATAAAAATAAAAATAAATTTAAACTATAAAATAAATTTTCAAGTTACAACCATTATGTGTTAGGACTTTCGATGGGAAAGCCTTCACACTACTTCCAGAGTCTTTTTTTCTTAATAAATCAGTCTAGATCCATTTTAACTTTGGATCTATCAAGTGTGGAGAGGGATTAAATCTCCCAATGTGCAAACCTCCTTATTGAGTATAAAATTTGAAGAAAAGTTTGTACCTCAAGAGATTTGATCCCTTTCGAAGCTTGATAAATCCCGAGTTAAAGATAAATAGAAAGAAAACAATAATTGACATAAAATAATTTAGAAATTTATTTGTTTTCATGCAAATGTGGTCCATTATAATGTGAATAATCACCTATACTATATTGTTTAATATCAAAACAAATTTCACATTGCATGGTCATAGCCCTAATGTTCTGTGAATTTTCTATTGATCAAATGGTGGAATCAAGGATGGTTGAACTCGTAACTCTCCATAATCATCACACAATGAAACTCACAGAAACAACTAGTGTAATCTAACCGGTTTTGACAAATGTTACTCAAAGCTCAACCAATGTTTCCCAAGAAAATTAAGAAATTTCTTATAAAAAGGAATTGTATAGTTTAATTACATGTTTCAAATAGTTTTTTGTTTCAAATCATTGAATGTAAAATTCCAAAACAAAGTTGCAACAAACGGGCTTCCTAATTTGCTAAAATCAACAATTTTCGAGCCTTGCACTTAGAAGCAAAATTGTCATCATTGGTTCTTGATAAAAATGCGTTTATTGAACATTATCTTGCCAAATTCAAGTTATTGGTGTCACCACTAAAAAGGTGTGGAAAAACAAAATTAGACAAAAGAGTGCATTTTCTTAATTGCATACAAAACTAAAAAGTCTTTTTCAAGAATTTTCTTCTACATTTTATTCTACTATGGATGCACCAAGATACATAGTTCTAAATGTTTCTTTTGAGTCTTTATATGAGAATCTTACTAAAGCATAGTCTAAGGTCATGAAATTAAATGATCTTTATGGCTCTAGGAATCACGCTCTTGTGGTTCAAATCTCCAAAGGTGTGCATAACACTGAGTAAAACAAAATAAAAATTATGCTGAAGGTGGTAAGTCTCCTTCCAAGACTCAATAAAAATTTCTCCATCTTCCAATTCCTATAAGTCTTTCTCCAAGATGAGGAAGAAGAATTTAAGTGAAACCTATAGATTTATGTGGCAAAGAACTCAAGTGAAACCTGCAGATTTATGTGGCGAAGAACTCAAGTGAAACCTACAAATTTTTGTGGCATATATAATCATGTTGAATCCAAATGCTAGCTAAAACTAAAAGCCTTGAATGAAGCCATGTAATAACAAAAAATTTCAGTGCAGAAACCTTCATCAAGTAAATGGCATGCTTTATTTGTTCAAGCCTTATATACATCTTCATAGAGCTTGATATTCGATTCTGGTGCATGACCCCATATGACTCACTCTCATGAATTGTTGTCTTCCATATTAGTTTGTAATATTTGTAAATTGCAATTAGAGACTCTACACATCTTGATATTTCAAGATCAAACACAATGTGATTAGATGATAGGTGCATCAATATGTTCTTCTTGTTCCCACAATCTCTGCTAATGTACTTTCTATTTATCATATTTGTCATTTTATTGTTAGTAAAACAATAATAGTTTCCTAATGACAGTCATTTGAGAGCTACAAAATTTAAACATCGGTGTTGCTTTTGAAAGAGTTGATCACAGTTCTCGATTGCGGGTTTGATTGTTTTGAGCCTTCTTTCGGCTCCTCTTTCATTGCAAATGTTGATTTTTTGAGAATACATTGGAACTAAAGATTTAGATATCTGAACTACAAGTGTTTGCAACACTTGAACACACAATATTTAGGGCTTGGTCTTCTTAAAATTTCTTGCACTAATGGAGTTTGTTCAAATTGTGTTCTTAGAAAACAATACCAAAATCATTTTCCTAAAAGAAAAACCATGCATGCCACTACACCTCTTAAGTCAATACATAGTGATTTTATGTGATTTGTGACTCAAGTGCTAGGTATACACTCACTTTCATTAATGATATCTCACCTCACTCCTAGGTGTACTTTCTTAAGTACAAAATGAAGTCTTTGCTACCTTTAGGATGCTCAAGGGTTTTGTTGAGAAGTAGTGTTCCCTTTTTATCGAGAAAAAATACACATATAATGGGGTGAGAATGCCATCGTGACATTAAAAAAGTTTTGCAAAGCACATGAAGTTCAAAAAGAACCAAACATTGTAAGAGACAGAAAACTAGATGATTCGGTCCAAGAACATGGCAATTTTCTAGGCTAAAACAGTAAATTGCGCCAATTATTCAAAATTGAATGCCTCATAATGTAGCCTTGCATATGGTGTTATGTACCTAGGGGGGATAATATGGGGTACCAAGGGAGGTACCCAAGGTAATAATGTAATAATGGGATGAGGAAGATGAAGAGAAGTATTCTTGTATGAACAGGCATGGCCCCTTACATTATTATTAACTACTTGTGGTCCCTTACATGACATGGGTTAACCACCTTATTTATTACTATGGCCCATTCAATTATTACATTATTACCTTGGGTACCTCCCTTGGTACCCCATATTATCCCCCCTAGGTACATAACATATGGCTCCAAAGGAATCTTGCATATGACTCCAAAGGGACCTTGGAGCCATGTTAAACCAAATTTATACTTATAAGTGTTGGCTAGTTGAATTGTTTATGAATTAAACATTCAAGTACCACATTAATTGTCAACCAGGGAAAGTCTTTTTATTCCAAAGGCTACCGCGTACTATATGTACTCAAAATCTAAAAGCATTGAAAAGCTGTAGTATACATAATTCTTACGCTATGTCATTACAGTACTTGTTAAAGTGAAAGCAATTAATTAAAACTACAAATCTGGAAAGCGAAATGATGGATGCTCTGTTGGCAGAGGATCAGGACCCTATCCTCCAGATGGGGACGTTCAGCACCTGCCCCTGTAATCAGATTTACTAATGCACACTGCACTCTCATTCACCGGTGAGAAACAAACTCAAGTGATTAATGAAACAGAGTACTAGCAAAACAAAGAATACCAGAGGTAATGCTATCAAATCCAAGCAGAGTACTAGAAAGAAACTATTGCACACTTACACACTTGACAGGAAAGTAAATGGGTGAATCTTGTGAGGAAGGTGGGCCCAGTCCCTCTCACAAGATTCCCCAGGAAAGTGAAGACTGGATTAAGTGCTCACAACAGTTTTATATTCATCTGCCAAAAAGATTTAAATACAATGTAGTTCAGACTTGCTGATGTTCTTCAAGATTTTCTTCTCACAGACTGACCATAGACACTGACTAATCCCTTTTTCATGTAGATGTCTCCTCTTTATAGAGGAGACATCTATTACAATAAAGTATTACAGCCTATTCAGTTAACCCAACTTGTCAAAAATAAGCAAATTAGGACGCTGTTGCAATAGTATAATAACACATTCTTTCTTGAGCTCTGGCTGTTACACAGCAGGTAACTGACTTCGACCGTCTTCTCGGGATATTCATATTCCTTTGCCATTTCCCCATGCTGTTCCTGATTTGGGCCATGCTGACTGTGTTCTTCTTACTTTAGACCTCCGCTTGATTACGCCACGTCAAGGTTCCTTAAATAGTTGCCATCTGTTGTTTATGGCTGTTACAAAATAGCTTGCTTTAGGTAATTGTTGTTGCTGACTGTAGCAACTACGGAGTTGTTGCTTCTGGTGTTGCAGCAACTGCGTAGTTGCTGTTTCTGGTGTTACAGCAACTGCGTAGTCGCTGTTTTTGGTGTTACAGCAACTATACATTATAATTCCTGCAAACTTAAGGCAATTATTTGACAATTTAGTCAGCGTTTCCAAGGATAAGTATAAAGATATTCACGAATATGAAATAAACAATTAAACATAGATATGCGGGAGGTTACTTCATACCTTGGGGTTAATATGTCATTATAAGATAAAAGCTTTCAACTTATGACTGCAAAAGGATAATAATACGGCAAAAGATAAGGTCAAAAATAGGTCAATTGTGAGTCCCAACATCCCCCCCAACTGAAGAGATTGCATGTCCCCATGCAATGGCTACTCTGAGTCTGAGTCGGAGAACTGGGACGAACAATGCAGATTACTAAGACAATAGCTGTAGGGAGTAACATCAAACTTGTCTCTGAAACCACAAACAGTTCGTATATGCTTCCATGCTGCTGCCTCTTCTCTGTTAGAAAGTCCAAACTGGCCCTTATACTGATCACCAGACAACCATAAAAGTGGAAACTTAAATTTATAACCCATCCAATTTTCAGCACAACGCTGCACGCATTCAACATACCGAGGTACCCTTGAAAGTGCTACTTGCAGATTTGCTGGGTTATACGGGTGATATTCCTTCCTTTCTGCGGGGCAGTTATCCCAAAATAGTTTATTTGCTTTAACAGCCAAGGATGCTTTGGTCTTTACATACTGCTGACAGTCTGTTAGGACCTCTGTTTGCAGTCTCATAACATGATCCTTCATTTTATCATTGCTTATCATTTTTAAGTGTTGTAAAATGAAAGTGGCAGCGTTCTGTGGTTCAGATCGAATCCACAGAAGACAATTCTGTTCGTTTTGGAGGCCTGAGACATAGGCATTTTGCCAGGTAAGCTGATTAGCCAAAAAGGAGATGAAGGCTCTCAATTGTATGTCACCCACTACAGGTATCATATTCATGTTTGTTTCTTCAGACACAGCCTCATTATGGAGATACAATTCACATAGCAGGTTTTGGTCGCTTTTGGGTGCCTCTGCAAAGGTCTGCATAAACTGATCTGCTGTGACCACTTGATGAGGCCTCCCTTCTTTGATAGCCTTCAGCTGAATGAATGCAAGTCTTTCCCTTAAAAATGTAGCATAGTTAAAAGAGGGTTTCCTTGTGGCAAGCATCCTTTGACATAACTCAAACATCTGGGACATTCTGTGTTTCAGTTCTTTAATCTCTTTATACTGGGCCCTACACTGTTCCAGTGCTTCCCAGTTCCTATAAGCATGATCAAACCAAGTCCCTTTTTGTTGTTCGAATGCTTTGCCTTGAGACTGCTGATATTCTTTCCACCATCTACGTTTCAATTCCTGAAAGCTTTTTGTTTCTATACATGCATCACTAACAGTGGGAAGCTCTGTTTGCATACAGGCATCAATCAGAATCGTCTGTTCTGTTGAAATGGGCTGGGATGATCCAACATCTCTCTCTTCATCTCTAACCAGGGTTTCTTCCTCCTGTTGGACTAATCCATTGTGCTCCATATTGATTTTGGTGGACCAGGGTGAATCTGTCTCTTTCTCTTCATCCGCTCCTTGCTTCTTGCTAGGCGAATTCAATTCTTCTTTATTTCCTTCTGAAACTATTTGCTCTTCTTCCATACTAATCTGGGCAGGCCGTGATGAATCTGTACCTTTTTCTTCTTCTTCTAGCTCCTTAGCAACTTGAATAGGGCTAGGTGGGTCCAGTTTCTCTTCATTTTCTCCTGAGATTATTTCTTCTTCTATAATAGTCTGGGCAGGCCGTGATGAATCTGTATCTTTTTCTTCCTCCTCCATAATAGTCTGAGCAGGCCGAGGTGAATCTTTACCTTTATCCTCATTTTCTTCTATATCTTCCTCTTGTTCCATAACACTTTCAGTGTTTCTCTCCTCATTTCCTGGTTCTTGTATATCTTCTTCTTGCATATCAGATTGGGTAGGCCGGGGTGAGTCCTTGTTTTCTTCTTTCTTTTCTTCCTGCATAGTGTCGGGAAGCTCCTCTGTTTGTTCCTGTGCAGTCTCTGAGGAACTTACTGGTTCTTGTGTGTCAGTAAGCTCCTGGTCTTGTGCAGTTTCAGATGAACTCACTGGTTCTTGTGTATCAGTAAGTCCTTGATCTTGTGCAGTTTCAGGTGAACTCACTGGTTCTTGTGTGTCAGTAAGTTCTTGATCTAGGTCCTGCATGTTCTCTGGATGACCTGTTGGTTCTTGTGTAGCAACAGGTCTCACTGACTGCATTTCTTCTAAAGATCCTGTTGGTTCTTGTGTAACAACAGGTTTCTCTGTCTGCACTTCCTCTGAAGCTCCTGTTGGTTCTTGTGTAGCAACAGGTTCTTCTGTCTGCACATCCTCTGAAGCTCCTGTTGGTTCTTGTGTAGCAACAGGTTCTTCTGTCTGCACTTCCTCTGCAGATCCTGTTGGTTCTTGTGTAACAACAGGTCTCTCTATCTCAGCAGGGAATTGTGGGATTTCTACTTCAGCATCAGCAGACTCCTTTGTTTCATTTTCAGCATCGGAGGCTTCTTTTATTGGTTCTTGTACTACCTTATATCCTGCCTGAGCATATATCTCACCACAATTTGTGCACACATATTCGTTTTCTTTGCTTTTCTCTGCTGCAGACGCTACTCTTGCTAAAACATACAGGCTGAATTCTTTCTGATATGCTTCCTTGACCCTTATTATCTCTTCCTGGTAGTCCTGAATCTGAGATTTCAGAAACTCAATTTCCTGTTGCAGGGCGGGTATAGTAGGCTGATCCTGTGAGACAGTCGGTTCTAGTGGAGGCAGCGGTTCTGCTTCGTCAATTTGATCAGTATTCCTCACAGGTGGTTCTTGTGTGTCACCTGGGGTAGTGGCTGCTTCTTGTGTTGCAGCCACTTGGTCACTATCATTCTGGGTGTCGGCAGCTGGTTCTTGTGTATCAGCTGTCTTAAGATATGATGCCACGAAGCTATGAACGCTCTGCATCTCATCCTCTGTGGGTGGGGGAGAGGGGTTTCGAGGAGTGGCTGGAGTGCGGGGTTTTAAAGCGATGGGTGGTGAGCTGGAGGAATTAGGGGATCTGACTACTGCCGATTTTCGTTTTGGTAGAGAGGCAGGGAATTGAGGTATTTTTCTCTTCCTGCTGGACCTTAAGGTCGGGGCAGTAGTCGGGGTGGTGGGTGCTTTGATTGAAACCCTCGTTCTTCTTGTTTTTGCTGGGGGTTTCTTTGCCTGCTGTATTTTTCGTTTAAGTTGCGTAATTGGGATATTATCGTCGTAATAATCAGTAGAAATAATGAGTATGGGGGTGGGAGAATTGGTTCTTTTGGGAGACGCGGTTAATTCTGCTGCTGCTTGTTCATTCTCTGTAACATGCAGAGGTGTTTGCTGGGGTTGTTCGAAGATATGCTCTGTTTGCTGAGGGTTTTCCAAAGGAGTTTGTTCAGGGTTGTCGTCTGTTTGTTGAGAAGGCTCCAGGTCTCGCTGAGGTGTGTCCTCAGCTTGACGAGAAGTTTCCTCTTCTTGATGAGGACTTTCCTGCACAGGCTGTGGAATTCTTTCCTCCTGATGGGGATTAATGGGGGGTGCAGGGATGTTTAGAGCAAGAGCTCTGTTAATCAGCAATTGGATTAAGCGATGGTGTTTTAGGGAGAGGACTGGATGCTTCGCTTTCATAGCATATCGTGCCATATTTTTAAGACAACCCAGCAAATAATATGGCATATTCAATAATTGACCATTCCTTAAATGATTTAACAGGACGAAGTCGTGCTGGTAGATTACCTGGTAACGACCTTCGCATGTCAAATACTGCTTGACGAATTCCGCGACTTTTGGCCATGGTTGAGGTAGCGACCGCAATGCTACACCTCTGCCCTTGGTTTCTACTTCCTCGCCTGGTCGGAGAAAGTCTTGCTGTGCATTCAGAATCAGATGTTTTCTGCTGAACCACCGTGTACCAGTAGCTGGGAGTCCGGTGACTTCAGCTATGATTTCTTCCGTAACCGGAACTTGAATTCCTTGGACGACAGAGAATCCTTCTGTCAAATTGCATGTGAATTCCAGGACTTGCTGCTCGTCAAAGTCCGGAAGTCTCCTGAAATACTCTATCCATCCAGCTTGCAAGAAAATTTGGTAAATTTCCGGAAAGAGTTCCAGAACTGCTGTCGTGCCTGGTTCATGAGTAATGAGGGTTCCTCCCATGGCTGTTGTCTCGGTAAATCTTCAGAATTCAGAGCCGAGCTACCGATTTCAACTCAGAGTATACATGACAAATGGTAACATGCCGCAGTTTTTACATACAACCGGGAGAATTAAGGGTGGCGGTAGTTGGCGTGGTTTACCATTATGGGAATTGCTTTGGTAATCCCCCCCCTTCCTACGTGTAAATGGTATGATTGGGAATGTAATCATTTGATGGACCTATCAACCTTTTTCCGCTTATCTATTATTTAATGCTTATTCATAAACGTGCGTACCTTCGTCCTTTACCTTTTTTGATCGCTGCGTCAAAAAGTCTTTTCTTGTCAGCTGTCAAATTATAATCATCACCGCGGATCTGAAAGCACGGGAATATGGGTGATTTGTAATGATAATGACGGGAAGTGACAGTGGGGTGCTGTAATCATCACGAAAGGTGGTATATTTCATGCGGAAAGGATATTTCGTGATCGGGAAGCAATATCGTGACACCGGGGCTGGTGTTGCAGCAACGGAAAATTACCGTTGGGGCAACAAGGATTAGGGGAAAAACTTCTGTGAAAACGGGGAATGTGCTGAAGTAATGGAACTGGTGTTACAGCAACAGAAATAATGTTGTGACAACGGGAAATGGTGTTGCAGCAACGGGGGTAGTGTTGCAGCAACGGGAGATGGTGTTGCAGCAACGGGGGAATGGTGTTGCAGCAACAGGAATGGTGTTGCAGCAACAGGAAATGGTGTTGCAGCAACGGGAGATGGCGTTGCAGCAACAGGAAATGGTGTTGCAGCAACAGGAAATGGTGTTGCAGCAACAGGAATTCTGAATCCACCCAGTAATTTGTTCTCAGCTACTTCCCCATGCTACATCTGCAAAATACCAAATAATATCGCAATCCTTGGCAGGATTTATTAGTTTCTAAAAAAAAAAAATGTCTAATCCTAAAAATTACATAAATAATAGAAATTCAAGTGCTTTGAGGGACAACAAGTTCCCCCAGAAAAGAATACTGTTTTATTGCCATGCAAGTGGCTTTAAAGTCCTCTTTGGAAACCGGCCGCTGATATAACCGAAGTCGGTAGCCATTCACTAACAGTGGTGTTCTGCTTCCATCAATTGTTAATAGTCTAACCGTTCCATTTGGGAAAACAGTATCCACTTCATACGGCCCTAGCCATCTTGTTCTCAGCATCCCTTGAAAGTTCTCGAAACGTGAATCATAAAGTAGAGCCCAGTTACCTTTCTGGAATTGCTTCTGCTTAATGGTTCTGTCAAGCCATCTGCTCCTTTGTTGCTGTATCATAGTTGTTTGGTGGACGGCATCCAGTCTTTTCTCGTCCAATTCCTGCAACTGCTGCAACCTGGCTGTCTGTGCATCAGTTAAATCAAGGTTAACAACTAAGGCAGTTCTTAAGGTTTTAATTTCAAACTCTACAGGGAAAATAACATTCTTTCCAAAAACCAATTCGTAGGGTGAAAATCCTGTTGTGTTTCTCCAAGTAGTTCTGTAGGCCCAAAGAGCCTCAGGCAAGCGTTGGAACCAGTCCCTTCTATTCTCCTTTATTTTTTTTGTTAAGATAGCTTATATGACCTTATTTGTGCTTTCCACCTGCCCATTTGCTTGGGGGTGGTAAGGTGTGGTCATCTTATGCTTGATATGATATTTTTGGAGCGTATCTTTGAAACCATGAGAATTGAAAGGAGGTCCTCCATCAGTGACTAATTCTCTGGGTAGTCCAAATCTAACAAATATTTCCTCAAATAAAAATGTTAATACTGCTTCTTCATTAGCTTTAATGAGTGCTTTGGCCTCTACCCATTTAGTCATGTAATCTGTGCATACTAAAATATAAGCTCTTTGATTAGATGGAGGATTAATGGGACCTACGAAATCTAATGCCCATTTCTCAAAGGGTTCGAGAGTTACCTGGGGGTTGAGTGGCATTTCATCCCTATGGTTGGGCTGGCCCATTCTCTGACAGCTATCACAAGCCTTCACATATTTTCTAGCATCTTTAAAAAGTGATGGCCAATAATAACCCATTCTAAGTACCTTGTGAGCTGTTCTTTTATCTGCAAAATGTCCTCCACAAGGACCATCGTGACAAGCTTTCAATATGTCATAAATCTCATCTTCTCCAACGCATCTCCTGATTTCTTGATCTATTCCTGTGTGGAACAGACACCCGCTTATCCAGCTGTACCTAGCACTTTGCTGGATGATCTTCCTTCTTTCCCTGTGTGATAGGTGTGATGGTAATTTTCCTGCAACTAGGTAATTGGCAATGTCTGCATACCAAGGTGAGTGAGTAGATACTGCAAATAGATACTCATCAGGAAAAGAATCGTCTACTGGAACATTTTCATCAGTCTTTAAATGAGAAAGAAAATCAGCAACTACATTTTCTTTTCCTGGCCTATCTACAATTGTGATATCAAATTCCTGTAATAGTAATAACCACCTGGTGACTCGAGCATTAGTAATTGATTTATTCATTAAATACTTGATGGCCGAGTGGTCAGTATGCACAAAGGTAGTATAGCCAGTAATATAATGCCGAAATTTATTAATAGCATAAATAACTGCTAAAAATTCTTTCTCAGTTACTGTATAATTTAACTCAGCTGGTGTCATGTTTTTGCTGATGAAATAGATAGCATAGGGGAGATTGTTTTCCTCCTGACCCAGGACAGCTCCAATTGCCGTATCAGAGGCATCAGAGGAAATATGAAAGGGTAATGCCCAATCAGGTCCTCTCAAAATAGGAGCTGTGGACAACTGATGCTTAAGTTTATTGAATGCAGTCTCACAGTCATCAATCCACTTGAATTCAACATTTTTCATTAATAACACAAACAAAGGAGAAGTTATTTTAGAAAAATCCTTAATAAATCTTTTGTAATATCCGGCATGTCCTAAAAAACTTCTCACTTCTGTTTGTGTTTTGGGGATAGGAAGGTTCTGAATCACCTGAATCTTAGCTGGGTCGACTTGGATTCCTAAAAATGAAATGAAATGACCTAATACAATGCCCTGATTCATCATCATGTGGCACTTTTCAGTGCTTAAAGCGAGGTGTGCTTCTATGCACCGCTTAAGTACTTTTTCAAGGTTTTGCAGAGCATCTTCAAAGGTCACTCCATAAGGAGTAAAGTCGTCCATGAATATTTCTAATGAATTGTTTAACATATCAGAAAAGATTCCTATCACCGCTCTCCGAAATGTCGCTGGTGCATTACACAACCCAAATGGAAGTACTCTATAGGCAAAGGTTCCCCATGGGCTGGTGAATGTGGTTTTGTCATGATCCTGGGGTGCAATCCTAATTTGGTTGTATCCACTAAACCCATCCAAGAATGAGAAGAATTTCTTACCTGCTAAATTATCCAATACTTGATCAATAAAAGGTAAAGGGAAATGATCTTTCTGGGTTGCTTTATTTAATGATCTATAGTCTACGCATACTCGCCATTTCCCATTCTTCTTTGGTACAATTACGAGTGGAGAAACCCACTCACTGTCGGATATTGGATATATAAATCCTGCATTTAAAAGTTTTTGGAGTTCTTCCTTCAAAATTTCTCTGAGGTTAGGATTCATTCTTCGCTGGGGTTGACAGACTGGCCGGGATCCCTCCTTAATGTATATACGGTGAGTACATAATTCAGGTGAGATCCCTTTCATGTCTGTGTAGTCCCATGCAAATGCCTCTTTGTTTGCTTGGAGTAACTTTATTAATTTCTGTTTTTCATCATCAATCAAATCAGGATTTATATTCAGCGTTTTACCAGGTTCAATTTCAACTGTTGTGCTCTTGGAAGAGTTGCCTAATGCTGTTTGGCATAAGTTTTCATCTTTCATATTCTGCTGGGATTCAGGTTCTAGGATTGCAGCGAAGTGATTAAATGTTTCTGGATTAACCGAAGAGGGTTCAGAGATAAAACTGCTAATTAGTTCATCTTCGGTGGAGTCTTTAAAAGTCAAAGCTTGCCCAATAGTTAATATAGGTTGGGTTTCCTCATCCTCACAGTCTACCCATATGGAATTGTCATTGTTAATCATGGGAGTGGCATGAGGATAGAGGGTCAGCTGTTCAGTCTCTTGTCCATTGGAGATGGTCATTGATCTAGATCTACAGCTGATGAAAGCATCTGCTGTAGCCAACCAAGGTCTCCCTAGAATCAACGGATGACCCCCCAACTTTGTTTTAGTTTGTAAGACCACAAAGTCAACCGGGTAGTTCCAGGATTCCACAAAGATTATAAGGTCTTCAATGACCCCTTCAGGTTTGATCGTAGAACGGTCAGCTAATTCTAAGATAGTAGGAGTTTCCCTGATAAAGTTTTTTAGCTGGAGCGATTGAGCTGTTTCGAGTGTCATGATATTTATTGCAGCTCCTAAGTCTACTAAGACTTTAGAGATAAAGGTTTTTCCGACCTGGACTGTTACTGTAGGGTGACCAGGGTCACCATACTTGACAGGATAATCTTTTTCAGTCATTAAGGCAGTTAATTCCCCCATCACATGAACTGTGAGGGGGTCTTTAGCCTTCCTTCCAGGCTTCTTTACACAAATGTCTCTAATAGTTCTAGCATATATAGGAACATCCCTTAGTGCTTGCAATAATGGGATTTTGACATACAAGTTTTGTAACTCCCCTAAAAGATTGAAGGTAGGTTGTTCAGGTGTTTTAGTGAGAGTCAGCCTTTCAGGGAATGGTGGATCTACCGTTTGGTCATTATTGTTAGGTGTTGATTCTACTGTTTCAGCACTATGGTTAGCTGGTTTCTCTTTTCTAGCCTCTTCTTTGTCAGAGTCCGTAATATCATCTATAATAGGTTCAACTATTCTCCCTGAGCGAAGGTGAATATCATTACATTGCAAGCGAGAAATAGGCTGGTTTTGAATGTCAATAACTTGCAGGGCCTTGTTATTATTTGGATTGGGGTTAGGTTGCACGGGCAGCTGTGGTCTCATTGCCTGATTATTCGGAGGATTGTTAGATGGTAAGGAAAGAGATTGTTGTTGTTGAGGAAAGGGTATCTGTTGGGCTGCCCAGTTTGGGTTCCATTGATTAAAGTATGGTTGCTGGGGGGCCCAAGGATTCCACATAGTAGGGTCAGGAAAAGGGATATTTGGTTGCTGCATAAGTGGAAAGTTCATTGTGTTGAAGGGTGGGTATTGCATTTGATTCATGGGTGGGTAAAAAGGAGAACTATTATTCCAAAGATTGAATGTTGTATTAGAGCTCGTACCTTGTCTTTGCGGCCATTGCCTCCTCTGTGTCATTAGGTACACTGCTTCGGCTTCTTCTTCAGTTGTCTGCAGTGCTGCTTTGATTCCAGGCAGAGAGGGGCATTGCTGTGTTTCATGATCCTTCTCGCAGATTGTGCATATAGGCATCCTATCCAGTGGGCATTCTCTAAGTGGATGTTTTTCTCTGCATTTTGAACAGAAAATTGCCAGAGCAGCTTCTGCTTCTGCCTGTTTCTTCTTGACCTGCAGAGCATTAATTTCTGAAGCAAAGGAACTCAGCATTTCAGTCTTAAATTCTTCTAATAAGTTACCTATCTCAGCTCTTGTTGCTCCTCCACTGGCTGACTTCTGAACCCTTGAATACACATTATCTCTGCTTTTTGATCTGCCTGCCACTCCCCTTGAACACCGCATACAGAGCCTAATAATCTCATCAAAGGGTTCTTTAGAAATGTCCCCTTTTCCAAGCATGTTCAGCATGTCCAGACAATCATCTCTTACCCCTTTCAGCAGTATGGTCTTCAAAATATCTTTGCTCATATTAGGATGATCAGACCGCTGCAGATTATACTGTAATCTTTCCACGAAATCCTCCAAATTCTCGTCCTCTTTCTGGACCATTTTAAACAATTCTTCCTTTCTTTCTCTTGTCTGGCAGTAGTCTTGATACTTAGCCAGAAATCCCTCTTTCATCTGGTCCCAGGTGGTGATTGCCTGAGCTCCTAAGCTCATAAACCACCTCAGTGCATTCCCTTTTAGTGTTGCTGGAAACAATTTCAGCTTCTGATTAGGACTTATGTAATCATAGCTTCTACACAGTATGTCGAATTCAAAGAGGAATTCGTCCGGGTCTTCGGAGGACAACCCATGGAAATTGGGTAATGCCGAGAGTGGAATATTTTTCATGGGGGTTGTTCCTCTCGGAAGTTCCCCAATAGGGAATTCCAGGGTAGAGAGCGAGTTTTCCCCTCTCCCTTCTGTTCTGTTATCCTCCATCGGTATTTTCCCTGAATCGCTCGCTTTATCTTCCGTGTCTTCTGTTTCTTCAGGTTCCTCTACCGGTTCCTCAGTGTACTCTGGTGCTTCCAGCTTCCTCTCAGGTTCTATCACTTCCTTCGTCTGTTGGTCTGTTTGTGAGGAGTATTGGATCTGGGGTCTCCGGGAACTCGTCCTCTGTGACGCTTCGGCCTTAGAGATGATTTCGTCGATGTAAGTCTTCCTCCCTCCTTTGCCGCCTGTAAAATTAGGTTTCTTGCGTCCTCTCATACACCTGTTATTTTCACAAAGAAACCATTAATGCTTTTAGAATTCTTTAGTTGCCTTCCCCGGCAACGACGCCAAAATGTTGGCTAGTTGAATTGTTTATGAATTAAACATTCAAGTACCACATTAATTGTCAACCAGGGAAAGTCTTTTTATTCCAAAGGCTACCGCGTACTGTATGTACTCAAAATCTAAAAGCATTGAAAAGCTGTAGTATACATAATTCTTACGCTATGTCATTACAGTACTTGTTAAAGTGAAAGCAATTAATTAAAACTACAAATCTGGAAAGAGAAATGATGGATGCTATGTTGGCAGAGGATCAGGACCCTATCCTCCAGATGGGGACGTTCAGCACCTGCCCCTGTATTCAGATTTACTAATGCACACTGCACTCTCATTCACCGGTGAGAAACAAACTCAAGTGATTAATGAAACAGAGTACTAGCAAAACAAAGAATACCAGAGGTAATGCTATCAAATCCAAGCAGAGTACCAGAAAGAAACTATTGCACACTTACACACTTGACAGGAAAGTAAATGGGTGAATCTTGTGAGGAAGGTGGGCCCAGTCCCTCTCACAAGATTCCCCAGGAAAGTGAAGACTGGATTAAGTGCTCAAAACAGTTTTATATTCATCTGCCAAAAAGATTTAAATACAATGTAGTTCAGACTTGCTGATGTTCTTCAAGATTTTCTTCTCACAGACTGACCATAGACACTGACTAATCCCTTTTTCATGTAGATGTCTCCTCTTTATAGAGGAGACATCTATTACAATAAAGTATTACAGCCTATTCAGTTAACCCAACTTGTCAAAAATAAGCAAATTAGGACGCTGTTGCAACAGTATAATAATACATTCTTTCTTGAGCTCTGGCTATTACACAGCGGGTAACTGACTTCGACCGTCTTCTCGGGATCTTCATATTCCTTTGCCATTTCCCCATGCTGTTCCTGATTTGGGCCATGCTGACTGTGTTCTTCTTACTTTAGACCTCCGCTTGATTATGCCACGTCAAGGTTCCTTAAATAGTTGCCATCTGTTGTTTATGGCTATTACAAAATAGCTTGCTTTAGGTAATTGCTGTTGCTGACTGTAGCAACTACGGAGTTGCTGCTTCTGGTGTTGCAGCAACTGCGTAGTTGCTGTTTCTGGTGTTACAGCAACTGCGTAATTGCTGTTTTTGGTGTTACAGCAACTATACATTATAATTCCTGCAAACTTAAGGCAATTATTTGACAGTTTAGTCAGCGTTTCCAAGGATAAGTATAAAGATATTCACAAATATGAAATAAACAATTAAACATAGATATGCGGGAGGTTACTTCATACCTTGGGGTTAATATGTCATTATAAGATAAAAGCTTTCAACTTATGACTGCAAAAGGATAATAATACGGCAAAAGATAAGGTCAAAAATAGGTCAATTGTGAGTCCCAACAATAAGTATTTGGTAGTCCAACATGGACCTTAATTCCAAATGAAACATGCAAAACCATAGAGAAAAAGTGTCAAACACCAATATTTATTGGTCGTTGTGAGAATATGAAGGCATATATGTTATTTGATTTTATTTTGAAAGATGTCTTATCTTACAGGGCTATCCATTTTGATGAACTCTCTAACACTATATTGTCTCCTCTCACAAATTTTCATGTTGAAGATGATGCAGATTATGCTAACAATTTTACTTTTGTAAAATAACAAAATTAAAAGAACATTTTGAATAAAATTCAGCCAAATAACATCAACCATCAACACTAACAAAACATGACTAACCTGAATGATGGTTTAAAGAAAGAACCAAGGGCATGGTATTCAAGATTAAATAAACATCAAGAGAAAAAAAGTTTGAGGTGCCAACTTATGGAGGTAAGGCATCCTAGCAAATGCTAGCGGCCTGAAAAATGTAAGGAGGCCCCTCGGCTCCCTCCCGATGGATGCCCTTGGTGTGCGAGGGCATTGCCTATTAGCACCCCCCAAACCTCCTTCTCCCATGGAGGAGTAGGAGATTGGCCCCAGCGCTCTTTCTTTCATAGATAAGGTAACAAGTCACCCATCAGATCAAGAATCCTTCTTCACCAAGCTATCTTCTAACACAACCTTCCACTCCTCTAGAGAAAAACCCGAGAACATAGCTAAGAGGTAGGAGAAATGCAAAAATGTTGAGAATCACTCAGCAAAAGGCACCACCTTTGTCATTCCCTCATAAATGGAAGCTATCACTACAGAGGGTCAAGTGCAGCAAGAAAGAACAAAATCAAGGAGTAACTATAACCCAGAAGCCAAGAAAATTTCGGAGTTGGAAATTCAAGACCTAGGAGTAGCTGTTTACAGAGAATACATGCAAGAACATGTAGTAATCTGCAAATTCATGGGCATTTGGCCCACAGAGAAAGCCTTGAATTGGTGGATCCAAACCAAATGGAAACCAAGGGGGGAAATCAGACTCCAACTTGGCTCAAAGGGGTTCTTCACAGTTATTTTCAACCTCCTAGAAGATAGAGATAGGATATTTGAAGGAGGTCCCTACTTCTTCAACTCAGCAGGATTGTATATGAGATTCTGGAAAGAAAACTTCACTCCTGAGAAAGAGGATTTCACAAGAGTCTCGGTCTGGGTGTGCCTCTACTCCTTACCAATGGATTATTGGGCTCTTTTGGTCCTCAAAGGCATAGGAGACCAAATGGGAAAGTACATAAAAATACTTGAAGGCACTCAAAGCAAACACTATCTCCTATGTCAGAATATGTGTGTATATAGATGTCTCCGGAGCCCTCCCAAAAGCCATAAAACTAATTTCCAGGGATGAAGTCTGGCTCCAGAGCATAAATTATGAACATATCCCCTTCCAGTGTAGAAAGTGCCATGAGCACAAACACCTCTGTAGGGATTGTTCGCAAAACAAATCTCTCAAAATGTTGAGTAGGCTAGCAAGAAAATGACAATGAGGGTTTTACCAGAGTTAACAAAAGAAATAAAAATAGAAGGAAAAATAATACAAATAAGGAACAACAACAGGAAGTCACTCAGAACCAATTCAAGGCCCCAGTCAATCTGCAAGAATAGTCATCTCCGGGTAACCCAATAAAGGAAGAAGCAAGAGAAGACAAGCAAACCAAGGCAAACAAGGAACAAGAGGACAAAGGTTCAGATCATAGCAATAAGGAAGATGAGAACTCACAAGAGGACATAGAAATGGAACAGATATTGACGGATGAAACCCCAGAGGAAAGTGCTATAGAAGAAGCACTGGAAGGAGTAGACCTCGTATCAATAACAGAGGAATGGAAGAAAAATGGAATAGAGGCAATCCCAGAACACCAACTCCAGAAAATAGAAGGAGCTTATCTCCTCCAAGAGGAACTCAAGCACAACTTAGATCATCCACCATCTGACAACAATGCATCTAAAGGCATCATGGAAAATATAACAGCGGGAAGGTATAGCCCAAAAGGACCAAGCTACAAAAGGGGAAGGAAAACCACCAACCAACTTCTTCAAGAACTGGGTGCCAAACTCATCAATGAAGGAAAGGTAAAGGCCCTAGCCCTAACCCAATATTAGAGGATTTAATGGTCTAGGAAAGAAAAGAATCCTGAAAAATAGACTCCTTGCTGATAAACTAGATATCCTCCTCATTCAAGAAACTAAACTTGAGTCAGCTCACCTTCTTCTCCTACAAAAAAACTGCTTCATACATTACAGTTTCATAGCCAATTCTACCATAGGATCAACTAAAAGAATTATGACCATATGGAAAAGCTTGTAGTATAATCTCATCTCCTTTGTTGCTATTCATCACTCCATAACCATTGTCTTGAGAATTATTGATTCCAATGAAAGCATTTGTATCACCAATATATATGCCCCCCATAAGGTTATTGATCAAATCAAAATGCTTCAGTGTATCTCCAATCTGTTGGATTCCACCCATATGCCCTTTAAAATCCTCGCAAGGGACATCAATATGAAAACAAATCTCGGGGAAAAGAAGGGAGGAATAAGGAAACTTGACAAGGATTCAAAAGCCTTTTTGTTGAAAATGGCAACAAGAAATGCTAAAAATAGCATCGCTATAAATAGTAGTTTAGGTACCAGTGTTGGATATAGCAACAAGGAATGAAAAAATGGAAATGCTAAAAATAGCATTTCGAGATACCTTCCTATTTTAGTTAGTCCTTGAACTAAAATAGAGAAGTAAAATTCGAATTTGATCTTAGCAACTATTTGTAAAATAATTAATTAATTCATCTTGAGTTAATTAGTTGTAGAAAACCAAACATGAAGTCTATGTGAGGACATGATCTGGAATTGATCTAAGACAATTAATAAGGTATTACAGACTCATGTGCATGGATGTGCCTATGTTATTTTATGCAATGGATCAATAAGATTGCGAAATACACAGGCAATGAAGCAGTTAAAGAAAACATAACAGGGAAACATATATACACAACAAGTTTAATAAGGAGTTCACCCAATACTCCTGGGCTACGTCTCCCAGTCCGGCCTTCAGTGGTGGCCTCTCTATTATGTTTTCAAAGCAAAGTTTTTTACAACAGTGAGCTCAATTTTAGTCTCAGTCAACAAATACAAACTAGTAAGACTGTACTTGGATTCCCCAAGTCTCTGGAGTACATAGACTCTCCTCGCTGAACTCTTGACCTCTATTGTTCATAGTAGTATGAGCCCAATCTGAGACTCATACATGACAGGCATTACAGAGGAGTGCACTTGAACCTCTCAAGCCTTCTCTAAAGTACACAGACTCTCTGAGTCTCTCTGTCTTTGTCTTAACTCTGGCTCGATGCTGCCTTTGATTTTCTAGGTCAGCTCGGTTTCTTCTCTCTTCTTTCGACTTACTATCTACCGCTTTTATTGCTTTCTGCTTACTTCTCTTTCTGTCAGTTTGTGGCTTTTAAGCCAATCTGCTTCCTGACTGTTCATTTCTGCTTCCCAGCTTTTCGCTTCCCCTGCCTCTATCTGTTTGAATCCCTCTGTCCTGCGTAATCAGTCACTGTATAATGCCTCATAGGGAGGTGGCCACCTATTTCATAACAGATGAGTGTCAGTTCTCTTGGACATATTTGAAACGACCGTTTTTTCCATTAACTCCCAGAATGTCCATGAAACACGACCTTCTGTCAATGCATCGTCCATATCGTACTTCAAATCTTATGTGATCTTTCTCTGTAACCTTATCGAATCTAGTCATCCATCGGATTGCGTCTCCGTCGTTGATCTGGGGGCCCCAGATCCTACGGTCATCGTTCATATTGGGTGATTGAGTAGCATGATGGTTACCTGTCCAATGTGAGCATTTTTCTCTCTCCCCGCTGGGATGCATGGCGATCGCTGTGTGGCATTAGGCGGAACTGAGTTGAAACCACTTACCGCTCGAAGCCCCTTCGATATTCTACCAATTTTGTGGAATCGCACTCCGACGGAACCAAAAAAATATTTTCTATGTTTTATAATTATTTCAAGTTCTGGTGCTCCGGGATTTTCTTGACTAAGAGGTTTTCCCTGTGATATGCGATTAGCGACTTGTCACTAATTGCATATTAGAAACTACCTTTACTGCTTAAATTTATCCATGCATTTGTTGGTTGGTGTTAGCACGCGTTACCATGGTCCGCTGTTCTGCGCGCTAGATCGACAGTCCTCGTTGATCCACGTTGATTGTCATTGCAAATGTTTAAGGATTCCTTTCGATAGCTTTATCTTTATAAGACTTTTAATCTTTGGCATGATTTTTAGAGAGTTCATAAAAACTTAGAGAGTGTTCTAGGATCCCACTTGGATAATGCCTTCCCACTAAAAAATCTTTTGGACCACCAAAAGTTGAATTTTAAGCATGAATCAAGTGAGGATATAGATTCCTCGCTTGCTCAATCTCTATCCATCTTGCACTTCTTGGTTTTGAACCTTTGAGTCCAATCCTGAGGTATTCAACATCCCCTTTGCATGTAGTTCTCACCTTCTTGTCCAGAACTATGTCTTCTTGTAATTCATTGAGATATTCAGGCAACAAATCATCAATAGAAGGAAATCGACTCTGCTCTTCGGGATCTTCAATCAATGAAGGTTCAAACAGTCTCAAGCTTTCTGCATTAACTATTGAATAGATGTGCATGTAAGCTAGCAAATCAAGGCGAAAATAATTCTCACCGATTCTCTCAAGTATCTTGAAAGGTCCATACCTTATCAGCTTCAGCTTCTTACCTTCACCTTGCATTCTGTCTTTGCTGATATATAGCCAGACTTGATCACTAAATTGGAAACTATTCTCAATCCGATGCTTATCATGCCTTTCCTTGTACTTGGCTTGGCTCTATTCCAGTTGTTCCTGTATTGCCTGGTGAATCTCTTGGATTTGTTCAATGAATTTGGTTGCCTTTTGCACATCACTGTGTCCATTAACCGCTATGACTTTACCAAAGACAAAATCCAAGGGAGACCTTGGTGTGAAACCAAAACAGGTCTGAAAAGGAGATCTTTGTGTAGAAGAATGTTTAGCTCATTGTAAGCATGTTGCACAGAACACAAATGTTCATCCCAAAGCTTGGGATGCTTGCTACAATAGCCTCTAAGCACCTAGATCACTGTCCGATTGACCACCTCTGTTTGGCCATCTATTTATGGATGAAAGGCTATGCTCTTCTTCAGTCTGGTGTCCATCAATTCCCACAGACTTGACCAAAACTTCCCAACAAATTGAGAATCTCGATCAGCTACAATAGAAGTGGGTAATCCAAAATGAACCCATACATGCTGAAATAAAAACTTTTCCATTTGTTCAGCTATAATCTATTTGTTACATGGTATTAAAATACACATTTTGCTGAACCTATCCACAATAACATATAAATAGTCATGACCTTTTCTAAATTTAGGAAGTCCCCCAACACAGTCCATGGAAAAACTTTCCCAAGGATGAGAAGGAACTGGTAGTGGAGTGTACAAGCCTAGTTTTCTATCGCTGGGCTTGCTTTTAGCACACATGGTACACCCTCTTACATATCTAGAAATTGTTTCATTCATTTTTGGCCAATAACAAAATCTTTGCAGCTGTGTAACTATTTTACTTACACCAAAGTGACCTAATATTAGAGAAGTGTGTACTTCTCGAATTATCTTTACTCTTTCGGTTTGAGGAATGCATAACTTTCAAAAATGATACAAGATCTGGTCCTTAACATAATAATCCAATTCTTCTACTTGTTTTCCATGACTTAAAGTTGCATATACATCCTTAAAATCTATATCTTAAGCATACTGTTCAATGTAGCTTTCATGCAATACTAAATTATGCTTAAGTATAATAGATGCATTTATGATTGGTTTGGACGACATATCTACAACTTTATTGTGTATGACCTTTTTATATTTCATGACAAGATGAAACTGTTGTAGAAAACCCATCCACCTATAGTGTCTTGATTGGTGCAACTTAGTTTGTGAGTGTAAATATTGAAGTGGTTGATGATCAATATGTACAACTGCCTCTTTGCCCATTAGAGAATGTTTCCACTTTTTCACACTCTGTACTAATGCATACAATTCTTTATCATATGTGGGATAATTAACTACTATAGAATTAAATGTCTCAAAATGATAACATATGGGTTTACCACGCTGCATCAACACTGCTCCCATGGCATAGTCACTGGCATCCGTTTCAATCTCAAAGGGTCTTTGAAGATTGGGCAGTGCTAGTACTGGTGCTATACTAATCTTCTCTGTTAAGGTGTCGAAGGCTTTCTGTTGTTTTCCTCCCCACTGAAACACCTTGTTCAATCCTGTTAAATCATGTAAGGGAGCTACAATCAAGGAAAAGTTAGCAATAAACTTTCTCCAATACTGTGCTGCTCCTAGGAAGCTTCTAGCTTCTGTAGCAGATTTGGGTTTAGGCTAGTTTACAATGACTACAACCTTAGAGGGATCTATCTTCAATTCACCACCCCCTTAGAATATGACCCAAATAATTGAAAGATGTTTTGCCAAATTCACATTTTGATAGCTTAACATAAATATTTTCTTCTTTTAAAACATCTAGAGTCTGTTTTACATGCTTGAAATGTTATTCCCATGTTTTACTAAATATAAGAATGTCATCTAAATATACAATGACAAAATCATTAAATAAAGGTCTGAGTACATCATTCATTACTCTCATGAAAGTAGCAGGATCATTAGTTAAGCCAAAAGGCATAACTAACCACTCATACAATCCCTGCTTTGTTTTGAAAGCAGTCATCCATGCATCTTGCTTTGCAACTCTCACTTGATGATAGCCACTATGCAAGTCTAACTTGGAGAAGTAAATAGCTTCTTTCAACTAATCTAATAGATCATCTATGCGAGGAATGGGATAATGATTTTTTATCATTATCTTATTTAGTGCTCGATAATCAATGCACATTCTCCATGAGCCATCTTTCTTTCTCACTGAGACAATTGGAGACCCACATGGTAATGTGCTAGGTCTTATAAACCCTTTCTTGAGCAACTCTTGTACCTGCTTCTTGATTTCTTCATTCTCTAAAGCGGACAACCTATACGTTCCGATGTTAGGCAATGAAGCATCTTGCGGCAAATTAATATCATGTACTATTTCCTTTTTGGGTGGCAGACCTTTAGTTTCTTGAAATAGCATATCATATTATGAAACAACCTTTTTAAAATTAGCTTGTTGTTTAGCATTACAGCCTTCAAATACATTGGTTTTATCAGGTTTCTTTTCCTTTACAACCATCAGTAAAAATTGTTTGCATGAATTTACAATTCTTTTCATCTTCCCTGAGTTTATGAGAGTATAATTATTCTTGAGTTTATGAGCTCTTACAATATATTCAATTCCATCTTTAATGAGTTGATACTTGTTCACAGCTCTATAGAAAATGGATTTTCTATCATACAAGTAAGGACTTCCTAAAACAATTCCACATATATCCAAGGGAACAATATCTAACTCAACCTCATCTACAAATGCTAACCCAAAAGAAAACCTAAGTTTACATTGTCTAGTCACTTGTAACTTTGCTTTATCACATACCCAACCCAATGGATATGGCTTCTTGTGAGGTGTGGTTAGTAATCCCAGCTTCTTTACAATTGCTTTAGAAATTAAGTTTACTTGTGAGCCACTATCAAACAAAGTATCAATCTTTTGATGCTTGGAAATAAATCTAATATGAAGAACCTCATGTCTTTTCCTTTCATTTTCTTCATTATCAGTAGATTGTGCAGAATTACTAGTAGATGCTTCAGAATTTTTACCCTGTATACCTGTGGCTGTGATTATTGTTTCATCCCCTAAGTCTGACCCCAAATCCTTTAGAATAGTTGCAGAAGTCTCCTTCTTTTTTCCATCGTACTTCTTCGGCCTCAACTTCAGATGCAGAATCCAACAGTGTTCATCATCATGCCCATCCTTCTTGCAATGAGTGCATGAAGGTTTAGTCTTTTGTATAGCATTTGTCTTCCTCTCTTTCCATTTCTGCTTTCTCTTTTCCTTGTTCTTGCTTGCAGTGGGTTTTGATGATCCCCCAACTTTTGGGTTCACATTCTTGCCTCTAGCCTCTAAATTTGTAGCCTGAACAGATACCTCATCTATTCTAGTAGGATTAAACATGAGAATGGTGTGCTTTAAATAGCTGTGTAGACCACCTATATACTTCAGCAAAGGTGAGTCTAAAGAAATTCCTAGAATCAAAACTCTTTTTCTAAATTCTTGGGTGTAGCTTTGTACACTTTTCCCTTTTAATTGGCGAAGAGTTTGCCAACTCATCATAGCTTGCAGCATATAAGCTAGTGGATAAAATTGTTTTTTAATGGAAGAAACAAATTCATTCCAGGTAGAAAATTTTTTACCATGCTTCTTCATGTCAGCTTGTGTTCTGCCTTCCCACCATACCAAGGTGGTGCCTCCAAGGCGTAGGCTAGCCAGCTGAATCTTTCTGCTTTCTGAATTGATGTTCTGTACTCTGCAATATACATCAATCTGTCTATCTAGCTTTTATGCATTCAATTCTTCGTCATAAATTGGAAAATCAAACTTCACATCTAATTTAATCAAAGAAGGTTTCTTCTTTTTCTTTTCAGGGCTTTCTTTATGTGAAGAAGATGATGATGAAGGTGATGATGTGGAAGATGGTGGAGAGGGATTTTCCACTTTTCCTTTCCCTTCTGGGTGGGAAACTAGAAAAGGTTCTTCTACTCCTTTATCTTGTTTGGAGGTTGATGACTCTTCACCTCTACCTCTCTTAAATTCTTTATACATTTCTTCTACCATGGCTCTCATGGTCATGAAACGTTCCATGAAATGGGACTCTGATTCCAAGGGACTTTATTTTTCCATTTTCCTCCTTGGATAGACTCTTCCCATTTCTGGGTTAGCTTCAACCAACTCTCCTTCTCCTAATTTGACCTTTGTCCGAGTTAGCATTCAACAAAAAAGAATCCAGCACAAACTTTTCTAACCTTAGCGACCTAGAGCTCTTATACCACTTGATCTGGAATGATCTAAGACAATTAATAAGGTATTACAGACTCATGTGCATGGATGTGATTATGTTATTTTATGCAATGGATCGATAAGATTGCAAAATATACAGGCAATGAAGCAATTAAAGAAAACATAACAGGCAAACATATAAACACAACAAGTTTAATAAGGAGTTCACCCAATACTCCTGGGCTACGACTTCCGGTCCAGCTTTTCAAAGCAGTGTTTTTACAAAAGTGAGCTCAATTTGAGTCTCACTCAAAAGATACAAATTAGTAAGACTGTACTTGGATTCCCCAAGTCAATGGAGTACACAGACTCTCCTCACTGAACTCTTGACCTCTATTGGTCACAGTAGTATGATCCCAATTTGAGACTCATACAAGACAGGCATTACAGAGGAGTGCACTTGAACCTCTCAAGCCTTCTCTGGAGTACACAGACTCTCTGACTCTCTTTGTCTCTGTCTTAACTCTAGCTCGATGCTGCCTTTGCTTCTGTAGGTTAGCTCGACTTCTTCTCTCTGCTTTCAGCTTACTGCCTACTGCTTTTCTTGCTTTCTTCTTACTTGTCTCTCTGCCAGTTTGTGGCTTTTAAGCGAATTTTCTTCCTGACTGTTCATTTCCACTTCCTGGCTTTCTGCTTCCCTTGCCTTTATCCGTTTGAATCCCTCTGTCCTATGTAATCAGTCACTGTATAGCGCCTCACAGGGAGGTGGCCACCTATTTCATAACGGATGAGTGTCAGTTCTCTTGAACATATTTGAAACGACTGTTTTTTCCGTTAACTCCAAGAAGGCCTGCAAAACACAACCTTCTACCAATGCATCGTCCATATCAAACTTAAAATCCTATGTGATCTTGCTTTGTAACTTTTTCAAATCCGGTCATCCATCGGATTGTGTCTCAGCAGTTGATTTGGGGACCCCAGATCCTACGGTCATTGTTCATATCGAGTGGCTGAGTAGCATGATGGTTACCTATCCGACGTGAGCGGTTTTCTCTCTCCCCCCGGGACACATGGCAATCATTATGTGGCATTGGTCAGAACTTGGTTGAAACCGCTTACTGCTCGAAGCCCCTCCAATATTCTGCCGGTTTTGTGGAATCTCGCTCCGACATAACCGAAACAATATTTTTCACGTTTTATACTTATTTCGGGTCTAGGTGCTTGAGGCTTCTCTTCATTGGGAGGTTTTCCCTACGATATACGATTAGTGACTTGTCACTAATTGCATATTAGAAACTACCTCCGCTACTTAAATTTATCCCTACATTTGTTGGTTGGTATCAGCGTGCGTTACCATGGTCCGCCTCTCTGCGCGCTAGTTCGACGGCCCTCGTTGATCCGTGCTGATCGTCATTGCAACTATATGAGGATTCTTTCCGATAGCTTTATCTTTATAACACTTTTAATCTATGGCATTATTTTTAGAGAGTTCATGAAAACTTAGAGAGTGCTCTAGGATCCCATTTGGATCAGGACATGCAACAGTTATCCCATTAATTGAGGAAATTATGCCTTAGTTAAAGAGATAAGCATGAGGTTCAATATTGAGATGTAATTAGTTGGCTCAGTTAACTGAGTTAAGTCCAGTTAGATTAGTTCAAATAGTTTGTTGAACTAATTGTGAGTTCAGTTGGTTAATGCATGCATGCATGTAACTGCTCCACTTTAGATAACTGAATATTCTCTCATAAATAACTCATGCATGTCAGTTCAATCAGAGACCCTGCTGAGATCAGAGGAAGGGACAATGTACTATCAATTGGAGGATTTTTCCTATCTAGGAAACTCATCCATGCAGAAGGAATTATCTCCTTCAGGACTGCTTTGTTACTTTTGAGTTTAATGTGTTGTGTGAGAGGTAAATTCACATAGGTGGCAGCATTGGACCCTAAGAGAAACTGCGCAAGGAAATAGGAGCTTGGAGGGCAAAGGAGAAGGTTTCTGAGAAGCCTTTGACTGTATATGAGCAACAGAGGGATTGTACTGAGAGAAAGATTGCTTGTGAGCTAATGCTTCGTGTAATCTAGACATATTTCCACTTGTATGATAATACAGAGATCAGGTTTTTAGCTGAGGATTTCCCCAGAGTATTCTTCTGTGTTTCATGTGTGATTGAATCTTTTCTCTGTTATATGTGTTCTATTTGATCTTGCTCAAAATCGATTAAGCTCCTGCAAGTTTGATTGTAGAAGTAGATTAAGTATTTTGCTTTAGTACATTGCATAATCAGTTTAATCTACGGTGAAATTTCTACACTTTTTATCCACCTAAGAAAATCTCAGTCTCATAGATATCCCTACATGTAATGACACCTTCACTTGGAATAATAGAATAGGAGGAGAAAGACAAATAGCTTCCAGGCTAGATCATTTCCTCCTCTTAGAAGAAGTCTATCTCAAATCTTAGGAAACAGATGCAAGAATTCTCCCTCAAGCTAGTTCTAATCATTGGTAGATTTCCTTGAAGCTTCACATCTCTCATGGCCCAAAAAACAGGTCTTTTAGATTCGAATCCTTTTGATTTGACCACCTGGATTTCTTGGGAAAGATGAGGGAATGGTTGGGCAAGTTAAAGACAAGAACTAGAAATAAGATGTACACATTTCAGCAGAATTTAAAATACATCAAAGAGGAAATAAAAAAATGGAACAGGGAAACTTTTGACAATACAATCACCGACAAAAGGAACTTGGAGCATAAAATGGAACTCCTCTAGCAAAAAATCATCAATGATGGCATCATAGATCAAAGAAAAGAAGAAGAGATTAAACTAAAACAAAGTTGGGAGGAAAGGGCTCTACAATAAGAGAAACTTTGGCATAAAAAATCCAGAATAAACTGGCTAAAATGTGGAGAGAGGAACTCTATTTTTTTCCATCGATCGATGATTCAACACAAAAAGAAGAACATAATACTAGCTCTAAATAACAGAGGGGGAAACCTCATTCATTCTTACGAGGAAACGGAAGAGAATCTAAATTAGTACTTCAACACCCTCCTTACGAAGCCAAGGAATGATCATGCAGGGGACATACAAAAAATTACCAACCACGTTCTCGAGATCCTCACTGAGGAACATAACAAAATTCTTCTAAGAAATGTTTCACTGTAAGAGGTGGAGGAAGTAGTCATGAGTATGCCCAACAAGAAAGCACCTAACCTAGATGGGTTCACCATTGACTTCTACAAATCTTGCTAGCCTATCCTAAAAAATGAGGTCCATGCCCTGATGGAGGAATCTAGAATCCAAAAATATGCCTTAAAGGCTTTCAATGCCACCTTTCTCACTCTAATTGCTAAAGGTGGCAATATAGACTCCCCTAACAATTTTTTTCCCATAGCCCTTTGCAATGTTATATACAAGATCATCTCCAAAGTTTTGGCTAATAAACTAAAAATCATCTTGCCTCTCTTGATCTCCCAACACCAAACTGGCTATGTGGAAGGTAGGAAAATTATGGATAGTATCATCCTCTCCCATGAATTAATCCACTCCCTCAAAATCCAAAGGAAACCTGGTATGATGATACAATTGGACATGTCAAAGGCTTTCGACAAAATCAATTGGGCTTACATGAGAGAAGTACTGGCAGCTTTTGGGTTTCACAAAGATTGCATAAAACAGATAATGGCGATGGTTTCAAGAGATTTTTTCTCAATCCTTCTGAATGGCTCCCCCTCTCTGCCCTTCAACCCCTCTAGAGGCATCCAAAAAATTTCACCACTTCTTTCTATCATAATGGTAGAAGGGCTCAGCCACTCCATCATTGTTGCCTTGTCTTCTAATTCCCTTTATGGCCTCAAACTCTACACCTTCTATCCTCCTTCCACTCACCAAACATTTATGGATGATACTCTGCTCATGGGTCTCCCCATTGTAAAAGCAACCTCATCCTTCAAGGCCATTCTCTCTGATTTCTCTGCTGTCTCTAGTACCTCCATCAATCAAGAAAAATCCAAGTTGTTCTTCTTCAATACTCCTCGTTCTATTTAAGGAAACATTGCTAGAATCCTTGAATTTCAAATAAGCAACCCCCCCTTTAGATACCTCAATGTTCCCCTCACTGACAAGCCAATGGATCGTTCTACTTGGGAAGCTCTGATAATCAAGCTAGAAAAGAGGCTGGCAAATTGGACCTTCAGATCACTAAATCTGGTAGGTCTCCTCGTTCTCGTGAAATCTATTTTACAGGTTATTCCTCATTATTTATATTTGGCTTTGGCTACCCCTAAAATGATCTCCAACTCAATTAGAAATCTGTAAAGGAACTTCTTATGGAGAGGTGCAGAAAAGAAACTGAAGTGGGCATTAGTTGCTTGGGAAAAAATGTTTAAGCCCAAAAAAGATGGTGGCCTTGGACTTAGGGACCCTAAGATCCTAGGGAAAGCCTTGGGAGCTAAAACTTTGTGATGATGGATAGTTAACCACAACTCCCCCTAGGGAACCCTTTGGAAGGAAAAATATGCTCCCACCCACTCGCTGGAACAAATTATAAGGCTCAATGGGAGCATAAACGGTTTGTAGGCTCAATGGGAGCATAAACGGTTTGTTCATATGGAATCAGGCATGGGAAAACCGAGCAATTATCCATAAACGCAGTTTTTGGGAGGTGGGAAATGGTGACAAGGCCCTTTTTTTGGAAGATGCTTGGAAACAAAGGGTAGACCTTGATAAGGATCAACTCA
This sequence comes from Pinus tabuliformis, assembly GCA_031772625.1. Lineage (NCBI taxonomy): Eukaryota > Viridiplantae > Streptophyta > Pinopsida > Pinales > Pinaceae > Pinus > Pinus tabuliformis. The sequence goes on from CM062818.1 coordinate 2,080,882,162, forward strand.
GACAGATCAAGAATGGAATGTAAAACAATGACAAAAGCAGGGTTTGCCATTATTGAAAACCCAACATTGGAAGTGATTAGTGGAGAGAATGGATAGATGAGAAAGAGTGGGATCCCCCAATCAACCCTCAAGTATGGAAAGAACTATCGAGTGAACTCCAAAAGAGAAAAATTCTCTACGACACCTCAGAGGACAAGATCAGACGGGGAAAAAAACCGAGTTGGGCACTTCAATATAAAGGAAGCTTATAGATACATTGCTCTCCATGACCAACTTCAACTAGAGCTTAAATGGAAATCATTGTGGGAAAGGAAACACTGGCCAAAAATCTCTATCTTCCTATGGCTTATAATGCACAAGAAAATTCTTACTTGGGACAATCTCAGAAAAAAGGGATTCATTGGACCCTCCAGATGCAACCTATGTCAGCAAAAAGAAGAAACTACAAATCATTTGCTGAATGAATGCCCCTATGTGAAAAAACTTTGGAATTGGGTGTATCAGGTCTTCAGAGAAACGGATTGATATCCCTCCTCAATTCTTAACACCATTGAAAACTAGCGATCCTCTTTTTCCCCCAATCCTCCTGTTAACAAGGCATGGAATCTTGTCCTAGGTATCATATGTTGGGCACTTTGGAAGGAAACAAACTCCAGAATCTTCAGGGGAACCTCACTTCAGGAGGAAATCACCCTCTCTATTGTCAAGAAAATTATTGGGGAATCTGTGGCTTCCTCTATTCTTCAGGGTCCCATCAACCCTCCTAGTAGCTCGAATATGAGCATCATTTCCTTGTTGGATCTCCATCTCGCCCTTGCACCTATTTCCTCCTCTATTTCTAGAAATAGGGGACTTGCTTGCATGTGGTCAGCCCCGGAGCCAGGGACCCTTAAACTCAACTACGATGGTGCGACCAAAGGAAATCTGGGCTCAACAGGCTTTGGGGGGGTCTTCAGGAATGCTCAAGGGGAAATCCTATGGATTTATGATGGCAACATTGACACCTCTACCGATAATGTTGTCGAACTTCACGCTCTGGAACACGGGATCAACATTGCAAAATGCTACAATTTTAGCCCTCTGATCATCGAAGATGATTCGACTCTAGCAACACAGGTCAGTAGGGAATGAATGCTACCAAGGAGTCTGACAATTGGCGTTTAAGCAAAATCTTACAGAGAATAAAAAACAATATAGAAAGCATGGAAGGCCTTCACTTCTAGGCAATGAGAAGAGAAGGGAACAAGTTGGTGGACAAGTTGGCTAACGAAGGCACGATAAGTAACCTCCAGTTGTGATCAAGGTCATGGCATGACCTGGAATATGATGATCTTTGTTAGCATTGGGAAGTCATAAATGCCAAGGACAACTGGAAAAACGAACATCAATTGTTTGAAGATCCAAAGAACAAGTTGGCTAATGAAGGCACAAAAGGTAACCTCCGGTTGTGATCAAGGTCATGGCATGACCTAGAACACGATGATCATCATCAGAATTGCAAAGACATAAATGTCAAGGACAACCAAAAAAATGAACATCAAACGTTCGAAGATCCCAAGTCACATCAATGATGGATTAAGAAGTTTGGAGGACTGTGGCTCTGATGAATATCTGCCCTGGTCCACCCTCCTAATGATAATTGTGCCTTATAAACCTATCGTGGCTCTATTCTCCTGCGGGGACGTTTCCCTTCTATCCAATCAGTCCTGCAAGGTACCCTCTCCACCACCTAACTCTGGTACCTCCTACGCTCCAACTTCATTCCCCTTCCCTCATCTTCCCACCCCTCGAGGCTCTCTTTCCCCTATGAATAACCTGCCTCACCATCTCCTCCCTATCATCTCGTTCGCTCTAGTACCTTGGTTTTACTGTCTCCCCCCTGCGATCAGCCTATTTTCTGCCCCTTCCCCTCCCATGGCTCCCAAGTGAAGTTCTATTTCGGCTCCCAGTCGAGGGCGTGACCAAGGTCAAGATTCGTCGCGTTGGAACTCCTTAGGCTCTCCTCCCACCACTCGTGTAGAGTCCTCGATAAGACGCACAAGTCTCAATTACTCTATAGATTTGAACCCTAAAACCCAAGAAATAATTGCAAACTTAGAGGCTCAGGCCAGAGCTCTAAGAAGAGGAGTTTCCTTGGATGAAGTTGTTGTTGACTTCGCCTGGATCCCAGACCCTTCTCTCACCAGAGCAAGGGAAAATCTCTATACACGCTCCATCGATATTTGGTGGCAAATGAAGACCATCCTTGGCCTAGCTATGCAGGAGCAGGTAGAGCTCTCTAAGGTGGTGGAGAACAAGATTGACAACCTCACCGACAAATTCATGGTTTATGTGGAGTTTGTCCATCATTGTCATTTTGTTACAAGAGACTCTCCTCACTACACAATCTTAAAGAAAAGGGCTACTGCCAAGATGCATTCGCCTGCAAATTGCTCCCCCACTATGAAGAAAGAAGTGACGAGAGCCTCCTCAAGCCAACCATCTTCCATGGCGCCGCAAGAAGGGAGCACCCAAAAGTAGCCAATCAACCTGGATGATGACCCGATTGCCGCCAACCCCTAACACGTGCAGCAAGATCCTTATTGTTTCTTCTCCCTTTCGGACTAGAGGTCGTGGTAGAGAGTGTGGTGACAATTTTGGAGCAGAAAATAAAGGCCCTCGGAATAGACAGTTTCGGTTCATCTCAGATTTATGGTCTCTTTTTGTAGTCAACATCAATTTTGGTCTTTGTTTGTCTACTTGGTTCTGATCATTGTAAATATCATAGCAAACAGAACTTCTTTTTTGTTAAGCTTCATTTTAATTCTGTCAATTTGGCTACCAGAATGGCCAGGGTCGTTGGCTCTTGTGCTGGAGAGACAGTCTCACACAAACCAACTTTTGTAAATACCTCTACTATATAGTAATATAACACATCTTATTTACAAGAAAAAAAAAACATGGCCAACCTGAACAAGAATAACTTGAACAAGAACAACATTTGAGGATTTTTCATAAACAAAATAAGCATGACAAGTATGCCTTTAATCCAATTGATTTCAACTATTATATCTTTGACCCTCACCATACTTGATAAAAAACCACTCATGTCTCCTTTTTGAGTCATTCCATTTTAGATGGTCTACACCATGTTTTTGATATAGTTGGAATACCTAAATGGGATGGCTACCCCAGTGTTTTGATAATGTTGGAATACTTAAATGGGATGCTACCATGACAAGGTTGTCACATAAGATCTCATTCCTCTTCCTAAAGGACCACAATCGGTTCACTACACCAGACTATATCCCTGTTTATAGTTATAAAAATCGAATGAAATTGGAACCAGTGCCTTTGATCCTTACTAACCAATGAGTCAACAAAGTATCTTTATTATACAATGAAAATTATATATTATTATGGGAAATCAAGTCAACTTGGTTTGCAAATGGGTCTACAAAACCAAATATGCAACAAATCGCTTTGTTGACAAGCATAAAGCACATATTTTGGCCAAGGGAATTTCTTTGTTTCCAAGATGAATTCTATACAACTTTTGATTTCTCTTGCTATCTCCCAAGGTTCGTCAATCTACTAGATGAATGTGAAGAGCACTTCTTTTGTATGAAATTTACAAGCACTTTTTTTTATGAGATTTACATGAGAAAATCTACCTAGAGAAACCTCCTAGTTTTATGTAAGATTCTTCTCTTATTTGAAAACATGGATGTTCATTGTAGGGTCCCTCAAGCATGGCAAGAGAAGATGGATATTTTTTTTTTATTACTTAAGTGTTCAATCATTGTCATTCTTATCCTAAAGTTTACACTCAGAGAAAAGCATTGGTGTCTTGATTTTGGTTCTATATACGGATAATTTAATTCTCGAAGGGTTTCTTCATCTATGATTTAGAGTGTTAAGAAAGTATTGATGGGACAATTTTATATGACATATTTCAAACTTCTGCATTAGTTTCTTGGTCTACATATTTGAAGGGATCTCAAATTTTTAACAGAAGTTGCACTTGATTTGCTTCATCGCTTTAATTGTTTTGGTATGGATAACTATAAGCTTGCACCTACCGCATTTCATTAAAGTATCACCCTTTCTTCCAATTTCTCCACACTCAATGTTAATTCTTCATTGTCTCAACAGTTGTTTGGGAATCTACTATATTTGACTCATACATGTCATGACATCTCTTTTGCATTTTGCATTAGGCATTGTGTCTCAATTCTCTCAATTTCTTAGGAATCTACTATATTTGATGTGTAATTGAGAATCTACTATATTTAACTCATACATGTCATGACATCTCTTTTGCATTAGGCATTGTCTCTCAAGATCCTCTCATGAGAGTCAATAGAAAGTTGCAACAAATATTTTGAAGTACATTCAAAAGTCTACCACATTTGACATTCAATATACCTTTGGTGCTTCTCAACTTGTTAGATGAATTGTTTTAACTGATGATCAAAATTCCACGCCAAGCTTTGTTTATCACCTTGGTTATAACCCTATTTCCTAGTCTTGCAAGAAGCAATCAGAAATTGCATCAACCTATGCAAAAGCTAAGCATTGTGTTATAGTTCTTGTTAGCCATAAAGTTTTATGGCTCCAACAACTAATGAAATTTTTGCATTTGGATAATCCTACTACTCCTTGGTGTTGTAATCAAAGTAACACACAAAATTCTCCTAACCCAGTGGAGCATTAAAAAACATAACATAGTAATATCCCCATGTACTTCATTTCAGTTTATCCAGAATGGTGTTCTCATCTTGAAGTATTTTCCTAATGAAAAACATGTTGCAAAAAGCTTCACTAAACCTTTGGTATGAGCTCATTTTTTCAATTACAATAAGTGTTTTAGGTGGAGGAAATTGCCCCTCGGGGGTGGAAAAGTCATTTTGAGTTCTATTTGTACCTTTTTTTGTTGTTTTCTCTTTTTTAAAGAGTCTCTTTTTCCTTTCGTTGATTTTTTTTTTTTTTATACTTATTAAGAATTTGTAACTGAATACCCTAGTTAATAAAACCTAGTTATTAAGACCCATTTCTTTTTCTTATTTTTACTCCCAACTTAAAAGAGAAGAGTTGTTAGTATTATTTTCAAGGCATTATTCTTTTTAAAGGCATCAAGGTAATATAAGTTGAAACTTTGAGAAACACCTTTACTTGTTGAATTGTGATAGTTATCCCTTTACTGAAGTCTAAACCTCGTTAATTTATTTATTTATATATATAAAATAAAAAGGAGGGACTTTTGTATTTTATTTAGAAGAAATCAAACGAAGTAAAACTGCTTCTGCTTGGCTAAGAGCTCGTCTTCCTCGGACGTAAGGAAACAGGTTAACGGCCCAAGACCCAGAGGCATCTGGCAGGAGTGATGAGCCTGCCCCCTTACGGACCACCAGCGGGTTATTTCAGGTGGCGTGGTTTTCCTATCTAACTGTGATGAGTCAAGCTGACATTCGCGGATAGCAGCCAGAGATGGCTGTCCTCACTGTTGGTTTTGACACCTGAGTTGATAGGTTTTTCCACCTAGGTGAAAAAAAGAAGAAATCAAACGAATCATTACATTCTCTTTTGTAAAAAGGTTTTGATGTTTTATAATAATTTTTATTACTAAAATACTATTTTAAATATTAATATGGGGTGGATTTTAGATTTCCAAAGAGAAAATTCCAATGGTAAAACAAATAAACCCATAACTCAATCATTATTCATTGTATCATGTTTTCTTGAACATTACTAACCTTTTGTGTATCTCAAAATAATAAATTTACTAAATTTGTGTTATCATTTTGGAAAACTCATCATGTAAGGTTTCTATTATCATAAAGGCAATTGTGATCCTCATTTATTTTTTACATTTTTTAACCAAACATGATTTCCTCTTTGAAACATATTTTTTTGGTAGAACGATTTTAAAATTAACGAGCACTAACAGTAATGAAGATAATACAAAACACATTGGGTATAATTTACAATGTAAAATAAAAAAATTTAGAATTACCTAACCCTATGATATTTTAAAGATATATAGAATTAACTAATTGAATAAACTAATTTTCAAAATGCATTTATTCTAAAAAAGATGTGAACTGCCAATTAAGTGTCCTAATGGAGTTAACATGTAACTATTGTTCGATTTTAAACAATATGCAATTAATTGCCCACTTTAGTTAACAAGGGAGATTATATATTTATCAACACTTCTTCTTAATTTCAATTTATATATTTATCAACACTAATAATGCCAAAGTGTTGTCTTTGAAACTCAAGAACATTTCTTCCCAATGGCGTGGTGAAGATATATGTTGACTAATCTCTAGATCCACAAAAATGAAGAGATATATCCTCATAGTTGACATGCTTGCAAATGAAGTGATACCTCATATCAATGCATTTAATTTTACCGTGAAACACATAATTTTTGAAAAGTGCAATAGCTGAAATATTATCACAAAAAAATGAAGAGTTGGCTCTTTCTTTCCAAGCTCAAGATCACCTATCAAACTTATTAACAAACCTACTTAACATGTTTCTTTTGTTGTTGCTACTTTGTTTAAGTTGATGAAATGGGATAATGAGCTACAACTTGGATGCCCGGGAAATGAGTCTTGTACCTAGATGAAATGCATAACCTGAGATACTCTTTCTATCATCAAGACATCTTATAAAATCACTATTTGTGTAACCAGCAAGATGGTTGTCCTTTGAATCAATGTACAAATTCCATGTTGTATTGTTCTTGCAATATACCTTAAAATCACTTTTTTCTGCTTTCTAATGAGTTTCTTTTGGTGACTCCATGAACTTGTATATAAAACTGACTAAATAAATTATGTCAAGCCTTGTTGCTCTGAGATACATTACACAACCTACTATATGTTTATACAAAGTGGAATTCACTGTTGGATTGTTATCTGCTTTTCTTAGCCTGGTTCATGAGACAATTGGCATGCATGTTGACTTGCATGCACTCATCTAGAATCTTGTCAAAATGCCCCTTGCATACTTTATTTGTCAAATGAGGATTCCTTTTTTAGTCTGTTCAACTTCTATCCCAAGAAAATATTTCATGTGACCAAGATTGGTCATCTCAAATTCCTTCTCCATGGTTGTTTGAAAATATTCAAATGCAAATTTCCTGTGTAAATCATATCATCAACATAAATGCAAAGAATTAAAATATTACCTTGCAGAGCCATTTTTGTGTAGAGAGTGGGTTCATTCACGTTGTGTTCAAATCCTTTGTTGAGCATATATGAATCAATTTTGTTGTACTATGCTCTATGGGCTTGTTTTAAACCATACGAAGCCTGACACTTGATTTTACAACTTGGAGGTTGATCTACATAAACTTCTTCTTCTGAGATTATTATAGCATATTTTTACATCCTTGTCTCAATATGTGAGACCTCTAACCATTGCCTATCTTGTTGACCTTAATGCGCACCTTTTCCACTTTGATATGCCATTTTAGCAACATAGTTGTTCCTAAGAAACTAACATCTTTCACTTAGTCACTGTCATGTAGTGTACAACCCTACAACTCATTTGCAAGAATGCCTTTTACTAGGAGCAACTTTGGTCAAACTTCTAGATTTCGTCATTCCCAAGGAGATCAGCTCAACCTATTTGTCCATTAATTGTTATGGCCAATTATTGTGGAAGTTTCCTAACTTCTCAAGCCTCTAGGTGTCCAGATACATTCTCCCAAAAGGTACAAAAGGCCTATATAAACTAGCCCTGTCAAGAGGAGAGGAGTTATTCAAAATTAATCTATGAGAGCTCTGTTATTTTCCTGTGTGATGCAAGACTATCCATTGTATAAGAATTGGCAAGGATTGGAGGCTAAGGAAGAATGATCAATACTAAAGGTGTAATGTATTCATTTTGATTGTTTAATAAAAGTTGATGATTTCCCTTTCATATATTTTGTGCTCATTGAATGCATGTTGATGCAATTTTGGGTTTCTATGTGCTAATATGCCCTTTGCGAAAGACAATCATTTCTTTGTTTGTCAATACTTGTGTGCAGGGATTTGGATCGCAGTGGCTAGGAGTTAAATCTTCACATGGACTGATGGGACTAGCCCAACACTTTATAAACTGTCGTAATGGAAATGATTTTGTAATGTTTATTCGTTTGATTGAATCATATGGTGGTGATTACACGTGGATGAAATGCACATCAGATATTTTGGGTTTTGATTTATGTGGCATTCAATTAAGCAATAATGAAAGGGGTACTTGCCTTGGAGTTTGTATTTCCCGCTCAACCCTATGCTTGATCCCTTTGTTCGTTGGTCTTTTCGGTCATTTGTTGTTGGCTCGTCGAGGGTTTACTCCACAGTGCTCTGCAAGGTTTTGGTGGGCAGCTATGCTGCGAGTCTTGGGCGCGCCTCTGGTTGTTCTTTGCTATGAGTGTGTTGGTCTTTAATCCTTGGTTCGTTGACAGTTGTGGTTCGTCCTGTGGCTGCCTGGGTAAGTGACCTCTGTTGTGTTTCATTTTCCTTCTGCCGTGGGTTCTACAGGCCGCCGTATGTCAACTCATGCACTGGTATTGCTCATTCTGGTTGGCAACTCAATGTTTGCTTGTTTCCAGGTTCAACTTGATGGCTTTCTTTCGTCCTCAGCTTAATACACAGGTAATTCCTCTTTCTCTGTTTCAATTTACGGGTCCTTTTCCACAGTTCCTGACCTGGGCTGCTCCTTTGTCTCCATAGTCAGTCGGCGCTTGTTGGTGGAATGCCGATCTTTGGTCTCACTACAAACTCTCAGGTAACTGTATGCAACTTCAATGGTTTCGTTTTTCCTTTCTAGCTCTGTACTTTTACTTCTACTGCAATGTATCTTCTAACACCTATGTATCATGGTTGTGCAGGTGTTGAGGGTTTGCGGTTGGAGGGTTTGGCCATATGCGTCTCGGTCTTGTCCAGTAGGCTCTGCCTCTTCAAATTTCTTGTAGTGTTCATTCTGGTCTTTATTATGCCTTCGGGTTGTATGGGTTTTTCACCCACGTTGCTTGTCGAATGGCTCACTGTGAGCGATGCTCTGCTGCTTTGGAATTCTGGGCTTCCACTGTGTCTTGACTGCAATCTTCTGTTTATAACTACAATTTCTTTCTAAACCCTCACCTAGGGTTTGTCGTTCAAGGCTTGAGCGTGTCTATAGCTGTGTATGGATATGTGTTTTGAAACCCTCGCCTAGGGTTTATCATTCATGGTTTGAGTGTTCACGGCTTTATTTTTACAGTATTATAATGTATTTGTTATACGCTGGACTTTGCACTTCTTGAAAGGAAAATTCTTCCGGGGAATGTAATAAGATTAGGTTTGATTTACCTGAATAACGTTCGCTATTGATTTGCTCTGAACTCGTAGCCGGAACTGCTGTTATGATTCTTCTGTTTGCTTGAGATGTGATGTATAAATGTACACGAACCCTGTAGTTATGCTGGCAATTTTATATGGCTGTCAAATTAAATGTATGGTGGAAACTTTCATCCGACCTGTGGTTGTTTGGCCTGTAACGAATTCTGGTTGTATCACTCCCGGTTTATTTTCGTTGTTTGCTTCAAACGAACTACGAACCCTCGTATTGTAACTGCTTCTCGGTCTCGCTATGAGAACTGGTTCTTTCTCTTAGGAAAAACAAAAAGAATTTATTTTCAGAAAAATCTGTGTAGAGTTAGTTTATGCTCAGATAGTCATCAACGGAAAACATAATAATGTACAGTAGACATACAGATGGACAGAACTTTAATTTCTCTGTTATTGTTTTTATTTGAGTGCGAGAGGTATTGAACTGAACCCCCTCCATGATTTGTCCTGTTACATTTATATGTTTCTAGTTCCAGTTAATGAAACTATACAGTTGTTTTTCAGTTACAGATTTTATAGTTACATGGTTATTATTCATTCGTTCTATCTTATGGCAAGATTTTCCTTTGGAATACATTTGTCTTTTCCCTTTTAAAATAATAGGACAACCATTAATCCAGGAATTTTTAACAATAGACAAACAAGTAACCCTAACTGATCAACTACCCTTGACTAATTTAGAAATTAAGACAAGAATAAAAATTCTACCTATTATTCTGTTATCTAACATAAAGACAACTAAAAGTAAACTCAACTCTTTGACCTGGCAGAGACTGACACCCGGTCATGGTGCCTGAGATAGATGCTCCTGCATTAGGCTCCCGGGCAAAAGAAAATCATGACTCCGGTTCATGAGCTCCTCAACTGAAGAACCTGTTTGCTCAATCTGCCTGGCATCAAGCCACGAACTGTCCTCAATAGGATAGTTCTTCCACTTGACCAGGTATTGCAAATAATCCTTCCGCCGAGTTCGTTTGGCCACCTGAGTGTCGAGAATGCACTCGATCTCGGGAGGCTGAACGTAAGGCATCTGTCTCATCCAAGCTTCTCCTCCATCCTGGGTATTCCATGTAGGCCGCGTGGTTCCATCTTCTTCCTTCTCCTTTGAGTCAGCTGTGTAGGGAAACAGGTCTACTACGTTAAACATAGGTGAAATGCCTATTCCGGATGGCAACTGTATCTCATAGGAATTTGCCGAAAATTTCCGAAGGACTTTGCAAGGTCTTATCTTCTTATACTTTAATTTATTGTACGTACCCCTAGGGAAGTGTTCCTTGCACAGATGCATGAGGACTTCATCTCCTACATTAAACTATACTTCCCTTCTCTTCAAATCTGCTTGCTCTTTATACTTTAAGCTGTTGTCCTGTAATTTGATTTTTACTTGCTCGTGAAAATCCCTCATCACGTTAGTGAAATCTTCTCCATTTGTGCTTCGCCTTTCCTGCAGTCCAAGATCTTGCAACTCATGCACTCCACGAGGATGCATGCCATATAGGATTTGGAATGGGCTGAAACCTATGATACGGTTAGGCGAGTCATTATAAGCGAACTTTGCCTATGCCAGCACTCGATCCCACGTCTGTGAATTCTCTCCAACCAGACTTTGTAGTAGGTTTCCTAAACTCCTGTTTACAACTTCTATTTGTCCGTTTACAACAACAATAGGTGCACCAGCATAAAAAGCAACAAAACTTGTGAAAGCCATGGAAGATATGTCAATCTAAGCTACAGATCCTAAGGGACTAAAGGAAAAGGTAGCAAGTCTAGAAACTGATTGTAAACTTGCCCAACTTTAGCAGAAAGAAGAAACACAGAAGGCTCAAAGAATGGGTGAGAGAGTGAAGGTCCTAGAAAAAGATTTGACACTACAGAAACCACTTGGACAAACCAAAGAAATGCTCTGGGCCAATATCATTGACTTTGTCAATGATATTTGGCCATCAATTAAAGTTATATTTGAGCAGACAAAATTAGTGAAGATAGCCACTGAAGCTATCCAAAAAGTGAAGGAATAATTGGGGAATAAACCAGAGGATGCTAATCGACTCATCCACTTCCTAAACAACAAGAACAAACATGAACTCCATGACCTTAACATACAAGATAGGATTGAGGCCATTCGAGATATTAGGAAGGTTCTTTCCAAAAGAAACCTTATGCTTAACTTAGAAGAAAAGTGCCATAACATGAAGGTAGCCATTCATGAGTTCATTTTTAAGTTTCATATTTTGAGGTAGAAGGGTCTTCCGAGTCCTATGGTCATCAATGATAAATTCATGACCCAACTGGACTATGGAGATAGACTAAGAAAGTTGGCTAAGGAACAAGCAATTTCTTCACCCATTAAAGCTCTACCAACGGGAAAAGTGCTATATGACACATCGGAGAACTTGTTTTTCCTAGAGCATGAGGTGAAACATTTGATCGTCACCAAGCCAAATTTTTCAAAATACATAGAGGAAGATGAAATCTACTGAAGGATGGTGAATGTAAAATTACCTGATGTAGAATTGTGGGAAAAAATGATAGATTTACTATAATAAATTTACATTAGAAAGTTATTGCATAGTAAATGAAGACAACCAGGTAAACAAGTAAAAGCAGAGCAGCATGGTCAAAGAGTATTAGTTGAGAGATGACAGTAAAGAATATTCCGACGTAGAAATGCTACAAATATCAGCTAGCTTAAAGGGCTCCAACTCAACTGAAACAACAAGCAACACCACAATAAAAGGGATAGCATGAAGCAGTTCAACATCTGTCTCTATTTTCATGCAAGAAGATATTTATTTTTCCTAAATTAAATCTCAAGTTGTTTTGGATATTTTGTAAACTATTTTGTATATATACTTCATATTTCGAAGTATGTAGGGTGGATTCTTATACTTCCAATAGAATTTTGTTCAAACACTGTAAAAGCTCTTGTATCACTAACTGGGCCAGCATGCTGGATTGAAGAATAAAGATCAGATATTTCAAGGAATTAATGTGTAAAGCAGAGTACAAATGACTAATTTTCTTGTGTTGTTATATCTCTCTTAAATTAGTTTCATAATGTTAAATGTTTCATAAGTCTGAATGCTGTAACTCGAATATTAATTTAGAATTTTCTTAACTACACTATGTCTTACTTTTGTACATTCTTAATGTTTTCTCATAAACTATCTTAGCTAGGTAATTCTTTACTGCTCCGTAGCTTTTGTATTTTCCCCTCTGGTCTATAGTAAAGGATTCTTAATTGCCCTTTACTCATGATTCACTATTGTTCCCTCAGCCTCAGTTTGAGGATTCGTGATTTCCCTCTCACCTCTGTTAAGACTCATTTCACCATTTAGTCCAAGGATTTGTACTTCACTTTGCTATCTTACCCCTTTAACATTCCCTTTAGTGATTTAACTCCAGCTTAGCTTCCCCTTCTGTGACTCCATTGCCCAATAGTCTAAAGGCATCAACCTACCTGCCTGCTTTAAGGATTCCACCACCAAAGCTTCATACAAATCAAAAACCCCCTGAACTCTAGAACTAGCCTAATATCTAAGCAAACATAGCTAAATTATATAGAGATAGCCCTATTTGAGCCATAGGTTGGCTAGAGCCTATTCTTAAAAGTTGGTTTGTGGTTACCTCGAAGCCTTCCCTTCTTCCAAAACTTCTAAGGAAAATTTTTGAGTGATAACAATATTTTTTCCTAGATCATTGAAATTCTTCATGTTTACATGATTTTTGGGTAAATGTCAATATTTGATGCAATGCAAGTGTTTCAGAAGTACAGAGAGATTTCATAGATAACAACCTGATTCCAACTTCATCCACCCATGGTCTTCATTTTCTTTCATTAAAACCCTCACCAATTTCATCATTTCAAAAGGAAACTTCTCCAAGCTTGTTAAGCAAATCCAACCATCTCCCAACCTTGTTTTTGAGTTCTGAAGTGGTCCTAAGCACTCCATTGCCTCATTCCATCCACCAACCACCTTCCCTAAGCCTTCCATCACCTTCAACACCCATCCTTTTTCTCTCGGATGTATCTTGTAGAAATACAGGGGATTCTGTGTGTTTTCAGGACATCCTGTAGGTTTTCCTATAGTGGCCTATTTTGAGGCTGAATTGAGGAAACATCCTCTAGGAAGCTAGAAAAGGTCACCTACTGGTCTCCCCAACCTTCTAACCATTCACCCTCATCCCTAAGCCACCTGCCACATCATCAAAAGAGATTAGCTTTCACACTTTCACATAAAAATGACAAAGAAAAATAGATTTATTTTATTCATTTACATGAACAACAATAGAATGTTTGATGTTTTGAATTTGTATTCTTAGGAAAGTAGGATGGAATACATGTTAACTTAGCATTCTTTTGAAGCATAGCCTCTTAGCAGTTAGTTAGAAAATGATGTGTTTTTAGCATTTGATTTCAGTCCTTTTCCTTACTGTAGTAGACAAGCTTTCTCATAGAGTAGATTTCTCTTTCCCTCATTAGTAATCAAGCTTCTTCTAAATCCATAGAAGTCTAGCTTGAAAAACCCTAGTAATCTATCGCCAGCTGAGCAGTGACAAAGAGCAAACCCATCACTTTTAATTTTGTATACAACACTGTCACCTCCAAGTTTGTACGAACCTCGGGTTGATAAAGTGAAGTTGGTAGTCCCACGAGTTGCAGAATTCTTGTTGCAATATTTGTGCTCATCATATTTCTCAATATTTTTTGTGTGCTCATAAATTCTTGTGGGTTGTGTTTTCATCCTGGGAATCTTTTGGTTGTATTAGTCTTCCTAGTTTCTGGTTATGAGGAGATTTTGGCATTTTGTTAGGAGTTTTTGTGTTGTTCTTTTAGCCATCAAATCTCATAGAAGTAAGGGTAGAAGAACAACAAATTTTAGACATATATCTTGTAATATTTTAATGAATTAATAGAAGGTTTCGATAAAAAGAACAAAGAATAAAACAATTCCTTTCATAAAATAAATACTGGTAATATATTCATTTTATACCGTTTTATTTTTAAATTTAATTATGAAATACTCTTAATTATTTTATATTTTTGGAAATGTTTTTACAACATATTCATTAATTAATAATATTTTTAACTCATAAAACATAAAAGAATTGGTCACATGATGTTTTATTAAGAAAATTAGCATAGAAAAAGTTAACTAATATCTAGCCATAAATACAATTTAGTGTGACAATAAACTTGGTACGCAAGTAATTTTGCTATCCCTATATGTTACTGTAAAAATAAATTTCCCAACCACAAGTTAAAAAAATAAATATAATCTCTAATTTATATGTTTTAAAATAAAAATACAAAACCTTTCACCATATATTAATTTATTTATTTCAATAAATAAAATTAGAACATCTTTCTCACACGTCTATTTTTAATAAACAAAATAAAGCATAAATAAAATATATAATAGTCAAATTACTATTATTAAATATTTTTATTTTCTTAATTGAATTTTATATATATATATAATCGAAAATAAAAAATAAATATTAAACATAATTATAATTATGATATAATACTTTAAAATACTACAAAGTAGGTAAGGGATATAACTTTATAATTATATGTACACTCAATAAATGAATTTTTTAATTTAGAAGAAAAAATCATAATTAGGAAGAAAGTCGTATTGAGTTGGAAAAATCTCATAATTCAATATAGAGCTTGAAAGAAACACTCATAATAGAGAAAAAAGTCATTATAAGTTGACAAAAGCTCATGATTGAGCATCAAACTTCTGCATTATTTCTCCTTTCTTAGTTTGCATCCCATTAAGTCTATCTACGGCTTGTAATTTCTTAGTTCACATGTGGTCAAGCCTATCCATCACTTGAATCCACTTTGTTTCAATAGCATAAGGACTCCAAAATCTAACTTCATCATCTCATTGTTTTTTTTCGTTTTATTATAAGAATTGAGAAGAGATTGGACATAGGCCTAATGACATGTGAATTATTTGGATACAACTCATAGAAGGTCAGGTTGCTTGTTGCACTTTCATATTTGTCACTAGTTTCATTATGTGGATCCCAACCTGAGTCAAGTATCGGGGTGGTGAGGTTGGGTGACTTGATTTTCCACGTAACATCCCTTTCTTAGAGAGATAAGAAATACAATTTTTAGATCAACACTCTTATAGAAGGCATCACCATGATTTCAACACAACGAAATTATTTTCTTCCAAGAAAATTTAACACATAATGAACTACGTAAGACAACTCCCAATTATAATGCTTGACCAAATCTTGGTCATCAACTAACCTAGAAAATTCAATAACAAGTTGACTTACCAAGTTTATTTGATGCAGTACAGTATTCTCACAAACCAATCCACTATCTAATGTATCCAAGCCACCATCTATTCCTTTGACAATAAAATCCTCAATTTGATTCTTCCAAGATATTTTTATTCTCTTCATAGGAATTACAAATTCATATAGCTACTATCTACTCGAAGTTCATGGTCTAATATTAACCACTATATTCATATTTCCATCAAAGACATCATGTGTAATCTCCAGTTCATGCAATCAAACTCAACCATTCATTAACACATCGACAGAGATATTACAAAAGCATGTAAATATGATTTTACTATCAAATTATAATTTATATTATACTCGGCGTGATATACAATATGGGCATGCAATGCCGACCTTTGTCTCCTCACTCTACACTCACACTCTGCCTCTCCTCCTCTCCTTTTCCTTCCTGTAGTATTACATTAATAAATAAAAATAGGGAATAATAAAAATTTATGCAAATCCTATAATCCTTCTAACTGGTCCTAAAATCATGCCAATCTTATCCTAAGGTCATGCTAAGATCGTCCCCTACATTATTTCATGCCTAGAAAGGTATATTTTCACCGAGCTAATCTTATCTATTCATACTTGAGCTTCCCCTACAATATTTGATGCCTAACAAGGCACATTCTCACCTAATTAATTCTATCTATTCATACTTCTATATTTTGAATCACTTTCTCTATAGTTTTAATTAATAATTTAAATAACTATGAAGTTATGAAATCCACTCCCTTCTTGTTGAAAATGCAGCAAGAAATTCCTAAATTAATTTTGTCCTTGAATTAAATTAGGAGAAAATTTGTAATTCCACATCACAAGAAAACTTGTACAAGTTAACTAAGTTAATTTAACTTAGTTGGTTTAGTTAATTCGAGTTGTGGGCCTAACTTGAGTCATGTAGAGTGGTTCCTAAATTTTAGAAGCCTAGATTTAGTTTATTTTGAGTTCTAATTAATTACTTCGGTTTAACTAAGTTAGAGTTAAACTAGTTCCAACTAATGGAGGAACTAGTAGGAGGTTAGACAGTGGGGTTTTTCTTCATGTGTTCAACTAGTTAATTGGTAATTCAACCATAAATAACTCATGCATTTGTGATCTGAGAGTCACCCAATTAAGATTGGAGTTCAAGGAAAGTGTACTATCACTTGTATAATTATTTGAATTGTACACATGGTACATGCAGTGAGAGGAAGAGCCTAAGAGAACTATGCAATCTAATTTAGAAAAATTCCTATTAAATAGGGGCCTAATTCCTCATTGAACAATACAAGGAAATAGGAACTTGGGAAAGCGGGAATTTGATTAGGTGTTGGCCAGAATCAGCTTGTGAGGTAGTGAGATAGATTGTACTTTTTCAAGTTGAACAAGCATTGTAAATCTTCTCTATTTTCTAATCTAATGTAATATATAGATGAAAGGGGATTTGAGAAACAATATTTCCCTTTAGATAAATATTTGAGCATATGTTATTTTATCGTGCCGCATGTTTTGTGATTTCTTGATCGATTAATTGTTTCCTCTCATGAGTATAGTAGATTAAAGTCTTTTGTTTTAGAATATTACATAAACAGTTTGAATCTACAAGGAATTTCTACATGGTATCAAATATGGGATCACCCTGGAGGAGGATTCACATTAGCACTAGTCCTTGAAGTCCTCATGTATAGTGATCATTGAAGAGCTAATGAGTTGTTAGGAGGTAGATTTATGGATCCCTAGTTCAGCGAAGATCCAAAAGACCCTATGTTTAGTGACACAAAATTGGTTTGTGATCATTAAAATTAGTAGATTGAGGAGCAAAGATATTTCCCACGGGGAGATCAAGACTCAGAGGGAATCTAGTTTAAGAGGGAGCATCCCTATGTAAGTTGATGAGGCTCATCAATAGGTAAACTATATGGGTCACAATGCCATTCTCCTGCTTATTAAATTGTCTTTTCTCACATTTATCCATAGATTTTTTATATTATGCTTAATGTGAAGAGGAAATATATGTTACTATGTCATGTCTCCTACTGTGTGTTAAAAGGAGGAATTGGAGCAAGTTTGAGATGATTTGGGTGAAGGAAATAAGAGTAGAAAAGAAATAGAGATTCTAGGTGGTGGTCTTGCTCCTTAACTCCTCCTTGACTTCTCTAATCAATCAAAGATCTCCCACTCTATCTCACAAGCTCTGGTTCACTAGTTGCCAAGTAGGCCAAGTTCATTGGCAGCCAAGCCAATGCAATTTAAGGAAGAAATAGACCCACTTATACTCGAGTTAGGGAGCCAAGTATCCCTATTTTCTAGGGAGCTGTTGGTAGATCCATTTTTATATAAATAAGAAAGTTAGGGGACTCATTATGATTCGAAGTTTTGATAGCCAAAGAGGCCATTGAGCTGCAAAACATTTTGATTGTCATGTTATGAGGTATTTGACACTTTTTATGATAATAAGAAATTATGTTTTGATCCAACACTAAGCTGACTCAATGGGATGAAGCTCTTGGGTTAGGGACCAATCATAGCAGTAGAAGTTCCTCTCTTGTATTTATATTCTTAGGCTAGAATGTTGAGTAGTTTTTGTAGTGTATGTTGAAAATAGCAACAAGAAATGCTAAAAATAGCATTGCTATAGATAGCATTTCGGGATACATTCCAATTTTAATTAGTCCCTAAATTAAGATTAAGAATTAAAATTCGAATTTGATCTCAACAACTATTTATAAAATAATTAATTAATTCATCTTGAGTTAATTAGTTGGAGAAAATCAAACATGAAGTCTTTGTGAAGACATGCAACAATTATCCCTTTGATTGAGGAAGTTATCCCTTATTAAGGAGATCAGGATGAGTTGTACTTTGAATTGTAATTAGTTAGCTTAGTTAGCTGAGTTAAGTCCAGTTAGAATAGTTCCAATAGTTTGTGGAACGGATTGTGAGTTCAGTTAGTTAATGCATGCATGCATACAACTAGTGTACTTCAAATAACTACATATTCTCTCATAAATAACTCATGCATGTTAGTTCAGACAAAGACCCAGTTGAGATCAAAGGATGGGACAATGTACTATCAGTTGCAAGAATATCCCCATGAGGGTATCTCTTGCATGTAGAAGGAATTCATTCCTTGAGGATTGCACAATTTAGACAGAGGCTTGAGCAGTGTGTGAGAGAATTATTCACACAGGTGACAGCTAGAGGACCCAAGAGAAACTGTGCAAGGAAATAGGAGGCTTGGAGGACTGAAGGAAGGCATATGTGTTGTCTATTTGGTTTATAAGCAATAATGAGGGATTGTACTGAGAGATGGATAGCTTGTGAGCTAAATCTTTGCGTAATCCTGAGATATTTCCACTTGTATGATAATACAGATATTGAGGTTTTTAACTGAGGGTTTCCAAGAGTATTTTTCTGTTTTTCATGTGTGATTGATTGCTTCTTCATCTATTATATGTGTTTTATTTAATCTTGCTCAAAATTGATTGAGCTTCTACAAGTTTTATTGTAGAAGTAGATGAAGTATTTTTCTTTTGTACATTGCATAATCAGTTTAATCTATAGTGAGAATTTCTACATGGTATCGAAGCAAAGGTGATCAAAGAAGAGAACAATATATTGTAAAGGGATAAATTTGAAGTTTTGAAGTTCTTGATTGTAGGTACAAAATTGATTTCTTATCACATCTCAAAGATCACAAATGGTGTTCAATGGCTTGAGACTCGAGTATGCCTTGGATGGCCACTTGAATTACATAGCCTAGAAGGATCGTATGGAAGTGGTATTAGAGGAAAATGGTTTAAAGGACTTCATTGATCAAGAAGTCCCCAAGCCAACAACAGCTAATGCTACTGAATTGGTGGAATGGAAGAAATGTGTGGCGAGAGCAAGGAGGATTCTTCTAGAGGGAGTTCGAGACCATATTGTCTCGAGCCTCCATGGGAAGGAGACTCTGTTTTCAAAGTGGAAGACATTGAAGGATCTATATCAGAACAACAACGACCAGAGGAAGCTGGCGCTGAAGGACAAGCTTCAGAAAATCAAGTGTGAAAAGGGCGACACGATCTCTACATATCTAAACAAGCTCACCACCTGCAGAGATGAGTTTGGAAATGTAGGGATCACAATAGCTAATGATGAAATGGTAAGTCTTGCTCTCCTTAGTCTTCCTAAGAGCTGGCATAGCTACTAAGACTCGATAAATGGAAGAGAGAAATTGCTAGATTGGGAACGAATTTGGTCGGATCTGATGCAGGAGGAGATAAGAAGAAGCACCAGAGATGGATCTTCATCAAAGCAAGATTATGAACAAAATATAGCCTTAGCGAGTAAGGTGAAGAAAGGGAAAGGGAAGGCCTCCCATTCCAAATCGAGTTCTTTCAAACTATTGACAAGATTGTCTCTCTTCTTCATCACCAACTAATTACTAATAGACAATTACATGCACATATAAAAATATAACACAACAATTGTAACATTGGAAAACAATATCATCCAAATCCAAACACATAAACACAAAAACCACTCAAAGCATCCAAACATAGATGTGCAAACTATTCAAGGCAAGAAACATAGACTAAATTGAAGAAGAGAATGATATGGTCATGCCAAGAAAAGAAAATATAATGTGAATTTTGAAGTTAATCTCAAATATATACATAATAATGATAATCTAAAAATGTGCCATTGTTTCCCTCAACTAGAACCAGCTTAGATCCACCTAACAATGGATCTAGCATGTGCCGAGATGGATCAAATCCGTCGAGGTGAAAACCTTTCCTCAAATTCTACACTCCAAAAAGAAGGCTTGCACCTCGAGGGATTTGATCCCTCTCCGCGCATGATAGATCTAGTGTTAGATGGATCTAAGCTGGTTAACATCAATTCCAACACATTTACTACCACCTACATCAATTCTAATCTAGTTGGCATCAATGCCAACACACTTCCTGCCACTAGACATCTAGAAAATGAAAACGTTCCAAAGAAACCTTCCTTGAGATACTTTCTTTATGAGATAAAAAATCATTTGGAGGACTGTGCTATCTGTAAACCAAGGAAATAAGAAATTTCTCCATGCATAGAAATATCAAATTCAACCCTCATATCAGCTGCAAATTGGCATGTTAGTTTATCTAAATCATTGGAAAAATAATATCATCAACATAGACAACCAGCACTAATAATTTGCCATCACTAGATTTCACATATAAATTACTATCAGTTGCACCTTGTTTAAAACCACACTTGAACAAATAATTATCCAACTTGGAATACTAATCCCACAGGGCTTGCTTAAGACCATACAAGGCCCTTTTCAGCTTGCAAACATAATTTGAAACTTATTTGACAACTAATAACCATATGGTTTCTCAATGTAAAATTCTTCCTTGCTTTGTTTCTTGATACTTCACCATGTTGATTCAATTTTTTCCTAAGGATCCATTTTGTGCCAATCACATTCTTGTTTTTTGGTCTAGGAACAAGCTGCCATGTCTAATTTTTCTAAATCTGATTAAGCTCTTCATGTATGGATTTTGACCAATTATCATCTTAGCTTGCCTGAGAAAAATAATTTGGTTCCATTATAGATAACAAAGTTACATGCGCTTGAGTAGGGTAACTTAACAGATTTCTTATTTCTACATAATTGTATTTAATTCACTAACAATTTGTTTAGTTGGATCGTGTTTTTGTACATACCTTCTGGGATCCTTGGATTGAGGACTAAGAGGTTCTTCATTATCTTCATTTGAAAATGGCTCATCAACCTTTTCATCATTGATGACTGGATCATTGGAGATGATATTTACTAGTTGATATAATTTTGATTCAATGTGTTCATCAACTTTGAAATCAAACCAAACTACTATCCTCTTTGTATTCTTGTTGTAGCATCTATAGTCCTTTCTACTCTAAGAGTACCCAAGAAAAATACCTTCATCATATCTGGCATCAAACTTACCAAGATTTTCATCATTCCTTTTGAGATAGCACATGCTTCTAAGCACTCTGAAATCCTTAACTATCACAGGTCTTCCATACCACAACTCACATGGAGTTTTATCTATTGGAATTATAGTGTTAGCAATGATGTCAACACTTTGATGATCCTGCTTGTCATGTGTATGTGTGATAGATGATTGGCTTGATGGTTTTGTTAGTTGGCATTGATGTCAACATACTTATGACTAGACCTTGTGGAGGTGATGTGATGTTAGTTTTGAGGTTGACATGATGTGTTGAGTGGAGATGTTGCGACTATAGGGGTTGGAGTGCTACTATAGGTGTTGCATATGTCTCTACATGTCTTAGAGACATTGGATTACTGCTTCATGCGTTGATTTTTAGCTACATATGTTGGAGGTGTTTCCACCAGTGTTGGAGGCAGTTAGATGTTATGATGTTGTTGCTTCTAGAGTCGAAGATACTACTACATGAGTAAAGATGCTGATGAAGATGTTGGAGGCGTTAGAGATGTTTTGGTTGTTGCTTGAGGAGTTGGATTTGTTGGTATTCTTGCTAAAGTTTGTAGAATATGTCGTGCATGTCACTGACTTGTTCTTGGATTATTTCATAAGTTGCAGACTTGTTGCAGAGGCTTTGAGGAGTATTTAGGAGTTGAAGAAGATGTATGATCAGTTGGTAGAGGTTATGGGCCAGAGAATTGATGTTTTATCTAATATTTTTCCCCAGTTGCATGGAGGATGGGTCATCAATGCAACTAGAAAGCTCCAATCACTTTGAGACAGGACCAAGGGAGTAATTGGAAAGTCCATTTGATTTCTAGCAGGCTTGTGCGTGTGACCAAGCCTTTTTGCGATTTTTTCTCCTCATTCTCACGTCGATCAACTAATTTTTATGTTATGGTGACATTCTTGGCCTAGCATTCTTGGTTTATTGTCGAAAAATTTCATGGGGCCTCCAGAAGATAATCAAGGTTGAAAAGAGCAAAAAGGAAAGTGGATTTAGTGGTTGATTGAGTTAATGAGATGAATTCGAATCAAATCAAGAAAATGAATAAAAATGTGATGCCCAGTAGTTCTTGGTAATTATTGAGTTGAGCACTTGAGTTCATATACATATTGGAGAAAGCTCATTGTGAGTATGGGTGGCTATCTAATTGTTGTGGAGTGAGTTTGAGCTTGGAGAAGAGTCTGCAAACTGTGTGAGTTACATTATTCAAAATTTCTGAAGCAGTTTGAAATTGTAGCAACATATAGTTGAAATATGTTTTAGCCATAGTATTTGTGGAGCGAGAAGAAGATGAAGTTTAGATTGGAGAATTGGTTGGTGAGATTGTGTGGCAGCTAGCGGAGTATTTGGAGATTTTTTTCTCCTATTTTATTCGTCATATTTTGTTAGATCTTTTGATTTAGAATGATGGCGTTGGTGTGATGTTCAATGTTGAATATTGGGAGTCCAGTATGAAAATATATGAAATGAGGCTCACATGGAAGAAGTGATAGCATGAAGGCTTTAGAGTATACAATGATTTGGCAGAGTTGGTAGAAGGAAAATATTCCTCCATCTAATAGGATTTGGATAGTCCAATGTGTAGGAATTTACAGGGTAAGTTCCTCAGAAAGAACACCAAAAGGACACCGCTCACAACCAGATCACAGATCAATACACCAGTATTTTTCACGTGGTTAAAACCCTCAAAGAGGGAAACAGTCCACGGCCTGAGCCAACGCGGCCACTTCAGGCAATTTATTAATCAAAGAATGAAAAATTACATAAGCTTCTCTCATAGACGGATTACCCTAACAATGACCCTCCATGCACTTTAAATAGAACTCATGGACCAATCGGGTGTCAAGCCACGGATCAAGTGTCGGTAATACCGAGGAGAGAATGAACCGTTGGATTGTAAGTTACAAAATGTACATAGTAAAGAAACACAATTTACCTAACCCTATACTAGACCAAGTTGTACTTAACTATATCCTATGTGTCAGAATATCCTAACATCCCCCCTCAAGAACAACTCAGGATAGGATTGAAGGATTTACAAATATGACACAATAGGAGAAGGAAGAAGGCACTAGAGCCTATCCCCCCTTAGTGACAACTTCCTGAACTCCAAGCATAAATCGAAGTTTAGTGAACTTCACCTCTCTGAGAGCCTTTGTGAAGATGTCTGCAACCTGATCATCTGTTGAACAATATTGCACTTCAAGAACATGGTCATGAATGAGCTTTCTGATGAAGTGCATGTGTAGTTCAATGTGTTTGCTGCGCTGATGTTGGACTGGATCTTTGCATAGCTGAATGGCACTTTGATTATCACACCAAAGTGTAGTCGGATGATGCTGCTCAAAGCCAAACTCTGATAGGATCTGACGAAGCCACAAGGATTCCTTACTAGCTTCCACGGCACCACGATACTCTTCTTCTGCTGACAAAAGAGAAATGGCACCCTGTTTCTTACGAGCCCATGTAATAGGTCCTGAACCAAGAGTGAAGACATAACCGGCAGTAGACTTCCGATCATCAGGGTCACCAGCCCAATCAGAATCAGTGAAACCAACCAATAGAGGAGCTTCTTCGGCACTGTAATGAATCACAAACTGAACTATACCTCGAACATAACGAAGTATTCTTTTAGCTGCTTTCCAATGACTTTCACGTGGGTTTTGCATAAACCGAGCAACAAGGCCAATAGCAAAGGAAAGGTCAGGATGAGTATGGGTTAAATACAAGAGTTTTCCTACAAGTTGACGACATAAGGTAGCATCAACTTCAGGAGAAGTACAAGTGACTAAAAGTTTGACTCCAGACTGAAAGGGAGAAGGAGCTGGCTTACAGTCTTCCATGTGAAAATGACGAAGAATATCACAAGCATACTTGGACTGGGAAAGGGAAATACCCTCCTTGGATTGCAAGACTTGAAGACCGACAAATTAGTGTAAGTGTCCTAAGTCTGTCATTTCAAATTTCTTTTTAAGGCTGGACTTCACATGGTTTATAAGGTTGGGATCACTACCAGTAAGGATAAGATCATCAACATAAAGAACAAGGATGAGAAGAGAGTTGCCCACTCTCTTGGTGTAGACAGTATTGTCAGAATGACACCTAGAAAAGCAAGATTCTAAAAGAAAGCTACCCATTTTGGCATACCAAGCCCGAGGAGCTTGCTTGAGACCATAAAGAGATTTCTTAAGTCGACATACAAGGCTTGAGTCTGTTTGGATGAAGCTAATGGGTTGTTCCATATAGATTTCTTCATGCAAGTCCCCATGCAAGAAGGCAGATTTAACATCCATCTGATGGACTTCCCATTTAAAGGAGGCAGCAAAGGAAAGAACAAGGCGGATAGAGTTCATTTTGGCAACAGGGGAGAAGGTTTCAGTGTAGTCAATGCCTTCAACCTGTGAAAAGCCCTTAGCAACACGACGAGCTTTATGTTTATCAACTTTCCCATCTGGTCCATACTTGGTTCTGTAAACCCATTTTCATCTAACAAGTTTTCGTCCCTTTGGTAGAGGAACAAGATCCCATGTATCATTTGCCAAAAATGAATGATATTCTTCATTCATAGCTGCTTCCCAATCTGGATGGCCTGAAGCTTCTGCAAATGTGTCAGGATCATGATTTACAGGAGCTTGAGCCAGTAAAGAAGAGGCTCGTTCAAACTGAGAACGTGTACGTCGCTGATCTGTAGGATCACCGGCAAGATCACCTGCTGCATCCCGAGTAGTACGGACCCATCTTGGAAGCTGAGGAGCTGAAGGAGGATCCTGAGAAGGTGGGGGAGGATTTTCATCCTCACTTTCATCATCTGAAGAAGAAATGTTTTCAAAAGTAGAAGAGATAGGAAGAGGTGGCACATCCGCCGAACTAGGCTCGCAGGCCGATATATTTTCATCAAATTTTACATCTCTTCTAATGATAACATTTTTGGACTTAAATGGAATAAGTCTATAGCCTTTGACATCTTCAGAATATTCAACAAAACTACATTTTTCACTCTTAGGTTCTAAAGCTTTATGCTTTTCATCTGGAATATGGGCCCATGCTTCACTTCCAAAAACACGAAAGTGACTTACATCTGGTTTGATTGAGCTCCATGCTTCTTCTGGAGTGATATTCTTTAAAGCCTTAGTAGGAGTGCGATTTATTATGTAATTTTCACAGTTAATTGCTTCTGCCCAAAAACTAAGACTGAGTCCTTTAGATTGTAGCATACAATTAGCCATTTCCTTTAAGGTGCGATTCTTCCTTTCAGCTACACCATTTTGTTGTGGAGTGTATGGAACAGTATGTTGCATTTGAATTCCATTCTCAGTGCAAAAGTTGATGAATGTGATTTTAACATATTCTCCACCACTATTGGATCTTAGCTTAAGAATTTGATGTCCAGATTGTTTTTCAACAAAGGCCTTGAAGGCCAAAAATGTGTTAAATACTTCACTCTTGAGTTTTAAGAAGTATACCCAAGTGCGTCTGGAGAAATCATCAATGAAAGTTAAGAAATACTTGCAGCCAGAGAATGAAGCAACAGGAAGTGGACCACATAAATCACTATGCACAAGCTGTAAAGGGGCTGAGAAGTGCCAAGAGGCACGTTTTTCAAAACTGTCCCGATGATGTTTTCCGAGTACACATCCGGAACAAACACCATCTCTGCAAGATACCATAGGAAGACCTGTCACCATATTTTCTTTACATAGATGCTGAAGGGAGCGATAATTTAAGTGACCAAATCACTCATGCCAAAGTTTTCTCACTTCATCATTATGAGCAACAAATACCGAGGGAAGATTTGATGACCCAAAGTTGTGAAACTTATACAACCTTGTGGAATCATCAGCAATGCCAGTAGCTAAAATCTGTTTAGGATCTCTTAGGTCCTTGATTACAACATCATGAGGTGAAAATTCAGCGATTTTACCTTCACCTGAATGAGTTATCTGATATACAGATAGAAGGTTGCAGGATAAGGTTGGAACACATAATACATCATTAAACTGACCATTGTCTAGATGAACAGTTCCAGTCCCTACAACATTAAGAGATCTATCATCACCAACATATATATTTTTGGTGTTACAATCATTTAAAGAAGAAAACATGGCTTTGTTTTTGGCCATGTGATAAGAAGCTCCAGAATCAATGAGCCACTCATGAGAATGGGAAGAAGAAGATACATTTAATGCATAACCAGACCGAGATGATTGACAACCACATGCAGAAAGTGCCATTCCTGAAGATGAAGTTGAAGTTGAAGAATGCTCCGAATGGATGTTATGTTTCTTCATTGCTGCTTCCAAGGCTTCCATCTTCTTAAAGCATTTAGATTCTAAGTGGCCATCTCGATTACAAAAGTTACAATGTCTATCAGTCTTCTTCCATTTGTTTTTATTGGTCTTATCATTTTGCTGAAATGATCTTTCATTTTGAGGCTGAGTTTGCTTAGGACCCTTGTTTGGTTTAGGACCATTCTTTTTAGGATATGACTTCTTAGGATTCTTTGAATTTGGTTGCTGCTGGGCGGCTAACGCTTTCTTGGAAGAGTTTCCAAGATTAAGAAGACCAAGGTGTAAGAGTTTTTCTTGTTCTCTTATTAAAGAATCACAAAAAGAGTCAAAGGAAGGGGGCTTGTAGTCTTTTCCTTGAGAAATGAAGGCTTCTCTTGTAGAATGGAAGGTGGAAACAAATACAAAGTAGGCTGGTCCCAACTTAGTAAGGATGGAATAAATAAGGTTACTATCTTCTTTCTTAACCTTAACACTTTCCAAGAGATATATAAGGGTCTTGAACTTGGACAAGAAATCTTCAATGCAAAAAAAATTATTAGGGTCCAATGTAAGCAACTCATTTTCAAGTTGATGGGCTCTAATTTCATTTTTAATCCCAAAAACTTTAGTGATTTGTTCCAATGCTTCATTAGGAGTATCAAGTTCTGCAATATGGAATCTAAGATCAGGAGAAATAGACATCCCTATCAAACCACATGCTTGATCTTGTCTATTTTCCCATTTAACAACCTTATCTTCATCCTTCGATTTCTTCTCTTGGCCTGTGGCTATTCTGTAGAGACCTTTACTTCTAAGTAAATCCTCAATGTAGGACAACCATTGGAAGTAGTTGGTGATGTCAAGGGTAACTTGGTATTGACTTTCCATTTCAATAGAAACTGAAGTTGAAGATGCTGAAAGTAAGTGTTCCAATGGATAGATCTCAAAAAATTAGGCTAGTTTAAAAAAAACGGCTCTGAAAAAGGCTTCCGGATGAAGAAGTTATGGCTTTTTGAAAAAAAGTTGTTGAAGTTGCCGACGAAGTGCGGGAATGTGCGGAAATGAAAAATCCGCCCAAAAAATGGAGATTTGAACCCAAGACCTCTACTCTCTTAAGATAGCTTTGAACCAATTGAGCTATACAAAAAATTTGAGAGAGAGAGAGAGAGAGCGGGGGGGGGGGCAGTGCCTTGGGTTGCGTGCTTGCCTTGAGAAAACTCTTTTTTCCTACAAAACAAAAACACAAAACCCAACACGGATATGCAAAGAAAACGAACCTTACGGCTCGAAGTTAGCTTTAGCCGGAAACTAAATATTTTTCTCAATGTTTCTGATTTTCCAAGATCACACTAAGGCGCAGGGAAAAGAGCATACGCATGAGAAGAAAAACTTCCTTTCTGTTTCTGATTTGCCCAGATCGCACAGAGTCGCAGGGAAAAGAGCATACGCAGAAATGAAAGGTATAGATCTGGTAATAAAAAAGGCTAAATAAACAGAAACTGAAATAACCAGAGAGAAAATAACAGTAAACTGCAGATAAACACTGTATACCTCCAGATCTTAAAAATGACGCAGCTAGGGCTACTGGAAACCTTTTCGCGTGAAACGAAAGGGGTTCCTCACTGGAACAGATGCTCCCAACACAACAGAGCAGTCCTCTCGGCCCGAAAGCAGTCAGAAACAGTAGATCTAGGAAACGACAGTCGCATGCAGTTCTACCGGCTTCAGATTTGGATCACCAACGGATGCGGCCCTCAAATAGCTCTGATACCATGTAGGAATTTACAGGGTAAGTTCCTCAGAAAGAACACCAAAAGGACACCACTCACAACCAGATCATAGATCAATACACCAGTATTTTTGATGTGGTTAAAACCCTCAAAGAGGGAAACAGTCCACGACCTGAGCCAACGCGGCCACTTCAGGCAATTTATTAATCAAAGAATGAAAATTTACATAAGCTTCTCTCATAGACGGATTACCCTAACAATGACCCTCCATGCGCTTTAAATAGAACTCATGGACCAATCGGGTGTCAAGCCACGGATCAAGTGTCAGTAATACCGAGGAGAGAATGAATCGTCGGATCACTACATATCGTGACCGTTGGATTGTAAGTTACAAAATGTACATAGTAAAGAAACACACTTTACCTAACCCTATACTAGACCAAGTTGTACTTAACTATATCCTATGTGTCGGAATATCCTAACACAATGGGAGTTGGCTGAGGATCATTGATTGTGGGAGCTTTCAGTGGATGGTAATGCATAGATCCGAGAGAGAAACAATTTCTTGTTGGATAGATGCCAACATATTCTGTAGGAGGTTGAGCCTTCCATCTTATGGTTATAATTTGATCCATGTATATTTGTTCAACAAATAATAAAATATATTGAGCATTGCAGCAACAACTCGGGTCTTTTTTTCCCAGGGAAGGGTTTTCCACCATACATACTTGTGCCCATTGTGTTTATTATTTTTATGGTTGCATGTTTATTTTAGATGCTTTGATCTATGTTTCTGTGTTTTAGTTAGTGCATGGTAAAAGAATTAATAATTTGGAGAAAAATTTTATAAGTCTCTCATTACTTATTTACTCCCTATCCTTGTAGTGATCTAGTTTCCAACAATTAGTATCAGAGCAAGGCTCTTGGGTGCAACTTGATCACTAGAGAATGGATCTTGGAGTCTTTGGAAGAATTTTCGCTAATTTTCCAAAATGGATCAACAAGGAATTACATTACTTCGTGAAGGTAAATTTGCAACTTGGAGAGTGAATTTGGCTTCATATTTTTTGTCTGTTGATAAAGATATTTTGCCATCAGTGGAGTATGAAATTAAAGATGAGTCTAATTACTTGGATAAAAGAATTATTTTGAATAGTATTTCAAAATCTAATACCAAGTTTGTGAAGCATTGTGAGACTACCAAATAAATGTTGGATAAATTTTAGAACTTGTATCTTGGAGGAAAATTTCATTTTTCAGAATTGGAGAAAAATGCAAAGGATTCTACTTTTATTGTAGTAACTAATTAATCCTCCTCACAAGAAGATGAAGGAACTAGTGATTGCAATGATATATCAAGCATCAGTTGCAAAAAAATATGAGAAATCCAAGGTGAAGGCACTAGAAGCTGAGATTCAAAGGCTCAGGTTGACAATAAAGATCAATGAATGCTGCTACACATATTTGATGAAAAGGAGTGGGCATTCAAAGAAGAAATTTGAAATTTGAAAACTCAGCTGCAAGAAGGAATGAATATTGAGATTGGAATGAGGAATAAATATAATGATCCAGAGGATGAATGCCAAAGATTGAAGGCAAAATGTACTCAAGTAGCAACAAGTAAATTTGAAAATGTTGGAGTAACTAGTGGTAGCAAGAAAATGGAGAATCAATTGCAAAATCACCAGTCATGCATGAAGAAGAAAAATAAGAGAAGGAGAACAAAGAAGAAGAATGGAATTGGATAATTGTGGAGTTCGTGGACACATAGCAGCAATTTGCAGAAATGGAGAGATTAATCTCTCTCATAAAAAAGAGCAACCTAAGGAGAAGAAACATCAAGCACGCATGTAAAGGAAATCTCCACCCATCAGGGATAATAGTCCTTTTTATGGTTATTGTTTCTCATGCAATGATTTTGGCCATAAGGCTACTGAATGCAGGGCACATGCAAGGAAAAATATTTAGATCAACAAAATATATCACGTTATTCCTCAGTTCCTTGGTCACATTAGATATTTTGTGTGTGACAATATTGGCCATAAGGCCAAGGATTGAAAGTTTCCCATATGTTTCAGGAGTTAAATTAAAAGTAATAAGAATGTGCAAGGCCAACCGCATAACAAGAAGAAGGATCGACAATTGAAAGTTTGGAGGAGAAAAGAGAAGTAACGAACTCCCACCGAACATTGAGGCCTGCATGGTCTCAGGGGGTGAATATGGTTGCATAATGAGTTGTATGCATATATTTAATTGCGCAATGACATATGAAAGTGTTCATCAATGTAAATTTCGATATTGGAAGATGCATGTGTTCAAGGGGCTTACATGAGTTTTGATGTACACTTTCATTTTCAGATCTATCTCTTTTTAGTTTGGTTTTAGTTGGAGCATTTATATGTTTTGGTTTCTATTAAGGATAATGTTGATATGGAAGACATATAGTTATTCTTATATGCATTGTCAAGGTTTGATGGGCGATCACACATTTATGGGGAGAATTTGTGCTTCCAAATGGACTTGTAGTTGTTGGCATCATGCTCACTTTGGAGGAGTTTTATTGTGCTTATTTGTCATGAGTGTGTTGCTGGAAAGAAGTTTTTATTGCTACTGCCATATAGCAGTAAAATTATACGTGTTGATGATGATCATTATGTTAGATTATATTCATGTGTTATCATGTATATATTTACTTCCATGGAGATCATATGATGAGTTGGAGAAAGTTCATCTAGATTATGCATATTATTGCTTATATTTTCATTTCTAGATTAACTATGCATGTTGATGATATGTATTAGATGGATGAGTTATGTGTTTTTGGATGGATGAGACATGATAATTGTTGTTTCTCATAATATTTGATGCATGTTCATGGATGAGATGTTGTGTACTCCCGTGGTTGAGAGATGATGAAATTATTTTATGTTCACAATATCCTATTGCTAGATATTACGATGTTGTTGATGTATACATGATTTGTTGCTCACTTGCTGCTTATGCATCATTGATGAGGAGAAGATGAGTTTAGTGCTATAAATAGTGCTAAAACACTTGATATTATGTTATTATTATTTCTTGTTGATATGCTACTCATGGTTTGAGATGATGATATTTTATGTTGATGGTTGATGAGCCTCATGACGATGAGGATATGTATTTGTTGTTGCATCTATGACATATTCCCATTGATGTATATGTGTAGCATGGTGGTTGTTTGTGGTTATCATGATTATTCTGCAAGATATTCATTGTTGGGATGTGTTGAAAATAGCAACAAGAAATTCTAAAAATAGAAGTGCTAAAAATAGCACTACTATAAATAGCATTTCAGGATACATTTCAATTTTAGTTAGTCCCTGAACTAAAATTGAGAATCAAAATTCGAATTTGATCTTAGCAGCTGTTTGTAAAATAATTAATTAATTCACCTTGAGTTAATTAGCTATAGAAAATCAAACATGAAGTCTATGTGAAGACATGCAACAGTTTCCCCTTTGATTGAGAAAGTTATCCCTTGATTAAGGAGATCAGGATGAGTTATACTTTGAGTTGTAATTAGTTAGCTCAACTAACTGAGTTAAGTCCAATTAGATTAGTTCCAACAGTTTGTGGAACTAATTGTGAGTTCAATTAGTTAATGCATGCATGCATGTAACTGCCGCACTTCAGATAACTGAATATTCTCTCATAAATAACTCATGCATGTCAGTTCAGTCAATGACCCAATTTAGATCAAACGATGGGACACTGTACTATCAATTGTAGGAAGATTCCATTGAGGATATCTCTTGCATGTAGAAGGAATTCATTCCTTGGAGATTGTGTAGTTACTTCTGAGTTTGGTGAATTGTGTGAGAGGTTAATTCACATAGGTGGCAGCCAGAGGACCCAAGAGAAACTGCACAAGGAAATAGGAGGATTGGAGGATTGGAGGAAGACATATGTTGTGCCTATTCAGTCTATGACCAGCATTGAGGGATTGTACTGAGAGCTGGATAACTTGTGAGCTAAAGCTTTGTGTAATTCAGACATATTTCCACTTGTATGATAATATAGAGATCAAGGTTTTTAGCTGAGGCTTTCCCCAGAGTATTCTTCTATGTTCATGTGTGATTGATTTCTCATTCTTTGTTATGTGTTCTATTGGATCTTGCTCAAAATCGATTAAGCTTCCGCAAGTTTGTTTGTAGAAGTAGATCAAGTATTTTGCTTTAGTATATTGCATTATCTGGTGATCTACAATGATAATTTTTGCATGGTATCAGAGAAAAGGTGATCAAAGTGAAGAACAGTATACAAACAAGGGAGAAGTTTGAAGTTTGAAGTTCCTGATTATAGAATTCTAATTCTTGTCACATCTCAAATTTCACCAATGAATTCAACGGTTTAAGAATCGAGTATGCCCTTGATGGCAGCTCGAACTATATACCCTGGAAGGATCGCATGGAAGCAATATTAGAGGATAATGGCTTGAAGGACTTCATTGATGAATAAGTCCCGAAGCCAGTAATAGCTAATGCTACAGAATTAGCGGAATGGAAGAAATGTGTGGCTAGAGCGTGGAGGATTCTTCTGGAGGGAGTTCGAGACCACATAGTCTCGAGTCTCCATGGGAAGGAGACACCATTTTCAATGTGGAAAACATTGTAATATCTATATCAGAACAACAATGATCAGAGGAAGTTGGTGTTGAAAGACAAGCTTCGGAAAATCAAGTGTGAAAAGGGCGACACGATCTCTACATATTTGAACAAGCTCACCACCTGCAGGGATGAGCTTGGAAGTGTAGGGATCATGACTGCCGATGACGACATGGTGAGTATTGCTCTCCTCGGTCTTCCTAAGAGCTGGCATAGCTACCAAGACTCGGTAAATGGAAGAGAGAAACTACCAGATTGGGAACGAATTTGGTCGGATCTAATGCAGGAGGAGATAAGAAGAAGCACCAGAGATGGATCTTCATCAAAGCAAGATGATGAACAAAATTTAGCCTTAGCGAGTAAGGTGAGGAAAGGGAAAGAGAAGGCGTCCCATTCCAAATCTAGTTCTTCCCATGGTGGGAAGAAGATTAAGAAATCAAATGTGAGATGCTTTCATTATCATGAGGTGGGCCATCATGCTACAAATTGTCCACAAAAGAAATCCAGGAAAGGATCCTCAAAGGGAGAAGTTCAAAGTTTGAAGTTTGATCAAAGCGAAGAACCGTATACAAAGAAGGGATAAGTTCAAAGTTTGAAGTTCCTGATTATAGAATTTGAATTCTTATCACATCTGAAATTTCACCAATGGTGTTCAACGGTTTAAGACTCGAGTATGCCCTTGATGGCAGCTTGAATTATATAGCCTGGAAGGATCGCATGGAAGCAATATTAGAGGACAACCGTTTGAAGGACTTCGTTAATCAATAAGTCCCCAAGCCAGCAGCAGCTAATACTACAGAATTGGCGGAATGGAAGAAATGTGTGGCTAGAGCAAGGAATATTATTCCCAGAGGGAGTTTGAGACCACATAGTCTCGAGTCTCCATGGGAAGGAAACAGAGTTTTGAATGTGGAAAACATTGCAAGATCTACATCAGAACAACAACGATCAGAGGAAGCTGGCACTGAAAGACAAGCTTTAGAAAATCAAGTGTGAAAAGGGCAACACGATCTCTACATATCTGAACAAGCTCAACACCTGCAGGGATGAGCTTGGAAGTGTAGGGATCACAACTGCCGATGATGACATGGTGAGTCTTGCTCTCCTCGGTCCTCCTAAGAGCTGGCATAGCTACTAAGACTCGATAAATGGAAGAGAGAAATTGCTAGATTGGGAACGAATTTGGTCGGATCTGATGCAGGAGGAGATAAGAAGAAGCACCAGAGATGGATCTTCATCAAAGCAAGATGATGAACAAAATCTAGCCTTAGCAAGTAAGGTGAGGAAAGGGAAAGGAAAGGTGTCCCATTCCAAATCCAGTTCTTCCCATGGTGGGAAGAAGATTGACAAATCAAAAGTGAGATGCTTTCATTGTCATGAGGTGGGCCATCATGCTACAAATTGTCCACATAAAAAATCCAAGAAAGGATCTTTGAAGGGATCAGATGGTGAGGCATTGGCCTCACAGTTCAAATTGGATTTCTCCCTCATCGCATGCATGGTTTCATCGATGGTGGAATCGATATGGGTGATGATGGAAAGTACCATGTTTCAAGTGAAGGTACAGTTTTGTTTCAAAGGGAGCATGGAGCTCCCCTCACCCTAACTGATGTACATTATGTACCGGGTCTGAAGAAGAATCTTTGTGTGTGTCACTATGCTGGAAGACAAAGGCTATGATTTAGTCCTTAGTAAAGGAAAGGTATTCCTGAGGCATATCGGCACTAGACAGACCAAGAGTATTGGGATTCGAGTAAAGGATCTCTTCAAGCTGGAGGTAGACGACTATGCTGCATTGAGTTCCAAAGTAGAGTTGGTGTAGAGCGAAGATGTTGGCGAGCTATGGCATAGAAGATTAGGCCACTTGCACCATGGGGCCTTGAAAATCATGCAGCTGATTTCTACAGGACTTCCCAAGGGAAAACTGGAGCAGATGGATACATGCAAAGGTTGCACCTTGGGTAAGTATGTGAAATCTTCCTTTCAGGATCAAGAAAAAAGAGCTAGAGCAATCCTAGAGCAAGTTCACACAGATGTGTGTGGACCATTCTCTACAGCCTCCACAGCTAAACAAAAGTACTAAGTTATTTTTATTGATGATTTCTCTTGTAGATGTTGGATCTACTTTATGCAAAAGAAGGATGAGACCTTCTTAAGGTTTTGTGAGTTTAAAGCCTTGGCAGAGAAAGAATATGGAAAGAAAATAAGGGCCTTGCATAGCGACAATGGTGGAGTGTATGTATCCCAACAATTTAAGGAATTTTGCGCAACAGAAGAAATTAAACAGGAGTTGATGGCACCCCATATCTCACAGCAGAATGGGGTGGTCGAAAGGGAGAACATATTGATTGTGGGAGTGGTTCGAGTGATGTTGCATGACCAAATCCTACCACTTCATTTGTGGGCTGAGGCTAGCAATATAGCAGTATACTTGCAGAATAGAAGCCCACATCGTATACTGGGAATGAAGACACCAATGGAAGTCTTTTCCGGGAAGAGACTAGATGTGAGTCACTTCATGATCTTTGGATCATCGGTTTGTTGCCATGTGACCAAAGATGCCTGGAAGAAGCTAGATCCAACAGTTGAGTTGGGGATACATGTGGGGTACACTGATACACCCCACAACTATTGGGTGTTCCTACCTACCAATCAGAGGACAGTGATACACAGAGATCTGAAGTTCGACGAGCAGAAATCCATGCGAGTATCACTTGAGAGGGAGCTCAAGTTACATGCAGAGGAGGAGCCTCAAACTGTTGCGGAGCAGTCGCATGTATAGAATCCGAGAGTGGAGACATCCACTCATGCAGAGTCTTCTAGAGATGGACAAAAACACTCAAGGGAAGCTGACAGGTTAATGCTGGATGCGCGAGAGAATGTGGGACAACCATCTTCTTAGCGCAGACGGAGGTGGTCACCCAAGCTGTGGTGAGCTCCACTATTGCAGTAATAATGCTTCAACTCCTAAGGCTCCCTTATTTACTTTTATCAACCTGGTTGTTCGTAACAAACTTGGAAGTGACGATGCTGTATGCACAAGTACTAGCTCTTACTACAGGCTGTCACTTGATCAGCTGGCACAAGTTCACTAGGGGCTCAAGCCAACTTCTATGAGTTCTCAGAAAACGATTTTAATTGTGATGGAAGAAAGCTAACTCAAAAGAGGCTATTCGACTCGCAGAAAGAGGATAGAAGCTGAAAGGAAACGCAAACCGTAGCAAACCCTATTTTTACCCACTAACCCTACTTTCATTAGAAAAAGAGATGAAACTACCGAAATAGATGCCATGGACTACTGTCAAGGTAAAATTCATGTACTTAAGCTACTTCTGAAGGAAAATGTGGAAGAACCATCTTTTTGTACTTTTGAGCAATTTTATGCAGAATTATTATGTTCGTGTTTTAACTATTTGTGGCTGTGCATAGGTTTGGTGGTGAAGGGAGGTGGAGTTGACTTTTGCAGATGATGAGGAAGGTGTGGAGGGGTCCTAAGAAGTCCCTAGCACCCTTCTGGAGATTTCCATTTTGATCAGATTTCAAAAAATCACTCACATGAACTTCTATAGGAAGTTTGTAGGGGATCTACAGGAAATTCTACAGGAGCAGGCCGAAAGTGATTTTTGAAGGTTTGGAGGTGGAAAAATGGTGGGAAAAAGGAAATGAAGGTTGGATGAGGGTGTTATAGGTTCTAGGACTCTGTCAATGAAGATCAAACATGAAGGAGATGGTTGGATTGGTTCGAAGGATAAGAAAGCGATTTTGCACAAAAACGTACAAGTTAGGGCTGTTTGGGAAAGTGTGGCGAATGAGTGGCGGAAAGCTTGAGAGACGGATTGGAGCAGGTTGGGTGATGAAAGGATGATAATATGGAATGGTATTTAAGTGAGCTACACACCTGCTTCTAAAAATTGATTCAAGGAGAATTAAAAAACAGAGTTTTACCTATTTTAACCTAATTCTGCCCTAAAAACCATAAAAGTGCTTAACAGAATTTTATGGATAGGAAATGATGCAAGAAATCCATGGAAATTGAACAAGAACAGATCTAATCGTGTAAATACAACTAACATGAATTTCTCCAACTCAAAATCTCACACTAGTAATTGCATTGGAAAGCAAAAATAGTGTTTTGGTGGCAGCAAGAGTGCCTTG
This sequence comes from Pinus tabuliformis, assembly GCA_031772625.1. Classification (NCBI taxonomy): domain Eukaryota; kingdom Viridiplantae; phylum Streptophyta; class Pinopsida; order Pinales; family Pinaceae; genus Pinus; species Pinus tabuliformis. The sequence goes on from CM062818.1 coordinate 2,080,919,604, forward strand.
GTCTTTATTCATGGTTCCACAGAGAGAGAAAGGAGATCAAGGCCTGCTTGGTGGCCCTTTTTTTAATCTTTTTCTATTATTGCAGAAAACTACCTAATCAATCTTGAAACTAGAACAACGATTTCAATCATCAAAAACAACCTAAGTAACAAAGCAAGATTTGATCTAAACAACAGAAATTATTTCATGAATGCAAGAAAAACACATAAAAATACAAGAACGAGGTACTGGGCACTTGGCTTGGGCCCAACCCCAAGAGCTATAGCCCCCTTAGAAAGATCAACGCTGATTCAAGGTTGGATTCATATTCATTGATCGAAAAATAATAGTCACATCCCAAAACTGTCTACAAAAAGAGCTCGGAAATGAGGTGAATGTAGAGCTACACTAAAGTGCGAAAATAGACTGTTAAATAGATAAATCACTGAGGCATGAGGCCTTCTTATTTATAAAAGTTGAGGACTCCCAACAGTCCTAAACTTTAGGAACTCGGCTGCCAAAACTTGTAGATAACAGCAACTTCACTAGACTTGCTCGACTGCCCTTGTGATCATCGATGTGGTGGCCTTTGAACTCCTAGCTGCTAGTGGAGAACTCGAGGAAGGGGTCATCAATGTAGGAGACACCCTTCCTATAAGTCCTTAGCTTGGTTTCTTAAATTTTTGTTTGTCAATCTGCTCATAAATGTTTGGTCTTGGTCGAAAAATGTCCAAAAATATGCAATAAACACTCATTAGACTTTGTGGTAAAGTGACTATCCCCATTCACTCAATTAACATAAATATACTCAAAAACATGCACAGAACTATGGATAATGGTGGATTAAATGGAAACAATAGGTAAAATGAGCCCATATAGTTACCCATTTCTCGAGCTCATCAAGTCATACACTGGTTACATGGCCTTGATTCGAGAGTGTGTAGAGACCGAACCTTCTTCATTCGAGGAAGCAGTGCAACAACTAGTCTGGGTTGATGCTATGTTAGAGGAGTATGACTCCATCGTTTGGAATTGTGTTTGGGATGTTGTCCCAAGACCTTAGGACATGTCAGTGGTGAGTTCCCAATGGATTTATAAGGTAAAGCAGGTAGCTGATGGCAGTGTTGAGAAACATAAGGCAAGGTTTATTGCCCATGGTTTCTCACAGGTCGAGGGGATTGACTACGATGAGATTGTTGCTCTTGTAGCATGGTACTCATCTATCATATCGAAGTTGGCACTATCAGCTCAGATGGGTTGGAAGATCCATCAGATAGATGTGAAGACTGCGTTCCTCAATGGGAAGATTGAGGAAGAGGTGTACATTGAGTAGCCAGAAGGTTTTGAGACCTTCAATCATGAGTCACATGTGTGCCGACTCAAGAGGGCTTTGTACGGGCTGAAGCAAGCACCTCATGGTTGGTACACCAGTATTGACAGCTATTTCATCGGGTTGGGCTTCACCAAGAGTGAAGCAGATGTGAACCTTTACCACATCATGGTAGAAGGTAAGCCATTGATCATTGCTCTTTATGTTGATGATCTAATATTGATAGGTGATGATCAGTTGATCAAGTCTTACAAGGAGGACCTTGCAGGAGAGTTTGAGATGAAAGACATGGGTCTTATGCACTACTTTCTAGGCATGGAAGTGTGGCAGAAGGATGGGAAGTGTTTGTGGCTCAAGGCAAGTATGACAATGAGATACTCAGGCAATTTGACATGGAGAAGTGCAAGCCCATGCAGACTCCTCTAGCTAGTAACTAGAGGAAAGAGGATGCTACTTCAAGTGAGGTAATAGCTGCTAATGTTTATTGGTAGCTTGTGGGTTCATTGATGTATCTAGTGAACACACGATAAGATTTATGCTTTGTGTCAAACTAGTTGAGTCAAGCTATGGTTCAACCTACCAAGTTGTTTTGGAAGGCATCGAAGCATGTGCTGAGATACCTCAGAGGCACATCCCAATATGGATTGTGGTACAGACGGGCAGAGGGAGTGAAGCTTCAAGGCTTCACAGATGTAGATTGGGTAGGGAGTCCATTAGACCAGAAGAGCACTTTGGGAGGAATATTCAACCTTGGTTTAGCTGTAGTTTCTCGGTACAGCAGGAAAAATAGGTCAGTTACACTTAGCTCAGCAGAGGCTGAATACATGGCTACCAGATAGGCAACATGTGAGGCCATTTGGATGCAGAATATTCTAGTTGGATTGTTTGGTTAGAGGATGGATCCAACTGTGATCTACTACAATAATCAGAGTTATATCAAACTCTCTGAGAATCCATTATTTCATGAGAGGTCCAAGCACATTGATATTCAACGTCATCATCTTCGAGACTATGTGGTGAAGAGGATTATGTTGTTGCTGTATGTTTCGACCAAGGAACAGGATGAGAATATTTTGACTAAGGCGTTGTCAAAATGCAAGTTCGAGTTCCACAGAGACAGGATTGGGATGACTGATAATCCCTTTCTTGTTGAGAGGGAGTGTTGGAAAAAGCAACAAGAAATGCTAAAAATAGCACTTCTATAAATAGAATTTCAGGATACATTCCAATTTTAGTTAGTCCCTGAAATAAAATTGAGAATTAAAATTTGAAATTGATCTTAGCAGTTGTTTGTAAAATAATTAATTAATTCATCTTGAGTTAATTTGTTGTAGAAAATCAAACATGACATCTATGTGAAGGCATGCAACAGTTTCCCTTCGATTGAGGAAGTTATCCCTTGATTAAGAAAATCAGGATGAGTTGTATTTTGAGTTGTAATTAGTTATCTCAGTTAACTAAGTTAAGTCCAGTTATATTAGTTCCAATAGTTTGTGGAACTGATTGTGAGTTCAGTTAGTTAATGCATGCATGCATGTAACTGTTGCACTTCAGATAACTGAATATTCTCTCATAAATAACTCATGCATGTCAGTTCAGTCTGAGACCCAGTTGAGATCAGATGATGGGATAATGTACTATCAGTTGTAGGAATATTCCATTGAGGATATCTATTGCATGCAGAAGGAATTCATTCCTTGGAGATTGCGCAGTTACTTCTAAGTTTGGTGAGTTGTTTGAGAGGTCAATTCACACAGGTGGCAGCCAGAGGATCCAGGAGAAACTGCGCAAGGAAATAGGAGGCTAGGAGGATTGGAGGAAGACATATGTTGTGTCTATTCACTATATGAGAAGCCTTGAGGGATTGTATTGAGAGCTGGATAGCTTGTGAGCTAAAGCTTTATGTAATCCGAACATATTTCCACTTGTATGATAATATAGAGATCGGGGTTTTTAGCCGAGGATTTCCCCAAAGTATTCTTCTGTGTTCATGTGTGATTGATTTCTCATTATCTGTTATATGTGTTCTATTTGAACTTTCTCAAAATCGATTAAGCTTCCACAAGTTTTTTTGTAGAAGTAGATCAAGTATTTTGCTTTAGTATATTGCATTATCAGGTGATCTACAGTGAGAATTTCTATAGGATGATGATGTCTAGGGTGTTGAGTGGCCATGTACTAGAATATGTTGTTCTTAGTACTCCTATTATTGTTGCCACGTATGGAGAGCTTATGCCATAGCTCATGGAGGCCTTATTTCTGACACATATTCCATGTATTTATTTTCATTGTTATTGATATATGGAGCATATATTATTTCTCATTGTTTCCATGTACTCATGTTATTTCATGTTTTGGGCATGTATTAATGAGGAGAACCATCGCGTGCAATTGTAAAATCCATGTATTGTCATTGTGTCATATTTTTGGTGTATTTCTCATAGAGAGACACATGTTGTCTAGTATGTTTTGCCATTAGCTATGTATGGGCCAATGGAGTCCAAGGCATGTTTCATGTTATCTATCTTTGATGTAGCCCAACTATATTAGGTGAATGATGTAAACTTGGGTCCATAGGGTCATCGTTGATGATAGGAGAGTTTACAGATGATTCATATCTTAGTCCAGTGTATTTGTCACAACCATATATTTTCTCCATGAAGCATTTTATTATATTGTAATGTAATTTATATTATGTCCAAAGTTAGCTGGAGTCATGGTCCATGAGTAGTAGTCTCTTGGACTTGGCAAGAAGGCATATTGCAAAAAGCATATGTGTTGCTACAACAAAAGAGAGAGTATCTGATTTCAACCTCATTACATGCTTAGGAGGAGCATGTTCAGGCTTTAGAATTGGCATGACATTATTTTGAGTTTTGTTGGCAGTCAATTTCCTTGTTCTACATGCTTATCTTGAAGGATATACCTCTATGGGTCAATATGGTGTTGTGTATGATAGGGGGAGTCCTACTCTCATCCCACATTATTGGCATTATTCTATAGTGTTGGTATGGACCTTTTCCATTGATGTCAAAGGGGGAGAGAATTTGGATGGATAGAGACCAATTGCAGAGTTGCAGCTTCGGAGTATGGAGATCAACCTCAAATTTTGTTGAGGCTGACATCAATGCCAAAGGGGGAGTTTGTTGGCATTGATGTCAACTGCTACATGATCCTTCTTGTCATGTGTATGTGTGATGGATTATTGGATTGATGGCCTTGTTAGTTGACATTGATGTCAACATATTTATGACTAGATCTTGTGGAGGTGATGTGATGTTGGTTTGAGGTTGAAATGTTTTGTTGAGTGGAGATTTTGCCATTGTAGGTGGTTGGAGTGATGTTGCAGGTGTTGCATATGTCTCTACATATCTTGGAGACATTAGATTACCACTTCATGTGTTGAGTTTTGGTTGCATGTGTTGTAGGTGTTTCCACCATTGTTGGAGGTAATTAGATGTTATGATGTTGTTGTTTTCGGAGTTGGAGATGTTGCTATAGAAGTAAGAGATGTTGTTGCAGGTTCTAGAGGTTTTGGAGATGTTTTGGTTGTTGCTTGAGGAGCTGGAGGTGTTGGTCTTGGTGCTAAAGTTGGCAGAATAGGTCTCGAATGTCACTTACTTGTTCTTGGCCCATTTCGTCAGTTGCATACCTATTGCAAAGGCTTGATGGAGTTTTCAGGAGATAAAGAAGATGTTTAATTAGTTGGCCAAGGTTTTGGGTTTTGGGTTGATGTTTTAACTGATCTTTTTCTCCAATCGCATGGAGGATGGGTCATTAGTGTGACTCAAAAGCTCCAGTCGCTTGGAGGAAGGTCCAAGAGATCGACCGGAAGGTCTAGTCAATTTCAGGTAGGCTTGTGCATGTGACCCAGCCTTTTTACAATTCTTTCTCTACATTCCTCATGTTGATCAACTATTTTTATGTTATGGAGAAATTATTGGTCAGAATTTTCAGTTTATGGTCGGAAAAGTTTGTGGGGCCTTCTGAAGCTGATCAAAGTTGAAAAGATCAAAAACGCAAGTGGATTTCGTGGTTGATTGATTCAATGAGCTTAATCCAAATCAAATCAAGCATATGAATAGAGTTGTGATGCCCAATAGTTCTTGGTAATTATCGAGTTAAGAACTTGAGTTCATCAAAATATTGGAGAAAGCTCATTGTGAGTATGGTTGATTATCTAGTTGTTGTGGAGTGAAAGTGAGCTTGGAGAAGAGTCTGCAAACTGTGTGAGTTACATTATGCAAAATTTTTGAAGCAGTTTACAGTTGTAGCCACAGATATCTGAAATATGTTTTAGTCATGGCATTTGTGGAGTGAATAGAAGATGAAGTGTAGAATGGAGAATTTATTGGTGAGATTATGCGGTAGCTAGTGGAGTATTTGGAGGATTTTTTCTCCTATTTTATTCTTTATATTTTGTTGGAGCTTTTTATTCAAAACAATATTGTTTTGTTCAATGTTGAGCGAATTGGGAGTCCAATGTAAAAATATATGAAACGAGACTCACATGGAGGAAATGAAGGCACAAAGGCTGTAGAGTATACAGTGAATTGGCAAAGTTGGTATAAGGAATAGATTTATCCATCCAATAGGATTTGGATAGTCCAATGGGGGTTGGGCGAGGATTGTTGATCATGGGAGCCTTCAGCGGATGGTAGTTTCTAGATCCGAGAGAGAAACAATATCCTATGTTATAGATGCTACCATATTATGTAGAAGGCCGAGTTTCTGGCTTATGGTTGTAAGATGATCCATGTATATTTGTTCAACAAAGAATAATGAGTAGCGTAGCAGCAACAAGGGTGGTTTTTTTTCCAAAAAAGGGTTTTCCACCAACATACCTGTTTCCATTTTGTTGATTGTTTTTATCGTTGTGTGTTTTTTTTAGATGCTATGATCTTTGTTTCGGTTAGTGCATGGTAAAAGAATTAATAATTTGGAGAAAATTTTTATAAGATCTCTCACTACTAATTCACACCCCCCCCCAGTAGTGATCTAGTTTCCAACATTATCATTGTTTGGTCTAAAGTATGATTTGTTGAGAATCACTATTGTTGTGTGAATGTCTTCTGCCCAAAATCTCTGATGAATATTTATTTCTCCCATCATGGATTTGATTAACTACTAAACTAATCTATTGGCTCTCTCCACTACACCTTTCTGTTGTAGAGTCTTAGCTATGGTAAATTGCATTTTGATGCCATGTTGCTTGAAAAATTCATCAATTTTTTAAAGTACACTAGCCTCTATTATCATACATTATGCACTTCCATATAAGTCCATATATATCAATTGAAATGGCTCGGCTGATGATTTATCCTTGGAATTGAATGGTACTTGCACTTGTTTTCCCATATGATGAGACTTGCAAATAATATTCTTAAGCTTTGAAAGATTTGGAATATCTATAACACCATTCTTCTTTCCTAACTTAAAAATCTAATCAAAATTTAGATATCCAAGTATTCCATGCCATAGCCAGCTCTCATCAACCTTTGATAAAAAAATACCTTTATGTCTTCTATTTTAGGACATAGACGTTAGTGTATGTTCTTACATCTTTAGCTACTATTTCTCTTGTACTCTGTTGGAAATAATACTGAGAGGGGGGGGGGTGAATCAGTATTATGAGATCAATAAAACTTTTTCATTTCTATATTCAGAACCATATACGCTACTTCAATTAAGTGAACTCGCGTGTATACGCTACTGTGTCTAAAGCAACTAGCGTATATCCAGAATATTTATGATTCAGTTAATTCATTTAGTTAGGCATCAGATCATATGAACAGTAAGCAAGTACAGTAAACAGAATAGATCATCACACACAAGAAGCACACATGAACACCATGATATAAGGTGGAAACCCAATGTGGGTGAAAACCACCTGCTGCAAGTCGTCTCTATCTTTCTTTAATAAGAAACTTCAGTTTACAATCTTTTGTACTGGTGCAGTCTTATACCAGTACGCAGGCTACAACCTGCAGAAGGCTACAACCTTCTCTCGTTTTCCAGACTCTCCTGGAAGGGAGCTTCAACCCCCTTTGCTCTTGTAGGCGCCGGCCTACAATCTTCTCTCCTCCAGGTACCACGTTTCATACATTTTCAGACTGGATACTCCTGAAGCACAACACTACAATCTGAAGACCACGATTCATCCAATTTTCATACTGGACCCATAAAGATCATTGAAGCACCAAAACAATCAATACTAACATCATCAATCTTTGAATCACTGAAACACTGAAACCCTGTCAACTACCCAGTCACCTGAACATAGAGCAGACTACAGAACTCTGCAATAACAATCAGAACCAACTGCAACTTCAAAAATCAAACTTCAAAAGGTATACGCTACTATAGTGAATCAAACCAGCGTACATACACACTTTTTCAAAGGCCAACCTGCGTATAGATCTAAAAATATTTTCTTATAATCTTGTAGCTGTATCAGACATCAATCATACTCATAACATGTGTCAGTATGCCGATCTAGAATAAGCATAATCAACCATATAAAAATAGTTCATTTCAGACCATTTGATCCCGATCTATCCTTAGATCTTGTCTTCCATCTACCGGTGAGATCCCTTCTTAGCTCAGATCAAGCAATGCACCATCAACCCAGAACCTGCAAACTAGATCTCTTTCTTCATCAGATATTCAAGACTTTTTCGATGCCCTTGCCTAATGATATTCTTCTCCTTTTATAGCCTTAGGCCCTTCACAATGCCACGGTCCAAAACCATAGTAATACAATACTATCAACTCAATACTAGGGATCAACACGTCTGTTGAGATACCATGGTCCAAAACCATAGGTTCAGATTCCAAGGACTAAATACCATGGACCAAGGGTAAGTTTTCCAACATATACGCGCTTTTCCTTGTATTAAAGTGCATGTATACGCATATACACACTTTTATAAAGTCCAACCTGCGTGTATACGCGACTTGATCTTAATGAACCTGCGTGTATGAATTTTCTCTTCATTCTTGTAGTCTGAACTGAAATCTGTCATCAAAGAGAATTGCCATCAAGGACAACACATGTACCATAGTGCCACACCTGTGTCAAAATGCCAACAATCTCCCCCTTTGGACTTGATGGCAACCCCAAGATCCTTAAAGTCATTCTCCCCCTTTGTCATCAAGGGCAAAGGGCTGTGCTCCCCCTGAGTACATGCTAATATCTCTACTCTGCTGTGCTGAACATGCTCTCCCTGACTGTAGGCAAGATCTACAAGAAGATGTTCTTCAAAAGAACCATGACTTATACATTATAAAAGACCTTCCTATCATCAAAAGACTCAATATATACAACCATCACCCACTCAAGTGGGGATCATCCACCCAACCAAGTGGGGTTACATCAGAAATTTACATATGACAACCAATTACATTACACCAATCATCCCAGGCATAGTGGGGAAACCAAAATAGGCTGTTACATGGCCTTGTCATCATAAAAGAGATACCACAAGAGAGATACATGACATAGAGACAAAATATCTTGACCAAGTCATTAGCAGCATCTGTTAATCACTATTTAGATCAGCAACCAAGATTTCCTTCTGTGCTCCTTCTCCTGAAACCAACAACAGTTGTGAACTAGAACCAAAAGCTTCGAAGGTAATGCCAAAAATGCATTATTAGAAGCTAATATGCTCCCCCTGAACCTGTGCCTGATGGTCTCTGACAGACCCATCCAACCAGAGTCTGCCCTTCCTGATTTTTCTCAGAACTCCATATACGCTACTACACCTCCATAAATCGGGGTATGTACGCGGATATCCCTCATCCAACTCGCGTACACCAACTTTTCTTTAGAACAGACAAGCTTCAACAGTAGGATGAAGCATCAACGACTCCCAGCTTTTGTCTAAGATATTCAAAAGTTTCCCTGGGCAGTGGTTTGGTGAGAATATCAACAACTTGTTCCTTAGAAGGAACATACTCCAACTTGACCTTTTGTTCAAGCACTTGTTCCCGGAGAAAGTGATACTTGATTGGTATGTGCTTGGTCTTTGAATGCATGACTGGATTCTTTGAAATGTTGATTGCACTTGTATTATCACATAAGAAAGAGACAGGTGGAGTGCAAGTGATTTGAAAATCCTGCAAGGTTTGCATCATCCAAAGGAGTTGTGTGCAACAAGATGCCGTAGCCACATATTCTGCTTTAGCTGTAGATAAAGCAATCGAACTTTGTTTCTTGCTGAACCAAGATACTAATCTAGAACCCATGAAGAATGCACCGCCACTTGTGCTCTTCCTGTCATCCACGCTTCCGGCCCAATCTGCATCTGTGTAAGCATGAAGAGTGAGATCTGTATCTCTAGGATACCATAAGCCATAGTTTTGAGTCCCTTGAAGATACTTGAAGATTCTTTTGACTGCCTGAAGATGAGTTTCCTTTGGGTTGGCTTGAAACCTTCCAACTATTCCCACTGCATGCATAATATCTGGTCGGGTACCTGTCAAATAAAGCAAACTCCCAATCATGGACCTATAGGTTGGTTGATGCACTGCTGCTGATTCATCATTTGCACTAAGGCTGCATCCTGTAACCATGGGGGTACATACTGGTTTCGAATCTTCCATGCCATACTTCTTCAAGATCTGCTTGAGGTACTTGGTTTGAGACAAGAAAATACCTCCTTCATTTTGTTGGATTTGCAATCCAAGAAAGTATGTCAATTCTCCAAGTAATGACATTTCAAATTCTTTCTGCATCATCAAGGCGAAGCTTTGACTCATAGCCTCTTCATTGCTGCCAAAGATAATATCATCTACATACACAACAAGTATTAGCAATTTGTTATTTTCAATTTTTATATAGACATTGCTATCTGCTGATCCTTTTGAAAAACCTTGTTGATGAAGGTATTTATCCAACCGATAGACCAAGCCCTTGGAGCTTGTTTAAGCCCATAGAGAGCCTTTTTAAGTCTACATACAAGATTTGGATCATTTCCAAGGATAAAGCCATCTGGTTGTTCAATGTACACTTCTTCTTCTAAGTCTCCATTCAAAAAGGCTGACTTCACGTCCATTTGAAATACTTTGAATTTTTGAGAGCTAGAGAGGGCAAGGAACATTCGGATGGCCTCTAGTCTAGCAACCGGAGCAAAAGTTTCTTCAAAGTTTATTCCCTCTTGTTGAGCATATCCCTTACAAACAAGTCTTGCCTTGTTTCTAACTACTTCCCCATTTTCATTTAATTTATTTTTGAAGATCCATTTTGTCCCTATGACATTCTTATCTTTTGGTCTAGGAACCAACTCCCAAGTGTTGTTCTTTTTTATCTGCTCAAGTTCTTTGTCCATAGCCTTGACCCAACACTCATCTTTGCATGCTTCTTTTACACGTTGTGGTTCAGTGGAGGAGAGCAATGCCAAATAGCTTGAGGCTTCTGCTATTGTTCTTCTTGTTTGTACACCTGCCTCTTTCTGTCACAAAATCTGAGATTATGGATGATTCTTTTGAACATACCTGGATGGAGACTTCTGTTCCTCAGGTGCCTCTTGAGGTTCTTCTTCTTCATCATCAGTTTGATTTGGAGGGTAGTCTTCATCTTCTTCGATATCTTCATGATTTACTTGCCTAGGAATGTATCCTTTTTCATCAATCACTACATCAATGCTGTCAACTATTCTTCCAAGTCTTTTATTGTAACACTTATATGCTTTGTTGTAAGGAGAATAACCAAGGAGAATGCCTTCATCTGCTCTAGGTTCAAGTTTGCCAAGCTGTTCATCAGTATTCTTGATATAGCATTTGCTTCCAAAAATTTTGAAATGTTTCACCGAAGGAGTCTTACCGAACCAGAGTTCATGAGGAGTTTGAGTGTTGTTCACTCGTACATTTGTTTTGTTGAGAATCACTACTGCGGCATATGCAGCTTCACCCCAGAAGGTTGCCGGAGTTCCAGATTCATCAAGCATGGCACGGGCCATTTGTTGGATTGTTCTGTTCATTCTTTCTGCCACCCCATTCTGCTGAGGAGTCCTTGCTGTAGAGAATTCCCTTCTTATTCCATGTTCTTCACAGAAATCGAAAAATTCATTTGAAGTAAACTCCCCACCTCTGTCGGACCTGAGGCACTTAATTTTGTAACCTGATTCATTTTCAACCAATGCCTTGAAGGATTTGAATTTTTCGAATGCTTCGTATTTGTGCTTCATAAGTCCCAACCAAACAAACCTGGAGAAATCGTCAATGAATAGTATCAAGTATTCTTCTCCTCTAGGTGTCCTTTTCCTAAATGGACCACATACATCTATATGGACTATCTCAAGAGCCATGCTAGCTGATCCTTCCTTCTCCGGAAAGTTAGTTCTGGTTTGCTTTCCAAACTGACATGATTTGCATATGGTGTTGTCTGGAATTTTGATATCTGGAAGACCACGAACTGCCTGGTATTTGCAAGCTTTCCTTATTTGTGAAAAACTTAGATGCCCCAACCTTCGGTGCCATAACCAGTGTTCCTCATCCTTGCTCAAATAGCATTGTTGTTGCCTTTCTTCAAATATGTATAGATTATTTGGAGTCCTTCTACCTTTGATCGCTGTTTCACCTGTATCAAGATCACGAACGCAACATCCATTTGATCTAAATATTACCTCGGTTCCTTGATCGCACATCTGACTGACACTCAGAAGATTATGCTTCAATCCATCAACATACAAAACATTTCCAGCTTTGACCTTTTCTTTCAACTTAGCAACGCCTTTTCCTTTTATGGCTGCAGAGATATCATTTCCAAAAGAAACCTTCTTTCCATTTTCTAATGCAGTATATGATTCAAGTTTTTCTTTGTCCCCTGTCATATGCTTCGAACATCCGCTGTTGATGTACCATAGACTTTCTTGACCTTCTGCATAAAAAGCTATCCGACATCTTTCTGGTTGCGGTTCCTTCATTCTCCATGTTCTGGCACTTGAGGTTTGTTCCTTCTGTGTTGTCTTCCAAAACCTGCTCCTGCATTCAGAGTCTTCATGACCAAAGTTATTACAAATAGAACATTCAACTTCATTTTCAAGGACCGAAAAGTTGTTATAAGTCCTTTTCGTGGTCCCAGTCATACTTCTTTGCTTTTGAGCTTCTCTAGTCATGATTGTCTTGTAGGCAACACATTGAGCTACTTTGTGACCGAAATTATGGCAAGAAAAACATTGGCCATTGAAGAAACTTCTGCGATTATCAAATCTATCATCCAACCGATTGTAGTTTCTATTGACATCCATTCTTGAGGCAAATTGGGAAGATTTTACCTGTGGCTGATTGTAGCTTCTGTTTGTCCTTAAGGTAGCTTGTCCCCGAATTTCTTGATAGTCTTTATTCGTTTTTGAGGTAAACTATCCCTGATTCTCCTGATGACTTCTATTAGGCCTTTGCTCGCTCCTCCTTGCTGCATCAAGATAACTTTTGGAGGTAGAAGCATGAGATGTTTCTCCATGATATCCCAGACCTGTCTTGATCAATGGAGAACGCTGCACATTGATAATCTCATCCAAGGTTTCAGATCCTTTAACAAATTTAAGATTAATAGCTTTTGTTTTCTCAATCTCCTTTCTAAGACAAACAATTTCACATTCCAATTTTTCAAGATGTTTTTCCCTTTCAGCCAGTTGACATTGTAGAGAATCAATAATTGCACTTTTCTCTTCTAAGAAAACTTTGAGATTATTCATCTCTTCACAAAAACCTTCTACATCTATAGCATCCATGTAGTCATCATCTTCAAAAGCCATTAAAAGTTTATATTTATTACCTTGTTCACCTTCGTCACTATTCGAAAGACCATCACTATCTTCATGAGTGTAATAGCGTTTCTTATTTGCATTCTGTTTCTTGTTCCATTTAACAGGTTCCTTTCCCTTGTCAATCTTATCTTTATGAGGAAATTTGGCAGCATAGTGTCCTACTCTTCCACAAGCAAAACATTTGAAAGGTAACTTACCTCTGAATCTTCCAGTACCCCGTTGAAGATTTCTGACAAAATTTGATTCTTCTTCTTCTTCGTGCCCTGATTCATAGTATTCTCCTTTGAAGGCAACTTCTCTCCTGTCTGATGGACCTCCTTTTCTTATTTCATAAGCAGTTAAAATTCCATGTAGTTGAGACATGGTGAGAGTTCGTAGATTCTCCTTTTCTTCTATAGCGGACACTTTAGATTCAAACTTGGTGGACAAGGATCTTAGGACCTTTTCAACCACAATAGCCTCTTTTATTTCTTCACCCAAGTTTTTCATGCAATTAACAATCTCATCTACCCTAAGGAAATAGTTAGCCACACTTTCATCATTATACATTCTGAGATTCTCATACTGAATCCTGAGAGTTTGAAGTTTAGCACGCTTTACCTGTTCGTCTCCTTCATAGCTCAAGACAATCTTGTCCCATATTTCTTTTGCGGATTTATATTGCATAACCTTCACGAATTCCGATTGGGATAAGCATCCCAACAGAGTATTGACTGCTTTAGCATTTGTTTCATATTTCTTCTTCTCGACCGAATCTGTAGGAGTAGCTGAAGGAAAAGTGTAGCCTGTCTCTATGATATCCCAAACTTCTGTACCAAGAGATTGAAGATAGGCAGTAACTCTTACCTTCCAATAAATGAAGTTTTTCCCATCAAAAATCGGTGGCCTGATTGATGCTTCCCTCTCATAGTTGCTCATGATGAACGATCTTCCTTCAAGTGATCAAGCTTCTCTGAAGGACCTGCTCTGATACCAATTGTTGGAAATAATGCTGAGAGGGGGCGGGGGTGAATCAGTATTGTCAGAGCAATAAAACTTTTTCATTTCTATATTCAGAAACATATGCGCTACTTCAATTAAGTGAACTCGCGTGTATACGCTACTATGTCTAAAGCAACTAGCGTATATCCTGAACATTTATGATTCAGTTAATCCATTTAGTTAGGCATTGGTTCTTCATTAACCATATGAACAGTAAGAAAGTACAGTAAACAGAATAGATCATCACACAAAAGAAGCACACATGAACACCATGATATAAGGTGGAAACCCAATGTGGGTGAAAACCCCCTGCTGCAAGTTGTCTCTATCTTTCTTTAATAAGAAACTTCAGTTTACAATATTTTGTACTGGTGCAGTCTTATACCAGTACGCAGGCTACAACCTGCAGAAGGCTACAACCTTCTCTCATTTTCCAGACTCTCCTGGAAGGGAGCTTCAACCCCCTTTGCTCTTGTAGGCGCCAGCCTACAATCTTCTCTCCTCCAGGTACCACGTTTCATACATTTTCAGACTGGATACTCCTGAAGCACAACACTACAATCTGAAGACCACGATTCATCCAATTTTCATACTGGACCCATAAAGATCATTGAACACAAAAAAAATCAATACTAACATCATCAATCTTTGAATCACTGAAACACTGAAACCCTGTCAACTACCCAGTCACCTGAACATAGAGCAGACTACAGAACTCTGCAATAACAATCAAACCCAACTACAACTTCAAAAATCAAACTTCAAAAGGTATACGCTACTATAGTGAATCAAACCCACGTACATACACACTTTTTCAAAGGCCAACCTGCGTATAGATCTAAAAATATTTTCATATAACCTTGCATCTATATCAGACATCAATCATACTCATAACATGCGTCAGTATGCCGATCTAGAATAAGCATAATCAACCATATAAAAATAGTTCATTTCAAACCATTTGATCCCAATCTATCCTTAGATCTTGTCTTCCATCTACCGGTGAGATCCCTTCTTAGCTCAGATCAAGCAATGCACCATCAACCCAGAACCTGCAAACTAGATCTCTTTCTTCATCAGATATTCAAGACTTTTTCGATGCCCTTTCCTAATGATCTTCTTCTCCTTTTATAGCCTTAGGCTCTTCACAATACCACAGTCCAAAACCATAGTCATACAATACCATCAACTCAATACTAGGGATCAACACGTCTGTCGAGATACCATGGTCCAAAACCATAGGTTCAGATTCCAAGGACTAACTGCCATGGACCAAGGGTAAGTTTTCCAACATATACGCGCTTTTCCTTGTATGAAAGTGCGTGTATACGCATATACACACTTTTATAAAGTCCAACCTGCGTGTATACGCGACTTGATCTTAATGAACCTGCGTATATGAATTTTCTCTTCATTCTTGTAGTCTGAACTGAAATCTGTCATCAAAGAGAATTGCCATCAAGGACAACACCTGTACCATAGTGCCACACCTGTGTCAAAATGCCAACATACTCGTTGACATTATTTGACAATTTTTAGCTTTAAAAAACACATCATAGCCTTGGTCACATGTCTGAGATACAGTAAGTAAATTATGCTTTAGCCTATCAACAAAAAACATATTTTTGGCTTTACCTCTACCATTTACTAGACTAACAACTCCTTTACCAACAAGCTTACCAGGTGCATTATTTCTAAAGGTCACATTTCCTTTCTCAATTGGCTTCCATGAAAAAACCTTACCTGTGTCTTCTGACATTTGCTTGGAACAACCAATGTCAACATACCAATAACTATCTTCATACTTAACACATAAGGCAATATTACAGTTCTTTGTAATTTCCTTTTCCTCCCATACATTGGGTTCCTCACTTGTTTGCTTGATAGTTGGATCAATCCTTTAATTTCTAAGTTTGTAATTAGTTGCTCTATGGCTAAATCATGATAGACATTACATTGAATAAAAACTTTTGAAGGGGAGAATGAGTTTTTGTACATGGGTCTACACATCCTTTTCCTGGAAGAATGATTATTTGTTTGATAAATTCTTCTTCATGCCTGAGCCATCTAAATTATAGATTCACACTGCAATTTAATTCCTTGTGCCCATAATTTTTGCTTGTAAAATAGTAACCTAGAAATATGTCTTCATACATGGGAAACAATTTAATTTTGAAATCTTGTTGGGTTGTACTATGGTAATTTTGACTTTCCTATCTAATGTTGATCTTCTATTGTTGTGTGGGATTCGATTTGTTGTTTAAATTTCCCCTCTTATTTTGTTGTTGTTAATTATTCTTTTGTTGCAAATTGGGCTACATGCTTCCTTTTTCTCCTTGCTGCTATGTTGAAACATCTCTGACTACTGTGCTATCTCTAAATTTTGTTTCTTGTGAAAAGGTAATCATTTTCTTCCCTTTTATTTCATATATTTAGCTTGACTCAACCTCATATCAAAGACCAATTTTGTTATTGGAGACTCTCTATGCTTCAAGAAGCTCATTTAAACTTTAATCACTTTTTCAAAATTTTCATTAAAGCTCAACTAGGTTTTTTCCTTTTCCAACTCTTTTATTAGAAAAATAGTGTCTCCTTCAATATTTTGACATGCTTGATTTGTCTCACTGAGTTGTTATCCATAGTTTCTTTTATCTTCTTACCTTGTTCAATTTACAAGAGCATGAGTTCTATAGATTCAACTTTGTCCTTTATCAAAAACTTTTTTTGAGTTTTATTTTCTTCCTCAACCTTTAAATCTCTTCAAGTACACTAAACAACTTTCCTTCTAAGTCAACTTCAACTTCTTCTCCATTAGAGTCAAGAACCTCTACTTCCATATTATCAATTTCCATGAGCATAAATTCCTTTGGAATTTAATTATCTCTATCCTCATATGATGATTGGTCACCTTCACTTTTAGAGGAGATAGCATCTTTGGTGTAGAAGATTTTATTTTTGTCCTCCTGTTTATCCTTTTGTATTCTCCCAAACTTCTCTCTCGGTTCATATTCTTCCTCATTCTTTTTAGAACACTTGGAATGATAATGATGAAATTTACCATAGTTAAAGAACTTAAAAGGTATCTTACCTTTTTACTTGCATGATCCTCTCTTGAACTTCCTCATAGATTTAGCTTCCTCTTCATCTGATTCACAACATTAATAATCATGTTTTTCCTTGGAATTCTTATCTTCTTTGAAGTTCGACTCCTTTGTTATTGGATTGTCATTGTAAATTGTCATCGCATATGTAGTAAGAGTACCAAGTAGCTGATCAAGAGTGAGAGTATTCAGATTTGGGATCTCCTCAATGGTTGAAACTTTAGGATTGAATCTCTCAGGGAGAGATCTAAGTAACTTTTGAACTACTACTAGCTCTTCTAACTTTTCATCAAGACCTCTTATAGTGTTCACAACCTCGTCAAATCTTAGAAAGTATTTAGTAATATCTTCATCATCATGCATATTCAAAGACTCAAATTTCATTCTAAAACCTTGAAGTTTGACTTGCTTTACCTTATTTTCACCTTCATAGTAGTTGCTCATCTTGTCCCAAATAGATTTTGCAGTAGAGAAATCCATGACCTTGACTAGTTCTAATTCAAGTAGGCTAGCAAGCAAGGCATTCATAGCTTTAGCATTACATGTAAATTCCATCTTTTGATCTCTAATAATCAAGGCTTGATAATTTTGATATTATTCATGCATTTCATCCTATACATCAACTCCAAGTGATTGAATATAGGTTTTATCCTTACTTTCCAAAACATATAGTTTTCTCCATTGATCATTGGTTCCCTATTATTGTATCCTCCTTCCTAGCTTTTCATGGCCCTTGATATTTATTCAAATTGTTAAACTATTCTAAAGCAACATGGTCACTCTAATACCAATTGTTAGAAACCAAAACAATACTGAGAGGGGGGTGAACCGATATTGTGGGAATTTTTAAATTTAATTTCACTAGTAAAGAAAACTAGGTAACTAATAAATACTTCATGGTCAATTCATATCAACATCACAAGAATAAATTGTTAGAAGCACCAATAGAACACATAAATTCTTCAAAATTTTCTTAATTATTTCAACAAAGGAAAGTATCTACTTGTTGTTACAAATTTAATTGGCTACAACCAAAAGGAAGCTACTAATCCCTAATTTATCAACTGCAACTGAAAGGGGATACAACCCCCAATTTATCAATTACCACTAAAAGGAGATCCAACCCCTAGTTTATTTACCAACTACTATTGGAAGGAGCTACAACCCCTAGTTTACAAGCTACCACTTGTTTAACCTCAATTATTCATTTTTCGTTCAATTTTAAAACTCAAATCAGGAAGGCCACTTCCTTTCATAAAGAAAATAAATTTCCCACCTCAAATAGTCACCACAAAATCCATAAAATCACATTCAGAAATCTATAGCCATTGATCAAACCACCATACACACCAAAAAAATCAATCCTTAGAAATTGCTTCAAGAACTTCCTTGCAAATTTATTTTTCTTATAAAGAAATCAGGATTGATACTTTTAGTTCTTGAGATTTAGTCAACTTGCACTTAAATTTAACTTAACAAAGGTTTTTATCTCAATAAATTATTGCTTTTCTGCTTTTTAAATGTTCTCTTGAAGTGTACAATAAGTATTCAATATTTGCATGGTTTTCTCTATAAGTAAAGCTGAGTTAAACTGCTCAATTTGCAATTTTGGAAATTTTACAGGTTTTATCTATGACTTTCTAAATTTGGTTGATTGCAAAATTTATCCATATTGCTAAATCCAATTCTAAATCTATCCGTTTTTCCATCTAGGCTTCCTTCCAACTCATTCATTCTTGTGTTTGAAACTTTGACATACTGCGAGTTTGGTTCCAAAACCCCCAAATATGGCATAAAATGCCAAATTTTCAAGTTGTCAACTTGTTCATAAGCCCGAAAACTTTCACCAATTCAAATCAAGAATACAAAACGAATTTTAGATCTGAAATCTAAGACATAAAACTTCACATGAAACCTTTGTTTGGTCCCTCCATGCTATAGCCTTGAGAGCTTAATAAACATTGCAAATATTTCCACACCCTTTGTCTTATTCCCTGCATAGAACTACATCTTGGTCCCAAACATTAGCCCCCAAATATTTATCCATTTTCACCTTTGAATTCATCCTTTGGGGTTACATGTCCCATGAGGACCCACCTTCCACCTATGCCCTTGGTCATAGAACACACACGGAAATGAGTGTTAGCCCAAATCTTAGCCCCTAGATAAAATCAATGAGTGTTATCATTTTCTGTTAGGTTCAGCCTTTCGAGCTTACGTGTCCCAGTGGGGCTACCACCTAATGACTTATGTGCCTCCAATTGGTTCACATCTTCCAGTTCTACCACCTGTACATGCCACTTGTGTGCCAAGTTGTCCTAGATCCTCATCAACCTAGATAAACTAACATGTGCATCATCCAAAATTTAGGGTTTCCCTTTAGGGATTATGTGTACCTATTGGACTATGCCATTAAAATATACCAATCACTATCTTATTGGGGTGAGTTTTCATTGGCACCTAGATGCCATCATTTCCTATAACTCTCTTTGTTTGTGAACTTTGTGATTTTCCGGGGTGATGTGTCACTAGTAGCTAAATGTTACCTTTGCAAAGGTGCCACATGTCCCTCACTAAGTGGTGCCATGTGTCACTAATTTTGGCCCACATAGCCACCCAAAAATGTGAAATCTACGTGCCACATGTCAAGATATGATTGGACCATGTCATGCTACCACCATGTCTCCTTCAGCCAATGAAATTGTTGGCATTATGATTCAAGTGTTGTCCTTGATGGCAACTCACTCAGAGGTTGGTACAGGTGATGGCAACTTAATCAGAGGACAGATCTTAGTACAGCAGACCAAGATAGTTCATACACGCAGGTTCATTAAACCCAAGTCGCGTATACACGCAGATTCACTATATACCAAGTCGCGTGTACGCAGGTTCGCTATATACCAAGTAGGGTATACACGCAGTTTCATGAACAGAAAAGAGCGTACATGTCGGAAAGCTTACTTTTGGTCCGTGGTAGTTAGTCCTTGGAATTTGTGCCTATGGTTTTGGACCATGGAGTCTCAACAGACGTGTTGATCCCTAGTATTGAGTTGATGGTGTTGGGTTACTATGGTTTTGGACCGTGGTATTGTGAAGGGCCTAAAGCTATATAAGGAGAAAGATCATTAGGCCAGATGAGGTAGCAAGAGTGTGTGAGTGATGAAGATCTGAGGAAGTGTGAGATCCAAGTGCTGGTTATGGGTTGGTGATCTGAACCAAGGTTTCACTCATGTGGAGGATGATGAATGATGGAACGAGATCTCAAGGCTTGGAATGATTATCTTCATATGGTTTGACTGTGAATAGACTAGATCTATTGACGCATGTTTATTGTTATGATCTGGGTATGTTTTGATGTCTGATATAGCTGCGGAGCTTTAAGTTTGAATTTACAGATCTGTACGCGGGTTGTCTTTGGTAAAAGAGCGTATACACGCAGGTTGGGTTCGTTGAAGTAGCGTATACAATGTGAAGTATGAAGATGGAGTTGGATCTGGTTGTTGTTATGTTGTCTGTGTTCTTGACAGGGTTTCAGTGATTCAGTATTGGGTGATTCAGAGATTGATGATGCAGGTTGTACTACAATGGTGATTGTTTCATGGATCCAGTATGAAAATGTATGAAACGTGGTCCCGGGAAGATCGTAGGCCGACACCTACGTGCTGGTAAACATATCAGCCAGTACAAGAGCCAAGGGGTTGTAGCTCCCTTCCAGTAGCAGCTAGAAAACGAGTAAAGGTTGGAGCATTTTGTAGGTAGGCACCTACGTACTAGTAAATGGATCGGCTAGTACAAGAGCTATGAGGGTTGTAGCCCTCTGCAGGTTGTAGCCTGCGTGCTGGTAAAGGTTTGCACCAGTACATTGTAAAAGAAGTTTCTTATTAAAGGAAGATAGAAACAAATTGCAGCAGGTGGTTTTCACCCACATTGGGTTTCCACCTTATATCATGGTGTTCATGTGTGTGCCTTATGTGTGATGATCTGTTCTGTTATACTGCACCTTTTTACTGTTAATGTGGTTAATAATGTTCTGATGCATTTACTGAAGATAAGCTAACTGAATCATAAGATTACTGCATGTACGCTAGTTGCCCTTAACGAAGTCGCGTATATATGCTGATATCCTTAACTGAAGCTGCGTGTATGAATCTGAGTATGAAATTGATAAGTTTTATCTGATCTGATAATACTGATTCACCCCCCCCTCTCAGTATTATTTCCAACAATTGGTATCAAAGCAGGTCCTTCAGAGAAGCTTGATCGCTTGAAGGAGATTCGTAGAACAATGGGAAAGAAAGCGCGTCAGAAGAAGAAGACAGCTCAAAGGAACAATGAAAACCTGCCGTTGAGTGGAAGCAAGAATTCAGATCCTGAATCACCTCAGAATGAAGATGGACAAGCAAATGAAGCATCAGATCAAACCATAGATCAGCAAGATCTACCTAGCAAAAAGGAGAATGCCCTCAAAGAAGAAATCATCAGATTAGAAGATCAGTTGGAATGTGCCTCCAGAATTCGACAAATGCTGCTAGCGCTGAATAAAGAGCAAGAAAACGAGATCCTCAAACTAAGGCATCAGCTGGATGAAGGAAGGAAAGCTGAAGAGACCTTGAAGAAGCAATGTTTGGAAAAAGAAGAACAACATTAAGTTGAGGTAAATATCTTGAAAAGTAAATTAGAAGAAAAAGATAAACTATTATGATTTCAAGATAGTACTAAGATCTTGGATGATATTCTTAGTAGTCAAAGGTCCCCTGCTATCAAAACTGGTCTTGGTTTTCATGAGTCTATTGAAGGTGAATCTGGTGAGACAAGAAACTCTAAATCTGAAAGGCTCAAAAAGGAGATGAAAGGACAACCCCATCAACAGTCAAGGAAAGAGACTCCTCAAAGAAAATCTTTTACTCCTCCCATGAATAATGTTGAATGTTATGTATGTCATAATCTTGGACATGTTGCAGCCATATGTAGAAGAAGAAGGTTTCAAGACCATCGTGCAGAAATATCATCACATTCAAGGTACTTTAATGGATATTGCTTTTCTTGCAATATGTTTGGCCACAAAGCTGCTGATTGCTATAAGAGGAATATGAAACATGTAAGATGCTATGCATGTAACAAGTTTGGACATAAAGCGAGAGATTGCAGGAACAAAGCTCATGATAAGAAGAAATCATCAACATGCTTGAAGATATGGAAGAAGAAGGAAGTTCAGTCAGAAAAATATGGCACAGCATAGGGTACTCAGCACAGCACAGACATAACAGACTCAGGGGGCGCTGAAGGTGTAAAACTTCAGTGTTCTAATTCTCATACGCAAGTTTAATGAAGGGAAGCCACGTATATACGCGATTTCTACACTGCAAAGTCGCATATATGTCAGTTTGTGGAAAAGCAGTGGGAACAAACTCAGAAAAGGGGTCTGATATGTTTCATTCCAGTATATGCTCTATTGGTTAACAGTTACAGTCTGCTGAGGAGGTCTGGAAATGTCTTAAGATGCTAGAAGTGTTTTAATCCTAACTTGATGATGATGATATCTTGATGCTTATTACTGATGTATGCATGATCAGATCTAACTGAAAACAGATGGCACAAGCTCAGGGGGAGCATATACTTCAAATAATGCATTGTTGGCATTATGGTTACAAGTTGTTGAAGCTAAATGATACATCTTGTTGTTTGATCAAAGGAATGGTATTGCAGGCTGATGCTTATGGTACAGATCATATATGATGAATGATAATCATGGTCTTGAATGAATTGCTGGTCTTAGAACCTGCATCTGCTCAGGGGGAGCATGGATGGATTAATACAAAGGGGAGCCAAATCAGAAACTTCAGCATGTACTCAGGGGGAGCATGGACAGATTGGCACACTTTGGCATATACAAAGGGGGAGCACATTTGGAGATTTCAGCAGGTACTCAGGGGGAGTATGTACAGCAGAAGGTATACCAAAGAAGAGAATATCTTGGTCCGCCCTTTGCCCTTGATGTCAAAGGGGGAGAGTGACTTGGTGTGGTGGTTGCCATCAAGTCCAAAGGGGGAGATTGTTGGCATTATGATTCAAGTGTTGTCCTTGATGGCAACTCACTCAGAGGTTGGTACAGGTGATGGCAACTTAATCAGAGGACAGATCTTAGTACAACAGGCCAAGATAGTTCATACACACAGGTTCATTAAGCCCAAGTCGCGTATACACGCTGGTTCACTATATACCAAGTCGCGTGTACGCAGGTTCGCTATATACCAAGTAGGGTATACACGCAGTTTCATGAACGGAAAAGAGCGTACATGTCGGAAAGCTTACTTTTGGTCCGTGGTAGTTAGTCCTTGGAATTTGTGCCTATGGTTTTGGACCATGGAGTCTCGACAGACGTGTTGATCCCTAGTATTGAGTTGATGGTATTGGGTTACTATGGTTTTGGACCGTGGTATTGTGAAGGGCCTAAAGCTATATAAGGAGAAAGATCATTAGGCCAGATGAGGTAGCAAGAGTGTGTGAGTGATGAAGATCTGAGGAAGTGTGAGATCCAAGTGCTGGTTATGGGTTGGTGATCTGAACCAAGGTTTCACTCATGTGGAGGATGATGAATGATGGAACGAGATCTCAAGGCTTGGAATGATTATCTTCATATGGTTTGACTGTGAATAGACTAGATCTATTGACGCATGTTTATTGTTATGATCTGGGTATGTTTTGATGTCTGATATAGCTGCGGAGCTTTAAGTTTGAATTTACAGATCTGTACGCGGGTTGTCTTTGGTAAAAGAGCGTATACACGCAGGTTGGGTTCGTTGAAGTAGCGTATATAATGTGAAGTATGAAGATGGAGTTGGATCTGGTTGTTGTTATGTTGTCTGTGTTCTTGACAGGGTTTCAGTGATTCAGTATTGGGTGATTCAGAGATTGATGATGCAGGTTGTACTACAATGATGATTGTTTCATGGATCCAGTATGAAAATGTATGAAACGTGGTCCCGGGAAGATCGTAGGCCGGCACCTACGTACTGGTAAACATATCAGCCAGTACAAGAGCCAAGGGGTTGTAGCTCCCTTCCAGTAGCAGCTGGAAAACGAGTAAAGGTTGGAGCATTCTGTAGGTAGGCACCTACGTACTAGTAAATGGATCGGCTAGTACAAGAGCTATGAGGGTTGTAGCCCTCTGCAGGTTGTAGCCTACGTGCTGGTAAAGGTCTGCACCAGTACATTGTAAAAGAAGTTTCTTATTAAAGGAAGATAGAAACAAATTGCAGCAGGTGGTTTTCACCCACATTGGGTTTCCACCTTATATCATGGTGTTCATGTGTGTGCCTTATGTGTGATGATCTGTTCTGTTATACTGCACCTGTTTACTGTTAATGTGGTTAATAATGTTCTGATGCATTTACTGAAGATAAGCTAACTGAATCATAAGATTACTGCATGTACGCTAGTTGCCCTTAACGAAGTCGCGTATATACGCTGATATCCTTAACTGAAGCTGCGTGTATGAATCTGAGTATGAAATTGATAAGTTTTATCTGATCTAATAATACTGATTCACCCCCCCCCCCCCCTCTCAGTATTATTTCCAACAGAAATTATGCCATGTGTCTTATTTGAATTATTCATGTTGTCAACTTGTACAGTGGAAGAGGGGTCTTGAGAATTTGTGTGTTGTGATGAATTTATTTAATAATTTATTAGGGTCCTATGCCAAATATCCTTGATGCGTCCTTCGTTGTGGTTCCTTCCATTGTTCTGTTATTCTACCGCTAGACCAACTAGATGCCATGTCTTCCTGATGCCATGGCATCCCGATTCCCTTATTCTTACACATGCCTCTATACCTCTTCGGACAAATCCTCCATGATTATATGTCTATCAGGTCCCCACTGCAATGAGTCACCACAAATCATGGCCAAGGATTATTCTTCATTGTCTGTTGTTAACCTGCCAAGGATCAACAACCCCTGCATATACTCTAATAGGTTAATTAGGACACATGGCACACATCCAACTTCAAACTTTCAAAAAATTTAACACTACTCCACTCTCTTAACCATTCCATCGACTTTGGGAAAACACTAAAATTAATACTAAATTCTACTACCATGTTTAGTCACAACCTTTGGCTTTATGGCTTGTCACCTTTGACTAAGAATAACTTCTAATCGAGGAGGTTATTTGCAAAATTTTATATACCACTAGAAAATTCTTTCAGATATCTATCCATATGAGTAGTTTCCAAGGCCAATGAGATGATCTTCTAAACTGGAATTTTCTCCAAAGTCTCTTAACATTGACCATTTTTCTTGCAACCACTTGTGCCTTCTCCATCAATTTTCCATCAATAACAACTTGTTTATGACAACTAGCCTACTAGTGTTTAGGTTTGACTACATCAAATCTTAACTAGAGTTACAATTTCGAATATTCCAAAGTCTTATTCATCATAATCACGTGGCTAGACCCTTTTCCATGAAATCTAGGGGGCTAACGTGGCATCCTCTCAAATTATGGTGGTGAAAATAGGAAGTTCATATTCTAAGTGGCATGAATTTCGCATATTGACTTTGTTTGACACAATGTTTGAGTTGTTGGAAATATATATGTGCGTAGAATAGTAAAAATAAGTGTGGCACTAGAGTGACATTTTTTGCCGCAAAAAATGTCATTTGATGCCTCAAAATGCTCTCAAAATTTTTTAGACCCCAATTTGCCAAATTGGGTCCCACTAGTAAATGGGGTCTTGTGAGTTGATTCCTTCACTTTTTCCACTCTTAAAGCATCGATATGGATGACAAAGAATATAATGATCCAATCCAGATCATAGTTATAACTCATCTTCCAATAATTTATGTCTTGGTATAAAAGAAAGAGGTTATACCTTGTTGTGAGAGAATCTATTGAAGGGCTAAGATATGTGTAGATGGGTGTTTTTAAGCTAACTGTGCAATTGAAGGGAGTTTGAGCATTGTGTGGAGTTTAGTGCTATGTCTAGATACAATTGTTTGATGTACCTTGGTTTATAAGACACCTTGAAATTGTGGTGTGGATGTTGTTAGATTCATCTTAGTTTGTTGGATGTAGTGAAATTGTGGTTTGGTTGTTGTTTGACATAGAAAATATGGGGTGATTCTTGGACACAACAAAATTATTGTGTCATTGTAGGACACAACCTAGTTTGTTGGACACAATGGAATTTTGGTGTGGTTTTTATTGGACAGAGTTAAATTGTGGTGTGGAATTTTTGTGGAGTTGAATCTTGTACAAAATTATTATGTGTTGGTGTGTTGAAGTTGTTGCTACTATTTTGTAGCCTTGTAGCATGGAGTGAAGCCCTATAGCATGGAGTGTGTGATTTGTAACAAAAGAAACCATGGAGAAAATGATCCTTAGAGTTGTGAGAGAACCATATCTAGTGTGGAGTTGTGTTCTTATGCTAAGTGGACTTTCTACAAAAAAAAATGTGAACTAACTTTTGTAAAGCCTCAAAATTCAGAGTTCTTGAGATCAAATCCAATGAAGTACTAGTTATATTGTTATTTTTGCACACACATTTGTGGATTTTTAGATTAGCTATATTGGAGATAATTTCCAAGATTTTGGAGTGTTTGAACAAATGTTGTCTAGTGTCATCAAATAATTGTAGTTTCTTGGTTGATTAAGCATAAAAATCAGTGTGTGTGTGTGTTGTAGAAAAGATGTATTGAAATATTTTGCTTAGAAAAGAGATCTCGTCTACAAAATCCCATAGATTTGTTTGGATTTTAGGCATGGTGCATGGTGTGTAAACTTGATGTAGTGATGTGTTGGCCCTTATGACGGTGTAAATACCTTGCTACACTGAGGAATTGAGGCATGTTCAACTACCTCAAGATCAAGCCTTATGCACGTATTATTCAATCATCCTTTTTGTGCATGCTAAAATATGAGCCTATGGAATAAATCAACGTCAAGCCTGAAATATGATATTCCTAGAATGATAGCACACATGATCAAATGTAGAGCCTTCCATTGTCAAGTAGTTGTATAAGTCTAGTGCAGAACCTACTATGGAACTGGCATGCTCCAGAATTTCCTGCTACTGGAATGTGATAGAATTTGCTAAGGAATTGTGTAAACTTGGCCTAACAATATGTTATTTTCTATCAACTTGATTTTTTTTAAAATTTGTTCATGCATCCCCTAAAATAGCCAATAATTGTTTCCTACCTATGAATGATTATGAGCTCAAAAACTATTGATTGATTTGAATTTGGAGAAACATTTTTTTTCAAAATGGTTAATTGTAGGAATTTATAGGGTAATTTCCTTAGATAGAACACCAAAATACAACCCACAAACAGAACACAAATCAGTACACCAATATTCTTCACGTGGTTAAAACCCTCAAAGAGGGAAATAGTCCACGACCTGAGCCAACGTGGCCACTTTAGGCAATTTATTAATGTAAAAGAAATAAAATTTACATAAGCTTCTCTCATGAACAGTCACCTAGCAAATGACCCTCCATGTTATTTAAATAGAGATCATGGACCAATCGAGTGTTAAGCCATAGATCAAGCATTGTAATACTGAGGAGAGAATTAACTATTGGATCACTTCATGTCTAGAACATATTGTTACCATCAGATTGTAAGTTATAAAAAGTACATACTAAAGAAAGACACTTTACCTAAATATACACTAGACCAAGTTGTACTTAATTATTTCCTATATGTTGGAATATCCTAACATCCCCCCTTACGAAAAACTTGGGATAGGATTGAAGGATGTACAAAGATGACACAATAGGAGAAGGAAGGAGGCATTAGAGCCTATCCCCCCTTAGTGACAACTTCCTGAACTCCAACCATAAATCGAAGTTTAGTAAACTTTTCCTTTGTGAGAGCCTTTACAAAGATGTCTACAACTTGATCATCGGTTGAACAATATTGCACTTCAAGAACATGGTCATGAATGAGATTTCTAATGAAGTGCATGTGTATTTCAATGTGTTTTATACGCTGATGTTGGACTAGAAATCTGTGTAGTTGAATGGCACTTTGATTATCACATCAAAGTGTATTTGTATGCTTCTGCTAAAAACCAAACTCTGGCAAGATCTGATAAACCCACAGGGCTTCCTTACTAGTTTCAACGACACCACGATACTCTGCTTCTGTTGAAGAAAGAGAAATTGCACTTTATTTCTTGTAGAACCAAGAGTGAACACATAACCTGCAGTAGACTTCCGATCATCAGGGTCACCAGCCCAATCAGAATCAGTGAAACCAACCAATAGAGGAGATGCTTCTGCACTATAATAAATCTGGAATTGAACTGTACCTCAAACATAACAAAGTATTCTTTTAGATGTTTTCTATTGACCTTTATATGGGTTTTTCACAAACCGAGCAACAAGGCCAACAACAAAGGAAAGGTCAGGATGGATATGGGTCAGATACAAAAGTTTTCCAACAAGCTGACGGTATAAGGTAGCATCAACTTTAGGGGAAGTACAAGTGATTGAAATTTTGGCTCCAGACCGAAAAGGAGAAGGGGTTGGCTTACAGTCTTCCATGTGAAAGTGGCATAGAAGATCACATGCATACTTGGACTAGGAAAGGGAAATACCTTCCTTGGATTGCAAGACTTGAAGACTAAGAAAATAATGCAAGAGTCCTAAGTCTCTAATTTCAAACTACTTTTTAAGGTTGTACTTCACATGTTTTATAAGGTTAGGATCACTACGAGTAAGGATAATATCATCAACATAAAGAACAATAATCATAAGAGACTTACCCACTTTCTTGGTGTAGACAATATTGTCAGGATGACACCTAAAAAATCTAGTATCTAAAAGAAAGCTATCCATTTTGGCATACCAAGCCTGAGGGGCTTGCTTGAGACCATAAATGGATTTCCTAAGACGAAATACAAGGCTAGATTCTTTTTGTATAAAGTCAGGAGATTGTTCCATATATATTTCTTCATGTAAGTCCCCATGCAAGAAGGTAGATTAACATCCATATGATGGACTTCCCATTTTAAATAGGCAAGAGGGGAAAGAAAAAGTGGATAGAGTTCATTTTGGTAACAGGGGAGAAGGTTTCATTATATTCAATGCCTTCAGCTTGTGAGAAACCCTTAGCAACAAGACCCATTTTGTGAGAAGACCCATTTGGCCCAATCTTGGTTCTGTAAACCCATTTTCATCTAACAAGTTTTCATCCCTTTGGAAGAGGAACAAGATCCCATGTATCATTTGCCAATAATGAATGATATTCTTCATTCATAGTTGTGTGCCAATCTAGATGGCATGAATCTTCTACAAAGGTATCAAGATCATAATTTATTGAACCTTGAGCCAATAAAGAAGAGGCTCTATCAAACCGAGAATGTGCACGACGTTGATCTGTAAGATCACCTGCAAGAGCACTTGCTGCATCCTGAGTATCATAGACCCATTTTGGAAGTTGAGGAGTTGAAGGAGGATCTCAAGAAGGTAGGGAAGGATTGTCATCCTCGCTGTCATCATCTGAAGATTTCAGAAGTAGAAGGGATAGAGAGAGGTGGCACATCTGCTGAACTAGGCTCGTAGGCCGATATATTTTCAACAAACTTTACATCTCTTCTAATTATAAGATTTTTTTATTTAGGTTGAAGAAGTCTATATTCTTTGACATCTTCAGAATATCCAAAAAAATAAAATTTTCACTCTTAGGTTCTAAGGCTTTATGTTTCTCATCTAGAATATGGGCCCATGCTTCACTTTCAAAAACATGAAAGTGACTTACATTTGGTTTAATGGAGCTCCATGCTTCTTATGGAGTGATATTCTTTAAAACCTTAGTAGGAGTGTGATTTACTATGTAATTTGCACAGTTAATTGCTTCTGCCCAAAAATTAAGACTAAGTCCTTTAGATTGAAGCATACAATTATCTATTTCCTTTAAGGTGCAATTCTTCCTTTCAGCTACACCATTTTGATGTGGAGTATATGGAACAATACGTTGCAATTG
Source organism: Pinus tabuliformis (assembly GCA_031772625.1). Classification (NCBI taxonomy): domain Eukaryota; kingdom Viridiplantae; phylum Streptophyta; class Pinopsida; order Pinales; family Pinaceae; genus Pinus; species Pinus tabuliformis. Next base: position 2,080,949,761 of record CM062818.1, read on the forward strand.
AATTCCATGCTCAATGCAAAAGTTGATGAACTTTTTGTTAACATATTCTCCACCATTATCATATCTTAGCTTAAGAATTTGATGTCCATATTTATTCTCAACAAAGGCCTTAACGGAACATGTTAAAGACTTCACTCTTGAGTTTTAAAAAGTATACCTAAGTGCGTCTAGAGAAATCATCAATGAAAGTTAAGAAATACTTGTAGCTAGAGAATGAAACAATTGGAAGTGGACGACATAAATCACTATGCACACGCTGTAAAGGGGTTGAGGCATGCCAAGAGGCACATTTTTAAAAAATATCCCAATGATGTTTTCTAAGTACACATCTGGAACAAACACCATCTCTGCAATATACCATAGGAATACCTATCACCATATTTTCTTTACATAGACTTTGAAGGGAGTGATAGTTTAAGTGACCAAATCACTCATGCCAAAGTTTGCTCACTTCATCATTATGAGAAACAAATACCAAGGGAAGAGTTGATGACTCAAAGTTGTTAAAATTATACAACGTTGTAGAATCATCAGCAATGCCAATAGCTAAAATATGTTTAGGATCTCTTAGGTCCTTAATTACAACATCATGAGGTGAAAATTCAGTGGTTTTACCTTCACCTGAATGAGTTATCTAATATATAGATAGAAGGTTGCAGGATAAGATATGAACACATAATACATCATTAAATTGAACATTTTATATATGAATAGTTCCAGCCCCTACAACGCTAAGAGATCTATCATCACCAACATATATATTTTTTGTGTTACAATCATTTAAAGAAGAAAACATGGCTTTGTTTTTAGCCATGTGATAAGAAGATCCAGAATCAATGAGCCACTCGTGAGAATGAGAAGAATAAGATAAATTTAGTGTATCACCAGACTGAGATGCTTGACAACCACATGCAAAAAGCGTTATTCCTGAAGATGAAGTTGAAGTTGAGGAGTGCTCCAAATGGATGTTATTCTTTTTCATTGTTGCTTCCAAGGCTTCCATCTTCTTAAAGCATTTGGATTCTAAGTGTCAATCATGATTAAAAAAGTTGCAATGTCTATCAATCTTGTTCCCTTTATTTTTAGTTGCCTTATCATTTTTTTGAGTTGATTTTTCATTTTGAGACTGAAATAGCTTAGGACCCTTGTTTTGTTTAGGGCCATTCTTTTTAGGATGTTGCTTCTTAGGATTCTTTGAACTTGGTTTTTGTTGAGTTGCTAAGGCTTTCTTAGAAGAGTTTACAATATTAAGAAGACCAAGATGTAAGAGTTTTTTGTGTTCTCTTATTAAAGAATCACAAAAGGAATCAAAAGAGGGGAACTTGTAGTCTTGTCCTTGAGAAATAAAGGCTTCTCTAGTAGAATGGAAGGTGGAAACAAACACAAATTAGGCTGGTCCTAAATTGGTAAGAATGGAATAAATAAGGCTACCATATTCTTTCTTAACCTCAACACCTTCCAAGAGAATTCTAAGGGTCTTGAACTTGGAAAAAAATTCTTCAATGGAAGAAAAATTATTGGGGTCCAATGTAAGAAACTAATTTTCGATTTGATGGGTTGTAATTTCATTTTTAATTCCAAAAACTTTATTGAGTTGTTTCATTGCTTCATCAGGGGTATCAATTTCTACGATATGGAATCTAAGGTCTGGATAAATAGACATCCCTATTAACCCATGTGCTTGATCTTGCTTATTTTCCCATTTGGATTTCTTATCTTCATCTTTAGGTTTAGACTCTTGGGCTAAGGCTATTCTATAAAGCTGACCTTTACTTCTAAGTAAATCCACAATGTAGGATAGCCATTGGAAGTAGCTGGTGATGTCAAGAATAACTAGGCATGGATTTTCCATTTTAAAAGAAACTGAATCTGTAGATACTGAAACTAAGTGTTCCAATGGAAAGATCTCGAAAAATTAGGCCAATTCAAAAAAACGGCTCTGATACCATGTAGGAATTTATAGGGTAATTTCCTTAGATAGAACATAAAAGGACGCCACTCACAAACAGATCACAGATCAGTACACTAGTATTCTTGACATGGTTAAAACCCTCAAAGAGGGAAACAGTCAACAACTTGAGCCAACACGACCACTTTAGGCAATTTATTAATGTAAAAGAAAGAAAATTTACATAAGCTTCTCTTGTGAACGGTCACCTAACAAATGACCCTCGATGTTCTTTAAATAGAGATCATGGACCAATCGGGTGTTAAGCCACATATCAAGTTTTGGTAATACCGAGGAGAGAATGAACCGTCAGATCACTTCATGTCTAGAACATATCGTGGCCATCAGATTGTAAGTTACAAAAAGTACATACTAAAGAAACACACTTTACCTAACTATACACTAGATCAAGTTGTACTTAATTATTTCCTATGTGTCAGAATATCCTAACATTAATCCCCTAGCAAAATCATATCTAAACGAAAAAACTAAGTTGGATAGCACTAATTATGTTGGATGTTTAAAATGCAGAATTGATAGCAAGAGGTGATCAAGTGAAGCCAAAATTCGTTGTAGGAGCTACAACTAACTCAATTCAAGATTTGGAAAGGTGAGAGACTAAGGTGAAAGTGTTTCTAAGAATGTACATGAAAGACAACCTTATATCTCATCAGAGACTAGAAGACATCTAATGAGACGTGAACAACATTTAAATATTTGTATTAGTTGAAGAATATAAATTGATTCCTCTCCTTGAAGAGTGATTCTTTTTATGTTAAAATTGAATAAAATGAAAGCATAAATAATTTCATTTCAAGAATTAAAGACATTAAAGATAAACTTGGAAATATAAGTGAAATGGCATCTAGCACTGACGTAGTTTCTATAACCTTAAATGGAATGTTAGATGAGTACCATATGTTCATCACAAGTCTTGTAGCAAGAGGGAAGGCTCCTGCTTCTGATGAGTTTGAAAGTATATTCACTCAAGAGGAAAAAAGATGAAAGAACCTTTGACCTCAAATCTCTAATCTGGAACTAATGATGAAATGGAAACAACCTTCCAAAGGAAATCCATGGGAAGGAATTAAAGGAAGAAAACCACCACATGGAAAGACATCAAATGGAAAGCCACCATTTGTAAAGCCACAACAATTTATGACAACTCCAAAGGCTGATGTTGGAGTTAAATTTCATTACTATGGAAAGTTTGGACACTATTCTAGAGATTGCATGAAACGGAAGTATCATGCGTCCAAACATAGAAAAAAAGGTACAACAGTCATTTTGTTTATAGAGGAGAAGCAATAAATGATGAATTCGAAAATCTTAGTATTTTTATTGTAGACACTGCATTGACTACTGAAATAGATGATTCAAAAACATGGTTTCTTGATTTTGGAGCCTCTATCAATATGTCTTATAATAAGTGTTGGTTTGAAAAATTTCATGAAACTAATAATGGTGTAAATATGTATCTTGAGGATGGTCATTCACACCAACTTAAAGGGTATGGTGATGTATCTATGACATTACCAAATGGTTTTGAATAAATAGATTCACAACTATGTGATGTATGTGCCTAGTATTAAGAAGAATCTAGTTTGAGTTTCTACCATCGCAGATTAGGGTTTGAGGGTAGAATTTGTAAATTCACATTGTGTCATGAAAGATATGCAAGATTTATTCAAGATCATTATAATAGGTGTTAGAGTTGGATATTTATATAACCTTGATGTGACAAGCAAAAGTCATCAAGTGTTAGCATCTACAACCATGACAACATAATTTCTTTGGCACCAAAGGTATGACCACATTAATTATCATGATTTTTTGTTGCTTAAAAAAAGGAATGGTAGAATTATTTCCAATTCTTCAAAATGAATATTATGCATGTGAAGGATATGAATGAGAGAATATGCATAGGGAAGAGTTCCCTACTCATACATATAGAATAAAAATGAATATTCTTGAACTTGTGCATACATATGTGTGTCATCCTATGTAGACAAGATCATTAGGTGGAGCATATTATTTCTTGATATTTATTGATGATATATAAAATATACATGGATTTATTTAATGAGAAATAAAACTGATGCATTTGAATATTTAATAGAGTTCAAAAATTTGGTTGAGAAGCAAATGCCAAAATACATCAAGTTCCTATGATCAAATCAAGGGTGAGAATATTGTTGGGTCGTGCAACAGGTATAAATTTACCCTTGATTATGTTAGTGTCAGTCTTTCCAGCCTTCCTCCAGTGATCAAATATGCTCTTACAAAGTGGTCTCAGAGTGTCAAAGTCAAATTTTGTCATTTCAGTGAGTCTTCAAGCAAAATTTGGTCACTAGGCATTAGGTCTAGGGTTTGCTTTCACTCCTTTCAAAATTGCCCAAATGTCAGTCTATGTCACTATTCAGCTAAGTCTATCATCATTCATAGGGTTTTCATCATCATGTCAGGTTCCATTGGGTCATTTTACACCTTGTTCATGCTTCAGTTGCGCCTAGGTAAGGTCATTTCCCTCTCCTAGGGTTTTGAAGGCAATTTCTCTTGGACGGTCAAATCATCAGTAAAACTTGTATCCTGATGTTCATACGCCTTACCCTATCCTTAAAGTACCTTATCAAACACTTCTCATCACTGAGATCCCCCAAATTCCTCATTTTCGCACAAACCCTAGTTTCTTGCTACAACCTGGAAATTTTCTAGGTTGGGCTTGTGTTTTGCCCTTTTGGACCCCTTCCCTTCACTCAATCTCTGAGATTCCACTTTCCCTTGCTTCCTAACATCCCTCCCTACTTCCAAAAATTTTCTCAAGAATTTAGAATCCCCTTATCCCCTTCATTTCACTTCATTTCGACAATTCCTTTGTTCCACACATCGGGATAGGTTTCACTAAAATGATGTTTCTGAGCAATAAAAGATGAATTTTATAAAACTGAGAGAGGTTTTTATCCCCAACAGGCCAAGAAAGAAAAACCTCCTTCACTTTTTCATAGGTGTCATGGTTTTAGAGAAATGTCAAAAATATCGTTGCCTTAGGAGAATTGAATTCACCTCTGAAGTGACCTTGGTAAAATCACGTTTTCTCCTAGCTTGGTTGGCCAAATGACTTGTTTGATGAGTCAAATGATAAGTAGACTCAAATGCCTTTCTAACGAGCTATCTTGCGCCGAATTTAGACACAGGGAAGGCCTCCAAAAGTCTCCTGCAAAAAGGTGCTACGCACGGGCTATATGCGTCGCGCCTTCCATGTTCGTCGTGCTAGTGTATTTTTGCACTGAGAAATGAAGCTATATGCATTGCACCAGTTGCCCAATGTGCCGAGCCATAAAAAACTTCACAAATTTTCTCCAAATCACCCAAAACCTGTGGATCATCACTTGTTCAAGTAGGTTAACCCTCTGATTATTTCTTTTCATCCAAATTTGATGGTGGTTTGAAGGTGTTTGTGTATGGTGAGTGTTCAAAAGAAACCAAACCCCACCTTTGAAATTTCTCAAAGCAAATTGCTGCCTAGGGTTTCAAACTGTTGTTTTTTTACCAATTCCATCCTTTATTCCCTCACCACTCCCTTATTCCATTTTTCTCTTGATTTCCCTATCCCTAAACTCACATATCCCTAAAAGTTCACTAATCCCATATCCCAAATCTCATTTCTCAAAATTTCACATGCAAATTCTCAAACCCTAGCTACACATTCCTAAACCCTAATCGTTATCCCAAAATCTAAATACTATTCCTTAAACCCCTTATTCCCCATATCCAAAAATGACATAAAGGCTGTCTTTGCTAATGAAGCAAGGAAATCAATTTTAATCAAACCCCATCCTTTATTCTTCAAGGCAATGATCCATTGTTGCCAAAGGCACCTTCAGCCACGAATCAATTGCATGTACAACTAAGAGATCAGTTTGAGGCACGAAATCACAGCTTGATGCAAACATAATTAGGCAATCAAATGCAATCTCCATCTGGTTCAGATGTAGAGTTAGCTAGTCAGGGGCAGTCACAGAGTAATAACCAATTTCTTACTCAATTCACACAACAGGCACACTCATCTTCCAAGGACAATCTTTAGGCCAAGTATAGTCTTCTGCCTCTAGTAAAATTTTTCCTTAGATATCGGGTTTCCATTCTCAAAATATTAATTACTTGGGCCAGCAAATTTATGATCAAGGTATTCCAAAGCAGATTAATTATCAGCCTTCAAATCAAAGTGATATCTCAGTCAAGATCCTTGAAACGAAGGGGGCAGAAAAGTTTGCTAGGCATTCTACAAAGTGAGATGAGTGATATGAGGTCAAAGAGACTGTTGAACAAGGCCAATAGGGATAATGCATTGCTGAGACACATGGCTGTCCACTACAGGGCACGGAACAAAGTTTGCAAGGCACAGATAAGGAATCTAAAGGCGAATTTGAAGAAGGCAATCAAGAAGCAAAAGAGGCAAAGGGAGCTCGATCGTCTTCAGATTTTGGCCAAGGCCTCTTTAGCCCAGCATCACACTTGATAAGGAAGCTCCAGCCCAAATTTCAAGAGATTTGGGGCATTTTTGGTGATTTTGGAAATTTTTGTGTAAAAAACAGGCTTTTTCTCTATATGCGTCGCGCACCTTGCGCGACGCTTAGGATTGGGAGCTCCAAATTACAAATGGCTTGCAGTTTTGGATTTTTCATGAGAAATCATGAATTTTGGTACTTGGACAAGAAATTTGGGCAAGTTCTGGGTCCCCAAAAGGTCAAAAAACATGCAAAAAATGACCTCACTACCCCTATTTTGACACACAGGAAGCAATCTTGGGAGAATGCACTTCTGGAGGGGAAAATGGACACCAGATTGGAAAATTCCACTTGGGTTGGAAGGTAGACAGGTAGGGCTTTCCAACAAGCCAACTTGAGCTCAATTTGGACTTCACCAAGTGCCTCAAAATCAGCAGTAAAGTAGCGTGGTGCATATAGAAATCAGTGCGGCGCAAATAGGTTTTTTGCCCAATTTCTCAACTTTCAGCACAAAAATTCAGCCAGCTTGACTAGTTTTGCTTTGTGATGTAATTTTTGACTTATCTTGATGTAATTGAGTGAACATGATGTAATTTTGGCACCTAGTTACTTGTTCTAGAATATTCATTCACCAAAGAGTGAAAATTTAATGAATGAATCAGTTTTCTACCTTATAGAGGCAAGTTGTTTTGACTACCTAGATTGTAGTGCTTTGTTTAGAATCGGTTGAAACAACTCCTAGAATTATGAGCTCAAACCCTAGAGGCAAGGGTAGAGGTTGGCTTGCATATATTATGTAATTTCTAAGTCATTTTCAGGGTTGGACTCTTGGGAAAAGCTTGATACTCTCTTGTACATTCACTTCTGCATTTTAGGCAAAGGAAAGACCAGGGTTTTGCAGCACTATTTGGGATCCATGTGGCTTTATGTGTTGATGGTGTGCTTCTTTCAGTATTTGTAAGTTGTTATGTGCATCATTTTCCTTCTCTCATCTTCTGCAATTGAGCAAATGAAGTGTTAAGGTAGAATCCATAGTTTGTTATGCTCTGCCTTTGAATTTGTTTGATTTTTCATGTTTTCGTCTGTTTAAGGAGAATCCTTAAAAGCTTCTTGCTCTCCTTAACTTCTCGCCAGTCAGATCTAGCCAATCATTCTCTTTAAAAGCATCAAGACAATCGCCTACCTTGCCCCAAGTAGACCTCTGCAAAAACTGTGTCTCATCCCCACACCCAAAATTGCCTTTCCCGTTGATTCAACAAAAACCTCAAAAATCAACCTCAAACTCCTTGTACTTTATACATAGCCTAAAATAAATTACCAATTTAGTCATCTCAAGCCTCATCGATTACCTTTTGCCGAGATTTACCCAGAGAGAGCCCTCTCCTGTCCTCGTAGGGCTAGCTACGAGGCTGAGCGTGGTTTGATGTGGACCTAGAATCTTGTCTTTTCAGCTTGAGACAAATCTAGGCACTAACATATTACACTATCGTTTTCCTCCTTTTTATGCATTTGTGCCATGATGTAATAAGGTTTTGATAAGATTTCGATAGAAAATGAATGAAACTGCTTTTGATGCGATTGGCTATCAAAACTAACTTTCATTGCTTTTTATGTAGAAATTAGTGAATGGAACAGTTGTTGTTCAAACTATTGAACAACAAAGGCTAAACAGAGAAAATAGCGCGCATCTTGTGCAGTCAAATTGAGAAGCGAATTAGGAGGATCAACGCAAGATAGAAGATTGTCTAATAATAGCATTTAGTTGCGAATTCCTCAGGATCTCTTGATCCTGAGGAATCACATTTATCTCTTTTCCTCTTTGAATATAAGAGGGGAAAGACAAATAGAATAGGGGACTTAACTTTTCGCCTCTTTACTTCAGTTGTAATTTTAATACACATAGTGCTATTATAAAGGATACATCATGCTATAATGACATTTGGATTTGATGAATAATATATGATTCATGTTGTTGTTCATTTGTGATATTCTAAAGTAATCAAGAAGTAATCACTAGCGGCTTGGGCCCGGTCACTGGTGGATT